>BSBN01000682.1:10474535-11690044 GCA_027924645.1 Cunninghamia lanceolata | reverse complement strand
CTCCCTATCTGTACCAAAATAGGATCTTTGGAACAATGTATGGACAACCATCAATGCATAAAGAATATATGATTTTTGTCACATGTTGTAATTGTAGCTTCCCTTGTAGACATGTATGCAAAGTGTGGAAGCATAGACAAGGCACGTGGATTGTTTGATAGAACACCACAAAGAGATGTTCTCTCATGGGATGCAATGATTGCAAGATATGCAAAAAATGGATTTGTTGAAAAGACTTTAGAAACTTCCAAGAAAATGCAATTAGCACGTGTAAAGCCAAATTCCACAACCTTTGCTAGCATCCTCCCTATCTGTACCAAAATAGGATCTTTGGAACGTATGGACAACCACCAAAGCATAAAGGATATAGGAATTTTGTCACATGTTGTAATTGAAGATACCCTTGTAGACATGTATGCAAAGTGTGGAAGCATAGACAAGGCACGTGGACTATTTGATAAAACACCACAAAGAGATGTCCTCTCACGGGATGCAATGATTGCAACATATGCAAAAAATGGATTTGTTGAAAAGACTTTAGAAACTTTCAAGTAAATGCAATTGGCACGTGTAAAGCTAAATTCCACAACCTTTGCCAGCATCCTCCCTATCTCTACCAAAATAGGATCTTTGGAACAATGTATGGAGAACCATCAAAGCATAAAGGATATATGAATTTTGTCACATGTTATAATTGCAGTTGCCCTTGTAGACATGTATGCAAAGTGTTGAAGCATAGACAAGGCACATGGACTATTTGATACAACACCACAAAGAGATGTACTCTCATGGAATGCAATGATTGCAAGATATGCAAAAAATGGATTTGTTAAAAAGACTTTAGAAACTTTCAAGCAAATGCAATTAGCAAGTGTAAAGCCAAATTCCACAACCTTTGCCAGCATCCTGCCTATCTCTACCAAAATGCAGCTACCCTTATAGACATGTATGCAAAGTGTCGAAGCATAGACAAGGTACGTGAATTGTTTGACATGATGCCTTGAAATGAAATGCCATCTCATGGAATGCAATGATTACAAGATATGCAAAAAATGGATTTTTTTGATAAGGCTTTATAAACTTTCAAGAAAATATAATTGGCAGGTGTAAATCCAAATTCCACAACCGTAACCAGTATCCTCCTTGCCTATGCTAAAATGGATATCCATCAAAGGATAAAAGATATGGGAATTTTGTTAGATGTTGTAGTTGCAATTGCCCTCGAAGACATGTATGCAAAGTGTGGAAGCATAGACAAGGCATGTGAACGGTTTGGCATGATACCTCAAAGAAATGTTGCCTCATGGAATGCAATGATTTCAAGATATGAACAAAATGGATTTTTTGATAAGGCTTTAGAAACTTTCAAGCAAATGCAATTGGTAGGTGTAAAGCTAAATTCCAAAACCTTAGAAATGGTATCTTTGGAACATGGTATAGACATCCATCAAAGCATAAGGATATAGGAATTTTGTCAAATATTGTAGTTACAACTACCCTACGAGACATGTATGCAAAGTGTGGAAGCATATACAAGGAATGTGAACTGTTTGACATGATGCCTCAAGGAAATGTTGTCTCATGGAATGCAATGATTGCAAGATATGCATGAAATCGAGTTTTCATAAGGCTTTAAAAACTTTCACAAATGAACAAAAGAAAATTTCAACGACATGCAATTGGCAAGTCTAAAACCAAATTGCACAACCTTATCCAACATCCTCCTTGCCTATGCCAAAATGGGATATGGGGAACATGGTGTGGACAACCATCAAAGCATAAAGGATATAGGAATTTTGTCACATATTGTATTTGAAGCTACTCTTGTAGATATGTATGGAAAGTGTGGAAGCATAGACAAGGCATGTGAATTGTTTGACATGATGCCTCAAAGAAATGTACAATCTCATGGAATGCAATGATTGCAAGATATGCACAAAATGGATTATTTGAAAATGATTTATAAACTTTCAAGCAAATGCAATTGGCACATGTAAAACCAAATTCCTATAATGATAATTGATCATCATATTAAATATGTCATATACATAATGTCATGAACATAACATCTAGTCTATATACAAAGCCATATAGGCATGTCCAAACAAAGCCATACAGGCATATACAAAAATATACATCGGTAACATACAAAAGTATGTATACAAAGCCATCTAGGCATATAAAAAATGTCCCAAAAACTAGTTTCCTATGGACTTTCATCAAATAATCTGTGGCCCTTTCTTGACCATGAAGATGGAGAGCCAATTTGTGACTCATCCTCTCTTTGTCATCGAGTAGACCTCCTTGAAAGACGTTCATGCAGCTCCACTTGTTAATACAATCAAACAATATAAACATTAATATAGAAAGCATAAAATATATAACATCACATATGTAATCGAACACTTACCGCTATCCGATGATCATTCTCGATCATCTTTTCTCTCTCTTCATCCGTAGTTGGATGGGCTAGAGTTGTGACCTCCTGTGAGAAGCATCAAGAAGCAAAATTGACTAAACATAAAGATCATTTATGTACATCAAATGACATGAGATAAAACAAGAAATACAAAATTATGACATTTTCATGTTATTGGCTTATACCTTGGTCAAAGGATTTGAAGACATCATGGCTGTAGTAATGCCTAACTGCGCTAACTCACAAAGATGAGGAGGAGTCTCCATACTTAGCATCTGAAAATAGAGTTCAAGATTATTTGACCAAAATAAATACATAACATTATTTAAATGCATAATGATTATAAATGGTTAAATTTACCTCCGTATAAGTGGGTTTTCATCCAGGGGACCAAGGAAACAATGGAGGTGTCAGTGAAGCTCCCTGTTGAAATCATCAAATTGTCACAAAATAATATTACCATTGATATATGTACAATAATTACGATCATGTGATAAATTACATACCTGCTGACTTGACCTCCTCTCATAGCCCACCAATGGATGGCTAACAGAGGCAGGATGAAGACTCTGACCCTGGAATTTCATTGTGCAAACAATTACATACATTATTTTTGACTTATAATATAGATAGTCATATAAAATTAATTACAAATTTCAAATAAGAATATATTAAATCAAGATGAAACTTGTAAAAAATTACTTGAGAGTCAATACCAAATGTACACTATAAGACATCATCGGTGAGAACAATTTCATCCAATATGGATGTGTCCATCATTAGATGTTGCCCTTGCGTTGCAGCATCCTGCTAAGAGTCCTGTTGTGAGTCCTGCATCCCATATTCACATAGGTTCCCACACGAACTGCACAAATGTGGGGGCAAATGATGTCTACTTCTCTCACCCTCATCGGCCTAGGTAAGAATGTCGGCGTGCTGTGCTAGAGACTACGTGAGAGTAGTCAATGTATGTAATGTCTCCACCTCAACACTCTCCTTCAAAGTTGAAGGGAGTGACACACGTTCTGGCCTCAACAGGGGTCTAGGTACATGGTTTTCATCTTGCTAAGCCCCCTCTCTATCTTGGGCAGAGCCACCACCTCTACCCTGGAACTCTCGAATGTCAAAATAATTGGGAATCTTCTTGAGGACGAACTCGCAATGGAGTTTCCTCAAGAAATATTGTGGCATCACATTGTTGTTGCATGGGCGCTCATCGAAGACCATGTACTATCTATCCCAAAATTTTTGGGATATATTTTGATTCCTACACCAATGAATAGGGAATCGTTTGCAAGTTTCTTCTAATCTTTGACCAGTTTTAGGATTAATAAAGTGTGCACATAATTGAGATTTTGTAATTTTTTCATTCTTCACTTGTTCATAAGAAAATTTATCGGCATAGTATTGCCAACACCTTTCCCTATAGTCTTGAAATTCGGTGATTAATTTTGTCATCAATTTGGTGTGGGAAACAATCTCCTCTAATGATTTCGCAAGTGCTCTCCTACGATCGGTGCTTGCACTTAGATTGTTTAGCATTTCATTAAGAGTTTGAAGATGTCTTTTGTTTTCTTCTATTTGCCCTAAGTAGTTTTCTTGAGTATCCCTTACATTGTGAGGACGTGAAGGTGGGTTTTGAGGGTTTGGAGGGTTTTGGGGGTTGTTTTGATCCTCCTCAGCTAGATTTGTGTTTTCTCTTGCCTCATTAACTGTAAATGCAATATAAAAAACTAATCAAACATTACAAAAGTTAAAAACTCTTTTCAAACTAACAAAAATTAATCAAACCCTACATTCTTCGGCTGCTAGACCCTCAACATTTGCTTCTTGATGTCTTCTAGAGTGGGTTCAGTGAGGTGGCATCGTGAAAAAGTTGATTTCTCTCTTGCACTTGTTTTGTTTGACCCTCCTTTAACGTATTCGCACTATTTTGTTTCTTTTTTCTGCAAACAAACTCTTTTGGCCGTGGGTAATGGGAGAAATGGCAGGTTTTTGCACTTTTTGGTCCCTCATCTTTATGCATATGCCCTACCTTAGCATTTTAGCTTGTTCACTTGCCATAATGTTGATTACCTCTGCATGTTCATAATAGCATCTAATCCCTATGTCGAACTTTCAAAAACTTGTACAAGAAGAGTAAGTATTGATAAAAATACATATGAATAAATAATTAATCACAAATCCTAATATAAATACATTGAAGCATAAAATAAAACATTCTAACAATTGCATGTTATGATAATTGGTAACAAGATTAAGTCAACGACATATATCAACCAAATTATTCAATCCAATATCAAAAAATTCGTAATATCCTACTATCATAATAATGCCAATAATAATAGATAGGGTGTAGGTGACCTTACAAAAACCCTCAATCTACTACCACTTGTTTGATATCCTTGACTACACCTAAACGCTATAAGATGAATACTTGTATATGTCTATAATAAATAGGAAGCATGTTTATATAGTTGCAAGATCCTCAATTGTTGCTTTTCTATATTCTTAAATCCAATCTTATAAAATCCTCTTTGAAATGCAAGTAAATTTATGCACATATTTTTTTATAGATGTTATGTTGCTTTATGTGCAAGAAACCTTGTATATGCATTTCATAACTTTAGGATTTGTTCTTTGATTAGTAGTTATTATTATGAATTCGTGTAATGATAGACATTTCTTCGGAATGGCTATTTCTTCCATCAACATTCCCCTAGCCTAAATACATATTCCTTCTTTGGAAAACTTGAAGAAGAAATTTACATTATGCTAAACTTCATAATATATGTCAACACATCTAACATAGCCTGGAATTATAGATTTGTTAAATAGCACTATGGTATCTCAAAGAGCCAATAATCAATAACTACACTAAGAACCTTGTCTATGTATCCTTCAACATGTGCAATGTCTCTTCAAGCAAATTTTGTGTACCCTATTCACACTCTATACCATAGTCATCTTTGTACCCAATCTATTATTTGGAAAAAATAGTAACACACTCATGACCGTTGAATCACATGAACACTTTGTTGCACACAAACAAAAATATTGCATTTGTCTTTGTGGTTCCTTTACACAATCGATAACATTGACTATGGCACACACATAATATTTGACATAACTTTTAAACTTTGTACATGTTTGTCATTCCCATCATGGATGGCTTTGAATCCCCTAGCACATCTTTGTGCACATCTAATATAGATCTATGCATATATAATTGTAAGTGCTATAATTCCTCTACAACAATGGTTTATGCATACATCGTTGCATTTAGGCATAATTGTTAAATCTGCACATTAATTTGTTTCATAGTAATATACTATGAAGGCTATGCAAAGTTTGGAAACTAATGTATCAAATGGAAGTTGAAGTGAGAGGTATTTGAGTACTAGTTAATGCAAGTAACTAGGGAATTGTTGGAGGTGGTTGATAGTGATGAGAAAAAAAGGCATTATAATAGAGAGATGAAAATGAAGGTTTTAATTGAAAGGTAGAAAATAATGAATCTTACTTCATTAATTGTCTATCATGTTTTCATATTAATTAGAGAGTGATATATAGGGGCCTCCAACCACAATAAAGATTGGCATGATTACATTCAATTTAAATTCAAGAATTAAAAAAATATGAAATAAATATTAAAACCTCAACATCCAACAAAGAAACAACTAGTACAGAAGATGAATTATTTACCTAAAGTAAGCTTAAAAGATAGCAAAACTAAAACTGAAAGATTAGATCCACCGAACTAAAACCAAATCTAAGGTCCAACCAAAAGATAGAATCAATCTTTACAAAGCAAAAAAAAAAAAAGATCATTGAAGCCCAACCAACATCAAGAATCGACAACATAGAACAAACAATAAAAAGTCAGCAAAACTTCAGCAAACCATCTAACACCATTACCCAAGGAGCTGAATAGAAGCAGCAAAAGCCATAAAGCGCAAGGACCACAAAAAGACCAGCCAAAATCAAAACAGTTTGAAAGCAAAAAGATAATTTATTACTTTAATTATTTACACAAAGTTTAAATACAAATTTCTTTCTATGATTTATCTTACTTTCAATTTAAGATCACTGTACTAATTCGTTTTGTTTTGGCAGAGGCGTGAGAATTGGTATATCTGGCGGTGCTTTGTATGGGAGAGCCGCTCCTTTCAGATTTTTCACACCCAACACTCAAGCTGACGTCTCTGCCTCCCTTAAAACAATGAATTTGCTTGTTTCTTTTTTTCCTTTATTCATTTTCAGATTATTATTTTTTTTACTAATATTCTTCCTTGTCTTTCTTATAAATGTTTGACTTTGAGAGGATTAACAGATGTGCTCTGCAATATTCTGTTGTCTGTCTTTTATTCTACACCGCTTATTTCTACACGGCTTTACAAGCACAAATCTCCTTGCAAACTAAATTTCAAATTGTCCTGCACATTGGGCGGTGTGAAAACAAAAATTCCAGTGGTCTGATACCACTATCAAATTAATATTGAAAAATAAAATAAATTGGTATGTTTTTTTTATTTAAACTATTGAGAATTTATTTATATTTATCAGGCAGTGAAGAAATATAAAATAAAACAACTCAAAGCTATTAAAATTGAATGCTTAAGTAAGATTAATATTTATATTTTATGTTTAGTTGGTGATTACTTTTTGTCAATTGTTATATCAGTAATAACCCAGTTCAATAGTCAAACAATCAATTTTACATCTCATTTATAACAAAAAAATGGTAAATATTTGTTCTATTTTGATTGGCTAAAATTGTTCTTTGATAGTTGAATTAGATAATATTTAAAAATAGCTCTTTGACAATCTTAACTTCACTTCTCTCTCTGAAATAGAACAATAACATTTGCTCTCATTTGAATTCTGTAAAGGCAAGATGCAAGCTAAATAGTTCAAGAGCATTTTTTAGAATAGGCGGGGTGGGGGAGGGGGGGGTTGAATCAGTGTCTTATAAAATAGACTTGTTTTTGGCAACACCTAATTAACTTTTACCAAATGTGAACTTCAACCTTGAATGGTGAAAGCAAGACATTCATTTAAGAACCAAGATGAACTATCAAACCAACTTGTGAGCATGAAAAGACAGAACAACTGTTTGTGAACTATGAGGAATCATTTGAACAATTCATCAAGAAAAACAATAGAGGCAGATTGTTACTTCATTGGACTGAGATAAGTATCAAAGTATTATGCATTTGTACTGATTTACTATGAGCATCATATAATAGTTAAATTATGAAATAATGAACAAAAACTCATGAACAGAACAAGTAACCATAACACAGAGATTGTCCTGAGTGGAAAACCCTCTGGGGCATAAAAACCACTCAAAAAATGCCTCACTGGCCTATTTAATGAATCTCACTGATTACAGGCCTCACTGGCTACAAAATGCCTCATTGGCAAAGCCTCACTGGCCACACAAAATGCCTCACTAGCAAAGGTCATTTCTTGTCTCACTGACTTGACCTTTCCATACATGTTTCAATCATGAAGAAAAAGCAAATATAGAGGGACACTATGTTTCACTGATCCTCAATCTCTGATCTAATATCAATGATAATGCATTTAGTCATCTATCCTCAACATTACATCAGGATTATACACAACCACACAATTTTTGTTCAAAGCCCTTTTTATACATTTCACAATGTCTTCCTCTTCTCGTGAAACAGTTTGAAGAGATAACGGTTTTCATAAAACTGTTTCAAGTAATAACTGAACATTAAACCACAGTTTAGGATCATAATCATAACTGACCCATAAATCAAACCTCTATGCATAAATCAATAGAGTGTTACCGAATCATGGTTCTGACAGACAAATATAATATGGTTGAGAGAGCATTAGATCTTACCCCATATTGTCAATGTTTGAACAGGTGCCACATAAGCACTAGGGTTACTCAAACAATGTTTAAAAACAATACTAATCATTTCACCAGTGACTGTCAAACAAATATAATAATAGTAAATCTTAACAGAAACACTATTAACCCATTGACAAACTGCACCCATATCCTGAAACAGAAACCCTCGACCGAAAACACAACTTTAATATTAACTTTCAAAAGCCTTAAGATCTTTCTTAAGAAAATGAAATAAAACATAACCAAGAATACTATTACGGAGAGATAACACCTGAAACTCATGAACAAATCACCAAACCGTGTCGTGCCCTCAAACTGTGAGAACCACCATAACTGACAATAGCCACACTCCTCCAGTTCACTTCCAGCTTTGTCACTTCAGCAATACGAATTTTGAAGATTCTCAATCCAACTTCCATGATTACCAGCATTGAATCAACAGAATTCCATGATGATAACCAAACCCTCGTGGAGAAGAGACAACAGAATGATGAAATGAAATGTTTATTGCAATATTCATGCCTTTTGAGCTGATTAACCGGATGTGCCGGTATGCCCTAAAAAGGGCTCAAAAAATAAAACACTACCTTTACCTCTTACTGCTATCAAAACCTTTTTGGTAGGTTACACAAGAAACTTGAAGCTTCTATGTGATAACATTTCATCCCTTTTGCAAAGTAAAAACATTTAACTTGCCTTTGCCTTTATCAAAATGCTTAAATAATTTCATTCGGGGGCCACATTAAAATAAAGTTTGTCACTCTAAAATTGCATAGAATGCCACATAATAATAAACATCAAGACTTTGACTTTTTATGCAATGTTCTCAACGTGTTATGCTATGCCAAGTCAACCACTATGAATACCAACTGAGCCAACAAATCATGTTTCATCCAAAAGGAACCATATGAGTTTGTCACCATAACTGAAACAAGGTGATGCCATAGAACTGAAACAAGATACCAACTGTATGCTCATGTATGTCAAAATCAAAGTCACCATGAATAGCAACTATACATATACCAAAGTCACTGTCAAATGCCACATTGTCAAGGTACCATGGCCAACCATATCCAATCAAGAGAGATTGTATCTTTGACATCAAGGACAACAACTAAGGACAACAACCATGATCATAATTTGGGTACAGTTGTAGAACTTTTTTACCAAATACAATATATATCATTTAATGACATGAATTTTCAAAAAAATATTTTCATAAATTGAAGGAAAACTAAAATTTAATGGAAAATTGAAATTAAAAATACATAACTGCACCACATCTAAACAAACTTCATGTTATAGAATGGTGAATATCAGAGAGCAATGGTGGAAGCATTAGCATTGAAGATTTTATAGTACTTTGTCAGGATTAGAATTCTTGTGTTGAGCCCAAAACTCTTTTAACCCTTAATTAAAACCCCACAAAATAATGCAGAAACTCATCACAAAACCCCATTGTTAATTTTTGTTCTACATAGCCCAACTGCTTTTGGTAACCCTACATCAAATTAAATGCCTGACAGTAAATATCACATTAGAAAACCATGTTGCTCACTCATGGTGAGGATTTCTTTATAGATGCACTAAAAGTGCAGACACAAACTGCATGACATTAAAATCATCAACCAAATTTCATCGAATCTTCAGTGTTCACCATTGAGCATGTGCTTGTTTAACAGGTAGTAGGCACCGCATTTAAAGTCTTTTACAAAGGATGATGTGCATTTTGTCTGTGCTTATGACAGTTGGAGGATTCAAACCCATGCAAAACACTTCAATAATAATAATGAAAATGGACAATTGTTATTGGTTAAATTACACTACCCACTAGTTCAACTAGTGGTTGACAATCAAGTAACACATATACGCTTATCAGAATAGTGAGGACAAGCCCAAGATGGAAGTGCATAACCTGGAGATTGAGGCTGAGGGTTCTGAGAAGGTCTGGATGTCAGTGAAGACAAGAAAGATGAGGAGTATGTCATACCTCAGAGTAAGACTAGGGTTCCATCAACTAGAAGGTTGACCAGACTGGCTGCTAAACCTACCCCTGTGCGTAAGGAGCAAGTGATTTTTGCAAAATCAGAAGACTGTGAGAAGAACCCGGATGGTGAGGTCAAGACTGATAACCAAGAGGAGACTATGGTTGTCGAGACTAAGGATGACAGCCCGAGTAATTTCCCTGAACTAAACGTTTAGGGGTCAAAGACAGATAGCTCTGAGAAGATGAAACAGGACACTGGTAAGAGCAACAAGGGTAAGAAGAAAACCAAAAAAAGCAAAGAAACTGAGAACATCAACAACAGGATGACGAAGATGGAGAAGAAATTCATGATCCTGGTAAGGTTCACCTCCAAAGTGATGCACAGGTCTACGATGACTCTGGCTGTCCTGCAAGACATTGAGCTCACCAGACATGGTATGAAGGACAAGGAGCTGAAAGAGTATAAGGATATGTACTAGTTTCTTACCAAGAACTGGGAACAACTCTTCAATTAGCCCAGGGGGCTTTTCTTTGTTTTCATGTTTAGTTTATGTTTAGTTTGCTGTCTGTCTACTAGTGAACTGTTGTTTCTGCATTTTTTTTTGTTGATGGTTTCTTTTTGCTGTGATGGTATCTTTTTGTTGACTCACTAAGCATGCCTGTGGGGCTACTATGTAATGGGCTCAGCACCCTTGTTTTGCCGTTTATATTATCAAAAACAAATATACGCTTATCCAGACCTATTCCAAAACAAACTTTAACAGTCAAAAAACAACTCACATCAAACTACAAACTATATGTGATGTCTTTTTCTGTCCAGGCTCTGCATTCATTTCAATTTTTTTTCTAGGACAGACATTGACAGAGAATGAAATGTTCATTGTTCAGAAAGTGTCACCATACTAAGGGACGATCACACATGGCCTGCTTCCTGTATTTCATCTCCACCTCAAACTACACTAAAACCCCGCATTTAGTCTATCTTGAAAAATCAGTGGGGACAGACTGTTCCACTTTTATTATTTCACCAATATCTTCTACTCATATTATTGGATTCACTATTTTACAGGCTGGCTGCTAGGTTTTGATTTATGTATATATATATATACACAACATAATCTTCATCTTCCACACCAAAGTATTTTACTTGTCAAATTTTCTCAGTCCTAGTCGATTTGTTCATTTACATTTTCTTTGTTTTTCAATTCTGCAATGACAAGGAGCAAGGGAAACCCCCAAGTCTTGCTTGTGAAGCACATGATCAGAGCCCTTTGTAAGCTTGCCAATGCCCATAAATCAGTTGTGTCTTCTCTGTCTCCAAAGAGCAGAAAGTATTTCAGATCTGAGGATAAGACCATGACAAGATCATGTGGTTCCCTCCCCAAAGATGTCCCCAAGGGCAGTGTATGTTGGTAGCGAACGCAGTAGGTTTATCATCCCTACTGAGTATTTGAATCATTCTCTGTTTAGGGCATTATTGGATAAGGCTAAGGAAGAGTATGGATTTGATCACCAGATGGGACTCACCATTCCCTGTGAGCGAGTTGCTTTCTAGTATTTGACATCCATGTTGGGGAGAAAGGATCCAGCACTCACAGATATGAAGCTGGATGAACTCATTGACTTTCCTACCCAAAAAGAGATACTCATACAGTGACATTGCAAGGCATGGACTGATTTTGTCTTAAATGCCAGGTCTGGGTGTCTCTGTTTTGCCAAGGGTACAGGGGACTTGCACCCTACTTCATCCCCATTTGTTCCCATGCAAATTAGATCAGCCAGACCACAACAGCAATGGAACCCTGGTAGATTCCAGTCAACAAGGCTACATTGGCAACTTGAAGATTAGAGGGATAAATGAAATTTTCTCTGCAGAGAATCAGAAGCACCAACATTCCACCCATGTTGTCAGTGAGGCTTTTCGAGTATGCAATTGAAGACAGCATCTTTGATTAAGAGAGGAGATGTTCGGCTTTCAACAAGAGGAAAGAGGATCATGTTGAGTCTGATAATGTTTTGCCTAAAGTTGATTTCTTAAAATCAAAGGGCTTGAGAATGAGTGCAATGTTTTATGAAATGATTGAGCATTTTGAATTCAGCCAAGCTAAGTAAGGGCTCCAATTTTATATAGAATTACACACATAATTGGCTATAACAACTACAGTTATCTGTACTTTGGTTTCCTCTTATTTTACAGTCTCTCAATTAAACTTGGTTTGTTCTCACTTTCAATTTACTTATGTTACAGTCTCTAATGCGGTTACATAATGGATTCTCTTAAGAATACAGTAATTGACCTCAAACTGTGCTGCATGAATACTGCAAAATTATTCCCTCTCAGAAACTATACACCATGTTCATGAAGTGTAGTTTGATGGCCAGTTGTGGTAATCAAGACTAGTGGAAAAGATAAGAGAAGATGAAGTAGAGACACTAATTAAAAAATAAGTACATAGAATAAATAAAAAAAGTATCAGGATAAGAGACATTACATTAAATTTGAAAATATTTTATAATATATATGTTTTTCCTCGCGGAAATCCTGGGCATGCTAGTATTGGAGGTGTTGGGCGAATTAGTTCTGGGACTGTTGAGTTTATTTTTTCTATTTATAAGGGTTGGTATACTAACAATGTGATGGAGGCTATTGCCATTTTATGTGCTGTGGAGCGCGGTTGTGTTCTTGGGTGGAGACAAATCATTTATGAATCTGATTCTCAGGCAGTGTTGACTTTGTTGAAGAGGCAGTAGTTAGAGAATGTCAGTTGGCATTTGGCATTTATTATAAAACAGATTCTTAATCTGTGTGCTTCTTTGGATTCTGTTTCTTTCTGTCATATTCCTAGAGAATGGAATGGGGTTGTGGATTATTTGGCTAAATGGGCTTCTGATCATTTGCATGATTGGAATATTGTGGAAAGGGGTCAATTACCCCCAGATTTGTCTCAAAAGTTGGACCAATTAGTGGAGTTAGACAGGGGTGTGTAATGCCCTCGCTTTGTATTGTTCTTTTTCTGGTTTGAATAAATTTTTACCCCTCTTTTAGTTAAAAAAAAAAGTATATTATATTTTAAATTTAGTTAGTGTTTTGGGAGTGTATTAGTATTTAATTGTGTAGTTTTTTAGTTAATATTCATTGATTCATATTTTATGAGTAGTGGTCTACATGAACCCATCTTTCATGATGTAATGAGTGTTAAGTGGACTATTCTTGATCATAAGAGATGGATTTTATTAACATGAAATATGGTTTATAAAAATTAACTCACAAACTATGCAGTTACATCCCAACAAAACATCATATATTTTATTATTTTTAACATTGTCTGATAAGTTTTTTAAAATAAAGAATACTTTATATTTTCAAAAAAGGAATTGTACATATTGTATTTCATGGCACAATGTGATGGTTAAACTGTGGCATTGTAATCCTTGCCAACAAGGTTCAAACCTGCACTAGGCCAAGGAGCTTGTGGGCCTTGCATCTTCATAGGGCCCCGCTGGTGGGTTTGAACCACTAACATTAATACAGCATTCATGCCAAAGGATGAGGTCCCCATATCATGACCTCACCAATTCATAACTCCAATAAAAAATAGTTACTGATAAAAATAAAATAAAATTATTATACATATAAATGCGTTTTGGTAACCTTGAATAGTCCAGCTTGGTTTGAGCGGCCTCTTTTACCACTTAAAAGACAGTCCAGGATGGAATTAAAAAGAGTGGTAATTTCAATCCTTTGGGGACCAAAAATAATTCTCTACTGGAAAAGGATTCTATGAACCATAATAGAAAGATGACCAATCACCACTGTCAGGAAAAACAGAGTCTAGAAAAAGACGTCCATATGAATAGCGCTATAGTCAGTTATTACATCAATTTATAATTTAATCAATCACAAACCAAAAACTGAAAGGAAAAAAAGAAGGCAGGCTCTATTTTAGTTTATGTGGATGCAATATTTATGGATCCAAGCTGTCAAGGTCTTCTGCTTCCGTGGGAAATGATGGAAAGCGGGATATTATTAAATGGTGATAAGCTGTATATCCAAACAGATTACTTTTAAATTTTAAATATTTGTAGTTGTTAATATGTCAATAAATTCATAATGTGATTAATAGGGTTATCCATAGTTGGCAGGTTTTGGAGTACAGTATGGGTTCTTGAGAATCCACTTCTTGTTACTGTCTAAGTATCCCTACACTTGGAGAGCTTACAAATGGTCTCAAAACCGTCCCTGATCTGGGAGTACTTGTTCAACATTTTGTTATTTTGAATTACCGTATAATAAGCTTCAAATATCTTTTAAGTAAAAGGCTTTTTTTTTTCCAATTGCTATATATTCAGAATATTAAGTCTGTTTCCTTTTAAATTTTGCAAAAGTAAGAAGTGTTTTTGAGCACGTCACAAAAGAGTTTTGTAAGTTTATCCACTCTACTTATATATTATCTATTTCAATGGTTAAACAATCAATAGTAATTTTACATCTCATCTACACCAAAAGTAAATATTTATCCTATTTTCACTATTAAAGTGGATGATATTTAAGAGTAGCCAAATTTGCTAAACTGCCCAGAAAAAAATTCTAAAAGAAAAATATAAAAAATGAGATGGAAATGTTAAGCAAAATATTTGAATTAATGGGAAGTTTTTCATAGGCCAATATACAGAACAATTGAGCAAGACCTGTAAGAATCAGAATGTATGACATTTAATGGCACCCATTCAGGAGAAAATAATTTATATGAAATAAACAAACTAAAAGAGGTTATCTAAGAAAATATTAAAAGTTTTGAAATGTATCCAGCCATGATGCACCCAAAATTTTATATAGGTATATTGGCCATTGTAATTATTTCATTTTTATTTCTAATTAAATTTTAAATTAGTTGGTTGAGTTTAATTGAAGAGAATGAGGGTGTATTATTTAACTATGCCATTCATCAAGGTTCAAATCTTTTGTAAGTATGATTAGACCAAATTTAATTTGTAGGTAACTTTGATAGATTAGATTAATTTAAATATATATTCTCTTATAATATTATAATCATGTAACGACAAGAAATGTATGCAATCCCATTAGTTTCACTTTTCATTAATAGTCATTCCCGAGAAAATTCTAACTCACAAAACATAAATATGAAACAAATTATGTTGATAAAATACCGAAGCATCCACCATCCATATCTAAAGCAGTGGGGAATTTATGAGTGGCCTTGTCAACAAAGTAAAGGAACACGTCATGCGACCGTATCCTTTTCAGTCAAGTCTCTGCATTCATATTGACTGAAAATGAAATGTTGATTTGTCTGCAAGTGACCCCACACCCACGCAAGATTCACATGCTTGTGCTTCCTAGATTTGATGTCAGAATGACTAGGATGCCACTATTGGAAGCAATATGTGCAAAATCTACAAGGACAATGAGTACCATTTTTCCTGTTTCACTAGCTCTGAGATTCCTTATCATATTATATCATCCTTTTGATGGTGGGTTGTTACTTTTACTTACCATATATACACAACGTGCTCTTCTCCTTACCCACAAAAGCATTCTTTCTTCTCAAAGCTTCTCATCCGTAAGAGGGTTGCAGCCTTAGCTTGTAAATCAATTCCATTTTCTGTTTTAGAATTTTGCAATGGCAAGGAGAAAGGGAAATCCCCAAGTCATACTAACGAAGCACATAATGAGAGCCCTCTCAAGGTTTGTCAATGCCCATAAGGCAGTTGGGAATGGTCTTTCTGAAAGGAGCAAAAGGTATTTCACCTTTGAAGATAAGTTCATGGGCAGATCATGTGGTGCACTGCTGGATAAGGCCGAGGAAGAGTATGGGTTTGATCACCAGATGGGGTTCGTCATTCCTTGTGAGGAGGTTGTTTTCCAGTATCTAACATCCATGTTAGGCAAAAAGGATCTAAGACTCAACAATATCAAACTGGACGAACTCTTTGACTTCCCTTCTTCAAGAGAGACAGATCTCATACTCTAGGCACTGGGGAATACAGACTCCTACTGCTTATATGCCAACTCTGAGGGGCCTCTGTTTCTGCCAGGGTTGCTGACGTTTTATAATGCACCAATCTGCCAGGAGGCTGGAGATGGTTGAGGGAAAAACAGAGGCTAAACAGATAACAGGCCATACTGTATATAATTTTGGATAGCCCACCTAATTGCCATTGTTGTGCTTAATCATAAGGCATTATCTATATGACTTTTAGAAACAAGATTAAAAATCAATAGAATTCATCAATTGAGTGATACATGGTATTTTAACACTATATTCTTTAATAGACATAAAATTTCCACAGTTCATAATGATTGTAGTTCAGTGTTACAGGATTATTGTGTGCGAGTTTTTTCCTCAACGTTTAGGATCACACTCCATGATCCATCATCAGGAGAATATAAAACAAGAGAAGAGAAAAATATTCTTATTCTTTCATAATCTTTCCCATAATGTAGTTAGATCCGTTAAAAGATTGTTTTCTCTCCTTTTGCAAATGAACTTGTAATTCTGAGGCCTTTTCTAAAGTATTCCCAAGCATAAAGTATTTGTAGATGTTGATTGACTGCTTTTGTCGTTTCTACCATTTGTCAGGTTTACTATTACAAAGAAACATTGTTACAGAGACAATTTTTCTCAATCTTGACATTTTATTCACGTAACGGTATCATTAAATAGAATTGCCATTCGCTGTACACTGTATGTGTTGAAAATGCACAAGCTAAAACTTTACTGCAATTTTCTTCAGAATTATGTATAATTCTTTAATAGAAAAGTCTATATTATAACAAGTGCTTTTGAGTTTAACTGTGTATCTTTTTTCATCAATATCTTCAAATATTCTCCTTCAAAAAAATTTAGTGCACTATCAACATGAATTTAGCAAAATTGAAACATTGTACTTCTTTGAGAGTAGCAGAAAGGATGTCCGTGTGAAATAAGGTTTACATTTAATAAATTAAGTTTAAATTAGACTGTTACAAGGGAAAAATAAAGCTTTATAAGCCATTGTAAGGAATCACCACAAATGAAATTATAAAGTTCCTCTTTAATTTTATTTGCAATGTAAACTTTTAATATGACTTTTTACCATTATTTAACAATGGTATTAGAGCGTTGTATTCTGTCCTGTGAAGCGTGACTGTGGTGGAAGACATGATCGTTGCAGGCTGCTGCTGTGCTTGAGGAGATTTTTTTTTGAATGCTGCATGTAAAGGAAAGGAGGATAAGGAGACGTGAGAAGGACACATTTTCTTCCCTGCCATGTTTTTGGAAAGACAAACTTTTTTGAAGGCGCTGTTGCAGATTCCAGCAAGGGTTTTGAATAAGAAATTCCATTTTTTTTAATGTGCTGTTAGGAGTTTTTAATGACTATTGAAGTCTTAGGCCGTTGAAATTTCAAGTCAATTAAATAAGATGTGTGCTGCTGTGAGTTTGACGCCACTGCTGTTTGATCTCTTCACCGTTTCTGAAAAAAGAAATATGGAAGCATAGACAAGGCTGTGCTGACGATGAAATTGGCAGAAATCTTGGTTAAAGATACACTACAGGGTATGTTCTGGCATCTCTATTGCCTATCACAGAAAAGTTAATATCGGTTTTTATTATATAAAAACAATGAAGTGATAAGTGATTAGGTTGATTTTATTTAAATAGAGAAATCATATAATATTTTAAAGTTTGAGGGTCATGAATTTTATACATGGCAAATCAAAGTGCAATTAGTTTTGATAGAAAAAGATCTGTGGGATAGTGTCAATGGAAGTATTAAAAAACCACAAGATGCAGATGAAGCATTAAAATGGGTAGCAAAAGATTGTAAAGTTACAACAGTGATTGGCCTTGAGTTATCTGATGCATATTTACATCATATTGATTTGACAAAAACCTCAAACCAAATATGGACAGGCCTTAATTCTTTATTTGGTTCATAGGCCTCAAGTGCTAAAATGGGAATGAAACAAAAACTTTTTGGTTTGAAAATGAAACAGGGAGATAACATTGTTCAACACATTAGTACATTCCGTTCCCTCCTTAATCAACTTGCTGGTATAAAATGTACAGTTGATAATGATGATGCCAAAGCTATCTTACTAAATAGCATGTGTTGTGATGTAATCACACATCGCCCCATTGCAAATGGGGACCCAATCTTTCTTTCACAATTTTCGAGTTTGTATTGCCTTTTGGGGGTGTCATTCGATCGGGTCTTCCTCTGCAAATTAGATAGTGGACCTCGAATCCAAGTTAAGATCAATCAAAACTGAGTTAGTGGCCTAGGTAGGTTGGAGTTGAGAAGTTTAAAGTTTGAGTTGTGCACAAGTAGTGCTTAGGGAAATGGATCCTTATCAAATCTTAGGCAAAAGTCAAAATCATACATGTGTTTGGAATTAAGCACACATTCATGATCACCTTGCAAGTTTTTCAAAGCAAACATGACATCTTAAAATGTCCGCTCCGGGTGGACTCCTATATTCATCTTGCATTTCACGTATTTTAATTCGTCCATGAATGGTCAAAGGGGTTCACTTCTAAGTATATGCTCAAAGATCGATATGCATGCATAGCACATTTAAGTCTCTGCTCAAGCGGACTTATGTTGGTCCTTTGCAATATTCATTTTTGCATTGGTTTCTGATACATGATGCCCTCATGAAGCCCGCTTTGTTTAAGATCATTTTGAGAATTCTAAGCTTGGCATCGTTTAGTTGAGGAAAAAATGTCTGCCTATGAGTTAAGGTTTGCCTCGCATATTTGGCAGCGAATGAGTTTGCGTATAATGGAGGACCTCACGTTATTTTCAAAACACAAATCGTGTGCCTAAAACGTTCGGATCTCCGCTCGGGTGGACTTTCCACGATCTCTTTGCAAATGTGCACACTCAGTTTAAAATCCCGCTTGAGCGGACATTTTGGGTCACCTTGTAGTGCGTATGGGTGGTCCGAGTATGCATAGCCTTCCATATTATCCGCTCAAGCTTGCTACATGCAGACTTTATCAACCCGATAGCATTATTTATATTTTTGCCTTGAGCGTCAAAATGTCCATCTCAGGCGGATGTCCGCGATTCCTTTGTAGTTTCATATTCATTCCAAAGATCCATTCCAAGGCACGTCTTCATAAATACATAATGCGACGAACTTTTGAGATTCCACTGCAATTTATATGTTATATGTGTTGAAATAGAAAGTCCGCTAGAATGGAGCTAGATCTTAAGTTTGCAAAATATATTTCTTGGCCAAAGTGTTGTGGAATCTAAAACCTCCACTTGAGTTCACTATGCTCATCATGTGGTAATACCGCCACTTCCTTAACATTATGAAGAGACTGCTTGAAGGCATCATTGAAATGATTCTACATAGAACGACTTTTCGCTATTTTTAGCATTTGACTAAATGGCCACTGCACCCCAATACGTATGGATAATAAACAAAAAGATTCGTGGCAGGAAGTGTTGAAACATATATCTCTTGAGTATCGATATTCCTATTCTTAGCCCCATGGCTAGTTCAGGTAGTGTTATCTATGGCACACATTGTTTATGTTGGCAGAATCCTCTAGACATTTATCAAATTTACTCACTTGCAATACCAACTTTCAGAGCGTGCACCAGTATGCAGTGTCCTTCAGTGAAGGCAATAGCATTAAATGGGACATTGGAGATTCGATGGTGTCTTGTAATTTGTTCAAATGCTAAGCCTTGCTTCTTGCATCAAAGTGTAGAAACCCGATCATGTTTATGAGTTTTATTTGAAGAGATCCTTGTGAGGTTGTTCAAACTACATGCTTGGGCGTTAAGCTAGCTAATATCACGTAATCTGCTTTGTATACTCGAATTTTCCCGAGTAAATGTTTAAGAGTTCCGCTTAGGAAGAGGTCATCGAAGGTTTGAAAGTCACATTCTAATGCTTGAAATAAACCTCCCCCACCATAGAGCACATACACGGTTACAACGTAGAGTCGTTACAGGTCCACCAAGGAGTCAACTTTGGCAAAAACAGGTGGGAACTAAAGGTGTTAATAGGACATTTGTGTCTTCTATTTTTGCAAGGATCACATTATTGACTTTACTTGCAGGAGGGTGAGATAAATTAAAGTTTTGCACTCGGATAATCCCACATGCAATAGATGATAAATTTTATTGCTATTGGCTTGTTATTAAATATCATTTTCATAGAGCTAACATAGGATAGTTATGCAGGTGAAAGATATATGCAAAAGAGAGATAGACAATCATAAAGAGAACTGACTTAGAAAGGGAATGCAAATAGAAGATCATATGCAAAAGGCAAATCCAAAAGCAAGTTCTAAGAGCAGATCTAGGCATTGATTTGCAAGAGCAAGGAGATCATTCCAAGGAGAAGATACCATCAAAGGCATACATGGAGGAGAACCCATTCTAGATATTACAATTCCAAATATTTTACTGCAGCATATGGAGAAAGTCATACATCAAGGTCATCACCTAAAGGGAGAAGGTCCAATTCTATGCTTACAGAAGTCATCCATTCCATGTGCCAGACAAAGAGGGACATCCATCATGAAATCCACTTTAAAGAGTCATGAACAAAGACATCTCCTACTTCTTGCAAGAATCAGAATGAAGACATCCTACGCAAGAAGATAGGAAGATGAGAAGAGAAATGAGCAAGTTCATCAACCAATCCATTAATTACATTCAAAAGTACAATTGCGTGAAAGACAACAAGAAGAAGTATCAAAATTCCTAAGTTTTCAAGTTTGAAGCAGTCATGTTCCAAAGGTGAAAATTCAAAGATTTGAAGACTACTCCAAAAGATGACATAATTTGGGAAAGCATTCTGAACAATATGAACATAGAAATTCAAACCAGTTTGTCTAATGCTGAGGTGGCACGTGTACAACATTGATCCAATCACAGTCTGCCACATCATCTGTCTACATTCAATGATTCTAAAAATAGTAATTTTTGTAACAAACTACCTTGTTGTCTCAATCTTGGCCATTGATTCTTGAATCAATCCTGGCCATTCATGTAATTTTGAGGTCTATAAAAGGGCCCATTTCTCTCATTTGTAAAGGGGGATTATCAGAGAAAGAGAACAGGAATCAAGGAGTAGGAGTATATGCTATTAGAGTAGAGGTAGATTAGAGGAGGCTTTTCAAAATCATTGAGAGAACATATGAAATTGTTGTATAAAAAATACATTTCCAAAATCAATACAAGCTCATTGTTGAATGCTTCATGGTGATTTGTGTGGTGATGGAACGTTAGCATGGTTTCAAATTCTCGAATGTGATGAAGAAATGTTTCCAAGTAGCTTAGAAATAGATTAGAAGTGCATTGATGTAATGAATATATGTAAAGATATTTGATGAATTCTTCTAGTTCATACTTTTCGTGGATTGTCGAAGGTGACCCACTTTGCAAAGTTAGACTGAACCTTCATTTTCTTTAGTTCGGTTGTGAATGCTTGTTCAAGCTGCACTAGCTGTGGGTGTTTGGATGGAGATTTGCAACATGAAAATCCTTGAGTTTCCTTAGAAGATTGCACCGGCTTCGTGTAGTTATTGGTTCTCCTGGCGAAGCGAAGTCTGGTTTCATGAGGAGTTTGTCTATCTTGACATGTTTCATTATCTCATTGTCCTTAGATTAGCCTTCTAAACCCTTGTCCTTTTGCATTTTCTTTTCATAGTTGGTTAGAAGAAGTTCCATTTCACAAGGAGAATAACATATTTGATTGGAATAAGGAGTCAATTCAGCGTAAGTCCCTTTGTGAGTTTTAGAAAAATCACATCAACTACTGAGTCTATCCATTGCAAGTCAAGACCCGACATCTGGAACCTTGAAGTTGTCTCATTGGATCACATTGTTTAGCCTTTGAGAGACTTTGTTCAAGAGAGGATAGAATACTTGGTAATTTATTCTGAGTTTGCATGTGCATAAAAAACACATCAACAGCATGCCTTCAAGTTATGACAATATCATGTTTACTTTAAACAAACTGAATCAGAGCCCGAGCTTAGAAAATGTGATTTCTTACTTAATTAATGAAGAGAAAAAAGTCACTAAAACTCATTCGAACACTGAGGACATTGCTTTATTTGTCAAAAGGAAAACTAATGTTTCAAGAGGAAAGAATAGTTTCAAATGCAACTATTGTAATAAAAAAGGACACATTCTAGTGAACTGCATTCAATGTGCCAGAGATCTTATTGATGGCACTTGTTAAAAACAAACAATGCTTTAATTGCTAATGAAACTAAGGGAGAAAATGTAATCTTGCAATATATGATCCAGAATCTCCTCACATTGACAGTGAAGATGAATATCTTCTTTAAGAATTAAGCAGGATGTATTATTGAAGGATGGAGGTATTGGAGGAAGGAGGATCTTCATCATCCTGAGCTAACTTCTCGCTCAAGGATGATTCATTGCATGAGAAGCACTAGTGTTTATCTATTGGTGTATGTGTGTGTGGTATCTGTGGACAGTTGAGTGTGTCTCACTTCATAGGTTGATGAGTTGGCGCTAAGTAATCTGACATTTACCTAGACAGAGAAGTTTAGGTCGATGTTGATGGAGTGGTTTTAACATTTACTTAGACAAAATAGTTTAAGTCAATGTCGATGCAGAGTTGGACATCTACCTAGACAGTGGAGTTTAGGTCGATGCAAAGTTGGAAATTTGCCTAGACAATGGAGTTTGGGTTGATGCAGAGTGGACATTTGCCTAGACAGAGGAGTTTAGGCTGATGCAGAGTTGGTTAATTAGATATTTACCTAGATAGGAGATTTTAGGTTGATACTGATACAATATTTCTTTTGTTTTTCTCTTTTGTAATGTAAACCTTAAAAGGGGTTGTTAGGAAATAAGGTTCACATTTAAAAATTAGGTTTATATTAGTTGTTAGTTTTTGAGAAGTTATTCCCATAGGCAGTTACAAGAGGAAAATAAGGCTTTATAAGCTATTGTAAGGAATGTAAAATCGCAACAAATGAAATTATAAAGTTCCTCTTTAATTTTATTTGCAATGTAAACTTTTAATATGACTTTTCAGTTTTGTTGTTGTTGCAAGTATGTGCCTAATCGGTGTTGCCATTGATGTCAACATATTCTTGTTTTCATTGGTGTCAACTGTATCTTGTTCTATTACTTGTTTAGAAGATTTGTATGTTGAGGATATTGAGAAAATTAGTCCCTCCAGAAGAAACTAGTGAGCTACAAAGAAGTGTTCTATAGACAGTGAGTTGTATGTTGAAGAACAGTCTAGTAAACTGCTTTGCATTGATTTCTACTTGAAGATTGTGGTCTATGGATTGGAAGTAAGTTAGAGGTATGTCCGACGATGCTACATTCCTAGTTTGAGCCATCTGCATGAAGATTTGAGTAAGTTGTGTTCATCAGAGGGAAACCTACCTTTTCTGTAAGTTCAGTTGGGACGAGAAGAAAGTATCCTACTCTGCATTCCTCCGCAATAAAGTATTTGGCTCTGCAGTTCTAGAAGGAAGTCTGGGATGATGACAAGTACCTATATTTGCATTGGTTTGTGGTTTGGTGGTCCGCAAGCTATCATTCTTTTATAACAGTTGAAGATAGTGAGGTTCATGTGTTCCAGTGAGAAGATTCCTATGGATAAAGTGGTTTTGGTTTGTGCGGTTGCTCCTGATGATTAGAGCATGCTTGTGGATGTCTCCTAATCATGTTCCTATCTGGACTTTGGTCCGCATTAAGAAATTGAGATGGTGTGTGAAGATTGTTCCCAGATAATGTAGCATATAACTAGTCTTGGCCGACCTTGTTAATCCCAGTGATTGTAGAGATCTTTGGAAGATTGAGGAAGCTTGTTGTGGCGTGGAAGATCATGTTTGAGTCCCATCTAAGGCATGACCTGATCTGCGTTTCATTCCCTTTGCATAATGTTGCAATAGGTTAGGACCTATTTTGTAAATGTTTGTAATACTGACCTTGGAGGTTGTTCCAATTGTTGATGATTGTGATGCCTACCTTGATGATCATTCCAAGGTTGATGTAGTGTATAAATACTTGTAGTTGAGTCATGGAAAAAGTGTCCTTGAGCGAAAATGAGAATATATTAAGAAAGGTCGAAAAGGCAGAGCAGAGAAGGGGGCAGAGGAAAGAAGAGGAAGAGAAGAATAGAGGAAGAGCAGAGTAGAGGAAAGGAAGAGTAGGGAAATTATTATACTTTAGTTAGAGAAAGGTGTTGATCGTGGCAATGAATAGGGTTTAACATCCCTCAGGATTTAACAACCCTTATTGTAATCTTGCTAGGTTTAGGGTTGAGGCAGTGAGCCTGCTAGACCTAGTTGTTCTTCATGGCAGTAAGCCAGTATGTTTAGGCCTGTGGAGTGACAGAGCCTGAACATCATTATTTCAAGATTGAAATATATATTGAGAGTTAATCCTCTCTATGGTTTTTCCCCACCTTAGGGTTTTTCACCTAAATCTGGTGTCTCATGTGTTTGATGTTGTATATGTGGTTAAGTTTCTGATTCCATGCACTCATTTTTAAATCATAATAATTGTGATTAAGTGATGAATTTTTAATTGCATAAAGTTTTTAAGTTTTTGTGACAACTGATTCACCCCCCCTCTCAGTTGTCCGGCACATATCAACAATTGGTATCAGAGCCAAGTTCCTCTGAAGAAAGTTTAATAGCTTGAGGAAGATCCAAAATGTCTTACAAGAAGGAAGCACCATATTTTGATGGAACGAATTATGTTCTCTGGAAGGCTTGGATGAAAATCCATCTTCTTTCTCTTGTTACAAAGTTTGGAAAGATGCAGAAACAAAATACACCATACCTCAAAATGGTGTGACGACTAAAGACAAAATCAAAGAATATGAGATAGATATCAAGGTAAAAGATGCTCTATTAAGTTCATTAACCGACTCAATATTGACAAAAATGGTGGATCTTGAAACTGCAAATAAGGTATCAGAAAAGTTGAAAAATCTTTATGAAGGAGATGATTCTGTGAAGGATTCTAAGTAACAAAGTCTGAAAGTGAAATATGAAGGCTTGAAGATGAACAGTGATGAAAACATATCAGTTTTTATGCAAAGTATTGATGAACTTGTTACAGGGATAAAATCCATAGGCAGAACTCTTGAAGAAAAGGAAATTGTTATGAAAATTCTCAGATCTCTGCCCAAGTCCTACTATCACAAGGTATCCGCAATTGAAGATTTCATGCAAGTAAAATCCATTAACAGGGATCAATTGCTTGCCAAGCTTACTTCTTTTGAAATGAGGGAGTTAGATGATGGTCTGCTGAAAGTTGAGATGGCCTTCAAAGCCAGTACTCTTGGAAGTACTTCCAGATCAAAAAAGTACAAGGTAGAATCCAATAATGAGTTAAATGAATTTGAAGCCAACTTTGTGAACAGACTGCAAAGAGGATCCGGTAAGTATAAAGGCAAATTATCTTTCAAATGTTTTTCCTGTGGTAAAGTAGGTCATTTTTCTTCTAGATGTCCTGAAAGAATTGAAAGAAATAGAAGAAGATATGAGAACAAGCCTAGGATCTAAAAGAAGTGCTATTATGTTGAAGATTTTTTTGATGATGAAAGAGTATCAAATAATGGTGAACCAGATAATGCTAGTTCCTCTATAAATGAATGCTTGTTCATTGTTATTAAGGAAGATCTTGTGTCTACTAATTCTTCTAGTTGTATGAAGGAAGAAAAACCAATGGAAAGTTCTTTGGCTGCTCAGGTCATCAAGGACAAGGATGAATGGGTTATTGATAGTGGTTGTTTTCACCACATGACTGGTGACAAAAGTAAGTTTGTAAGTTTGGAAAGATATGATGGTGGACTGGTTAGGTTTGGAGATGATACAACTAGTAGGATTTGTGGGAAAGGATCTATTTCTTTTGATGGCAAGCATAATACTAAAGATGTCTTGTATGTTAAAGGATTAAAACACAATATTTTGAGTGTGGGTCAGATGTGTGACAAGGGCTATGATTTAAGCTTCAAGGACAATGGATGCAAAATTAAGGAAAGCTCCAGAACAATCATTGCAACTGGTAAGAAGACCAAAGGTAATATCTATCACTTGAAAGGAACCGAGAACTACTGCTTGCTGACTCAGACTAATGAGAGTTGGCTATGGTATGGAAGGTTGTGTCACATAAATTTTGATAACATTATGAAGATAAGTACTGCTTAGATTGTTAGATATTTGCCTAAGCTTGTAAATCCTACTAATCATATTTGCAAGGAGTGTCAATTTGGAAAGCATACTAGAACAAGTTTCAAAAGCAAGGGCCAATTGGTTGGAAGACTACTTGAGAGAGTACATACAGATCTATGTGGACCTACCAGAGTGAGAAGTTTGCAAGGAGACATGTATTTCATGTTGCTCATTGATGATTATTCTAGAATGACTTGGGTCACTTTTTTGAAAGAGAAAGCTAAAGCTCTAGACAAATTCAAGGCATTTAAGGCAATGGTTGAAAATGAGATGGATTTGAAAATCAAATGCTTGAGGTATGATAGAGGAGGAGAGTTCACATCAAATGAATTCAATTTCTTTTGTGAAGAACATGGAATTAAGAGATAGCTATCTGCACCTAGAACTCTACAACAAAATGGAGTTATTGAAAGGAAAAATAAGACAGTTCAAGAAGCTGCTAGAACCATGATGAAGGAGGCTCATCTTCTGGAAGCATATTGGAGAGAGGCAATTCACACCACGGTATATATCCTAAATAGAGTTCAAGTAAAAGGTAACAGCTCAAAGACTCCTTATGAATTATGGCATGGAAAAGTTCCTATTGTGAAGTATTTCAAAGTTTTTGGTAGAAAATGTTATATCAAAAGAGAAGAAGATTCAGACAAGTTTGATGCTATATGTGATGAAGGAATCTTCCTTGGTTACTCCACCAAGAGTAAGGCCTACTGGTGCTATAATAAGAGACTGAATAAGATCATTGAAAGTGCAAATGTAAGTTGATGAATGTAAGGAAAGGTTTTCATAATGAAATGGATATGAGTCAGATGATTCAGATGTTTCAGAAGTAGTGTAGCATGAAGACAACACAGATGATGAAGAACAAGCTCCGACAAGTTCTACCAAAACTCCAAGGTATGTAAGAATCAGTCACTCTGAAAACCAAATCATAGGAGATATGAGCAAAGCGATCTTAACCAGAAGAAAAGTTGCATAGGAACAAGTAAATTTCTGTCTAATTTCTAAGATTGAACCTAAAACTGTGGATGAGGCTTGCAAAGATGAGAATTGGATAAAGGCTATGGAAGAGGAATTGATGTAGATAGAAAAGAATCAGATTTGGGATCTTGTTCCCAGACCAACAGACAAGAATGTAATTGGTACAAAGTGGGTCTTTAGAAACAAGATGAATGAAAATGGTGAAGTGGTAAGAAACAAAGCAAGGTTTGTATGCAAAGGATATGCTCAAGTTGAAGGAATAGACTTTGAAGAAACCTTTGCTCCAGTGGAAAGGATTGAAGAAATAAGGATGTTTTTGGCTTTTGTAGCATACAAAGATTTCAAGGTTTATCAAATGGATGTGAAGTCTGCCTTCTTAAATGGAGAATTGGAAGAGGATTTCTATATAGAACAACCGGAAGGATTTTAGTCATCAGATTAGGGTGACATGGTATGTAGATTGAAGAAAGCTTTGTATGGATTAAAACAAGCTCCCAGAGCATGGTATGCATGGTTGGACAGGTACCTGATACAAATAGGGTTCAACAAAGGTACTACAGATAAAAATCTCTTCTTCAAGATCAATGATGAACAAACCCTGATTGTTGCAGTTTTTGCTGATGATATTATTTTTTGAGGCAATGAAGGTATGTGCTCAGTTTTTGCTAGAGAAATGCAATGTGAATTTGAAATGTCTATGTTTGGAGAGATGAATTTCTTTCTAGGTCTACAAATTAGTCAATCAGATAAAGGTATCTTCATCTCTTAGTCTAAGTATGTGAAAGAATTGTTAAAGAAATTTGGGATGGAAGACTCTAAACCAGTATGCACACCTATGATAACTGGTTGTAAGTTGAACAAAGATGACAACTCACCCATGGTAGACTAGAAAAAGTATAGATCTATGATTGGAGGATTACTTTATCACATGTGATGGAAGTCAAAAGAATTCTGAGATATTTAAGAGGCACAATAGATTATGGCTTGTGGTACCCTAAGGACTATGACTTTACTCTTAGTGCATATATTGATGCAGATTGGGCCGGAGATGTGGATGATAGAAAAAGTACAAGTGGAGGTGCATTCATCTTGGGCAAAAGATTAGTATCTTGGTTGAGCAAGAAACAAGACTCAATATCCTTGTCTACTATAGAAGCAGAATACATTGCAGCAGCGTGCAGTTGCACTCAAGTGTTATGGATGAAGCAGATTTTGAAGGACATCAAAGTTGTGTATGAAGATCCCATTACAATCTTTTGTGATAACACAAGTGCCATTAACATATCAAAGAATCCAGTGATTCATTCAAGGACAAAGCACATATCCATTAGGTATCATTTTCTAAGAGAAAAGGTGACAGAGAATAAAGTGAAGTTGGAGTATGTCTCTACCAAGGATCAGATTGCAGACATTTTTACCAAGCCTCTACCTAAGGATACTTTTGAGTATCTTAGGGAAAAGTTAGGGGTTATCACCCCACCTGCTCTAAACTAAGATGCACAGTAGTGCATTAGTTCAGAGGTGTTTAGAGGTTCAGATTGATGCTTTTTAGGGCTACTTCTCAGGGGGAGTAGTCATAGAGTTCAGAAGAGAGATTAGATCAGAGCAGATGAGTGCAAGTATGTGCCCTTTGTCATTGATGTCAAAGGGGGAGAGAAGTCATGTGAAAAACTTAGAGTGCAGATGTGTAAGAGAAAGGGTGAGAATTTTGGAAAAAGAAAGAGCACAGGTGTGTAAAGAGAAAGGGGGAGAATCTTGTCTTGATGGTTGTTGCAGTTTTTCACATCATATGTTGCCATCAATGACAAAGGGGGAGACTATTGCAAGTATGTACTTAATTGGTGTTGTCATTGATGTCAACAGATTCTTGTTGTCATTGGTGTCAACTGTATCTTGTTCTATTACTTGTTTAGAAGACATGTATGTTAAGGATATTAAGAAAATTAGCCCCTCCAAAAGAAACTAATGAGCTACAGAGAAGTGCAGTACAAATAGTGAGTTGTATGTTGAAGAACAGTCTGGTAAACTACTTTGCATTGATTTATGCTTGAAGATCATGGTCTGCGGATTCGAAGTAAGTTAGAGGTATGTCTAAAGATGCTACATTTTGGGTTTGAACCATCTACATGAAGATCTGAGTAAGTTTTGTTCATTAGAGTGAAACCTGCCTTTTTTGTAAGTTTAGTTGGGACAAGAAGAAAGTATCCCCCTCCGCATTCCTCCGTAATAAAGTATTTGGCTCTGTGGTTCTAGAGACAAGTCTGGGATGATGACAAGTGCCTACAGTTGTAATAGTTCATGGTTTGGTGGTCCACAAGCTATCCTTCTTTTATAACAGTTGAAGACAGTGAGGTTCATGTGTTCCGATGAGAAGATTCCTATGGATAAAGTGGTTGTGGTTCATGCGGTTTCTCCTGATGATTATAGCGTGCTTGTGGATGTCTCCTAATCATGTTCCTATCTGGACTTTGGTATGCATTAAGAAATTGAGATGGTGTGTGAAAATTGTTCCTAGATAATGTAGCGTGTAACCAGTCTTGGCCAACTTGGTTAATCCTAGTGATTGCGGAGATCTGTGGAAGATTGAGGAAGCATGTTGTGGCATGGAAGATCATGTTTGAGTCCCATCTAAGGCATGACATGATCCATGTTTCATTCCCTTTGCATAATATTGCAATAGGTCAGGACCTATTTTGTAAATGTTTGTAATACTGACCTTGGAGGTTGTTCTAATGGTTGATGATTGTGACGCCGACCTTGATGATCATTCCAAGGTTGATGTAGTGTATAAATACTTGTAGTTGAGTCATGGAAAAAGTGTCCTTGAGAAAAAATGAGAATATATTAAGAAAGGTCCAAAAGGTAGAGCAGAGAAAGGGGCAGAGGAAAGAAGAGGAAGAGAAGAATAGAGGAAGAGCACAGCAGAGGAAAGGAAGAGCAGAGAAATTATTATACTTCAATTAGATAAAGATGTTGATCATGGAAGTGAATAGGGTTTAACATCCCTCAGGATTTAACAGCCCTTATTGTAATCTTGCTAGGTTTAGGGTTGAGGCAGTGAGCCTGCTAGACCTAGTTGTTCTTCATGGTAGTAAGCCAATATGTTTAGGCCCTTGGAGTGACCAAGCCTGAACATCATTATTTCAAGATTGCAATATATATTGAGGGTTAATCCTCTCTGTGGTTTTTCCCCACCTTGGGGTTTTCCACGTAAACCTGGTGTCTCATGTGTTTGATGTTGTATATGTGGTTAAGTTTCTAATTTCATGCACTCATTGTTAAATCATAATAATTATGATTAAGTGATGAATGTTTAATTGCAGAAAGTGTTTAAGTTTTTGTGACAACTAATTCACCCCCCCTCTCAGTTGTTCGGCACATATCAACAATTGTTTTCCATTATTTAACAGTCCAAACAATGAGGATGACAATGTTTCAAGAAAATTAGGCAAAGATCCCATGGAGGGGTTTTGATTAGAATTTTAGCAGCCTTTTCTAGCCATTTATTCCATAGATTTTTATTTAATTTTTTTTGGAAATTTCAAGTAGATTTGAAACAAAAAGTTAGATGTGAATTTATAAATATTACATTGAAATGGGCAATCAGAGCCTTTAAGGGTGATAAAGCTGGGAAAGTTCTTTTGCCATTGTATCTCTTCTATCTCTTCTAGTGTGCCTCATGGGCGTTAAGCCTAGAGAAATCTTAGCATCCATACTATTCTAATAATGCAGGAGCCTATTCAAATATAGGGTACTTTTGTTATTAAAAACATATGGAAAGCTTGGGAGACTATTAAGCCAAGGCTTGTATGGAATGGAAATGACTTTAGGACTAGTTTGTCCATTGATCAATAATCTCTTTGGTGGTCTTGTGTGATCACTTGCTAGGATAAGTCTCTAGCAAAAGTTTCTTGGGTGAGTGCTTTATTTAACAAAGTTACCAAAACACTCCCAGATCTTTTTTGAAGAATCACCAAAAGTCTTCTTTCTTGGGTTGAAGCCAAAATGAATTATAGACCCACCAACCAAGATTTTGAGTCTTTTTAGACTTATTGTTTCTATTCCCAAGGAAATGTTCTACAAAATTGGGGTTAGGTGTTTTAATCTATAGTGGAAAGAATGGAAATACACCATTTTGCAACTATAAACCTCACAAATAATACATATGACTTTCACCTCATTTGCATATGGTACAAAAGGTCAACAATAGATGGACTCTCTAATCTTCATCTAGCACAAAACATCATAAATTTTAGACTATTTGGATGACCATTATTGATCCAAAGCTTGCTCATTTTGCCTAGTGTGTCGTATACAAGGGTCTTCCTATTGTTCCAAACTAGTTCACTTGGGAATCTCCAACCTCTTTTGCTCTTTTTGTGGACATCTAGAAACACTTAGACATCTCTTTTGATTTTGTCTTAGAGATCAAACAACCTAGAATTAAATCGACGATCCTTGTAAGTACTCAAATTTTATCAAGGGGTAAGTGCACAAAGATAAGGGACCAAAAGGGGGTCTTAAGATGCCACTTTTTTTTTTCTAAAATCAGGAAAGACTGATGTTGGATGAGAAATTAAAGATAGTTACACTCAAAATTTGAAGATACAACAAAAAAAAGAGTCGTAGTGCTCCAAATCTAGTTTCTAAACTACTATTTTTTTCAAAAATGGTTGAGATTAAGAGGTTCAAAAAGGGGGAGAACACAAATTGGTCCTGTTTTTCTTAAAAAAACATAACATAGTGTCAGATGTGCTCCCCCTAAAATGTTAACTTTTTTTTAGTATTTCAAAAATTGCTTCAGTGAGAAATTTGTTGGAATTGTTTGGGACAACTGAGAGGGGGGTGAATCAGTTGTCACACAATTTAAACTTTTTTGCCTTTAATCTTCTTTTACAACTTCTAACCAAATTAATGATATAAACGTTAAAGTATGAATCAAACCACGATGGGGGTTAACCCACAAAGATTATACTCTATTAAAAATATTACAAAGGGAATGCACATGCATTTGGGCTCACTGCCCAGAGCTCACTACTCAAAAAGAAGGCTCACTGCCTACAAAAATAAGATTACAATGAATTTGAACTGATAATTAGCATCTATTAATGTAGGGATTCAGTTCCAGTTAAGCACAAAATACTGACTTGATACACTTCATCTTCACTTCTGCTCTGCTTAAAGTTCTGCTAACATCTGAACCTTAGATCTATGCCCTTTTCGCACTTATTCCATAGTCACATCACCACCACACACCAAATCATTCAAATCCATCGGCTATATATATCTGCATCTAGATCTTCAACCACTTTTTAGTCGGCTTCAAGAACACTTAGAACTTTATTGAAAATTCTGCTCTGTCGGCTAAATCCATGTACACTTGTAATGTGGACCAAAAATTGCACTCACAAATCATTAATCAGGTCGGCTACTATCACTAATCATCACAACTTGTCCAACCAACAACTTCCATACATTTGGAACCAAGATCAATTACAAGGTCGACCTGTTCTTTTGCCTGGTCTATCAAACTATTATCTCGATATTTAGATGCTAATAACTATTGAATCCTTCATCACCAGAGACCAAAACTATGGATTTAGATTATCCTAACAATGCTTATGACTTCCTCAGATCTACAACAAACTCTGATCTATCCCTGGTCACACACTCTATTCTTGACTTCCTATACTTAGACAAATCTTCAATCTGATTTCTGATATGGGCAAATTATGCAATGCGGATGTGTAGTATAGACTTAGTTGCCATCAATGACAACACTTGTCATGCCTAGAAGTGTCTCTTGCCAATAATCTCCCCCTTTGGCATTGATGGCAACACTTAGTGAAAAATGACTAAGTGTCGGAATAACTCCCCCTTTGCTTGTGCTCCATACTGATGTTCACATTGCTTTCTAGTGCTCCACCTTTGTTGGATTCCTCATTTTTCACTGCTCTTCACTCACCCTTTGACATCAATGGAAAAGGGTGGAATCTACAATCACTAATTATGCAAAAATTATGTATATAAGGCCGCATGTGTACAAACAATCCATATGTTATATTTACATATATTTAAGGATATCTACAAAAGTACCTTTTAACTGTACAAATTCAGTGGCCCAACTTCTCTTCATACCATCCAAAATTGAAATGTGTCCACTCAAAAGAAATGCATAAGCTTCTGTTTTCCTTAGATCTGAGGGATCACTTGCCTGGGTAGTACTTTGGGCCTCTGACAAAGTATTGAACATTGTTTCCAACTTGGGGGTAATTAGTCCCCGGAGCTCACCCATTCTTTCCATAATATTCTTCTTTTCTTTGATAAGCTTCTTTATTTCATTTGTCAGGCTAATTGCTTGACATTCTTGGCTCACTGGAGATACTATTAAAGGATCAAAACTTTGAGATAGGTCTAGCAATTTTTTCTCCTGCTCCTTTATCTTTTCTCAATATCCTCTACTATTTTGGGTCATGATAAATAAAACTTATATACATCACCACCATCCTTAAGAGCATTTTCAATACTCTTTATGCCAATATCGAGTGTTTTTCTATCATTATCTATAAGGCCTTTTAGTTCACTAAATCTCTTATCCAAAAATTCTTTCTGGACCTTTACTTTAGCTGACTTCTCAGAAGACTCAAAATTGTATTTATAGAATGCACAAGATTTTTCAAATTATCAGAAGGAGAATCAGATGTATTTTTCTAATATGTGGGCATGATCTTCTCTAGTATTCCGGATGCTAGGCCTATCAACTCACTATTTTCTAAGTGAGACTTCAGTATTTTCTCCCTTGCCTTGGCCTGTGTGAATGATGATATCTTCAGTATTTGGTCCAGAGAGAGAGTGTTCAAATTTATTGGTCCTTGTATCAATTTTGGCTCATCTAACTCTAGGATCTCCTTGCTGAGAAAACTCTGCACTGCATCCGCAGTGTCTCTTGCCACACTTGCTATTTCAGTTTCCTTCCCTTGTGCTTTGTCAGCGAAAGCAACCAAACTGTCTTGCTTTGGTGCATTAGCACCATCTCCTTTTGCTAGTTCTTCTTTTCCCATTCCCTTTACCTTTTCCTCTTCCTTTTCTTTCTCTTTTTCTCCTTCTTTCTCTTGGTCCTTTCTAGAGTCATTAGTAGCAGGAGGATCTAGAGGATCATGGCCAACATTTGCTTCTTCTATCAATACTTCCTCTTCTTTTTGCACTTCCTCTTCTGGACCAAAGGAGTCTAGAGTTTCAATCTATTCCTTATTCTTCTTTAATCCTTCGACATCCATGTCTGAGGACTCAATCTCTACATTTACCTCCTCTGCAACAGGAAGATTGTGCTTTTTCAAAGCACTCTAAAGAATCTCTTTGGTTTCCTTTTCAATCTTGTCTGTCTCCCCAAGCGTAAGCTTATTCATTCATTTTTTACTTTGAAACTCATCTTTAGCTTCTTTGAATATCAAATTCATTTGCTTCGAAGTAAATTGAGGGCATACTTGTATTAATATTTGTTCTTGGATCTCAATATCCTTTCTTTTTGCATTCTCTTTTCTCAGTTCCAAATTTTTTTAAGGCTTTTTGTTATCAATGAACATATCTCAATAAGAGCCTTGTTATAGATATTCAAATATCTTGTACCGTTGCTTCCTCAAGTACTCGTTCGTCAGCATCACTATAGTCATCATATAATTCTGTCATTGGAGCCAAGTTTTCATCTACAGTAACTGATTTAATGATGTCATCTACTGAAAGGGTATGCTTCTCTACATAGTCCTGTATCTTTTGCCTCTTGCTTTCCCTTTTTCTTCCAGAGGGCATCTCCTTGGATATCTTGGCTGCTGTGGCCTCTAGTTCTTTGATCTCAATGTCAGAATCTGTATCTTCTTCTTCTTCTCTTGTACTTTCATAGGTACGGGATGCTCCCTTTTTCTGGATGATTTTGCTTCTAGTTTTGTAGTCTTAGGAGGAACAAGGGGCAGTAGCAGAACTCCTAGTTGTTCTTATTTTGGTAGAGGTATCTACCGGAGCACCTCCTTGTTTCTTTTTTTTCTTTTCTTTCTCAATTTTCTCTAATCTCTCCCTGTTTACCCTCACTACTTCTTTTGTTATACCTATGCTCTCTGCATATGCTTCAACTTGCTTATTCACTTTTCTTTTTGTTTCTAGTTCCCGAAGTTCAACATGGATCTTTATTTTTAGTTCTTCAAAAGTGCCAAACCTTTCTACCTCAGTTTCCTTAGGTTTGTTCAACAAATGTTGAGCATACAGCTCCAATACATCTTCCTCAACCTCATATCTCATGGGCATAGTCCACACAGTCCTTGGTTCCATTGCCTTAATCAAACACTGATCTGTGTCTATCATGAAACAAATTGTATCCTTATATTTTTTAACTATTGTTTTGGGAATCCTTTCCCTAGAGTACTTCATGTTCTAAAAGTTTTTAAAATAGCCCCAGAGTGCAGTTCTTTGGGCTTTTGCATCACCAAGGTTATACAAATAGTCTCTAATTTGTAGTGCTACAAGTTTATCATTTGTCCAGATTAAGCCTCTTGATTCTGGTAATTCATTCATAAAATAGAAGAATAAGCATATGACCAACATACCATATTTGAAGGAGTTCTTCTTGTCTTTCTTGATCTTTTGCAGATTCTCCATTAGTTGGTTCAGCAACAGCTCACACAAATCATAGTCCACATTCTCCTTTAGCATCTGATATGTAGCATAGATGGTTGTTCTGAAGACTGAATTCTCCCTGCTGGAGTGGTAAATCTTATAGCCAATTACCATTGAGGCAAACTTAACATCCAGATTAGTGATGTCATTGATGGTCATAGCTCTCTTATAATACTTCAATCCTGTGACTTCAATTACAGTTTGATTCTTCATTGACTTTAATGTAGACAGTCCACCGATTGAGTGCAATCCAGTTACAGCCCTAATGGCATCCTTGGTGATCTAAAAAGGTTTCATCAGTCATATGAAGTTATCACGCATTCTACTCAGTACATACCAGACCCATTCATCCTCTTCAAAGGTCAGAAAATGAATGACTTGTGCAAAATGTTTATCTTCCAATGTTTTGAACTCAGGTTTGATGTCATAATTCTTATTCCTCAGATGGGTGTCAAATATATCCAACAGTTTTGATTTCACAAATTCCTCAATGTTCGCATGTATGTAAACCCTAATATCTTCCACACGTAGAAATCTGTATGGAACATCAGAAAAAGCACCTAGCGGATCAACATCTACAGACTTGTATGGATGTTTCTTGAATTTTGGACGTGGCCTCTTAGTAACATTTACAACCAATAGAGTAGCCATCTTCAACAATGAAATTTGGAAAACTTTACAGAAAAATACATCTTTCACGGTTTAAGGTTTCGCCTTGAGTTGTCGGATGGGATTCTTGCTTGAATTTAATCTTCACTTTTTGGTTCTCTTCAATTTCTTTCTCACAGTTCACTCTTCTTCTTCATTCTTGAATGCAAAGTGTTTCAAATGATGAGTGAAAAACCTTTTATGCCTCCACAAAACCTAATTCGCTATTGTAATAAATGCATTGCCCTAACTTCATCCGATTACACTATTTCTTAATAGTTCTACATGAATCATTCCACAAATTTCCATATCAGCATCTTTGCTTCTGGAAATCCTTCCAAAGTTTCTGAATCAATTCAAAATATCTTCTCTCACTATGCCATATCCAGGCACCCACTTACTGGCTGGGGAAGTTTGATTTTCAATGCAGCTCCCCCTGAGCCAGAGCTCCAAATTCAATTCTCAGAGGAATTATCAGCACCAGATTCTAGTGTGGATTCATTACTATTGTTCTCAATTGTTTTCTTAACCCATATTTTGCTCATTTCATTCTAGATCTCATTCACATCAATTTTCCTTTTTCCTTTGTCTTGTCTCTGCTCATCCAATTTTCTATTTACCACACCTCCTCTTTCATTAATCCTACTTCTAACAAATCTTGCAATATGACTAGATTTATTGCAATTAAAGCACACAACATTTCTTTGCTTGTACACTTGATTTCCTCTTGATCTGCACTGATTAGCCATATGTCTAAATCCATTGCAAGCAAAACAATAGCCATTGAAAGAGTTGCCATTTCCTCTATTGTTAGAGTTATTTATTATCATACTTTTGCATTCATTTGATCTATGACCATACCTTTTACACTTGAAGTATTGTCCAGAGAGGGATGAACCATTTTGATTTGCTCTGCTTCTGCACTAAGTAGCTTTATGACCAAATTTATTGCAATTGAAACAATTGCCATTGAAGGATGGATATATTTGAGCATTAGGCTATCTTACCGGAGGTCTTCTAGGTCTGTTTCTTTCATTCCTTGGTTGGAAGTTTCTTTGTTCAGATTCAGAGCTTTCACCTTTCTCATATCCAAGACCATTCTTGTCATCAGCCTTTTTCTGACCTTCAAGCAGTGCTTCAAGTTTAGCTGAGTTTATCTTGAACTTCTCCTTGTATTCATTTGCAACTTCTAGGTCATGTCTGAGAGTGACAATTTGCCTCTCAATTTCTCTCTCATTATTTTTGCTTTCTTATAAATTAGACTTTAGAAGGCTAGCTATTCCATCTAACCTGTAGCATTCTTCAGTTCTTTCTTTTAGATTTTGATTCAGATCTTCAGTTTTCTTCCTATCTTCAATTTCCTTGGTTAGCCTCATCACCCTGAATTCCATCTCATGTTTTAATACAATAATTTCTTTAGTTAACTTCTCACATTCTTTTGTCTTCTCTTTCAGGGCCTTATCCTTGTTATTGTATTCATAATGATTTCTCAGTTGAAGAGGTTGCTCCTTCCTTTTTTCATTAGATTTGCTCAATTTTTCTTTTAAAATTTCAATCAAGTTTTCATCATATTTAAGGTTTTCTTACAGCTCACTGACTTCTTCTCTAGACTGCTCAAGATCTTCTAAAGAGAGATTAAGTTGTCCTTGAAGGTTGTATTCATCCATTTTACTATCTTCCTAGATCTTCCTCAAGCTGTTAAAATTTTTCAAAGGAACCTTGCTCTGAATTGGTTCGGACAACTGAGAGGGGGGGGTTGAATCAATTGTCACACAATTTAAACTTTTCTACCTTTAATATTCTTTTACAACTTCTAATCAAATTAATGATATAAACATTAAAGTATGAATCAATGACACATGAGTAGAAACATAAACAACACAATTGACACCAATATTTTTGACGTGGAAATCCGATTAAGGGAGAAACTATGGTGGGGGTTAACCCACAACGATTATACTCTGTTAAAAGTATTACAAAGGGAATGCACATGCATTCAGGCTCACTGCCTAGAGCTCACTACTCAAAAAGAAGGCTCATTGCCTACAGTAGGCTCACTGCCTATAGAAACAAGATTACAGTGAATTTAAACTGATAATTAGCATCTATTAATGTAGGGATTCAGTTCCGGTTAAGCACAAAATACTAACTTGATACACTTCATCTTCACTTCTGCTCTACTTACTGTTCTGCTAACATCTGAACCTTAGATCTCTGCCCTTTTTGCACTTATTCCATAGTTGCATCACCACCACACACCAAATCATTCAAATCCATCGGCTATATATATCCGCATCTAGATCATCAACCACTTTTTAGTCAACTTCAAGAACACTTAGAACTTTATTGAAAATTCTGCTCTATTGGCTAAATCCATGTACACTTGTAATGCGGACCAAAACTTGCACTCACAAATCATTAATTAGGTCGGCTACTATCACTAATCGTCACAACTTGTCCAACCAATAACTTCCATACATCTGGAACCAAGATCAATTACAAGGTCAGCCTGTTCTTCTTCTGCCTGGTTTGTCAAACTGTTAACCTAATATTCAAATGCTAATAACTATTGAATCCTTCATCACCGGAGACCAAAACTATGGATTTAGATTATCTTGACAATACTTATGACTTCCTCAGATCTACAGCAAACTCTAATCTACCCCCGGGGAGATCCAAACCAAGAAACCAGACCATGTCACACACTCTGTTCTTGATTTCCCAGACTTATACAAATCTTCAATCTGATTTCCAGTATGGGCAAATTATGCAATTTGGATGTGTAGTATAGACTTAGTTTCCATCAATAACAACACTTGTAATGGCTATCAGTGTCTCTTGCCAACAAAATTATCTAACACCATGTAGATTATCCTTAATTTTTCTGATAATTTTTCATGAATAATTGATTTTTTAGTAATTTTCAAAGTGGTCACATCCTAAAAAATAGAAAATTGAGCATGGCCCCCCCTAAAAATTTTGAAAACTAATTGATTTTTTTTTAATACATGTAGAATGGAATCTAGTTTCTAAAAATGTAACTTATTTGAAATTTTGATGAACGGTTAAAAAAAGTCAAAAATACCAGACACTGGTTTTTGACAAAAAATGGATACACTAACAAGATAAATTAAAGATGCAACCCTTAACATACTCAAAACGTGAAATAAATTATATGGTTGGATAACTAACAGAGAGATTAAGATTATGGTGATAATTTTTCAACTTTTCATTGAAAAAATTGCAATCCTGATGGGGAGCACGCTCCAGATTATGTGGTTTTTGTTAGAATCTATAAAAACACATCCATGGACATCCTAAACACAATCCAAGCCTTTGGGTTGGAAGCCCAAGGCAAATCCAAGCCTTAGGCTTGGTAATTTCCAAGCTAAAGCATAATGTGCTAGCATTATGTGAATTCACATAATGCGAGTGTGTTATAACGTGCTCGCATTATGTGCATTCACATAACACTAGTGTGTTATGGTGAACTAAAACATCTCTCTCTAAACCCTAAACCTCGATCTCCCTATCTCTCCCTAATCTCTATATCTCTATCATCCCTCTACCTCTCAATCTCTCTACCTATGTCTCTGGCCATGTCCCTCAGTCTCTATCTCCCTATCTCTCCCCTCAGTCTCCTCTATATCTCCCTATTGGTCCTCTCTCTCTAAACCTCTAAACCTTAACACCTAAATAATGCTCCTAACCCTTAAATACTAAACCCTAAACTTGATCAACCCTAAAACCCAAACCCCTAAACCCTAAATCTCTATCTCCCTATTTCTCCCCTATCTCCTTATCTCTATCATCTATCTACCTCTCAATCTCTCTCCCTATGTATTTGGACATGTCCCTCACTCTTTATCTCCCTATCTCTCCCCTCTATCTCCTCTATCTCTTGGGTAATATCTATATGTCCCCTCTCTCTATCTCACTCTAAATCTGAGAAACCCTAAACCCCTAAACCCTAAATAATTCCCCTAAACCCTAACCCCTAATCCCTAAACCCTAAACTTGAGCAATGTTAAACTCATAAACCCTAAATAATGCCCCTAAACTAGAACATCTCTCTCTCTCTCTCTCAAAACCCCTAAACCTCTATCTCCCTATCTCTCCCTTATCTCCCTATCTTTATCATCCCTCTACCTCTCAATCTCTATCCCTATCTCTTTGAACATCTTGCTCACTTTTTATCTCCCTATCTCTCCCTTCTATCTCCTCTATCTCTCCCTATCTGTCTGCTCTCTCTCAACCTATTTATCTCTCCCTATCTCTTGCTTCTCTCTCCCCTATCATTCCTCTATCTCCCTATCTCTCCCCTCTATCTCTCCTTCTCCCTTATTGATGAAGGAAATGAAAACAAGAAAATTAAGACTCTCTCTCTCTCTCTCTCTCTCTCTCTCTCTCTCTCTCTCTCTCTCTCTCTCTCTCTCTCTCTCTCTCTCTCTCTCTCTCTCTCTCCCCTATCTCTCCTCTTCATCTCAACCCGCTCACCCTCTTCCTCCCTCTCCCTCTCTCTTATTGACAAAGCAAATGAAAACAAGAATACTAGGACATGCAAGGAGGGATGAGGATATAAATTAGGAATGAGGATATAAATTAGGAGGGTGAAATTGAAACAAGATAAAACTAAAGTTCATTGGATGGAAATAATTATGGGGTGAGAGGTGGAGATTAGTAAAATAGGGAAAAATTGGTGGGATCTAAAGGGAAATTGGAAAGGCAAATGAAAACTAAGAAAACTAGGAGGTATATAGGTCAGAGAGAGAGAGGGAGAGGGAGTTGTGCTTTTGCAAAACATGCCAGCGTTATGGCTCAGTATTACCGAGCCTAAAACATGAGTGTGTTATAATGCACTCGCATTTTAGGCTCAGTAATACTGAGCCATAACACTAGCGCGTTATAATGCGCTCGCGTTATGACTTGTATGGGACCAAAAAGTCATGTGGTGACTTTTTCGTCCCTCATCTTTGTGCATATACCCCAAGCCAATATGTTGGTCCTATGATGATGTTGTTATGTCGTTAATTATGTTCCTACTTGGATTAGCACAATTTCACTAAGTTTAGCTCCTACCTTTTAGTGTCCCTTACCCCTTTCATCATTAGACCTATCTAAACCCTGATTGACAACATATCCCTTCAAGGAAATGTCGCATTTCAAACTAATTACTGACCAAACCTAGAAAGAAACTATGGATTCTAGGGATTTAGGACACCCTTAAGCATAATCCAAAGCTAAATTTGAGGGCTGGACTTGGGTGCTAGCACCCTAGTCTTGCCCTAAATATCAGGATTACAAATTTAATTTTGGTGTTCTCTTTTGTCGTGTGCTTTGTGTTTCCAAATTCAAAATTTATTTCCCGTGTGTCCTTTATTTTGATTTATTTCATTTCTAAGGTTGGATATTTAAAGAGAACTCAAAATCATTTTAACACACACAATTATTATGCAAGCTTATTATGCCAAAATTCTTCTACAAGTGCTATTGAAGGTCTGCAAAGTGTTGAAGCTCATCGAAGATTTGGATCTTTGCTATCTTGGAGATATGTTGTGAAGATTAGGAATTAAGATCTTGAGTCTATCTTACTCTTCCCAGGGTTTGTGAAACTTTTTGTACGATTGAGATAAGGGTTGAAACCTCCAACTTGAGTTTTGGAATCCTTCGCGGATATGGCTGCCTCATCTTGTTCTACAAGTCTTCATTGATATCATCTCCTTGAGGTGAAGTTGTTTTCTTGAGTGAAACATTGTGTGGATCTATTCCTTTATGCTTGAGTCATTTAGGATCTTACATTTGTTTATGCTTACACTTATGGTTTATGAGCACACACATCTACATCTTTTGACATTGGTTGTCGTTAAGGTAGAAATACCAAAGATGGGGTTTGACTGAGGCAAACTCCTATATAGCTACAACATACCTTCTCCTTCTTTTGTTTGTGCAGGTTAGATTTGAGAAGGTTTGATGAAAATGAGTGGAGAGGAAATAGGTATTACAGTCATAGTTGCTACAAAAGTTACATATTCATCTTCAGATAAGTGCAGGGACAATTTTGAGGGCACCCAAGTCCATTAGAACCTTAGATCTAGGATCTGGGACCTTCAGTAGAGGCTCAGACACCTGGTATAGAAAGTTTTGTGATAGGAAAACTTATAGGACAAATTTGGGAGCACCCAAGTCTTCTAGGCCCTTAAAATTTAGGTGAACAGGATCTAATATCTCCTATCTGTATTCCTATACTCACTCAATCATTTTTTTTGCTTCCAGAATCAGTTTGTCTGAGCAAGTTTCATAACTAGGGATTGGCTTGATAATAGCTAACTTTAGGGTTTGTAAAAACCTAGTTTAGACATCTTTTCATATATAGTAGCAGAGGAATAAGATACCTATAGCTTGACCCTTCCATAGTGGTTGAGTTCGGTTCATATTTCAAATTTTAGTGTATGAAAAGGGAGGTTTGAACTGGTGAAGCATGCTAATCATTCTTCTCCTTTACACACTAAACATTTTGGTGAACCCATGTTTAAAGAATTTGCATCCTTAAATAGTATATGTAATTGTATTTGTTGTTCTAAATCAGATTTAGATTGCAAATCTCCTTTCATTCATAGTGTATGTATTGCATTTTGAGTGATATATCTATCTTTACATTAAAAGAACATAAATCAAGATTTTGTCACTACTTGCATAGTGATCTTAGTTTCATTCTTGCAAAGTATATTGTATCTTGTTTCACATTAAGTCTTGGATAAATTAGATTATGTGGAAATGTCTGATTTCTTTTTACAAGACTTTAATGCATATGATGAGTCGTTTAGTTGTGATGACTTCAATATGTTAGATGAAGCCTTAGATGACTTTATCTCTATTGAGTATTCCACTACGACTCATAAACCATCGTTCCTTCAAAGATTAGTAAACACAATCTATGTTCCAAGATCTCATGAAGAACCAATGAAACCGAAGATAGTGGTCAACCTGTGTTCTGATGTGTCTAATACACAAACGGAGTCGATGCTCACTCTAAGAGGTTTTTCAAATTCTTCTCAACCTCTTGATTGCATCTATAATTATGCTAAACAAATAACAAATCAAAATCAAACATATCAAGTTCCAACCACAATGTGGTTTCTCACACATACAATATATGAAATAATAAACAAAGTAAGCAACAGTTGAACATCCCAATCTCTTTACCAACTTCCCAACCTAGATGCTTCCTCAACGTCCTTGTTTAACTCATAAAGTTGGTCAAGGTTATGATCTTGTTGAGCAGCTTCACGCTACTCCTGCTAAGATCTCTCTCTAGGAACTCATACAAACATCACCTACATACCACGGAATGCTCCAAGAAGCTTTACAAAAAGTGATTGTACCACCCGTTGTTAAGCCTAATGATGTAGCAACTCTATTATATTGTATGCATGCAACAAAAATATATATTTTGTTTGAACAACATGAGTTACCATCAATGGAAGTTCATAATCAACATGATCCTCTTATAATCTTTGTCACAATAAACAAAAAGTTGATAAAGTGAGTTGTGATTGACAATGGATCAGCTCTTAATGTTTGTGGTGTTAATCTGCTACATAAAATCAAGGTTGATACATATTTAATCAAATTGGATAAACTTCATAATCGTGGCTTTGATAATGTTGGTAGACAATTCCTGTGTACTATATCTTTACCTATAAAGGTTGGACTCGTGACATTATCTACCCTTATCCATGACATGCTGGGTGCACTTTCATATAATATGATCCTTGGTAGACTATGGAGATGTTGGCAAGAGACACTGCTTAGAGTTGATAGGTGTTGTCATTGATGGAAACTAAGATCATCCCAAGCATCCGCATAACACAAGTTGTTCATACCGGAAGTCAGAATCAGATTTTGTCTAAGTCTGGGCAGTAACGAACAGAGTAGTAACAGAGTCTGGTATCTTGATCCAAATCTCTCTGGTGGAAAGGCATGGTTTGATACAAACCTAAGGCAGCTGATAGCATTGCAAAGACACTCTAAATCTAGAGTTTTATCCTCCAGTGATAAAGGATTCAAAATATATTAGCATATGAGTACCAGGTTCTAGTATGATAGAGCAGACAGAAGAAGAACAGGCAGATCTTGTAGAAGATCTTGATTCTAGATGTATGGAAGTTGCTTGTTGGACAAATGGTGGTGATCAGTGATTGTGGCCAACATGAGTAATGATTTCTAAGAGAACGTTTTGGTCCACACCTTAAGTTATACATAGATATGGCCAACAAAGTAGAGCATTCATGAAAGTTCTAAGTGTTGTTGAAGCCAACTGATAGAATGATTGTAGATCATGTTGTGGATATATATAGTTGATGTAATTGGATGATTTAACACACATGTAGTGTGCAAATAAGGTGTATGTGTGAAAAGAGTAGAAATCCAAAGTGTGAATGAAGGCAGATCAGTAAGAAGAGCAGAGCAAAGATGAAATGTGTAAGATCAGTTTTTGTACCTAACCAGAATTAAAATGCATGCATGGGTAGATGCTATTAATCAATTCAAATCTCTATTGTTCTCTTGTAATATTTTCATAGGCAGAGAGCCTCCATTTGAGCAGTGAGCTCTGGGTAGTGAGCTCGAATGCATGTGCATTCCCATTTGTAAAATACTTTTAACAGGGTATTAATTCTTGTGGGTTAACCCCCATCGTGGTTTTTCCCTTAACCGGGTTTCCATGTCAAAATATTGGTATCAAGTGTATCATTTATGTTTTTTCTTATGTGATGTTTATTTCATTAATCTTATTATAAGTGGTAAAGGAAAATTAACAGTAAAAATTGTTTTAAATATGTGACAACTGATTCACCCCCCCTCTCAGCTGTCCGGACCTATTCCAATAGGAGAAACATAGTAGAGGATTGGTAGGACATTTTAGTCAAGATAAGACCATTGCCCTTGTTAGTGAGAACTATTACTTGCCATAATTACACCAGGATGTGAAGAAACTTATGTAGAGTTGTAGAATATGCCAGATGGCCAAAGGAGTTAGCCAGAATATTGGCTTGTATCAACCACTGCCTATACCAAAGAAACCATGGGAAGATATCAACATGGATTTAGTTCTTGGCTTTCCAAGAAAATAGAGAGGACATGTCTCCATATTTGTGGTGGTTGACAGATTTTTGAAGATGATACATTTCATTCTATGCCAAAAGACCAGTGATGCTATTCATGTTGCAAAGTTATTTTTAGGGAGGTGGTTAGACTACATGGTCTACCAAGGAGTATAGTTTCAGATCTCATGGTTAGACTACATGGCCTGCACACTAGAAAATTGAGATAGTGAGAAATAGAAGGTGATACTCTTGGAAGATGAAAAGCAATATGCAATGCCTTTGCTTATGAAGAATAACAGTGGCTAATATGATAGAATACATAGCAGAGACCCATGAAACAAAACAATGTCGAAAGCTTAAAGTTAGTGGAAGCTTTTTAGTGACCTATCTCTATATGTGAAGCTGTGTAAGTATAGAAAGATAGAGACTTATACAAGCAAAAATAGATCAACAATCTCAGAGGATTGTATAAGAACATACATTGAGTGTAGGATGTATTTACATGAAACCATGAGAAAGCAGAGCTAAACCAGACAATAGCAATGAAGGGACAGCAAATAATAATCTGCAATGCCTATGAATGAGTGACAAAGACTATCATTAGGACAACTAGTAACAGAGATGACAAAATTGAGGAATGAGAGAAGGGCAGGTTGAAATACACATTGTCTATTTCAACCAAAGGAGCATAATTAAAAAATGGAGTTTTCCCATCACTTGGATAAGCTAGAAACTTAGTAAAATGACACCTAAAGGTAGTTTTCATCTTCAAAAGGACCCAGCAGGGGTCATATGTCAAGTGATAGGTGTTTTGGAGCTTTTAAGAGGTAATTTGGGGTAGTTTGGAGTCTCAAAAAATGCCATTTTTCTTTCCATACGCCCAAGAGTGCAAGTGAAGCTTTCAAACAACATAAACACGTGCCTATCATCATGCAAGGTGGTGGGGGGTGTAATGGCCAGTGTGAGCAGTTTTAATAGCACTACAAACAATTTTGACCACTTTGCAAGCATCTAGGAGAGGTAGTGATTTGTGCATAGTTTGAGAGTATCTAGGGGCAGTTTTGACCACCTTCCAAGGATATAGGAGTTCTACAACAATTGGAGCATATTTTTAGGAGCTTATTGAAGACCAAATCACCTTTTGAAATCCAAGTTAGATGAGGACTCTTCTTGGGCATCCAAAGTAGGTTTACCATTTTTTGAGCATTCAAACTAAGTCAAAAACATGTCCTATATTCTCTCCAATGTTTGTGGTGAGATATAGGACCCTTAGACTTAGTTTTTTCTCAGTTCTCTCATTTTTTTGCCTTAGAACAACAAAAAATTAGTACTGTAACTGAGATATTAGACATTGTAATTCAGTTCCAGCTGCATGGCAGCATGTTGTAACACATTTGTAGGTAATACATGTCATTATCAGACTTATTAGTTGTAAGGACACCTTTTCTAATAGAAATTTCAAGCATTTACACCTTCAAAATCTCTTGTTTTCATTGTGCATGAAAGAATATGAATGCGTGTTTATGTGTTTTCAGTTTGAAACCTTAAACAAATGTTATGTTTTATGCCTTTGACAAAGGATAATGCATGTTTCGGTGAGTTATAAACTGTGTCATGATCAAAAACAGTCCTCGGTTGTGAAAAATAAGAAATTTCCTTCCTAAAACTATAATACATTAAACCTCTTTATAACCTACTGAGCCATAAGCAAGAATGAGTTTGAGTTGTGTGGAGGACAACTAGTTTTATTGGGATTTGTGTGTCAAAGTAGCAATCCAGGGTCTGAAACAAATATATTTTGGTGCATCATCTTAGTAATAGGTTCATTTCAAGCAATTCTTTCCACATTTTCCATCAAGTAAAGTAGTAAATAGGTTAGAATAGATGATATAACTAAGAGAACTAGCTTATTCTGGAGGTTCGCTCCAAGTTTTAGGCAACCCACAGGCTTAAGAGTGTTCCCATGTTTCGACAGGTAGCTAAGTTGATAGCTTAGCACTCGGGTGCATACTTTGTTGATAACAACTATATATCTGACTATATAGATAGATATAGCTGAACTTTGGCCCTATGCATTGGGTTAGAATATTATTTACACATCTAGCCAAAACACTATGCCTGTTAGATAAGATGAGCTTGACAGGGAAATCATTAAGGCCTTCATAGCTTAGTGAAATGGTAGATAGATATAGCTAAGTTATATATATATATATATATATATATATATATATATATATATATATATATATATATATATATATATATATATATATATATATATATATATATATATATATATATATATATATATATATATATATATATATATATATATATATATATATATATATATATATATATATATATATATATAGTTAAAGGCAGAATGTAAAATCTCAGAAAATATAGATAGATATTGCCGAGTTAGATATATAGATAGATAGATAATTTGATATATAGATATAGTTAGATATATAGATAGATATATAGATATAGCTGAGTGAGATATATAGATAGGTATAGTTGAGAGGTTTTCATATAGCTGAGTCAAATATATATATATGTGTGTGTGTGTGTGTGTGTGTGTGGTAAAAATTAGGTCAGTAAGATCAAGCATTACAAATGAAACCCTAATCCTACCATCATCAAAGAATCGAATCCAAATGAAATCAAAAGCATGCAATTCAAGAACAATGTCACCTAAATTGTATGATTCCTTGTAGGAGATGTGGATTTCTTCTTCAACAATGAACAATTATGAAGCTCAAAGCTGCCATGATGGATTGATGATAATGATAATAAGCTTAATGGATGCTAAAATGCTCAATATGCTCAAGATGATAATGTAGACGCTATGAGAATGTTAGATATCTTGTAGGTGGGAATGAGAGGGTGTTTATATAGAACTCAACTAAAATCAATCAATGGTAGAGATTTGGTGGCTATGTGAATGGGTAGGATGAATTGATAGTCATAGGTGAATGTGTAGATGACAAGTGGAGGAAAGATAGGGCTTATGTGTGACCATGTACATAAAACGTACTACATGTGAAAGATATATATATATATTTTATATAAAGATAATGTGCCTGGTAAACTTTTTTAACGTGACTGGCGACGCTGGCACGACACGCCCTCCGGGTCCACACTAACGCTTTTGCCCGGAGCGATGAACCGGTGAGGCCACAACACGAGGGACCTCATCCCCAAGAAGGAACACTTCAAACCCGCGAGCTCATTGTCCTAGCGAAGGCGTAAACCTTGCGAGCTCGTTGGCCCAGCGGGGGTTTGAACTCTGGTGGCCGCCACTACAACCAAGCGACTTAACCATCGAACCATGCCATCATCGGCTACATGTGAAAGATATTAAATAAAAGATGTAGTACCACATATTTTTTTAAATAAAAGAGGCACACATGTCGGCTCATGAAGATAAATGATAAGAGGAATTAATTAAATAAATAAAATTTATTTAATTAATTGGATAGTGGGATTATGAAAGGAATTTTAATTAAATAAATAAAATTTATTTAATTAAAATAGATAGAATGAAGATAATTAAATAATTAAAGATTATTTAATTATAGATTAGAAGAAAATAGAAGAAATAGATAATGAATTAATTAAATAAATATAAATTTATTTAATTAATAGAAGAAATATGCATTTGCTCAAATGTGTTAGACAAATGCAGATGCTAGGAAATGCAATATTTGATACTAATGATAATTAGATCAATTTTGGGTGTCTACATTTTGCCCCTCTTTGATACAATGTTCATTAAAACATTGTGTCAAAGAAGATACGATAATCGCTTGATAAACAAGGTGATGCCCCAATGTAATTGGCAGGCGATGCCCCCTCAAGAGGTAAACCAGGCTAACTAGGAAGGGCTGGGTTGGCTCGCGATAAGATAAAAGGCTAGAAACAAGGTTGACACATAGAAAACGGGGGTTGGAAGGGAGAAATTGGGATGGTATGGAAGAATTAGGGTTCGAAAACGGACTATAAGTAGGTCCCTCAAGGAAAAATAGGCTCATTTGTGTTCATAAATCTATAGAGATCTAGAGCTCCTTAGAGTTGTGGTGCTATGAGAGTTGGAGAGCTATTAGCATGGTGATTCCACGCAGAGATCATCATGCCAAGCGAGTGAGGACACATGGGTGACCGACAGGAGCAGGCGTACCAGTATGTATCAAAACTTTTGCTAAAAGCGTGATTTAAATAGGCTAGGGGAGTCATAAATGCACACACGTCACCAGAAGCAACTAGGATATAGGATAGATAGTTCAGGTCACTTGTGTAAGAAAAGCGTTCACTTAGGGTAGTGTAGGTCGCTTATGGGCACAGCTCGCTAATGGGAAAAATGAGTCGCTTGTGGTCGGCTAGAACAAAGAGATAGGTAAAATGCGCATATGGCTAGAATAGGTCGCTTGTGGATGTAAAGGGGATGCTTATATAGATATAGCTCACTTTTAAAGGACAAGTGGATGCATATAGCAAATAGGTTGCTTATGGACAAAAAGGGTGCACATGTAGTGTTTGAGGTCGCTTGCAGTCAACATTCGTGCGCATAGAGTAAAGAGGTCGCTTGTAGGCTAATAGCATGCACGTATAGGAAATTGGTTTGCTTATGATCAAAAGGACAGTGCTTATAGAAAAATGGGTCGCTCGTAGTAGATATATGCAGGTATAGCAGGCAAAAGTCAATTTTAAAAGCACAAAGACTGATATGGGTGAGCGGAATGATGCAGGATATATTACCACTATTGTTATCACGAGAGCCACATCCTAGGGATTTACGGTTGGTCAAATTACTAGATGTAGAGGAGCGGCTAGTGCTAGAGATCCTCATATTAGAGCATGTGTCGAGGTTAGAGCTAGTGCAGGTGCATCGAGGACTGATGACGTCAATGGTTAAGCGATGGAGGAGTGAGCATAGTTCATTCTTATTGCTGACAGGAGAGGTGACCATTACCTTGGAGGACATGTTCCAGATTCTATGAGTGCCTTTGATGGAGACCAGGTAGATTATGATCTTGATATGGGTCCAACTCCATTTAGACGACTGTTCAGGACTCTAGACATTGGGGCTGAGGGCTCAGATATTCCTATGTCGAGGATGGAGGAGCTATGCGATAGACTACAGCGGGTAGTGGTGGCTATTATCAGGTGGCTGGTGGGAGACAGGTGAGCTAGAGGTTTTTCAATTGGATGGGGGATAGTGATGGAGGGGATGTTCTCCTATGGTATTAGATATGCATGGGCTAAGTGTGTGTTAGGGCAGTTATATCATTACCTACATGACTGTGCCTATAATTTTGGGGTGAGTATGTCAGCTGGAGTTACAGTGTTACATGTATGGGCATATGAGCATATCCTAGTGACGAGGCCAGATGGATGGGTGGTGAGAGCAGCAGGAGAGCCATATGCTAGGATGTATAGGGGAGCTCTAACTTATCGGCAGCGGTGAGGGTGGTGTATTGGCAGCGGACACTAGATGAGGTGTCTAGGTTTGTCTGGAGACCATGGCTAGCATGCGAGAGATGGGATGAGGAGGATACGGAGCTTGTCTATGCGAGGTAGGCTAGATACATTTTTGGATGCGGCAGATATATTATAGAGCACTATTTGCCTGAGAGCATGTTGAGGTAGTTCAGCGTACCACAGGAAGTACCGGTTGGTGATGCCATTTTTGGGAGGACACAGCAGGAGGTTTTTGATTGGGGTCCAGAGATAGTGGTTGACATAGTTTTGGTAGAGAGGGATGGATTAGGACCAGTTATGTGGCCATGGAGATAGGGTCCTACAGATCTGAGGATGCTACCAGATTATGATGCATACTAGGTTATAGCTAGACCGACTCGGCTAACGAGGGTTGGAGAGATTGGAGGGATTGGTATGGAGAGGTCGGTGAGGAGGATGCGGTGACAAGCTCCACCAGCACAGGCAGTTGTGCTAGTAGCTCCAGGGATACAGGTGCAGGGATAGGTTCAGGCTCAGCCACAGGTATTGGTACAGCCAACAACACAGATGATAGGAGATGATGATGTAGGCATGTAGCAACTGAGATGGAGGATTAGGGAGGAGAGGAGATAGAGGTAGCAGGATCAAATGAGGGTGATGAGAGTGGAGTTAGACTACCATTAGGTGGTGATAGGGGTATGACATGTGAGAGCACAAGCTCAGACATACCAGGCACAACTGCAGGCTAGAGCACAAGGAGGTGATGGGTAGGATGATGGTAGTCTTGTGAGGGTGACTGGTGAGAGGAATACAGCTGTGCAGCAGGTGCATCTAGTTATAGCCAAGAGGGATACAACTTTACAATAGATACATGTTATTAGAGATGAGAGAGATGCAGTGATACAACAGGTGCAACTAGTGAGGGTTGAGAGAGACAGGGCTGTGCAACAGTTACAGGCTATGACAGTATAGTGAGATAGAGCAGTTGCTGCATTGGGGATAGATGGGGCCATGATGTATCTGGCTACACAGTTGACTTAGGCACAGGGTGAGTTGAGGAGAGCACAGGGTGAGGCTGAGTACTACAGGGGTTTGTACCATGGAGCAGTGCCTACAGAGCAAAGATAGCCGAGTTATAGGAGCAAGTCAGGGGCTTCAACTTCATGGAGGATAGATGGATTATGATCTGTGGCTTTAGTTATGGGACCTCCTAGAGATGGCAGGACAAGTGTAGTACCCAGTCGTGGAGGAAAGGGTGAGCGAGCTGCTAGTAGTCACTAGGGCTACCTTGTTTTTGTTTTATATTATTTTATCATGATGAGGCCTATGAGCTAGTTGTACGTACATTCTTTTATGGCTTATGGACAGCCCATGTTGTATTTGTAGACACTTGTATATTGAAACATGTGATATATATATATGATGGCTTTGGTTCTATGATGTTGTAATGATCATGGATGCACTTATGGTATTATGATGGTTATGCATTTTTGTATTTTCATGATCGATATGGATGTTTATGCAAATGGTAATAATGGAAATGTATCATGCTAATGATAATGAGGTTATTATGATAATGCAAATATATAGATGGTAATGATGGTAATATGGGCGTATGCATGTCTAACACACTTGTTTTGTAGGACAAGGAATGTGGACAAGAAAGATGGGGGAAGAAATTGATTTTGGTTGAGGACTATATAGGTGTATGATGGAATGGATAAATGAGATGGCAGCTTTTAAAGTAATTGCTCAAAAGTAAATAAATGCAAACCTTATGTTTGATATAGCATATGGATGTTATGCACCAGGGTATAGAAGACCAAGGTGTCAAGATATCCAATGCAAAACTAGCATACTACAATCTTGTCTAAACACATGAGGTCAAGATGCTGAACCAACACACACATGATATGAATAGCAGCTAGTGTTCCGAGATGGACTTTGATGCTACAAGCAATGGTTTGAGGTTATCTCCACTACACATAGTGACACCTTGTTGGTTATATGTATGGAGCTAGTCTTGACATAGAATAGTCTCTAGATGCATAAGAGACTGTTTAGCTTCTCAGATGCTAGAGATATTGATATGTAAGATGCTAATCCCAAAACGTACAAGATACCAATACGCATAGGAAGAGAATAAAATCATCCCTCAGACACAGCATACGAAAGCAATATGACCATGCCCCATTCCTTACTTCATCGTAACATATTAAGATATGATAGATCAAGGCAGTCTTGATTAAGCATAGGAAAGAGACAAAAGATAAAACAAAAGATACTGTCATCATGTTCTCTTGCCAAATTTAAGTGCTCTTAGATGGGTTTAAGTTGGCGCCTTGTTGAGAGGAAAGTTGCATCTTGTTAAAGGATGAAAGTTGATAAAATGTTATAGCAAATGTTGGCTTAAGGCATGCGGACAAATAGCTTCTGGCTTATCGTTGATTGGTTAAAGTGCTTGAGCTTTCTCTGATATAGAGTCTGCTACTTGCTTGAGCTGGTCAAAGAGAAGAATATGGAAGATGAAAGAAGATGAAGATGGGGTACATCGTTAGTGCTTGCGTATTGGATACTTCCTTCGTATTCTAGATTGCCTACATACCTTGTGTCCACGTGATCAAAGCATGTTACGAAGGTGATGAGACATGATGAATGTGTACTTCTAGGCTTTATTAATGATGTAAGAGATGAAAGATACAAGAAAGGGAGATGAAAGATCAAGGGATGATTAGAAGAATGGTGAAAGATGGATGATGGAAGAGGGGCTATTGTCTTCACTTGAATTAGAGTGCTTCCTTTGAATTTCAGATTGCCTACATACTCTGTATCCACGAGATCAAGGCTTTGAACGATAGAGATGATATGTAGTTCTTGTTTTTTGCGCTAATGGTTGACATCAAATGTTCAACTTTATTGCTTGGAGGTTTTTGGGATGTTTTATTTTTTTTTATTTTTTTATTTTTTGGATTTTTCTATATTGGTTGCAGTTGGGTGATTACTGAATTTTGGTCCTGGTTGCAGATGTTTGCCATGTTTGAAGTTGGATGTTTGTTGTGTTTGGAAGTTGGATTTTTGCTGTGTTTATAAGCTAGAGCTGTGGGTATCTACTTCCAAATAAGGCTCAACAAGTGCCCCCAGTGTGGGATGATGGTTATTAGGAAAATGTTGCGATGTATGCATTCATGCGGATAGTATGCTAAGGTGCCAAATGAGATCTTTACCCCAACAAAGTCCAAATTGTGAAAGCTAGCATGATAGAGGCAAGGCGGGAAGGATTTTATTATGGATGGATAAGGGATAATGGGCTAACAATGTTTGTACAGGGTGAATAGGTGGATTATGATGTGGATTATGTAGGTAACATGGTGGATGGTGCTATGAAAAGTTGTGATCAAACAAACTAAGCAAATGATGGAAGCTAGTCTCTAAACATAACGCCTATTTGCCAGGTTTTCACTATGGTACTTATCCAAGGCGCCTGTTTACCAGGTTTTCACTAGAGGTTGAATTATTTATCTTGTACTTTTTTTTTGATGAGATATGCCAAGGTTCATGGGTAGAACTTCTTAAGATGAAGGCTGTTGATTGGTTCATCCAAGGGAATACCTTTGGGTGTTGAGAGAGTGTATGCCTTCGATCCATAGACTGATGTGATGACAAAAGGACCAAGCCAATTAGGTTCAAACTTGCCCTGTTTCTCACGATGTTGCTGATTTCTTTGATTTTCTTGAAGGACAAGATCTCCAACTTGAAATCTTTGTTCTCTGATCTTCTTGTTGTAGCTGCGACATAGACAGTTTTGATAGACTTGGAGATGGTTAAGTGCTATAAGACGCCATTCATCTAATAGCTCAAGATCATGGAGTCTGGATACTCTATATTCTTCATTTGAAATAGTATGTTATAAAGATACTCACAGTGAAGGGATCTCAACCTCAATAGGTAAGATAGCTTCAGTACCATACACCAGAGCATAAGGTGTAGCACCAGTGGGAGTTCTAATACTTGTTCTATAAGCCCATAATGCAGGATTAAATTGTAGATGCCAATCACGGCCAGCTTCATTGACTATCTTTTTGAGGATCTTGATAATTGTTTTGTTAGAAGCCTCAGCTTGACCATTACTTTGGGGATAGTAAGGTGTAGAGAATCTATGTTGGATATGGAACTTGTTGCAAAGATCTCTAACCTCTTGGTTCTTGAAGGGATGACCATTATCAGTGATAATGGCTTGGGGAACTCCATAATGGCAGATGATATAGTGTAGGATAAACTTGGATATTTGCTTGCCAGTAATATATGTCATTGGTATTGCTTCCACCCATTTCGTGAAATACTCAGTGGCAGTGATAATAAACTTATAGCCATTTGATGAGGTGGGATGGATTTTACCTATGAGATCAAGTCCCCATTGCAAGAATGGCCAAGGAGTGGTGATAGGTTGGAGTTCATGTGCTGGTGCATGTATTAGATCCCCATGTTTCTGACACTGTAGACATCTCTTTGCAAATTGTTATGCATCTTTCGCCATAGTTGGCCGATAGTATCCATCTTGTAGAAGTTTCTTAATAAGGCTAGGCCTAGCAGAATGTGATCCGCAGACACCTTCATGTACTTCACGTAAGGCAACCTTTATTTCCTCAGAATCAAAACATCTAAGAAGGATACCATCAAGATTCTGACAATATAGGGTGTCTCCTAGGATAGTGTAGCGAGAGGCTCGATGGATAAAAGTTTTTCGTTGGGTATTGGATAGTTGAAATGGTAAGGTTTGAGTGTGGAGATACTCGTATATATCCTCGTACCAAGGCAAATTGGGACCAACAATCTCATATATAAGCTAAGACTGTGGTACTTCAAATGCTAGGATCAAGAGTTGTTCAATTAGAAACTCACACTTATGTGCATTGGAAGACATGTCTAGAAGAGATCCAATCATAGCCATGGCATCTGCTGCTTTGTTTTGAATCTTAGAATTTGTTCAAAGGTGATAGTGTCAAAGTATTTCTTGAAATCATTGACCATTACCTTGTATGAAAGGAGCTTCTCATCTTTTGTTTGATACTCATCTAAGACCTGTCTGATAACCAATTGAGAGTCACTAAAGACCTATAGTTGTTTGTTAGCCCATTGTACTGCCATGCGTAATGCTATGATTAAAGTTTCATATTCTACTATGTTGTTGGTACATGGAAATGCAATTCTGTAAGACTTTAGGATGCGATCTCCTTGAGGGGTGATAAACAATATCCCTGCTCCTAATCCATGTTGTGTATAAGATCCATCAAAGTATAGTTGCCACAATGTTGGTGGAGTTAGATTGAACAATTCTTCATTAGGGAACTCTAGACGTATTGGATGAATATATGTGATAGGTGCTACAGCTAACTGATCAGTGATGACTTGTCCTTTTATGGCCTTTTGATCCACAAATTGTATGTCAAATTCACTTAAGATCATAACCCATTTTGCTAGTCTTCCCATGAGGATTGCTTTGGAGAGAAGATATTTGAGTGGATCAATGTTAGATATGAGCTTTGTTCTTTGGTTCAACATATAATGTCGCAACTTTTGGGAAGCAAACACCAATGCTAAACATGCTTTTTCCATAGATGAATAATTAAGTTCATATCCCACAAGAGTTCTATTGATGTAGTAAATGGCTTGCTCTTTTCCTGAATCATCATGCTGAGCTAAGAGGGTACCCAATGCTACGGTTGTTGAAGAGATATAGAGTAATAATGGGAGCTCAAGTATGGGAGGTACTAACACAGGAGGTGTTGCCAGATATTCTTTTATTTTGTCAAAGGCTTGTTAGCATTTTTCATCCCACTTAAAAGGTTCACCCTTGTGGAGGAGATGTTGAAAATGATGACATTTGTCTACTAGTTGTGAGATAAACCTGTGAATGGATTGTAACCTTCCTTGTAGACTACAAAGTTGCTTCAGATTTGATGGTGGAGGCATTTCCATGATAGATTTTACTTTGTTAGGATCTACTTCAATTCTGCGTCGAGATATAATATATCCCAACAGTTTACCAGATGTTACACCAAATACACATTTTTTTGGATTTAGCCTAACTAGATATTTCTCTAATCGATCAAAGATCTATGCTAGTACCTGTAGATGTCCTTCTCTTATTTTGGATTTTCCTAGAATATCAACATAGTCTTCCATGATAATGTGGAAAAGGTCATGGAAAATAACTGTCATAGCTCATTGATAGGTAGCTCTTGCATTCTTAAGGCCAAAAGGCATTACAACCCAGCAATATGTACCCCATGGACAAATGAATGATGTCTTGTCTTGATCTTCTTACGCTATTCTGATTTGGTTATATCTTGAGAATCTGTCCATCAAGGATAGCATTTCATGTCCAGTTGTGAGATCTACAATGTTGTTTATGCTTGGTAGAGGAAAGTCATCCTTAGGGCATGCTTTGTTAAGATCTTTGAAGTCTGTGCAACAACGAATTCATCCATCAGGTTTTGCTACAGGTACCAAGTTTGGAACCCATTCTAGATAATCAATAGGCTTTATGAACTTTGCTTCTAACAGATTCTAAATCTCTGCCTTAACCAAAAGAGCTATTTGTGGATACATTTTGCACAATTTTTGCTTGATAGGTTTTGCATTAGGAGATATTGCTAGATGAAGTACTACGAGTGATGGATCTAGACTTGGCATGTCAGCATACGTCCATACGAAATTGATAGCTCTTTTTAGGAAGAATGCTGTGAAATTTCTTCTTTCTTGCTCTGATAGTGATGCTGCCAAAAAAGTGATCTTTGGATTCTGTTTTGTGCCCAAGTTCATGTCTTGAGATTTTTCAACTAGCACTATTGATTTTTCCTGATAGTCCATGTTGACAAGAAGATCAAATCCCCTATCCTTAGGCACCTAAGAGAGGTTTTCACCCTGGGATACGTCCTTTATTTTTACTTTTTCACAGTCAAGAGGCACCTTTTGGTTTTCACCTAGTGACCTATCTTTTTTTATTCTATTTATTTCACTTTTGTGACTAAAGGATTTGATACTTCTACCAAAATATGCTAGTTTAGGGAGATCCATCATGAATCCTGCTTTGTGATCACCCAATGGAATGCCTTGTCATAAGCCCATGAATTCGGCAATAGCTTCATCATTTTCAAATGTGTCCAATATCGGTGCCTCCTATTGGTCCTAATCGATGAGGTCAAGATATATGAGTGAAAGGGTAACAGTCGATGGGTTTCGGCTAGATGAGGTAGTGGAGATCATGAAGATAGAGGTTTCTTGAAAAAGTTCCGTGATATGAAGGGAAGAATCGTCGATGGTATCTAAATTAGAGGTCTCTCCTACCGAAGAAGGTCTAGCTTCCATGTCAGAAATACACTTAATGTCTTTGGAAGGCCATACCTCCGACTGATAGCCAAGGCCTTGCTTATTAAGCTTCTTAGACACAATGACGGGTTCAATAGGTCCTTGTTCCTATGATCCCAATCCGCCATGTCCTTTGTAACCCATGTTTTTAATAATACGGAACCCATTGTTATATCGTTCCACTTCAAGTTGTACTTGGTCATTCTCATCAAAGAATATCCAAGAGTTAATGTCATCAATGTCTTCATCATCAAGAAATCCACCCTTAATGAACACTATTGGTGGGGCTTTTATGATAGCTGTGGATGAAGATGACTTGGATGTAGAAGGTTTGCCATGAGATTTGGGAGATAAGGGAAGAGTTCCAACACAACAAGAGTCTTGCAATGTGTACTCACCTCGACCATGTTTAGTGTACTTGATACGGAGATTTGGAGTGGATTGGCTAGATGATGGCTTGAGTAGGGCGGATGGGTCCACATAGGATGAAGATGGATAGGCTTCAATGTTGATAGGAATACAGTTAGGGCTTTGATATTTAGCTTGAAAATCCTGAAAAAACTTGAATGGATTAGGATTGGCATAGATAACAACTTCAACACCATTATGGGAAAATTTGATACATTGATGCTATGTGGAAGGAATAGCTTTGAGGGCATGGATCCATGGATAGCCAAGGATGATGTTATATGGAAGGTCAATATCAAGGACTTGACAATGAGTGTCAGTAGTGACAGGACCAACTTGGATAGGCAAATGGATAATTCCTTCAGTATCTCTCTCAGCATCATCATATGCTTTGATAGTAATAACCTTGGAAGTGTCAACGTCTTTCTCAGAGTATCCCAATTGTTTTATTAGTTTTAAGGAACATATATTAAGACCAGCTCCACTATCCACTAAGATTCATTTGAGACGGCGTTGGTTTACAAACACTTCTATGTGGAGGGCTTTGCTTTGCGATGGGTGTATGGATGGTCGGAGATCTTTGTCAAAGAAAGTGAGATGGCAAGGGGCTGTAATGCTAGCTATCATAGATTGGAATTATGTGGTATCGATATCGTTGGGCACCAAAGATTCTTGCAATGCTTTGTTAAGGATAGCTTTGTGGGCGGGGGATATGTGAAGCAATTCTAGGATGGAAATATGTGCAGGTGTTTTGCCGAGGTGATCAAGGATATTATAGCTAGAAGATGGTCGAGGAGGGTTGATAGGTGCCCCCTGAATGGTAACATGGCCTTGTTGAGTAGTTACAGCGCAATCAGGTGCTTTGCCTTGGATTGTAATGGTAGAGATGCGAGCATGGTCAATGCGGCCAATCGTGGATGATTCATAGGTGTACTGGATGGCATTCCTAGTATGGGGCTTACTTGTCTTGTCATGAGATGGAAGTGGATTCTTGAAAGCATCTAGGTCATAGTTCGATGTTGATTGTTGGGTTAGTTGTGATGCTGGTGGTGTCATTTTTATTAAACCTTGATCAATGCAATCTTGAATGACTTTTTTTAAGCGCATGCAACCATTGGTTTTTTGTCCTTTGACTCTGTGATATTCACAATATTCATTTTCTTTGTACCAAGGAGCTTTAAAGACTTGTTCGCCATTGGGTGGAGCTTTCAGTAATATGATATCTTCCGCTCGGAGAAGTTTTCAAAAAACAACCTCCATGGGTTCCCCTAAGGGAGTAAATGATCGTCGAGGATTTGAAGTTTGTCTTTGTCGAGTTCGTTGGAAAGGTTGTTTTGCTGTAGATGAGGCTTGGATGTTGATAGGAGCTTTTACTGTTTGGATATTCTTTGCGTCTACAACACCCTCATTAACAACATTCTTATTTTTGTTCCAAAAGCGGGATCTATCATTTGACGATTGCGGATTGTCTTTGTTGTCTCTAAAAATCTTGATAGTGCCCTTAGCAATTAAAGCACATTTGATGGTGGCTGCAGATATAAGTTCATCAAAGGTGGTAGCACTTTGCAATTGTAGTTGAAATGATAGCTCGGGATGGAGGTTTTGGACAAAGATGTCAAGCTGTTGTTTCTTAGGTATTTGCCATGATAGTTTGCTAGCCATGTTACGCCATCATTGTGTGAATGAGGAAAAAGCTTCACCATTGCATTATTTGTTGTTGACAAGGTCATTCATGTTCACTTCATGTTCAATGTTAAAGGCAAAATGAGATCAAAATTTGTTGGCTAGTTCCTCAAAAGTCTTAATTCCTGGAGCTAAGTGAGAGAACCCTTCAAGAGCTTGCCCCACTAAGCTTCAAGGAAATAGTCTCAAGAGATATGTATCATCTTGAGCGACATCAAGACATGCAACATAAAATGCTCTAAGATGGTCATCCAGATTTCCTTTCCCTTTGTATTTGTCAAATTGAGGGATTTCAAAATGTGGTGGAAAAGGTGTCATATGAAGTGACTTCTCAAATGGATAGCACATATATCTCCCAAGGAAAATGCCTTTTTGTTTTGTCCTACCACTTTGTTAATCATTTGTTCGACATCCGCTTGAGATAAGTTCTATTGTTGCAAAGGGGGTTGAAGGTTTGGAGGTGAAGTGTAATATTGCATATATTGTGGTTGGTGTTGCAGAATGTAGGTGGGCATGACCGTTTGTTGAGGTTGTGTGCTCACATTATATATTGAAGGATTGGTATGTGACACATATGTGCTAGAGGATTGCTGTACTTAAGACACAAGTGGTTGTTGGGTATATTGTGATGGATTTGCTCCAAGAGTTTGCATCACATGGGAGGTAGCGGATGGATTGATGTTGGTCGATGGTTGTGGATTCAGAGTTGGATTAGAGTAGGCGATGGAAGGATTGGTGGATGTGGAAGAAGGATGGATATTTGGGTTTGTGTTGTAGACAACATGAGGAATGGTAGATGAAGATGGATGAACATTTGGGTTTGTGTTTTGGACAATATGAGGATTGGTATGCGACATGTGTTGGGTGACAATGGGTAATCCTTGGGTTGCATAAGACAAATTGACGGTTTGTGAAGGATTATATGGAGGTGGAGAGGGAGAAGTAAGTTGATTAACATAAGAGACCGCGGCATTAGGATATGCTTGTGATACAGTAGGTGGGTCACTCATGTCAATGAGACTAACATTGGGATTATATGGTATATGAGATGGATTCATGGAAATGGCGGTGACAATGGTAGAGGTACTAGGGATATGAGCGTGGGGTATGGTTTCCACATGTAATGCAATAGGAGTAGGAATGTGCAATGGCTACAAAATTTGGGCTATTAGAATGGCTTGTGATCCTTAGGGCACTTGTGAAGTTGGTATGGCTTGTGAAACTTATGGAGTTTGTACTTACGACACATGGACAACTTGTGAGATTTGAGGCACAGATACGGTCATGGTAGATGCGGGGGTGTGTTGTGAAACATGGAAAGGTGGAAATCTCAAGTTTTGTGATTGGAAAGGAAGCATTTCGGTTGGCGTTAGCAAAGGTTCTACGGTATACTCCTTGTTTGGTGGGCTTGATGGTGCAACAATATGCAATGAGGGAGATGGGTTGGAAGATGGATGAGATTGAATGGACATGTCATGAAATGGCACGGCTATGGTTGATAGTCCCTTTGCAAAAACAATGGGAGTATTTGGATCTTGTTTACAGATGGAAGATAAGTTAAAATTACTTGGTAACTTGGCTCCCATGTGGGCTAATTGCAAAAAGTGATGGTCCGGATCAGATAGGATGAGTTTCTCAGCTTGGTCCCATATGTGTGTATCTCTAAATTTGGATAAGTCTTCTTGGGATTGCTCTTCATAGGTCTTAGAAAATGTTGGAGGTTGTACTTGTTGTGAGGACGATGGTCTAGTAGTGTATCCTTCGGGCACAAACATGTAAGAAGGCATACCGGTTGTAAATTGAGTCACGTCTTTAAGGGGCGTTGACTGGGATTGTTACATTTTGGCTTCTATCTTAGCTCTCAATTTTGCTTCCATTTCATCTCTATATTGGCTCCTAGTTTGAGGCATGATGGTTGATGTTGAAAGTTGGACTTGGCTTGTTGAGACCCAAAAGGTGATGGTTGGTTGATTGTTTTTTTGTTGGTTTGTTTGGTTGCTTGGTTGTAAGTTGCTTGGTTGCTTGGTTAAACTTCCCTAGAGGATAGCTCACACACTCAAGGGAAAAGCTAGTTGATGTTGTTGTTTTGTTGATGTTGCTAGGGCTAAATAAAGCCAAAAAGTGATGTTTTGTTGTTGTTGGGTTGATTGTTTGATGTTTGGTTTGTTGGTTTGGGGTCTCAAGAGGATGGAAAGTTCACAAAGTCTAATTGTTTAGCATGCTCAAGGTCAGAGACAAAGTTCAGGTGTCTGCAAATGATCAAAGGTAGGTCTAAAAGTTGGTGTTGAAGCTAAGTAGTTTGGAAATGTAGCTAATTTGGCTAGGTTGCTAGGATTTGCTGATATTTAGCTAGAGGCGACAGGTAATAGCTCAAACGTGACTCAGAAAAGGCCAAAAGTGACTAACAATAGCTCAGAAGTGATCTAATTTTAGTTCAGGTGACAGGATACAGTAATAACTAGAGGCGAGCAGTTTTGGTTCAAAGGGAATTTTCTATTGGTCAAAGGCGATTCAGTTTAAATCAGAAGCGAGCACTGTTGTTCAAAGGTAATTTGGTTTAAGAAAGAGGCGGATAACTACTATTTAAAGGTGATTTGAATGTCTGTAAGTGGGCAATTAAGGCTGAAAAGTAGTCTGTATCTATCAGAGGATAGAGTTTAAATGATGTTTTTGACAAGAAAATAGTGATTTCAGTCACTCACACTCATAATAATCACAAACTTGTACAACCTAGGCTAAGAAAGGACTGTATTTGTTGAGTCCCTTGGCCGTGCTTATTCAAAGTAGATAGCTTCAAGATCTTGGTAGCACCGACTCCTCTCCACGATACACACTTCTCATGCATACCAAGATCTGAGTTTCCCAAGGCTCGTCCCCCCACTGAACCTTAGGATTGTCCCTGCTATCTCTACTAAGAACCATGTGAATCAGGGCGGCTTCAAAGGTCCCACCTTTTGTGTCAACAAATAGAGGGTTTTTTGTTACTACACAAAGTTGCTAATAAGGGCATCGATTTGGGTGGCTATATGTGCGGTAGCACTACTCTCTATTATGGAGTCTCCTAGCCTTCAAGGGTTACACCTTGGAGGGTTTTGGGGGAGGTTGGATGTTAGTATAACACAACAACACCCATTGTTTGTGGCTTTCGACACAAACACTTTTCTTATATAGCAGTTCAGAAGGACTTGGCTTTAGCCTATTACCGCTTGGGTCATACCCCTTCTCACACTGGGAAGGCAGGCCCTCTAAAGATAATACCAAGTTCTCATGCACCCAAGATCCATTTGATAGGAAAGGGGAGAGGATACTTTTGCTATTAAATTTGGGTTACAAACATGCACATTCAAGCAATCAAGAAAGATAAAGCAAGCACAGAGTAAACAATGATTCTTTTTAAGCACCAAGCCCAAATCTTCTTAATTTAGTGATAAATCAAAAGTCTTGGACCGATCGGTGCTGCAACAGATATGTTAGTAGTTTCATAACCTCCTTTTCTTGGACAATCGATAAGATGATGCACAAATAACTGATTAGTAGCCAAGAAAACTAAACTACAAATGATAAAACTGAAAGTGACACAATTATCAAAGGTGATCGACTGTTGATCAGAATCGATCTGGATTTGATCGAAAGAGAAATGTTGTTGCTCAGGAGTGAGGCTGATAAACCCAAATGCAAAATGCTAAGGCTCAAAAGCGATGCAAAAAATCAACAGGCGACTGATTATGGCTCATAAGCGACTCAAATCTGTAAAAAATAAGATATAAACTGAAAAAACCCTAATTTGCAGAAGGTGATCAGACAGCTAAAAGCGATCACTGTTAGGTTAAAAATGATGCAAATCATGACATAAGCAACCACTGTTAGCTCAAAAGTGCTTAAAAAAGATTATAAGCGACTACTGTTCGCTTAGAAGTGACTCAAAAAATGCTGAAAGCATCTGGTTTCAGCTTAAAAGTGATGCATATGTTAAGGAAGTGATTGTTTTTTGCTCAAAAGTGACTGAAACTTGTCGTAAGTGCTCAAAAAATCTGATCTTCACAAAAAACAACTTCAAACAACAAAGTTAATCAAGGATGTGGGTCCCACCGGGCGTGCCAAAATATGATAGGTAAAAATCAGGTCAGTAAGATCAAGCTGTTGGATCTAGGGCATACAACTGAGAGGGGGGGGTGAATCAGTTGTATAAAACTTCTTCTTTTTCAAACACTTGATTCTTCGTTGTTAGTTAGCAGCATATCAATTAATCATTCATGAAAGCATAATACATAAACACAAGAGCAGATAAACATCAACACATTGAACACCAAGATTTTGACGTGGAAAACCCGGTTAAGGGAAAAACCACGGGGTGATTAACCCAAGAATTATTCTCTGTTAGAAGAATAAAGAAGAATGAATGGCACATGCCAATTAGGGCTCACTGCCCGAGCACACTGCTCACAAAGAGGCCCACTGCCTACAAGGAGACACACTGTCTACAAAGTGATAAAAATCACAGTCTTGAACTGGAGAATGACATCTCTACCATGTCCGGATAAATTCCATTTAAGCCCAAAAACCTCTGCTCTGCCTTTCGCACTTCTCTTCCCTATGCCACACTTATCCACACACACCACACCTTGAAATGAACTCACAGACCGTTATTTATACAAGACATCGACTTAGGAACAAACATCTAAGTCGGCAAACAATCATAAGAGTATCCGCAAGATGAATAACACATCCGGTCGGCCACCACAAGAACATTCGCAGGATGAACAACTCATCCGGTCGGCTAAACAAAGCAAGAACTTCATCCGGAAGAATAACTTCAATTCTGGGCTCTATTATCAATGCGGATCAACAACACAACCTCAACACGATCCAGAAAACTTCACAAGCCTGCCTGAATGACCGGATACATCCGCACTTCCTTTACTTGCTGGAATCTCTTGTCTTCCTCATCCGGAACTTCAAGAACACAGTCTGTCGCCACCGTAGAAGGTACTTCCGGACCTTCAAATCATACATTATCAATGCGGACCAACAACACAACCTCAACATGATCCAAGAACCTTCACAAGCCTATCTGAATGACCAGGTACGTCTGCATTTCCTTTACTTACTGAAATCTCTTATCCTTCTTATCCGAAACTTCAAGAACACTGTCTGTTGCCACTGTCATAATGCAAGAGGTACTTCCAGACCTCCAAATCATACACAACTCGAGTTGGCATATCACAAGGACATCCCAAACACTCTTTCCAATCCACAGATTTGGATTGTACAATTCCGGACCTCACCGGACCTTTCTGTGATCCTCTGTCACCTCTAAGCACTTGCCGGAACCGGTTCCACACAGACAGCCATAACTTCTTCAGGTCTTCATGCGGACCTCTGAAAACTTGACTGAAGCATCTCAAGACTCATATCTGCAAACCCTTTAATCCGCATCCTCTGGTTCTCAACCTATCCAATATATTTGCCTTCTTCTCATCACTGTTCTTCACTGTTCCTGACTGAGGCTAAGTTTCTCAATATCCTCAACACACAGCTCATCCAATCCCTCTTGTCAATGTAATATGAGTATGTTGACATCAATGACAACACTGGTTCACCTCATAGTTGCAACAATCTCCCCCTTTGTCATTGATGGCAACATATGATGTGAAAAACCATCAAGACAAGAACTTCTCCTTTCTGTCACAGCTCCCCCTATCAACAACAACTTTTCACATGTCTTCTCTTCCTTTACTGCTCCCCCTTTGATCATTAACCACTTGTTTTTCACATGTCTTCTCTCCCCCTTTGACATCAATGGCAAAGGGCTCATACTTGCAATTCTAATACATCAGAATCATACCAGCTGCTCCCCCTTAGTAGCAGCTCCCCATCATCAATCCGGATCACAAGATATGACTGTGATATCCACCAGACTGATGCACATCAGTGCATCCTTAGTTCATAACCGGAGGGGCCATGACCCCTAACTTCTCCCGGAGATATTCAAAAGAGTCCTTGGGAAGAGGTTTTGTAAAGATATCTGCAATCTGATCCTTGGAGGGAACATACTCCAATCTAACTTCTTCCTTGTTTACTTGTTCTCTCAAAAAGTGAAATTTGATAGATATGTGCTTAGTCTTAGAATGCAATACCAGATTCTTAGAAATATTAATTGCACTTGAATTATCACAGAAAATTGTGATAGGCTCCTCATATTCAACTTTAATGTCTCTTAGCATCTGCTTCATCCATAAGATTTGAGTGCAACTACCTGCTGCTGCAATGTATTCTGCTTCAGTTGTAGATAGAGATATTGCATCTTGTTTCTTGCTTAACCAAGAAACCAATCTCTTCCCCAAAAAGAATGCTCCACCACTAGTGCTCTTCCGGTCATCCACATCTCCTGCCCAATCTGCATCTGTGTAAGCATGAAGAGAGAAATCCGGATCTCTAGGGTACCATAGACCATACTCAACTGTTCCTTTCAAGTACCTAAAAATTCTTTTGATTGCCATAACATGAGATTCTCTAGGATCAGCCTGGAATCTTGCCACAAGACCAACAGCCTGCATTATATCTGGTCTAGTTTGAGTGAGATACAATAATCCACCAATCATTGATCTATACTTTGTCTGATCTGCCTTTGGAGAATCATCATCTTTGCTTAACTTACATCCGGTTGCCATAGGAGTGTTCACAGGCTTTGAGTCTTCCATACCAAATTTCCTTAACAATTCTTTCACATATTTGGTCTGAGAAATGAAGATCCCTTCTTTTGTTTGAGTAATTTGCAGACCCAAGAAGAAATTCATTTCACCAAGCATAGACATTTCAAACTCACTTTTCATCTGATTTGCAAAAGTTTTGCACATACTATCTCTTCCTCCAAAAATGATATCATCCACAAACACTTCAACAATTAAAATGTTTTCATGATCAATTTTGAAATATAAGTTACTATCAGCAGTACCTTTGTTGAATCCAATCTGCACAAGATGCTTATCCAACCTTTCATACCATGCTCTTGGGGCTTGCTTCAATCCATACAAAGCTTTCTTCAACTTGCAGACCATATCATCATTATCAGACAATTGAAATCCATCTGGTTGTTCAATGTAGACTTCTTCCAGATCACCATTTAGGAAGGCAGACTTGACATCCATCTGATATACCTTGAAGTCTTTGAAGGCAGCAAATGCAAGAAGTAATCTGACTGCTTCAATTCTTGCCACCGGAGCAAAAGTCTCTTCAAAGTCAATTCCTTCTATTTGAGAGTAGCCTTTACAGACCAATCTAGCTTTGTTTCTGATTACTTCACCAGCTTCATTTAGTTTGTTTCGGAAGACCCACTTGGTTCCAATTACATTCCTGTCTCTAGGTCTGGGAACAAGATCCCAAGTATGATTTTTCTCAATTTGCATCAATTCATCTTCCATTGCTTTGGTCCAGTTTTCATCATTGCAGGCTTCATTTATTGTTTTAGGTTCAATCTTTGAAATCAGACAACATTCATCCTGATTTTGAGCAACATTCCTTCTAGTTTGTACACCTTTGCTTCTGTCACCTATGATCTGATCTTCAGAGTGGTTCAGTCTTACATACCTTGGAATTTTGGGAGTATCCTGCACTGCTGCTTCTTGATCAGGCTCATTCAAACTTATCTCTTCTTCCTGATTTACCGGATCAGGCTGACTCTGTCTCACCGGAGAGGACTGAGGTCCTTGAACACTGTCTTGGTCATCTTCATCAAACTCATAAAATCTTGAAGGCTTCTCAATTCCTTCATCAACTTTCACATTGGTGCTTTCTATCATCTTCTTCAATCTCTTATTGTAACACCGGTATGCTTTGCTTTGAGTGGAGTAACCCAAGAAAATTCCTTCATCACTTCTAGCATCAAACTTTCCTAGATCTTCATCTCTTTTAATATAACACTTGCTACCAAATACTCTGAAATATTTCACAGTAGGAGTGATGCCAAACCAGAGTTCATAGGGGGTCTTACCGGTGTTGTTTCTGATTTGAACTCGATTGAGAGTGTAGACTACAGTGCTGATAGCTTCCTTCCAAAACATTTGAGGAACATTTGCTTCCAACATCATTGTCCTGGCAGCTTCCTGGATGGTCCGGTTCTTTCTCTCAACTACTCCATTCTGCTGTGGAGTCCTAGGAGCAGACAACTGTCTCCTTATACCCTGCTTCTCACAAAAGTCAATGAACTCACCAGATGTAAATTCACCACCTCTATCAGACCTTAGACACTTTAGTTTCAATCCGGTTTGATTCTCTACCATAGCTTTGAAGATTTTGAACTTCTCAAATGCTTCTGATTTTTCTTTTAGAAAGGTAACCCACATCATCCGGGAATGATCATCAATTAACAACATGAAATATCTATCACCTTGCAGACTCTTGATTCTTGTCGGACCACAGAGATCAGTATGTACTAATTCCAACAATCCGGTAGAAGACTAATCTTTGCTTTTGAAAGAGACTCTGCTTTGTTTACCTAGCTGACATTCTTTGCACAAACTATTTGTAGGTTTCATCAATTTTGGAAGATCTCTTACGGCCTGAGTATTGCTTATCTTGATGATGTTATCAAAATTTACATGACACATTCTTCTATGCCATAACCAACTCTGATCAATTTGAGCAAACAAAAAACTTTTATTTGAACCAACCAGATGAAAGATATTACCTTTTGTCTGAGTACCGGATGCAATTTCAGTTCTGGAGCTTGTAAAGATTCTGCATTTTCCATTCTTGAACCAGAGATCATAGCCTTTGTCCACTAACTGACCAACACTGAGAAGATTGTGCTTCAATCCTTCAACATATAGTACGTTACCTGTTTTGCTCTTTCCATCAAAGGAAATAGTTCCCCTGCCTCTAATTCTGCCAGCAGAGTTGTCACCAAACTTTACCATTCCTCCTTCATACCTTTCCAAATTCAAGAACTTATTCTTGTCACCAGTCATATGGTGAGAGCATCCACTGTCAATAATCCAATCATCCTTTTCTTCCACTTGAGCAGCCAAAGCTTTTTCAACAACTTTGTGATTGATAGATTCAGAGAGTATTGAATCTTCTTCCTTGATGGCAATAAACACCCACTCATTTCTGGATTTGCTTCCTAGTTCTGATTCATCATCTGTTACTCCTTCATTGTCATCTTCTTCATGAACATAATAGCAATTCTTTTGAAACCTTTGTCTGTTAGTATTAGACCTTGCAGATCTTTCTGGACATCTTGAAGCAAAATGACCAATCTTATTGCAGTTGAAACACTTAAAGGGTAGTTTTCCTTCATACTTACCGGATCCTCTTGGCAGTCTCTTTGCAATGAGGGCTTCAAGTTGAGCTGTTTCTGTTTCTTCTTCTTCCATGTCTCTTCTTGCTTGATCATACCATGACATTTTCCTTGATGAGTTTTCTCCCAGATCAAATCTCTGTTTGCCTTTCACATAGGCACTGGCTTTGAAAGTAGATTCAGTCTTGGGAGGATCATCTCCAAACTCGGTCATTTCAAATGCAGCTAGTTTGCTAGCTAGTTGTTCTCTTGTGACAGTTGTGTGGGCTCTGAATTCATCAATGGCAGCAACCTTGATTTTGTAGGCAGCAGGAAGGGATCTTAGGATTTTGCAGACAATCTCATTTTCATCTAGAGTTCCACCAGCATTTCTGATTCCACATACCAGCTCATTCACTCTTGGCATAAAGGTAGTGATGTTTTCATCATCTCTCATCTTTAATCTTTCAAATTTCCCTTTCAGACTTTGCAACCTTGCACTTTTGACAAACTCATCTCCTTCATACAGAAGTTCCAGTTTAGTCAGGATCTCATATGCAGTTGGTAGGTCAATAACATTTGAGAGATCTGAGTCATTCAATGCGCTTAGAAGAGCTTCCTTGGTCCGCAGATTGTTTTCTGCTTCTGTGATTTCATTCAGAGTTGTCGGGCCACCTTGTGGAGGTACATATGGTTTTGAAACCATAGCCAAGTATGCTTTTCCCATACATTCCAAGTGGCACTTCATGCGACCTTTCCAGAGAGTGAAGTTGGTTCCATCGAACTTCGGACTATCCTTCTTGTATGACGACATTCTAGATCTCCTCAAGCGGTTAAGCTCCTTTCAGAGGAACTTGGCTCTGATACCAATTGTTGGATCTAGGGCATACAACTGAGAGGGGGGGGTGAATCAGTTGTATAAAACTTCTTCTTTTTCAAACACTTGATTCTTCGTTGTTAGTTAGCAGCATATCAATTAATCATTCATGAAAGCATAATACATAAACACAAGAGCAGATAAACATCAACACATTGAACACCAAGATTTTGACGTGGAAAACCCTGTTAAGGGAAAAACCACGAGGTGATTAACCCAAGAATTATTCTCTGTTAGAAGAATAAAGAAGAATGAATGGCACATGCCAATTAGGGCTCACTGCCCGAGCACACTGCTCACAAAGAGGCCCACTGCCTACAAGGAGACACACTGTCTACAAAGTGATAAAAATCACAGTCTTGAACTGGAGAATGACATCTCTACCATGTCCGGATCAATTCCATTTAAGCCCAAAAACCTCTGCTCTGCCTTTCGCACTTCTCTTCCCTATGCCACACTTATCCACACACACCACACCTCGAAATGAACTCACAGACCGTTATTTATACAAGACATCGACTTAGGAACAAACATCTAAGTCAGAAAACAATCATAAGAGTATCCGCAAGATGAATAACACATCCGGTCGGCCACCACAAGAACATTCACAGGATGAACAACTCATCCGGTCGGCTAAACAGAGCAAGAACTTCATCCGGAAGAATAACTTCAATTCCGGGCTCTATTATCAATGCGGATCAACAACACAACCTCAACACGATCCAGAAAACTTCACAAGCCTGCCTGAATGACCAGATACATCCGCACTTCCTTTACTTGCTGGAATCTCTTGTCTTCCTCATCCGGAACTTCAAGAACACAGTCTGTCGCCACTGTAGAAGGTACTTCCGAACCTTCAAATCATACATTATCAATGCGGACCAACAACACAACCTCAACATGATCCAAGAACCTTCACAAGCCTGTCTGAATGACCAGGTACGTCCGCATTTCCTTTACTTACTGAAATCTCTTATCCTCCTTATCCGGAACTTCAAGAACACTGTCTGTTGCCACTGTCATAATGCAAGAGGTACTTCCAGACCTCCAAATCATACACAACTCGAGTTGGCATATCACAAGGACATCCCAAACACTCTTTCCAATCCGCAGATTTGGATTGTACAATTCTGGACCTCACCGGACCTTTCTGTGATCCTCTGTCACCTCTAAGCACTTGCTGGAACCAGTTCCACACAGACAGCCATAACTTCTTCAGGTCTTCACGCGGACCTCCGAAAACTTGACTGAAGCATCTCAAGACTCATATCTGCAAACCCTTTAATCCGCTTCCTCCGGTTCTCAACCTATCCAATATATTTGCCTTCTTCTCATCACTGTTCTTCACTGTTCCTGACTGAGGCTAAGTTTCTCAATATCCTCAACACACAGCTCATCCAATCCTTCTTGTCAATGTAATATGAGTATGTTGACATCAATGACAACACTGGTTCACCTCATACTTGCAACACAAGCATTACAAATGAAACCCTAATCCTACCATCATCAAAGAATCAAATCCAAATGAAATCAAAAGCATGCAATTCAAGAACAATGTCACCTAGATTGTATGATTCCTTGTAGGAGATGTAGATTGCTTCTTCAACAATGAACAATTATGAAGATTAAAGCTGCCATGATGGATTGATGATAATGATAATAAGCTCAATGGATGCTAAAATGCTCAATATGCTCAAGATGATAATGTAGACGCTATGAGAATGCTGGATATCTTGTAGGTGGGAATGAGAGGGTGTTTATATAGAACTCAACCAAAATCAATCAACGGTAGAGATTTGGTGGCTATGTGAATGACTAGGATGCATTGATAGTCATAGGTGAATGTGTAGATGACAAGTGGAGGAAAGATAGGGTTTATGTGTGACCATGTACATAAAAAGTACTACATGTGAAAGATATTAAATAAAAGATGTAGTACCACATATCTTTTTAAATAAAAGAGGCACACATGTTGGCTCATGAAGATAAATGATAAGAGGAATTAATTAATTAAATAAACTTTATTTAATTAATTGGATAGAGGGATTATGAAAGGAATTTTAATTAAATAAATAAAATTTATTTAATTAAAATAGACAGAATGAAGATAATTAAATAATTATAGATTATTTAATTATAGATTAGAAGAAAATAGAAGAAATAGGTGTTTTCTCAAGTGTGTTAGACAAATACAAATGCTAGGTAATGCAATATTTGATACTAATGATAATTAGGTCAATTTTGGGTGTCTACTATATATATATAGGGGGTGCCAGCTCAACTGTCAAGGGATGTGGAAAAAAAAATATGACTCAGACGCTGCTGACATGGACCCCTCTCTCAACATCACCCTACCCACCATCGGTCCCTCTCCCTTACATAGGTTTCCTATACATAAGTTTCCTATCTAGATATAGTTTCCTATACTAGGTTGTCACATACTATACCCACCATATGTCATATGTCACATACTAAAGAGCCCCAGGCCTGGTATAGAATTTACATCAACCTAATTAGATGTATGCTTTGTTTGTTCTTCAATTAAAGTGACTGTAAATATCGACCCCTCTCCCTTACAACCAACTGTGATAGTCCTAGTTGATAGGTTCCTTCATGCATTTAGATATGGTTTTTGAAGACATCTATTTCATAGATTATTCATGCTATATTATAGTTTTCTTTGACCATATATTATAGTTAGACTAGTTCATATGGGGAGACTTGATATACCTAAAGCATTTTTAGTGTTAAGTTATGTTGCAGTTATCCACAAATCAGTTTGATATGTAGACTACAACATAGCTTAACTGAAAATGCCTTTGGATAATCAAGTCTCCCAAATGCTACTACCTCATACTATCTATAACACCCAGCTAAGTTTTCACCTTAAAAACTAAGTTTTAACCAAGGTAATAATTTTTATTTTTTTAGTTTAAAGCAGAAAGATAATATGTTTTTCATTTTGAAACCAAGTAGTTCATCCATGGACTATTATAAGTTACAGTACAAAAAGGATCTATCCATCTACAACTTTATATAATATGATGATTAAAGATACTTAGAAACATTTTCAAAATAGAAACTTACCAAAGTCACTGCATCTCGATTGTCGACCATCCAAATTCAGGTCTCGGCAAGCCTCTGGAATATAGAAGAGAAAGTATCTTCAAGGAGATTAACCTCCAACCACAGACCATCGGTCTCCCACACTCCTTCCTATCTGGAAGTGGCCCTACCCTACTCAAAGAGGATAGACTTAGGATAACCAATGGTGTTAGCCATCTGAGTACTGGTGTTGTGACCTCCGTAACTTGTTATCATGCAATCCCCTAGATACCCTCTAGTTAAGAATGACCACTCCACAAGCTACGCCATCTAGTCGTGGTGAACTATCAATGCACTTGAGGCGGGTACACTACCTTGGCCAAAGGATTTGAATATAATTAGTGTTGTGTCAATGCAAGTAGTAAGTTCACCCACCCCAACTCGAGTTGAATTAATTGCAATCCTACAGTTACCTATGTATAAGTTCAATGTAATGACCATGATAACCTCTTGGTGTTCCAAACTCATCGTGCAATAATGCATGGCAGTTAGATTTACTTCTCTCTTTTTAGCTCATGGAGACATTTCTGTCCATATGTTAAAAGAATGGGATTCTAGCTTACCAGTTAATCGGTTTATGCTATAAGTTTAATAGTTGATCTCTAAGTTAGTCCACTGCTTTAAATTATCTAGCCAAGAGTGGACACTAAACTTAACTAAGTTATTTCAAAAGGGGTTTAACAATAACCCAATTTATAGAATACAAATATTAAAAGACCCAGAGTTAAAATTTAAATACTCTTAAGAATCTTCTTCGACCTATTGAATCTTCGACAAAGCTTAATCTTTTATCATACCAAGCATTTAGAAATCCTATCATGTTGTTTCTATTTTCAAAAAGAATGCATGCAAGTTAGACTAAACACTTAACTATAGACTCATTGTGTTTGTTCTAAAACTTCATTATTTAACTTGTTTGATTGTATAAACCAAATAGTAACTCTATACCCTCTTTCGAAGACACAACAATTTGAATATATATATATTTTTAAAGCAAAATAGGTTATATACAATAAATAAAAAGACTATAACTAGTTATCATTCGCACCAAGAAAAGTATATTCTCTATGGTCGACCAACTAATTATAGACTCAGAACTTGTGGAGGACTGAGTAGTCTTACATGCATCGACATACATTTCACACTATTGTTTCTCTTCTGCCGATGTTTAACACATTCTCTAAGTCTTTTATAAAACTAGTTGTCTCTAAATATGACAAGACCAACCAATTATAGTCGGCAGGCCAACTGAAGACACATCCAACATCGACCTAGGTTAGACCACTGCGGCTTGGAATAACTTTATAGCTATCTTTCAACCAAAAACTCAGTCTACTATGTGCTCTTTGCATATCCATATACTTCCTAAAGTTAAACAAATGCAGCTACACAGTTTTAAATTGACCAACGAAGATTCTTTGAGGAATAGGTGTGTTACAGCTGTGAGGTTTAAGACTACGGTGAGGTTTAGAGATCAAATAGCATTGTTTCCATTTTGAAAGTAATGAAACACACAGATCTCAACTTGGTAATCAATTCACACATTCAATCTTCAATGAAATGCTAAGTTCCATCATATTACAAAGTGGAGCCAATCCTAATAAAACATTCTTGTTTAACCATGACAATATAGAGAAGAGATGAAAAGAAACCTGAAGAAAATATCCAGTGACTGCTTCAAAACTAATCCAAGAGCTTGTTCTTTTCTTATCCACTCACATTCATTTCATGTTGGGCCTCCTCTCTGCTTCATCTCTGCGTTCCCTTATCCTCAAAACTGACTCCCTACTTCCTCTATATCCCGTTCTCCCTGCGAAGGAAAAACTAAACTTCCCACTCTCTAGACCATGCCCTATCAACTGGGTAACTACCCTGCATGGCTTAACCATCTCTTCCTTTCTACGACCACTACTAGAAATGGTTTGGTTTTCCCACTAAATTCGCAACTACTCTACAAAGTTTAGCTCAACACTACACAAGGTGGCGGTTTATAGTTTGGACAAGCTGTCACACTACTCATTACCGATTATGAGTTTAAATCAAAAGCAAAACTAGAAATAATGGTTGAGCTGACAACCCATCCATAAAGTTTAAAGTTCAAGAGAAAATAGATTGTTTTTCGAATATAAAACATCATAATAAAGACTTGAGTGAGCCCTTCGAGTTACTACCCGCTTACTAACATCATAAAAGAATAAAAGAATTACCCCAAACGACTATTTAAATATAACTAATATAATTTTGTATATTCCATTACAATACGACCAAAGGTATTACACTCAATGGTCTCAAGATTTAATACATTATTTAAACCTTTTATTATACGATAATAGCCCATAATAGAAACAATTCTACATTCGTTGAATATCACATGTAAACATTTACATCATATGCTTGTAGAGCTTTATGACGATGACGACGAATTGAACGTAAACACAAAACAAGGTTTGGGGTCGACTTACACACAACTTTCAACTTTTTCACCAAACCACTAAACAGGACATGACATACAACTCATTCTCAAGTGTATACATATATATATATATATATAAAACAATATATCGGTCGGCCATATTTGACGACATGATATAGAGTATTATGACATAGATGTTGATTTCCCATACTCATTATGACAACAACGGAAAGAAGAAAGACCTATTCTTGCAAACCTTGACATCTCATCTAAAATTGACTTAGCCCGAAATCAATACTTAACTCAAGCCTACTAGGTTTATCTACCTAATGTTCATTTTCAGTGGCAAGCACCCATGGGTTATTCCAGAGTCTATTCTCTCTTTCTCAAAGATACTTTCTCTTCTTCTTTCTTCCTGGTGAACATGTTCCATCTATTCCTATCATTGACAATCTCACATACAATTTGTGGTCAGAGTACCAATGTTCTGATCAAAACACATTTACATCAAATCATTTCATTTTCATATCAAAAAGACATTTTAATTCATAACATCAAATTGATCATAATCAAGTAAAAATCCATAATTTCATAAAATTAACCTTTTCTAATCATATCATCATTTTCTATGATGTTAAAACATATCCACATAACTGTACTATTTAGGAAAAAGTAAATAGTAATATTGAATCCAAAAAGGGGATGTAACATATCTTTCCCCTATAGAATCATCGTCCCTGATAATTAAGTTTACCAAGTAAAATTTTAACATAAAAACAACTTTTATAGTTTAACATTAATGTTTTTGAAAAGATAAGGAAATCTTTGGTGGATGTCAATATAGTCTTCCCAAGTGGCACTATCCTCGCCATATTGGTCCCACTGAATTTTGCATTGCAAAACCTCTCGATTATGCAAATGAAGTTTATGTATTTTGAGCACCTTGAGTGGCTCGATCACAACCACTCCTGGCTCTTGTATCTGTAAAGAATTCCATTTAAGAATGTGGTCATTACCTACAAATATTTCTTTAGGTAAGAAACATGAAAAACATTATGCATTTTGGACAAGACTGGAGGTAGAGCAATTTTGTAGGCCACTGGATTGATAATCTCAAGAACTTCAAAAGGTCTGACATATTAGGTAGCCAACTTTGATGATTTACCAAACTTGATTGAGCTTTTATGGGGTTTCACTTGCAAAAGAACTCTCTCACCAATAGAGAATTGTCTAGGCACTCGTTTGCGATTTGCATAACTTTTTTGCCTATCGTTGGCTTCCGCCAACCTTTTCCTAATCATTTTCACTTTTTCTTCCATATCTACTAGCATTTCTGGTCCAATGCTTATCCTATCTTCCAGCTTGTCCCATCTTATAGGAGTTCTACATTTCCTTCCATATAATGCTTCAAACGGTGCCATCTTAATGGCAAATTGATAGGAATTATTATAGGCAAATTCAACAAGAGGTAAATATTCCTCCCATCTGTATTGCTGGTCCATGCAATTCATTCTTAAAAGATCCTCTAAAACCTAATTAACCCTTTATGTTTGTCCATCAATTTCAGGATGGTAAGCGGTGCTCACATTGAGTTTAGTCCCTAGTGCTAAAAATAAAGTTTGCCAAAACCGGGAGGTTATTCAAGCATCTCTATCGGATATAATCTTTTCAGGTACCCCATGCAATCTAAATATCTCTTGTACAAACTTCCGAGCCAAAATATGAGCTCCATCTATCAAATTTCTAGGAATAAAATGTGCTACTTTGGTTAGTTTATCTACTACTACCAAAATTGCATCATGTCTATTCTTAGACATTGGTAACCATTGAACAAAATCCATACTAACAACTTGCCATTTCCATTCTGGAATATCATGAGGGTATAACAATCCGGCAGGATGCTGGTGTTCTACCTTCACTCTCTAACATTCCAAGCAACTTGCTACAAACCTTGCAGCATCGCTTTTCATTCCTTTCCAAAAGTATAGTGGTTTGACATCAGCTAAAAGTTTTGTTACTCCTAGGTGTCCGAAATAAGGTGCACAATGAACTTCCTTCCAAACAAGGTTTCTTAGTTCTATAGAATTAGGAATGTAGATTCTTCCCTTAAATCTCATTAATCCATTTGACTCAAAACATAATCCATCATATCTTGGATCTTTGGGATTTATATGTAGAGGTTGCTTCACCTGTTCATAATATTCATCTCCAGATAAACTTTGCAATACCAGATCTTTAAAATTAGCATGAATAGAGATTATAGAAGCTATGTGTCTTCTTCTGCTTAAAGCATCAGCTACTCAGTTTTCTTTACCTTTGATGTAAGCAATCTCAAAGTCATAATCTGATATTAGTTCTAACCATCTCCTTTGTCTTGCATTGAGATGAGGTTGTGTAAATATGTAATGAAGACTTTGATGATCTATTTTTAGTATAAAAGTCTTTCCCAACAAATAATATCACCACATCTGAAGGGCACGAATCACTGCCACCAATTCTAAATCATGAGGAGCGTGATTCTACTCATAGTTTTTCAACTTTCTTGATTCATAGGCTATTACACGCCCATTTTGCATAAGCACGCCTCCTAACCCTTCTCCAGAGGCATTGGTAATAACCTCAAATTGCCCTTCAGGATTAGGGACTTTCAGAATTGGTGCTGTTGTTAACTTTTCTTTTAATAAATCGAATGCCTTTTGACATTCGTTTGACCAAACAAACCATTTTCCTTTTCTCTGCAAAGAATTGATTGGACTAGCAATACTTGAAAAATTTAGAACAAATTTCCTATAATATCCGACCAATCCCATAAAACTTCGTACTTCTGAAACATTGGAAGGTACAAGCCATTCCATAATAGCCTTTATTTTAGCTAGGTCAACTGATATCCCTTCTTCTGATATAGTATGTCCCAAATACTACACTTCTTTCTGAAAGAAAGTGCATTTCGAGAGTTTTGCATACAATTTGTGTTCTCTTAATTGTTGCAAAACAATTTGAAGGTCTTGTCTATGCTCCTCCTTATTTTTGGAATATATCAGAATATCATCTATGAAAACTAGGACAAATTTATCAAGGCAATCTCTAAAAACACTATTCATGAGATTCGTGAAAGCGGCTAGTGCATTAGTCAATCCAAATGGTAACACAGTAAACTCATAATGACCATATCTTGTTCTAAATGCAGTCTTGTGAATATCTTCATCGTTCAACCTCAACTGATGGTATCCAGATCTCAAATCTATCTTAGAAAATACTATTGCACCACGCATTTGGTTGAATAAATCATCAATATGTGGCAGTGGATACTTATTCTTTATCATTGCCTTATTTAGCATCCGATAATCTATACACAGTCTAAGGGTTTCGTCCTTCTTCTTAACAAAAATAATCAGAGCTCCCCATGGTGATACACTTGGCCTAATTAGACCTTTAGTCAATATCTCCTGCAATTGAGCTTTCAATTCCATAAGTTTAGTAGTGGTCATTCGGTATAGAGCTTTAGATACTGACTTAGATCCTGGTTTAATATCTATGGCAAAGTCAAAGATTCTTTTTGGAGGCAAGCCTGGAAGTTCCTCAGGAAATACATCACTGAAATTACAAAGATAAGGGTATTTTTCCTCAAATGTTTGCTTCTCTAAAGCTTCCTCTACTAGGTCCATTTTGACTGCAAAAAGTTGACATCCCTTATGCCTAGCCTGTTTTAATTGTTTTGAAGAAATAGACCTGATCTTTATTTCCCTTTGAATACCCTAAAAATTAACTTTATTTCCTTTATCATCCAAACACTCAATTGTTTTATGATAACAATCCACCTTGGCCCTATGTCTCCACAACCAATTCATTCCTAAAATGACGTCGTAGGACCCTAAAGGTGCTACATATAAATTTACCTCGGTTGAGAAGTTTGAAATATCAATCTTAGCTTCGAACAAACATTTCTCTACCTGAGCCTTTGAGTGATTAGCATTATCAACTGCCCACGGTTTTGACATAAAACTAGCTCTTCTAGGAAATTTACTTAAGACTCTAGATGATACAAATTTTTTTGTTGCACCAGTATCAATCAGAATAGAAACAGGGACTCCAAATAAAGTACATGTCATCTCAATCGGAGTAATTGGATACTCAGCTTGTCAATTGTCAAGGGCAGCGTGAATCCTTTGTTGAAATGCTTCTTGCTGCGAAGGAACTACCATGTTCCTATGCTGTCCATTCTACTTTTTATTAGGAAAACTATTAGCATAATGATCTCCACCACATGAAAAACAACCTCCAATTGGTCCTCTCTTCTCGGATGGTTTACTCAAAGCATCATCGTTCCTCTTAAAATTGTCATTTTTCTTAAAGTCTTCATTTCTTCGTTCATTACCAAATCCCCCTTTGTTTTTCTGATTTCCTTTATCGTACCTCATGTTTCCATATCCTTTATCATTCTTCCTTTTATACGTTTGATCATTGAAGTTCTTATCAAATCTCTTACACTTCTTTTCATGATAAGTAGAAATGGATTTGATCTTCTGTTCCTGCTTAATTGCTTTCTCATACACCTGGTCCATTGTGTTCGGACCATGCACCTCCACCTCACCGCCAATTTGAGGATCGAGTCCCATAATGAATTTTCTTATCCAAAATCTTTCATCCTTTTGATATTGAGGAACATACTTCAACAATCTAGTAAATTTTTTTGTATAGTCAACCACAGATAAATCACCTTGCCTAAGATTTTGAAAATCTGTTAGCTTTTGATCAAAATAGAGCTATGGTAACCACCTTTTTTGAAAAAGTTCCACAAATTCATTCCATGTCACCTTCAAGGGGCTTAAATCTAGTTCCATCTTCTTGTTCATCCACCAAGTGGATGCTTCTCCAGATAGCTGATATGCTCCCCACACTACCTTTGTAAACTCAGAATAATTTTTGATTTCAAAGTACTTCTCCATTTCTATTAGCCATGCTTTTGCTGCATCACCAGTTTTCATTCCATCAAATTTGGGAGGGATAATCTTTTTCATATCCTTAGATAGTTCCAATGCAAGTTTGTCTTTTGTCTCCCTTTGAGATTCACTATTCTCTTGATTCTCACTTGACGTGCCATGCTCTCGTTGCTTACTTTTACTCGCATTATTAGAATACTCATTTTCACCCTCCGTATTCCTGGTTTCATTCACTTTCTTTTCCAATTTGCCCAACCTTTCCTTAGTTTTAGTAAGCATATTAAGAATTCTATCCAATTTATCGGTGGAGTTATCCTGAGAGTTGTGACCTTCCCGATCTTCTCTCTCATTAAACTCTGATTGATCCATGTTTATTTTTTTTCTCACCTGCTTTAGCAAGTACTAATCAGTTCTATGATTTATCATTTTGAATATTATCAAAACATAACAATTGCTCACAACCATAGTTATTCTCAAACCAAAATTTGTCTTTATTATATTTTGCACAACAATATATACATTCTTTAAGGATAGACACATTTCATGTTTCACTCAATATTTACAAGAGGGGTGTAACCTTCGGATTCATTGTCTGACACATATTCATGAGGTGTATAACCCTCAGATTCGCTATTGGATGATAGTACAATGATTTCAGCTCTAGGTGGTATACGAGAATCCCTAGTGATCATTAGTACACTAATAGGGCAGCAATTGACCCTAATTCGAGTTGCCATCCTAGATGTCTCTAGGAGTTCTTTTTTCATTCGTTTGAGTTGTGACAAAGCATTGGCAAAAGTTTACACATCATCTAGCCAAATGTCATTTTCATCATTCATTTTCTCAATAGTCTTGATCATCGCAAGTCGTCTTTGCTTAGCTTGCAAATAACGTTCCTTACCAGCGAAGGACTTCCTTATAGTTTTCTTGAGACGTACCATCCTGGCACAGTAAATCAAATCATTAGCTACCCACATAATGTTGATTCTTAATCAGCTTAGTGGACTCATCAGACCTAGTGCTGAACCTGGTTAGCTCTGATATAATATGTAACACCCAGCTAAGTTTTCACCTTAAAAACTAAGTTTTAACCAAAGGTAATAATTTTATTTTTTTTAGTTTAAAGCAGAAAGATAATATGTTTTTCATTTTAAAACCAAGTAGTTCATCCATTGACTAACAATAATCATGAAATTATAAGTTGTATAAAAGGGATCTATCCATCTACAACTTTATATAATATGATGATTAAAGATACTTAGAAACATTTTCAAAATAGAAACTTACCAAAGTCACTGCATCTCGATTGTCGACCATCCAAATTCAAGTCTCGGCAAGCCTTTGGAATATAGAAGAGAAAGTATCTTCAAGGAGCTTAACCTCCAACCACAGACCATCGGTCTCCTACACTCCTTCCTATCCGAAAGTGGCCCTACCCTGCTCAAAGAGGATAGACTTAGGATAACCAACGGTGTTAGCCATCTAAGTACTGGTGTTGTGACCTACGTAACTTGTTATCATGCAATCCCCTAGATACTCTCTAGTCAAGCATGACCACTCCACAAGCTACACCATCCAGTCACAGTGAACTATCAATGCACTTGAGGTGGGTGCACTACCTTGGCCAAAGGATCTGAATATAATAAGCATTGTGTCAACGCAAGTAGTAAGTTCACCCACCCCAACTTGACTTGAATTAATCACAATCCTACAATTACCTATGTATAAGTTCAATGTAATGACCACGATAACCTCTTGGTGTTCCAAACTCATCATGCAATAACGCATGGTAGTTAGGTTTACTTCTCTCTTTTTAGCTCATGGAGACATTTCTGTCCATATGTTAAAAGAATGGGATTCTAGCTTACCAGTTAATCAGTTGATCTCTAAGTTAGTCTACTGCTTTAAATTATCCAACCAAGAGTGGACACTAAACTTAACTAAGTTGTTTCAGAAGGGGTTTAATAATAAACCAATTTATAGAATACAAATATTCAAAGACCCAGAGTTAAAATTTAAATACTCTTAAGAATCTTCTTCGACCTATTGAATCTTCGACAAAGCTTAATCTTTTATCATACCAAGCATTTAGAAATCCTATCATGTTGTTTCTATTTGCAAGAAGAATGCATGCAAGTTAGACTAAACACTTAACTATAGACTCATTGTGTTTGTTTTAAAACTTCATTATTTAACTTGTTTGACTGTATAAACCAAATAGTAACTCTATACCCTCTTTCAGAGACACAATAGTTTGAATATATATATATATATATATATATATATATATATATATATATATATATATATATATAAAGCAAAACAGGTTATATACAATAAATAAAAAGACTATAACTAGTTATCATTCGCACCAAGAAAAGTATATTCTCTATGGTCGACCAACCAATTATAGACTCAGAACTTGTGGAGGACTGAGTAGTCTTACATGCATCGACATACATTTCACACTATTGTTTCTCTTCTGCCGACGGTTAACACATTCTTCAAGTCTTTTATAAAACTAGTTGTCTTTAAATATGACAAGACCAACCAATTATAGTCGGTAGGCCAACTGAAGACACATCCAACGTCGACCTAGGTTAGACCACTGTGGCTTGGAATAACTTTATAGCTAGCTTTCGACCAAAAACTCGGTCTACTATGTGCTCTTCGCATATCCATATACTTCCTAAAGTTAAACAAATGTAGCTACATAGTTTTAAATCGACCAATGAAGATTCTTTGAGGAATAGGTGTGTTACAGCTATGAGGTTTAAGACTACGGTGAGGTTCAGAGATCAAATAGCATTGTTTCCATTTTGAAATTAATGAAACACACAGGTCTCAACTTGATAATCAATTCACACATTCAATCTTCAATGAAATGCTAAGTTCCATCGTATTACAAAGTGGAGCCAATCCTAATAAAACATTCATGTTTAACCATGACAACGTAGAGAAGAGATGAAAAGAAACCTAAAGAAAATCTCTAGTGACTACTTCAAAACTGATCCAAGAGCTTGTTCTTTTCTTATCCGCTCACATTCACTTCATGCTCGGCCTCCTCTCCGCTTCCTCTCTGCATTCCCTTATCCTCAAAACTGACTCCCTACTTCCTCTATATCACATTCTCCCTGTGAAGGAAAAACTAAACTTCCCACTCTCTAGACCACGCCCTATCAACTGGGTAACTACCCTGCATGGCTTAACCATCTCCTCCTTTCCGTGACCACTACCAGAAATGGTTTGGTTTTCCCACTAAATTCGCAACTACTCTGCAAAGTGGAGCTCAACACTACATGAGGTGGCAGTTTACAGTTTGGAGAAGCTATCACACTTCTCATAACCGATTATGAGTTTAAATCAAAAGCAAAACTAGAAATAATGGCTGAACCAACAACCCATCCCTAAAGTTTAAATCTCAAGAGGAAATAGATTGTTTTTGTAATATAAAACATCATAATAAGGACTTGAGTGAGCCCTTCAAGTTACTACCCACTTACTAACATCATAAAAGAATAAAAGAATTACCCCAAATGACTATTTAAATATAACTAATATAATTTTGTATATTCCATTACAATACGACCAAAGGTATTACACTCAACAGTCTCAAGATTTAAAACATTATTTAAACATTTTGTTATACAATAATAGCCCATAATAGAAACAATTCTACATTCGTTGAATATCGCAAGTAAACGTTTACATCATACGCTCGTAGAGCTTTATGACGATGATGACGAATTGAGCGTAAACACAAAATAAAGTTTGGGGTCAACTTACACACAACTTTTGACTTTTTCGCTGAACCACTAAAGAAGACACGACATACAACTCATTCTTAAGTGTATACATTTATATATATATAACAATATATCCGTCGTCCATATTTGATGACATGATACAGAGTATTACGACACAGATGTCAATTTCCCATACTCATTATGACAACTATGGAAAGAAGAAAGACCTATTCTTGCAAACCTTGACATCTCATCTAAAATTGACTTAGCCCAAAATCAATACTTAACTCAAGGCTACTAGGTTTATCTACATGATGTTCATTTTTAGTGGCAAGCACCCATGGTTTATTCCAGAGTATATTCTCTCTTTCTCAAAGATACTTTCTCTTCTTCTTTCTTCCTGGCGAACATGTTCCATCTATTCCTGTCATTGACAATCTCACATACAATTTGTGGTAAGAGTACCAATGTTCTGATCAAAACACATTTACATCAAATCATTTTATTTTCATAACAAAAAGACATTTTAATTCATAACATCAAATTGATCATAATCAAGTAAAAATCCATAATTTCATAAAATTAACCTTTTCTAATCATATCATCATTTTCTATGATGTTAAAACATATCCACATAACTGTACTATTTAAGAAAAAGTAAATAGTAATATTAAATCCAAAAAGGGGATGTAACACTATCTTAGGTTTCTTCATGTTTAACTTTAGGTATTTGAATGGTTTCTTCATGTAGTCAAGTTCTCTAGTAGAATGTAGTCCTATTTGATAGGTCCCTTCAAGCATTTAGATTTGGTTTTTGAAGCCATTTATTTCAAAACTTATTCATGGGTATAGGAGTTGACCAAAGTAAGGCCAGGTGTACTATGCTTAATTAGATGTATGCTTTGTTTGTTCTTCAATTACTATAACATGTATGGTAACCATTTCTGAAACAATATTATGAAACATTTGCATAACTTGAAATAACAGTATGATAGAAATATTTCAAACCCTTTCCTATATCATACTGCTCTTTCAAGTTATTTCATATTGTTGTTTTAAGATTTATTTGTATCATACTGCTCTTTCAAGATATACATATTTGTATCATACTATTGTTTCAAGTTTATATATATATTTGTATCATTATGTTGATTGAGGAAGGGTTTAACATGATAATTCAAGTGTTTATAATAGGTAGAATTGGGGATATTATAGTATACCATCGATTGCTTATTTCATTGCACACATACCCTTGATCATTTGCATCAACTCAATTAGATGCATGGTTAGTTTGTTCTTCAATTACAATCTCTCTTACATGTATGAATTTGTTGTTTCAGTTTGTATCATTCTTTTAATTGTAAGAGTTAGAATTGTATTTTGTTTACAAATCACCAAGTTGGTTCAATGCAGAGGAAGAATAAAGCGACAACAAATTCCACGTGACCTGTAACAAAGCGACCTCTAACAAAGCGAAGGTGAACAAATGTGCCTGCACATAAGAGAGGTGTGCATCTACCACATAGCGATGAGGAGGACATAGTGATTCCTCTTCAGCAGCCAACTAAACCTATACACCAAGTTAACTCATCTATAACAACTAAAAAGGTTGTAGTGCGACGGGAACGGACCATAGTTGACATGGAACATGCCCTTGAAATTGTCAATCTCAAAGTAGAAGTGGCCCAAATATGCCAAACGAGGCCTAATCCCTTCAAAGATGGCCTTCTTAGCAAGTCTTGGTGGACAAGGTTCAAAAGAAGGCATCTCGATCTGTGTTTGAGAACAGCCCAAGGGCAAGTTAGAGACTGTGCTGTGAATCTTAGGTCTGAAGTTGTAACTCCATTCTATGAAGCATTGGAGAAGACATATGCAGTCAGGAATTATGGACTCCAAAGGATTTGGAACTGCGATGAGACAGGGCTGCAAGCTGGGCAGAACGGTAATATGAAGGTGCTTGCCAAAAAGGGTAGCAAGTGTTGCATATATCATCCCTAAGAGCCGGGAGTGGATCACAATTTTGGCATGTGTAAATGTTGCAGGTCAGAAAATTTTAGGCTTCTACTTGTTCAAAAGAAAATATCACATGCACAGTTCTACATAGCCAACTATGATCCAGGAGCATTAATGGTTGTTTAGCCTCATGCATGGATGACCAAAGAGCTTTTTGTGAAATGGTTGAGATTTTTTTCTATGCAAGTACCTGGGGGTTACTCACCCAACCATAGACACCTCCTCATATTTGATGGTCATGGCAGCCATGTAGCCTTTTCTACCATTTCTGAAGCAAGGGAACTTGGTATTGACTTGTTCACCCTACCAGCCCACACATCACAGAGGCTGGATACTCTTGATGTGAGTGTTTTCTCCTTTTTCAAATCTCATTTCAAAAAGGAAAGAATAGAATGGACTAGTAGACATCCAAATTTGGAGATAAGAAGGGCAGAATTGGCTACACTTGGCAGCCTAGCTTTTCAAAAGGCTTTAATAGTTTCAAACATAACAGCTAGGTTCAAGAGGACATGTATTTGGCCTCTTGATCCAAATGCATTAGACAATGACATGAGGGTTAGTGAGACTTTTCATTTTTCTGCCCCCGAGGAAGCATCAGCTACTGAAAACATTCTAAGCCTATCTAGCAATGGTTTGCTAGTGAATGAGGTTGATTGTACAGATGGAACAACAGTACTTGGAGACCACCAAATCCCACTTGAAGCAACCGAATATGCAAGCCACCAAAGTCCTCCACAAAATTTAAGTTTTTTAGACCAATAATCACCACCAACAACAGTTTTGGAAGAGCCAAATAGTATTGGAGACATTTCTCTTTTCCTACCAACTCCACCTGAGTTGCCCTCCTAGTTGTTAGAGGGTGTTTCTAATCTTGGTTGTGATCTACATGTGGACATAGAGCAAAATCTTACAATGCCATCTCCACCACACATCATGGGTCCAAATAGTATAGTTCATTTCTATGTTGATTGGGGAGACAATGAAGTTGATCAGTTAGGAGATGAATTGGATGATATAGCTACTGAGGAGTAGGAAACAAATAACGAGGATTTGATGGAGCCTTTGGGAGGCCAAACAAATTCACACATCTCAAAATTCTTGAAGCTACTAGTTCATATAGGCAAATACAAGTCTAATAAGGTAGCTGACCGTGGGATTAAACTGTCAAGAGGATCCCAACTCCTGATCGCTGATGACTACATGGCCTTGCTAACTGATCAAGAGGATAGGAAGAAGGAACTCCTAGAACTGAAAAAGAGGAAGAAGGAATAGAATGAAGAGCGTAGGATAGAAAGGATTGCAACATTGGAGGTCAAGACTCTAATAAGAATTGAAAAGGAAAAGCAATGAGTAGCAGCAAAGGTTGAAAAGGAAAAGCAACGAGCAGCAGTAGAGGTTGAAAATAAGCTATAAAAGAAGGAGAAGGAGAAAAAAAAGGAGTAGCAAAGGATAGTAAAGGAAGCTGCAAAAAGAGAAAAAGAATTGGAGAAGGCATGAAAAGAGGCTACAAGGGAAAGGCGACTCAGCAACCCTCTAAATCCCTTGCTTGAATATCATAGGATATTCATATATTTTGTATCTATTCAATGTCCCCAATATTGTCCATCACCTACCCAAAGTATTAGCCAACCATTACAGAGTTGGAGTCCTTCTAATTCACAGTCCTATCCACCCTCACCTACCCCAAGCATAACCCAACCAGATCAATATTCAGATTTCAATTTTCCTACCTTTTTTGATTGATTAGAATGTTGTGTGAACTTTTTTGTCTTGAAGGCGTGAAGGTTTTGAAGATTTTGTCGTGAAGGTTTTGAACTTTTTTGCTTGAATTTTTGTATCTTGAAACAACAGTATGATTTGAATACAAACAACATATACCATCATGTTACAGTCAATGACTGTTAGTGTTACTTTACGTGAAGAGCCAACAAGGCATACATCTAATAATGCTGTATCAGAGAGAGTTAGCCATTATCACAATTAGCAGTAAGGGAGAGGGGCTGATAATTACAGTCACTGTAATTGAAAAACAAAAAAAAACATACATCTAATTAAGTTGAATGTAATATATATATATATATATATATATATATATATATATATATATATATATATATATATATATCTGTATCTATCTATCTCTGCAATATATATAAATCTATATATACATATCCTTATGTATATACATATGCATATGCAAATGCATATATGCAATTGCATATGCATATATGCAATATACAGATGCATAAATGCATCTGCATATTGCACACACACACACACACACACACACACACACACACACATATATTTGGATGAAAACTAGTGATATACATTGATATACAGTGAAAGGAGTCTTAAGTTAATAGGAACAAGCCCTTCATTTGCAATAAGGGTGAGAGTAATTGAAGAACAAACTAACCATGCATCTGAATAAGTTGATTGCAAATGATCAAGGGTGTGTGTGCAATGAAACAAAAAATGCATGGTATACTATCACATCCCCAATTCTAACTCTTACAATTAAAAGAATGATACAAATTGAAACAAAAAATTCATACATGTAAGAGTGATTGTAATTGAAGAACAAACTAACCATGCATCTTATTGAGTTGTTTGCAAATGATCAAGGGTGTGTGTGCAATGAAAAAAAATGCTTGTTATACTATCACATCCCCAATTCTAACTCTTACAAAACAAAAATATTGATACTAATTGAAACAACAAATTCATACATGTAAGAGTGAGTGTAATTGAAGAACATACTAACCATGCATGTAATTGAGTTGATTGCAAATGATCAAGGGTGTGTGTGCAATGAAACAAAAAATGCATGTTATACTATCATATCCCCAATTCTAACTATTAGAAAAAAAGAATGATACAAACTGAAACAACAAATTCATAAATGTAAGAGTGAGAGTAATTGAAGAACAAACTAACCATTCATGTAATTGAGTTGATTGCAAATGATTAATGGTGTGTGTGAGATGAATCAAAAAATGCCTGTTATACTGTCATATCCCCAATTCTAACTATTAGAAAAAAAAAGAATGATACAAACTGAAACAATAAATTCATACATGTAAGAGTGAGAGTAATTGAAGAACAAACTAACCATACATGTAATTGAGTTGATTGCAAATGATCAAGGGTGTGTGTGAGATGAATCAAAAAATGCATGTTATATTGTCATATCCCCAATTCTAACTATTAGAAAAAAAAGAATGATACAAACTAAAACAACAAATTCATACATGTAAGAGGGAGAGTATTGGAACATTATCATACACTCCATAGTTGAGGGTACCATGCACCTATCTTTTGGCCGAGTATGTATGTATGTATGTATGATTGGTTTCAATACATACATACATACATACATCATAGTAAAATAATGTATGTATGTTACATATGAATGCCATATGTATGTATGTATGTATGTATAGTAGACACACATGCATACATACATACATAATAAATTATGTATGTATGTATGTATAGTAGACACACATGCATACATACATACACAATAAATTATGTATGTATGTATGTGTGTATACGATACATACATAATAGTATAATGTTTATTAATATATTAATTTGTTAAATATTATATTAATATGTTATTATTAAGAATAATTTAATGTTATGTCAATTAAAGAACTAAAATGATTATGAAATTGACGAAATTTATAGAAATAATTTGTTAAATATCCTGCCTAAAATGATTACCAAATTGACCATAAAAATCCTATATATGCATATGAACTATTGACAAGAATTTGACCATTCCAGTTGAGATGATTCTTCTATAGACAAGGCTGAGATGACTATGGGGGGGCTAGAATTGTTGAGCGAGGGGTTCAAGACAACGGTGCAAATAGTCAGAAAAAGTATAGGTGCATGAAACTCTTAACAGTCAATCTGTTGAGACCCTTCAATGGTATGTATATGTATACACATAGTCGGCCAAAGTATAGGTGCATGAAACCCTTAACAGACAATGCAGTATGTAAAAAGTGTTTAATAGCTTCGAATACTATCACTATACATATACAACTTGCAGAGGTACATAAATGAAAAAAAAGGGCTATATTATGGCTGACTGTGTGTATATGTGTGTACATACACAAATACAGTTGCATATACACACACACACAGTCGGCCATATATATGCATATATATATATACTCACATATACACACAGTCGACCAAAATATAGGTGCAATATTGCTACAAAATAACATTTGTTCATCGTTTCTATGAGTATATATATTATATATACACAGAAGCGACCATTACAAAGCTACAATAAAGTGTCATTAAATGAGCATATCATTACTTGTACACTGAAGCTATTTACATAAAAAAAAAGATTGAATAAAAAAATGAAAAAAACTCGCAATGGGTAGTTTTTGCCTGTGTGAGGTTGGAACACAACCTCACATGTGTAACCAGAAGGTAAATGGTTTCCTTATGCCAAATGTGGTGTTGATAAACACCAAAAGTTCAAGAAATGTATCACTAGTATTGACCCATGGCCTCACCACCGTTGGCATCCATCCGAACCAGGACTGGTCCTCAATGCAATCGTTCTAAATGCAAATTGTTCTCATGAATGGAGTATTCTTGAAGCTAAAGCAAGACTAAGCGAATGGTGCGCATGCCGAGGTGGTAGGCATTAAGATTGTCAGTGGTAGGATGTTGGGTAGTTAATGCACATTAACTGGTAGTAAAATGAGCCAGTATTGGTGTGATGCCAACCCACGAAGGGACCCTACACATGTCCAATATCGGTTGATGACACATTTTAGCAATTTTTTGGCAGTTTTTGAAAAACACACCATAAACATTGATAAATTTGTTTAAAAAATCCCAGGAAAAAAATGGGGGGGTGCCAGCGCGACTGTCAAGGGACGTGGCAAAAAAATAATCTGACTCGGATGCTGCTAACATGGACCCCTCGCTCAACATTGCCCTACCCACCATTGGTCCCTCTCCCTTATATTCCAAATTTTCCTCCCTTTTCTATCTAAGAGTAGGGGAAAGGGGCCAGTAGCCTCCCACCCTAACTTTGTGCATGTCAAGCTCATAGCTAGACATATCAGATTTTGACAATTTTTTTTGGGTTTCTCCGTATGTGACTGAAGAGCTTAAAGCTATTCTTTTAGCTTCTGGGCACTTATACATTTCACTGTACGATGCATTATGTGCACATGGGTTGAAAAAGTGTCATTTCAACATGTCACCCCATACATGCACAATGATGTGCCAGCAATTGATTGCCATCACATTTGTGCACTTGTCTTAATTTCATTGGTTAATTTATCAATACTAGGATGGAGTTGGAGGAGGGTAAATGGGTATGGACAGCTCTCTTTACACAACTTTCCACATTCCACAATACGATGGAGAGGGAGAAGTGGGTACACATACGCAGAAAAGTGGAGAAAGGAGTGGTTGTGATGGGAGAAGAGGCGAGAGTCATGGAGGCTTTGACCCGCTTATGGGCACTTTTATTGAATTAATATTGTTAACAATATTCATATGCATATGAATTAAAATAGATTCGTGGCAATTAAAAAATTATTTTGTTCTGTTCAATGGGGGTCTTGCATTGTAATTAGGGTCATTTAAGCATTTTTACTGTAAAATACAATCAAAATTTTAGAAAGATTGTATCACGTAAAAGGAGAGATTTTAGATAGACTGTCAAAATTTATATAAGATAGGGTCGATCGTTAAATTTAGGCCCTGATTGTAATTTACATTTTCTTTTAAAATTGTATTTTTTATATTAATTATATTTAATAAATTTTATTAAATTTTTAATATAATATTTTATAATAAATATTATTTTATTTAAATATAATTTATAGACTTATAAAAAGAATGATTTTTTTGGGTTAGTTATTGAAAATTTATAAAAAAAAATATAAACAAAAAAATAATAAAACTATTTTAATTTTTTTACGATTTTAAGAAAATAATTAATTTTTTAGAATTATTTTATATTAGAAAAACATGATAAATTATGAGTTACTATTTGTATGATGATTGAGTTATTGGTACAATTTGTCAAATAATTTTTGAGAAAGAATATCATTTTATTTTGTGGTTGTTGTGTACCTTTTTTATATCACTTCTAAAGGTCACACCTAAAGGGCACACAAGACTAGAACTAGTAAAAGCATCAAAGGTGTTATCAAATAAGCACAAATATTTATAGGCTTATCACTAAATAGTATATATTTTTAATTTGTACTTATTTGTATGTTATGGCCATTTTGATAGGCACGGTGCAACTATGCTTTTGTAACGTATCATCATGATTTGATTAGATAATCCTTTTAATTCTAAAGAATAATTTTAAAAGGATGGAAGAAAATACTTGCAATTCAATGTTCTTATTAAAACAAAATACTTTTTGAAGTATGCCTTAGAAAAATCTGTTTAATGAATGTTGTTAAAATTCTTACATGAACTCTACAATGTAGATTTATGATACCATTCTTGTATCCTATAGAATTTGAGATATCATAATTCTAACTCTAACCATAAATCTAACACTAATTATTACTCTAACCCTAAGCCTAAGCCTAATTTTAACCCTAATTTAACCCTAATTCTAACCCTAACCCTAACCATAATTATAATTCTAATCTTAACAATAAATCTAACCCTAACCCTAATTCTAATTTTAGCCGTAAACCTAACCCTAATTCTAAACCTAACCCTGAATCTAATCCTAACCTTAACACTAACACTAACCAACTCTAATCTTAATGAATGTTGGCATTCACTCTATGTACATGCATGTGTGTGTGCATGTGTGAAAAGTTAATTTTGGCATTCACTTTGTTTGAAGTGCATGCATGTGTGTGTGTTTGAACCCTAACCCTAACAAAAATACTTTGGTATTCACTTTGTGTGAAGTATATATACAAAAAAACTTTCAAACAACAATGTTGTTCACTTTGTGTGTTTGAACTAACTTTGGTTTTCATTGTGTGTGTGTGACTTTGAAAGTTAACTTTGGCATTCGGGTATGTGCAAGATCATCGTGGGCCAAACAGTGGCAATAGGAAAAAAATTGCGTTTTTACTTAGCCAAATTCGCGACTTAGCAAAGTTTGACTTTGAAATGGATATCTGTTTTGGTTTGGATACCAAACCAAAATGGATATCCGTTTTGAGAATGGACATCCGTTTCCAAAATGGATATCCGTTCTCAAAATGGATATCCGTTTTCTAGAAAAATTTGGGAAAAAGGCTTTTTAGTCTTTTTGAAAATATACCTCTTAAATCTTGGATCTCCCATCAATATATGAACCTCCTTAAAGACCGTTTCTAGTGAAGGAGGAGGGCAAATTAACATTGGTAGCTTCTTTACACATTAATCCATAAGGATTTGTTAAACACTAAGAATCATCACTAATGAATTACTCAAATAATCAATAATAAAATATTCAGTTTTGTTCATCATGTGAAATAATCACTTTTGGACTATGTTCCAATATTTCGGGGATAGGAATGGTGGGGCAACAGGGGATGTGTTTCAGGGCATTTTGGATTTCATGCCCTAAATTGCTTTACCCAATCCTTCATATGATTTGATTCATGATACATGGTTTGAGAAGGATACGCATGATATACCCTTACCCTCTAGTGATAAAATTATGAATGATACTTTATGTGGTGAAGCTACACCTTCGTTAATCCTTCATGACATTGTTATTCCTTGTGATGATGATGTCCTTCATGTGATATGTTAGGACATAATGCAAAGTTAACATGGCATGAACTCTCTTGGAAGGGTAAGCGTGGACTATAAGAACATTGAACTAGTTGGATCTGTTAAGCTCGCCATTTATGAAAGAACCTTAAAGGTTAACCTTAATTAGGTAAGGTTATGTTTTAGTGTGGTTGTTTGTGCAACAATGTGTAAATTAATGTTACCGAAGGATAAATCTAACTATACTAACATTTTAATAACCATGAGAGCTGGGACTAACAATTAGACTAAAAACTTGACAAACAATACAACTTAGACACATGTAGGACTTGGAAAATGGAAAAGAATATAATTAAATGTGGAAAACAATGAAAAAGTGGTATTGATTGCACCTATATAGAGAAGTGGTTTAGAGGTTGGTTAGGGGAATTATTTAGGGTTTAGAGGTTTAGGGTTGCTTGGGTTTAGGGGTTTAGGGTTTACAGTTTAAAGAGAGATAGAGAGAGGGGACTGAAAGAGTTTGGGAGAGATAGAGGAGACATAGGGGAGAGACAGGGAGATAGAGAGTGAGAGACATGTCCAAAGACATAGAGAGAGAGAGAGATTGAGAGGTAGAGGGATGATAGAGATAGGGAGATAGAGGTTTAGGGTTGCTTGGGTTTAGGGGCATTATTTAGGGTTTAGGGTCTTGGGATTAGGGGTTAAGGTTTAGAGGTCTAGGGTTTAGGGTTTAGAGAGAGATAAAGGACCAATAGGGAGATATAGAGGAGTCCGAGGGGAGAGATAGGGAGATAAAGAGTGAGGGACATGGCAAGAGACATAGCGAGAGAGATTGAGAGGTAGAGGGACAAAGGTGATAGGGAGATAGGGGAGAGATAGGGAGATAGTGGTTTATGGTTACTTGGGTTTAGGGTTTAGGGGTTTGGGGTTTAGGATTTCTCAGGTTTAGGGGTTAGGGGTTAGGCTTTAGGGGCATTATAATTTAGGTTTTAGGATTTATTGTTTAGGGGTTAGGGGTTAGGTTTAGAGGTTTAGGGTTTATAGAGAGAGAGGAATGATAGGGAGATATAGAGGAGTCTGAGGGGAGAGATAGGGAGATAAAGAGTGAGGGACATGGCCAGAGACATAGGGAGAGAGATTGAGAGGTAGAGGGACAAAGGTGGTAGGGAAATAGGGGAGAGATAGGGAGATAGTGGTTTAGGGTTACTTGGGTTTAGGGTTTAGTGTTTCTCAGGTTTAGGGGTTAGGGGTTAGGGTTTAGGGGCATTATTTAGGGTTTAGGATTTAAATTGTTTAGGGGTTAGGGGTTAGGTTTAGAGGTCTAGGGCTTTGGATTTAGGGTTTATAGAGAGAGAGGAATGATAGGGAGATAGAGAGAGGAGATCAAGGAGAGAGATAAGGAGATAGAGAGTGAGGCACATGGCCAGGGACATAGGGAGAGAGATCAAGAGAGGTAGAGGGATGATAGAGATAGGGAGATAGGGGAGAGATAGGGAGATATAGGTTTAGAGTTGATTGGATTTAGGGTGTACCTGGGTTTAGGGTTTCTTAGTTTTGTAGATAGCTAGATAGAAAGATAGAGGAGACAGATAGGGAGAGATGGAGGTGACAAAGAGGAGAGATAAGGAGATAGAGAGTGAGCGAGATGTCCAGAGAAATAGGGAGAAGGATTGAGAGGTAGAGCTCGATGATAGAGATAGGGAGATAAGGGAGAGATAGGAGATAGAGTTCAGGGTTGCTCGTGTTTAGGGTTTAGTGGTTTGGGGTTAAGGTTTAGGAGCATTATTTAGGGTTTAGGGTTTATGGTTTAGGGGTTAAGGTTTAGAGGTTTAGGGTTTAGTGTTTAGAGAGAGAGGACAATTAGGGAGATATAGAGTGAGGGACATGACCAAAGCATAGGGAGAGAGATTGAGAGGTAGAGGAATGATAGTGATGGGGAGATAGTGAGATAGGGAGATAGAGAGATAGAGGTTTAGGGTTTCTTGGGTTTAGTGTTTAGGATTTAGGGGTTTATGGTTTCTCAAGTTTAGGGTTTAGGGGTTAGGAAATAGGGGTTAGGGGTTAGGGGTTAGGGTTTAGGGGTTAGGTTTAATCATGTGTTAATACAGGTTGTGGAGTGAGAAATGGGTGGTATGGGAGATCGGAAGACTAGTTTAAAGTTGGGCCGATGGATATATGTCACAATGAAAGGTTCAAAGGCTTGTCAAAAGTGGATCGGTATAAGAATTTTTGAGTTGGCCGATAGTGTTTATCTTGCTGATAGGAAGAATGTATATGATTTGATGTTATTTGGGACTTTGAGAAGGTTTCTTAAAGCTGATTAAGCTTTAATCTATTTGAACTATGGGTTTTGATGGGTATTTCATCATGTTTTGAGAGCTTCCACTGTGTGCTCTGCATCAGACCAATAGGGAGATATAGAGGAGTCTGAGGGGAGAGATAGGGAGATAAAGAGTGAGGGACATGGCAAGAGACATAGCGAGAGAGATTGAGAGGTAGAGGGACAAAGGTGATAGGGAGATATGGGAGAGATAGTGAGATAGTGGTTTATGGTTACTTGGGTTTAGGGTTTAGGGGTTTGGGGTTTAGGGTTTCTCAGGTTTAGGGGTTAGGGGTTAGGGTTTAGGGGCATTATAATTTAGGGTTTAGGACTTATTGTTTAGGGGTTAGGGGTTAGGTTTAGAGGTTTAGGGTTTATAGAGAGAGAGGAATGATAGGGAGATATAGAGGAGTCTGAGGGGAGAGATAGGGAGATAAAGAGTGAGGGACATGGCCAGAGACATAGGGAGAGAGATTGAGAGGTAGAGGGACAAAGGTGGTAGGGAAATAGGGGAGAGATAGGGAGATAGTGGTTTAGGGTTACTTGGGTTTAGGGTTTAGTGTTTCTTAGGTTTAGGGGTTAGGGGTTAGGGTTTAGGGGCATTATTTAGGGTTTAGGATTTAAATTGTTTAGGGGTTAGGGGTTAGGTTTAGAGGTCTAGGGCTTTGGATTTAGGGTTTATAGAGAGAGAGGAATGATAGGGAGATAGAGAGAGGAGATCAAGGAGAGAGATAAGGAGATAGAGAGTGAGGCACATGGCCAGGGACATAGGGAGAGAGATCAAGAGAGGTAGAGGGATGATAGAGATAGGGAGATAGGGAGATATAGGTTTAGAGTTGATTGGATTTAGGGTGTACCTGGGTTTAGGGTTTCTTAGTTTTGTAGATAGCTAGATAGAAAGAGAGAGGAGACAGATAGGGAGAGATGGAGGTGACAAAGGGGAGAGATAAGGAGATAGAGAGTGAGCGAGATGTCCAGAGAAATAGGGAGAAGGATTGAGAGGTAGAGCTCGATGATAGAGATAGGGAGATAAGGGAGAGATAGGAGATAGGGTTTAGGGTTGCTCGCGTTTAGGGTTTAGGGTTTAGGGGTTTGGGGTTAAGGTTTAGGAGCATTATTTAGGGTTTAGGGTTTATGGTTTAGGGGTTAAGGTTTAGAGGTTTAGGGTTTAGTGTTTAGAGAGAGAGGACAATTAGGGAGATAAGGGTGAGGGACATGACCAAAGCATAGGGAGAGAGATTGAGAGATAGAGGAATGATAGTGATGGGGAGATAGTGAGATAGGGAGATAGAGAGATAGAGGTTTAGGGTTTCTTGGGTTTAGTGTTTAGGATTTAGGGGTTTATGGTTTCTCAAGTTTAGGGTTTAGGGGTTAGGAAATAGGGGTTAGGGTTTAGGGGTTAGGTTTAATCATGTGTTAATACAGGTTGTGGAGTGAGAAATGGGTGGTATGGGAGATCGGAAGACTAGTTTAAAGTTGGGCCGATGGATATATGTCACAGTGAAAGGTTCAAAGGCTCATCAAAAGTGGAGTGATCGGAGCATCGATTTAAGAATTTTTGAGTTGGCCAATAGTGTTTATCTTGCCGATAGGAAGAATGTATATGATTTGTTGTTATTTGGCACTTTAAGAAGGTTTCTTAAAGATGATTAAGCTTTAATCTATTTGAACTATGGGTTTTGATGGGTATTTCACCGTGTTTTGAGAGCTTCCACTGTGTGGTCTGCATCAAACCAATAGGGAGATATAGAGGAGTCTGAGGGGAGAGATAGGGAGATAAAGAGTGAGGGACATGGCAAGAGACATAGCGAGAGAGATTGAGAGGTAGAGGGACAAAGGTGATAGGGAGATAAGGGAGAGATAGGGAGATAGTGGTTTATGGTTACTTGGGTTTAGGGTTTAGGGGTTTGGGGTTTAGGGTTTCTTAGGTTTCCCTCAAATCATGTATAAATATGCATAAACCTTCATGGAAAAGGCATTGGAGATGTATTGAAAACATTTTGAAGATGAATTGAAGACAAGTTTGAATGAAATTAATGTCAAGAAACTCTGTTTCTGCAGATTTTACTATTTTCCTACTATTTCTTTGTTTAGTATAGCCCTGTATGGATGTGTTAGGGCCTAAGAGAAATTGTAATTGAAAGCTAGTGGAATCTACTTTCTTGAGTTTTACGTGCCAATAAGGCCAATAAGGACACTGGGGGCACATTATAAACATAAAAAACTTACATCTTGGGGGGAGGTGCCAATAAGGCCAATAAGGATACTATTTCAGTTGGGTGTGTGTGTATGCAAATCCCATTTATGGCCAAGAAGCTCTCTATTTACTATTATTCAACTCTCGTTGATAGGAGGTTGGCTCTACAACTATTGCAATTTGTGTATGAAACCTAGATGCCTACGAGATCATATATATATGTATGTAAATCCTATTTATGGTCAAGTAGCTCTCTATTTACTATCATTGAACTCTCATTGATAGGAGGTTGGCTCTCTGACTATTGCAATTCAATCCATTTGTAATGATGCCTCTATCATGTTGAGTTGGATCCTATCTCTGCATCAAGTTAAAATCATGAATATGACAACATACAATCCTCATTGGGCTGTTAAAATGCACAAAACAATCATACAAGATAGTCATTCATGAAATTACTATACAAAGAGGGTTTATAATTTGCATTAGGGTTTGTATAAATGATCTAATGGATTTATAAGGTTGTCAAACACCAAAATGGATGATTTATATGAGTTTTGGGACTGTCACAGTCCATGTACAACTTGCCCTTTATGATTGTTAAAAAGATACATATGGCTATCCAAAAACTGCCCTTTATGACTATCCTAAAACAACATCATGTATATGCTCATAAAAGCCATCAAACTCTACGAATAAACTCGTCATTGGATAAGGAGTGGAAGGATAAAGTCACATTCCCAAAACCTCTTAAAATCACGTCTCCCCTTATGAAAACTAGGGTCTTTGCCGATACATTGTTCTGTAAGAGCAAAAACCTTGCTAGGTGCCATATTTTTTGTTTTGCTCATCTGACTACGCCAACACATTGGGGTGGGTCGGTAAATGCTAATGGAGGTCTCATTTCATACGCCAAGCATCCCATTCGTTCCGGGCAAGAGGCTACCAGCAAAGTCCCTTAAGATCACTGAGACCAAAAATGTGCCAAACTTTGATGGAGCAGTTCTCAGAATTTGTGATAGCTAGGAATGTTGTGTTTAGACCTACAAGTGCACGCGGGGTCTGTCGACAATAACCTCTCTCATTTTTGGTCAACTCCATTCTGTTTGACCGTGCTGAAATCAAACGCATTGTTGCAAAATGCTTCAATTTGATGCAGTGGAAAGGTGCTAGGTGTGACATTTTTCATTCCATAGCTTGTGGGGTCGAACAGACTGCACCAATGCATCAAGGTGGGCGGGTAAATGCTATTAGAGGTCTCATTTCGTGTGCCAAGCGTCCCATTCCTTCCAGGTAAGAGGCTACCGGCAAAGTCCCTTAAGATCCTTGAGACCAAAAATGTGCCAAACTTTGACGGAACAGTTCTCAGAATTCATGATAGCTGGGAATGTTGTATTTGGACCTACAGGTGCATGTGGGGTCCATCGATAATAACCTCTCTCATTTTTAGTCAACTCCATTCCATTTGACCATGTCAAAATCAAATGCATTGTTGCAAAATGCTTGAATTTGATGTAGTGGAAAGGTGCTAGGTGTGACATTTTTCATTCCATAGCTCGTGGTGTTGAATGGACTGCACCAACGCGTCGGGGTGGGTGGGTAAATGCCAATGGAGGTCTCATTTTGTGCGCCAAGAGTCCCAGTCGTTCCGGGTAAGAGGCTACCGACAAAGTCCCTTAAGATCCCTAAGACCAAAAATGTGCCAAACTTTGACGGAGCAGTTCTCATAATTCATGATAGCTGGGAATGTTGTGTTTGGACCTACAAGTGCATGTGGGGTCCGTCGACAATAACCTCTCTCATTTTTGGTCAACTCCATTTCGTTTGACCATGCCGAAATCAAACGCATTGTTGCAAAATGCTTCAATTTGATGCAGTGGAAAGGTGCTAGGTGTGACATTTTTTATTCCATAGCTTGTGGGGTCGAATGGACTATGCCAATGTGTCAGGGTGGGTGGGTAAATGCCAATGGAGGTCTCGTTTCATGCGCCAACTGTCCCAGTCATTCCGGGCAAGAGGCTACCAGCAAAGTCCCTTAAGATCCCTAAGAACAAAAATGCGCCAAACTTTGACGGAGCAGTTCCCAAAATTCGTGATAGCTGGGAATGTTGTGTTTAGACCTACAAGTGCGGGTGGGGTCTGTCGACAATAACCTCTCTCATTTTTGGTCAACTCCATTCTATTTGACCGTGTTGAAATCAAACGCATTATTGCAAAATGCTTCAATTTGATGCAGTGGAAAGGTGCTAGGTGTGACATTTTTCATTCCATAGCTTGTGGGGTCGAACAGACTACACCAACGCATCAGGGTGGGTGGGTAAATGCAATTGGAGGTCTCATTTCGTGCGCCAAGCGTCCCAGTCCTTCCAGGCAAGAGGCTACCAGCAAAGTCCCTTAAGATCCCTAAGACCAAAAATGCACCAAACTTTGACGGAACAGTTCTTAGAATTCGTGATAGCTGGGAATGTTGTGTTTGGACCTACAGGTGCACGTGGGGTCCATCGATAATAACCTCTCTAATTTTTAGTCAACTCCATTCCATTTGACCGTGTCGAAATCAAACGCATTGTTGCAAAATGCTTGAATTTGATGCAGTGGAAAGGTGCTAGGTGTGACATTTTTCATTCCATAGCTCGTGGGGTCGAATGGACTGCACCAACGCATCGGGGTGGGCGGGTAAATGCCAATGGAGGTCTCGTTTTGTGCGCCAAGAGTCCCAGTCGTTCCGGGCAAGAGGCTACCGACAAAGTCCCTTAAGATCCCTAAGACCAAAAATGCACCAAACTTTGACGGAGCAGTTCTCAGAATTCATGATAGCTGGGAATGTTGTGTTTGGACCTACAAGTGCATGTGGGGTCTGTCGACAATAACCTCTCTCATTTTTGGTCAACTCCATTTCATTTGACCATGCCGAAATCAAACGCATTGTTGCAAAATGCTTCAATTTGATGCAGTGGAAAGGTGCTAGGTGTGACATTTTTCATTCCATAGCTCGTGGGGTCGAATGGACTACACCAACGCATTGAGGTGGGTGGGTAAATGCCAATGGAGGTCTCGTTTCATGCGCTAACTGTCCCAGTCATTGCGGGCAAGAGGCTACCAGCAAAGTCCCTTAAGATCCCTAAGAACAAAAATGTGCCAAACTTTGATGGAGCAGTTCTCAGAATTTGTGATAGCTGGGAATGTTGTGATTGGACCTACAGGTGCATGTGGGGTCTGTCGACAATAACCTCTCTCACTTTTGGTCAACTCCATTCCGTTTGACCATGCCGAAATCAAATGCATTGTTGCAAAATGCTTCAATTTGATGCAGTGGAAAGGTGCTAGGTGTGACATTTTTCATTCCATAGCTCATGGGGTCAAACAGACTACACCAACATGTCGGGGTGGGTGGGTAAATGCTATTGGAGGTCTCATTCTATGCGCCAAGCATCCCAATCCTTCCGGGCAAGAGGCTACGGCAAAGTCCCTTAAGATCCCTAAGACCAAAAATGCGCCAAATTTTGACAGAACAGTTCTCAGAATTTGTGATAGCTGGGAATGTTGTGTTTGGATCTACAGGTGCATGTGGGGTCTGTCGATAATAACCTCTCTCATTTTTGGTCAACTCCATTCCGTTTGACCGTGCCGAAATCAAACGCATTGTTGCAAAATGCTTCAATTTGATGCAGTGGAAAGGTGCTAGGTGTGACATTTTTCATTCTATAGCTCGTGGCATCAAACGGACTGCGCCGATGCGTCGGGGTGGGCAGGTAAATGCCAGTGGAGGTCTTGTTTCATGCGCCAAGCATCCCAGTCCTTGCGGGCAAGAGGCTACCGGCAAAGTCCCTTAAGATCCCTGAGACCAAAAATGTGCCAAACTTTGACAGAGCAATTGTTAGAATTCGTGATAGCTGGGAATGTTGTGTTTGGACCTACAGGTGCACGTTGGGTTCGTCAACAATAACCTCTCTCATTTTTGGTTAACTCCATTTCAATTGACCATGCCGAAATCAAATGCATTGTTGCAAAATGCTTCAATTTGATGCAGTGGAAAGGTGCTAGGTGTGACATTTCTCATTCCATAGCTCGTGGGGTTGAACAGACTACGCCAACACATCGGGTTGGGTGGGTAAATGCCAATGGAGGTCTTATTTCGTGCACCAACTATCCCAGTCATTCCAGGCAAGAGGCTACCAGCAAAGTCCCTTAAGATCCCTAAGACCAAAAATGTGCCAAACTTTGACGGAGTAGTTCTCAGAATTCATGATAGCTGGGAATGTTGTGTTTGGGCCTACAGGTGCACGTGGGGTCTGGCGACAATAACCTCTCTCATTTTTGGTCAACTCCATTCCGTTTGACCATGCCGAAATCAAACGCATTGTTGCAAAATGCTTCAATTTGATGCAGTGGAAAGGTGCTAGGTGTGACATTTTTCATTCCATAGGTCATGGGGTGGAACGGACTACACCAACGTGTCGGGGTGGGTGGGTAAATGCTATTGGAGGTCTCATTCCATGCGCCAAGTGTCCCAGTCCTTTCGGGTAAGAGGCTACCAGCAAAGTCCCTTAAGATCCATGAGACCAAAAATGCACCAAACTTTGACGGAATAGTTCTCAGAATTTGTGATAGCTGGGAATGTTGTGTTTGGACCTACAGGTGCATGTGGGGTCTGTCGATAATAACCTCTCATTTTTGGTCAACTCCATTCCATTTGACCGTGCCGAAATCAAACGCGTTGTTGCAAAATGCTTTAATTTGATGTAGTGGAAAGGTGATAGGTGTGACATTTTTCATTCCATAGCTCGTGGGATCAAACGGACTGCGCCGACGTGTTGGGGTGGGCAGGTAAATACCAGTGGATGTCTTGTTTCACGTGCCAAACATCCCAGTCCTTCCGGGCAAGAGGCTACCGGCAAAGTCCCTTAAGATCCCTGAGACCAAAAATGTGCCAAACTTTGACGGAGCAGTTTTTAGAATTCATGATAGCTGGGAATGTTGTGTTTGGACCTACAGGTGCACATGGGGTCCATCAACAATAACCTGTCTCATTTTTGGTCAACTCCATTCCGTTTGACCGTGCCGAAATCAAACGCATTGTTGCAAAATGCTTCAATTTGATGCAATGGATAGGTGCTAAGTGTGACATTTTTCATTCCATAGTTCATGGGGTCGAACGGACTATGCCAACGCATCGGGGTGAGCGGGTAAATGCTAGTGGAGGTCTCGTTTTGTGCACCAAGCTTCCCAGTCATTTCGAGCAAGAGGCTACCGACAAAGTCAAAAGTTGCTAGGATTGAAATTTTGCATTCCACAGGTCCTGAGGTCGAACGGATTACGCCAACACGTTGGGGTGGGTGGGTAAATGCTAGGGGAGGTCTTGTTTTGTGTGCAAAGCATCGCAGTCATTCCAAGCTATAAGCTATCGGTAAAGTCACTTTGCTGGTAGCTTACAGCTTAGAAGGACTGGGAGCCTTGGCACATAAAATGAGACCTCCCCTAGCATTTACTTGCCCACCCCGACGTGTTGGTGCAATCTGTTTAGCCCCAGGACCTATAGAATGCAAAATTTCAATCCTAGCAACTTTTGACTTTGTCAGTAGCTTACAGCTCAAAACAACTGGGACGCTTGGCGTGAAAAAATGAGACCTCCACTGGCATTTACCTGCCCACCCTGACTCGTTGGCGCAATCCGTTCGACCCCACGAGCTATGGAATGAAAAATGTCATACCTAGCACCTTTCCATTGCATCAAATTGAAGCATTTTGCAACAATGCATTTGATTTCGGCACGGTCAAACGGAATGGAGTTGACCAAAAATGAGAGAGGTTACTGTCGACAGACCTCATGTGCACCTGTAGGTCCAAACACAACATTCCCAGCTATCACAAATTTTGAGAACTGCTCCGTCAAAGTTTGGCACATTTTTGGTCTCAGGGATCTTAAGGGACTTTGCCGGTAGCCTCTTGCCTGGAAGGACTAGGATGCTTGGTGCACAAAACGAGACCTCCACTGGCATTTACCCGCCCACCCCGACGCGTTGGCGTAGTCTGTTCAACTCCACAAGCTATGGAATGAAAAATGTCACACCTAGCACCTTTCCACTGCATCAAATTGAAGCATTTTGCAACAATGTGTTTGATTTCGGCACGGTCAAACAGAATGGAGTTGACCAAAAATGAGAGAGGTTATTATCGACGGACCCCACGTGCACCTGTAGGTCCAAACACAACATTCCCAGTTGTCACGAATTCTGAGAACTGCTCTGTCAAAGTTTGGCACATTTTTGGTCTCAGGGATCTTAAGGGACTTTGTCGGTAGCCTCTTGCTCGGAACGACTGGGATGCTTGACGCACGAAACGAGACCTCCACTAGCATTTACCCACCCACCCTGACACATTGGCGCAGTTCGTTCGACCCCATGAGCTATGGAATGAACAATGTCACACCTAGCACCTTTCCACTGCATCAAATTAAAGCATTTTGCAACAATGCGTTTGATTTCGACATGGTCAAACAGAATGGAGTTGACCAAAAATGAGAGAGGTTATTGTTAATGGACCCCATGTGCACCTGTAGGTCCAAACACAACATTCCCAGCTGTCACAAATTTTGAGAACTCCTCCGTCAAAGTTTGGCGCATTTTTGGTCTCAGGGATCTTAAGGGACTTTGTTGGTAACCTCTTGCCCAGAACGACTGGGATGCTTGGTGGACAAAAGGAGACCTCCACTGGCATTTACCTGCCCACCCCGACATGTTGGCACAATCCGTTTGACCCCACGAGCTATGGAATGAAAAATGTCACACCTAGCACCTTTCCACTGCATCAAATTGAAGCATTTTGCAATAATGCGTTTGATTTCGGCACTGTCAAACAGAATGGAGTTGACCAAAAATGAGAGAGGTTATTGTCGATGGACCCCATGTACACCTGTAGGTCCAAACACAACATTCTCAGCTATCACAAATTCTGAGAACTGCTCCGTCAAAGTTTGGCGCATTTTTGGTCTCAGGGATCTTAAGGGACTTTGCAGGTAGCCTCTTGCCTGGAATGACTGGGACGCTTGGCGCATAAAACGAGACCTCTACTAGCATTTATCCATCCACCCAATGCGTTGGCGCAGTCCTTTCGACCCCACGATGAGAAAAACAAAAAATATTGTTCTAGTTGACACATTCTCAATCATTGACATGGATGTTATCTTAGTACCATTCCTTTAGGCACAATATGAGCTTCCAAGGGAATGCATAATTGTGAGGTTGGAGATAATGAAAAGTGCACCTCATGCACAATCATGTTTTACTTGTCTTCAATGATGATTCCTTGATTCAACTTAATCCTTTGATAATACATTTTAACCTTCTTGTCAAAGCGCACTTTCAAGGTTGCTTGAGCAAGAGCTAGTGCCTCAACATCTAGGCTCACTTTTGGTGTTCTAGAAGCATGAACTAGCAACTCAAATAGTAAGGCACTCATTCTAGGTTGTTTGTTCAACAATTAGCGCCTTGTATTCTTCGGACATTCTTTCAACTTGTGGAGACAACCTCAACTTACAAGATCAATTCATTATCAAGGCGCATATCCAAAGTCATAGAGATATGAAGTGGTGCCTCACTAATCTAGGTGCACATTTGATGGTGTAGAGAGGTAGATGTGCGCCCAAGTCATCATTTGATGCCTTTAATAACTATAAACTCCTTTGATGATGCATTTTATCCTTCCAATTCAATATCTAGCCTTAGGCGCACATTTTAGGTTGATCAATCATAATCTAGTGCCCTAAGTACCAAGGCACACTTTTAGGTTAGTTTGATCAAGGATTAGCGCCTTCACTTCTAGAAGCAAGTTTGGAGTTGAAATACATTAAAATAACAAGTTTCTTCATCACTTACTGCTAATTGGGGATCCCTCTTGATCATTTATTGTCTCTCTTCTTCTGTAGAGCTGGATGGGTAGGGAAGGTGATGTCCTGTGAGAAGCATGAACTAGCAAATTTAAGTAAATCCCAATTCTTTGCCAACGGACACTCTGCAACGTCCATATCGCTACTACAAAACAGATATCCGTTTTATTATGTACATTTAGATTCTAGACTAGGGATTCATTTTATTATTCTATAAACTTGTGAATTACCATCTAATTTGAATGTTTACACACTAATCCACCTAGGTATCAACTTAATAAAGCTCTAGATATAAGCCATTATTTGATTTGAGTAATCTTACTTTGGACACATTTGTGAAGACTCCTAAAGAGCCTGGACATACAATTGTAAAGATGATATAGCCTCCATATAAGCATAAAGATGATATATATATTTAGTTTGTTGAAGGCCATGTAAATCAGTCATTGATGAGGACTCTGCTACACCTAAAGTTGAGTCCTTTGTTTGGAACTTTGAAGCATGCAAAGAGGTAAGTGACTTGTAATGCTTAAGTAAACACGAGTCTCAACATGATGTAGTTCAACTTGATGACATGTCTAAATATGACACATTTTAGTTCGTATTGCATGAGGACTTCCTTATTCATGCATATCAAATTTATAATTAGGTATATTTTTCTAAATTGTATGAGTTTGAGGCTTTCAATTTTTGTATTGACTCACTTGAAGATGCTAGTAGCCATGTGAACATGATTAATATGGGATCCAAGAGTTGTCCTTTTCCCATGCATTTGGAGTGGATTGTTGGCCCTTATGATTGTTTAAATCATGTTGGCCTAGCATTTGAATAGTTGCTTCGTGACATGGATGGGAATAGATAATGTATAGACTTTATCACACTTTAGGGTTTTCCCATTATGCTAAAATGTTATGACTATCCACTTATTCTATTTTAGGCTATCATCAAATGAGGAGCTTCTAAAGGCAAAAATGTTGTCCCAAAAGAAGGCTCAATGTTATTTGTAAAGACATTAGATTGTTAAAATACAAATTCAAGGGTAGATATTCCTTGGGCTATTTTAGTATAGAGAAGCAAAATTGCAATATATGACTATCCTAGGAATTAGAATGGTTGATCATAGGATATTCATGGCATTTTGATATTAATGGATGGATTGATGGATGTTTAGGGAGTTTAAGTTTAAATGTAATGTATGAGAATTCTTATTTATGAAGGAGCTAAAAGGTCTTATGTCTTATTTGTAGGCCATTCAAGAAAGAAATGAAAAGATACCAAGGACTATCATAACACCTATTACAATTAGGTGCATCAAAGGATTGTCATCTAGGACCTTACCACTATGGGAAGTTATCAAAACCATGTCATGTTTAAACTTAAAGGCTTTATCACCTCTTTGTCCCTATAGGCCTATTAGAACAATAGGTCACATTTTATTCATATAGCGGGGTTGAGAATAAACACTAAGCATTTGTAGTTATGGCAAGTGTAAATGGAAATAGATTACAACTTTAGACAATCTATCCTCTCCTAGATTGCATTGACTGAGTGGAAATTAAAAATTCTCTATCAATGTCCTTTATATACTGAAGGTATGGGTGAGAAAGGTAAACTTTGTATGTTGTAGACAAGGCCTCAAATATAAAATATATTATGACAATAACAATAAGGACTGTTAGGCATGAATGCTATCACTATTATAGATTGTCAAACCAACCATAGGCTGCCATAATAGTACACTGCTAACTATCATACCTTTAGGCATGGTGCCATGAACCTTATGAGTAGAATGCATTGGTATTTGTGAGAAATGTATTTCTTATGTTAAGAATAAGTATTTATATTGTTTGAACATCATCAAAAGGTGGACTACAAATATGACTTTGTCAAAGGAAAACTTTAGTGGCAAAAATCTAACTATGAACTATTGTGCCATCCAAGCACAATCATGACCAACATCATGGGATAGTCAAGGTATGGGTGTCTTAAGAAACACAATTGAAATTGTCCATGGATATTTAAAGTAATTCACAATATTCATGATCAAGAATCAACTCTGACTGTCTCAACAGTGGTAAATTTGGCTTCAAGACAATCAAGAATGAGCTTAGGGATTCATTATCACCAAGTAATAAAGAAGAGTAACTGTAAGTGTCGACCTTCAATTTCATTATACAAGAGGATGAAGAAGGGGCCATAGTATTTTCATACCATAATACAACATACAAAAGGAAAATCATGAAGTCAAAACATGTGCAAAGGGTATCTATGTTAAAGAGGAGAGTTGTGAATGGACGATGACTATCACTGTCAAAATAAGATATAGTCTCACTAAGGACAGTTAGGTGATTTGTGGATTGTCATGACTACAAGGCACGAGAATCTTGTGTATGAAGAGGAAAGAAATATAAATAAAAGAAGATTGAAGGATTGTTGCACCTGGGTACAATGATCCTAAAGGATTATCATGCTAAAAGGATAGTCAACAGTACAAAGATTCATATTTCAAGGCTATCCTTAATCTCATTCACATGGTCCTAATGTTGGTTTGATTTGCATGGAGTGAGATGACACTATCAGGATTAATTGAAAAGGTGAAAGGATTTGGTAACAAATTTGGTCACAAGTGTGAAAATTGCAATAAGCTTGAGAATATTGTTCACTAAACCTAGAACTATCACCAAGCAACATCCGTTTCATAAGATGTGATCAACAAACATGTAAGAAAAATGGATATCAACCTTCTTGGTTATGCGTACTTGATAAGAGCCCATACTTTTCACAAGGAGCCACCAATTTTTAACTAAATATTCCATTAGAAATGGATAAAAAAATGTTCCCCCAAATGAGGAAACTAGATTGTTAATTAGAATTCTATGTGTAATGTGATATGAAACAATAGATACACCTATAAATGACCAACTAACTTTAACTTCTTGTATTATTGCCTCGATGTTTCAAATATGTTGCTTCTCTTCATCCAAAACTAATGGTAAAAAAATTTTCATAGATCAAGGAAACGGATATCCGTTTTCAGAATGGATATCCATTTTTAGAACGGATATCTGATTTGAGTTGCTTTTACCGAAGCAAAACGAATATCCGTCTTGCTTTGGTACAAAGCAAGATGCATATCCGTTTTGGTTGTTGACTTTTTATGGATTCTAACGTGTTTTCATGTTTCACTCTCTTCTTCGAACTTCACCCTTCGTGCTGACGACTTTTTTTTATGCAAAATTGATAAAACAAAAAGGGTTTATAGAAAAAATTGTTAGCTTTCTAAAAATATAAGATTTGTTTAGTTATCATTTTATTAAATAATTATTAATAATTTTCTATATACCATGTGTCTGAAATCCTGATGGACACACTGATTGAAAAACATCCGTAACTTTCAAACCATTTCACCTTTTTGAGATCCGAAATCTGCGTCACACTCTATGCTTTTCTGTCTATAGGTTAAAAAAAAATTTGAATTTCGATTTTTTTTAATCGAGTTAGGTTGGCTGGAAAATTACTTTTTATTTTTTTAAAAAAGTCACAGTAAAAAAATCATAACTAATTATTTTATTGGAAAAAAATTTCAAATAAATATGCGTCACATCCAGACATGAGTCCTCTACTTATTTTGAAAGTTTAAAAAATATATATATATTTTTACTCATAGTTAGGTTTGCTGGACAGACACCCACTTTTTATTTTTTTCTGAAAAATTTAATAGCTGTTCTTTGAAATATTCAATTTTCACTAAGTAAATTTAGTTTTAAAAAAAAATAGTAGCCTATAAACTAGATTCAATTCTCTACAAATTTCGTTCTTACATCTTTTTCGAATTGTGTAGATAATCCATTCAAATTTTCACATGAACTTGATAAATTCTGATTTTCTGTATTTTCATTGCCACTTAGAGGTATAGTTTGGCCCATCATGATCCTGCACATACCCATTCATTGTGTGTGTGAATGAATATTGGCATTCACTTATGAATGTGTGTGTATGTGTGCATGTGAAAAGTTAATTTTGGCATTAACTTTGTCTAAAGTGGATGTGTGTGTACATGTGTGTGTTTGAATCCTACCCCTAACAAAAATACTTTCAAACTTCAATTATGTTCATTTTGTGTATTTGAATGAACTTTGGCTTTCATTGTGTGTGTGGCTTTGAAAGATAACTTTAGCATTCACTATGTGTGTGAATGGATGTTGGCATTCATTCTGTGTGTGTGTGTGTGTGTGTGAAAAGTTAATTTTAACATTCACTTTGTTTGGCATTTGTGTGTGTGTGTTTGAACTAACTTTGGTAGGCACTATGTGTATGTGTTTGAAAGTACTTTAACATTCATTTTTAAGTGTATGAATGTACTTCAACTAAGGGAGAGGGGCCAGTAGCCGCACACCCTAACTTCGTGCACGTCAAGCACATAGCTATACATATCGAATTTCAATGATTTTTTTTGGGTTTTTCTGTATGCGAGTGAAGAGATTAAAGCTATTCTTTCAGCTTTTGGGCACTTATACATTTCACTGTAGGATATGTGCACATGGGTCAAAAAATGGTCATTTCAACATGTTGCCCCATACATGCGCACTGATGTGCTGGTAACTGCTCGCCATGGCCCCTAAAAAAATTCACCCCTTCACTAAAAAGGCAACACACTTGATCACTTTTATAGTTAGACTAGGTTTAAAATATGTTTATTAACACCCCACCATAAATAATGATGGTGGGGCCTTAAAACTTACCCCCCCCCTTCCTAAACATCCCCACACCCATCGTAAGTCCCCTTACATAGATTTATGGGACAACATGCATGGTAATGTGTTTGCTTAGGTGTGGATGGGAAACAACATTAAATCCATTCAATATTCGTTTGGATTCAAGTACATATTCCACTTTCCACTGAAAAGTTAATAATTTTACCGAGTGCTTTCCCTGTTCTCCACGGTGCGATGGAAAGGCAAGGGTTTTGACCATGTCCACCGGCTGTCACTCTCCATGCAGATATGTCTCTGTCCACGTAACAAGTTAACATCATTTCTCCATGTGATTTTAGCTTTGCTTTCACTCCATTTTTTTGGTTTCATACGACGGTGTTTATACAATTATTATACAGTCATTCAGCTTCGTTTTTCTCTCATGCTACCCATGATTTGGGTACTTCTATGTAATTTACTTTCATATTTTTTATTATTTTGTCTGAGGCAATCCTTGTCTTGTGATAATTTCACTATACAAAAGAATATACTGTTATATAATGAGGGTTTTTTGTTATACATACAAATGGGTTCGTATATTTTTATGGGTATATATATTTTTAAGGTTCATTGTCAATGGTTAAGGGTTTCATTATTTTTTCTTGTGATAATTTCATTGTACAGAAGAATATATTGTTATATAATGAGGGTTTTTTTATACATACAAATGGGTTCGTATATTTTAATGGGTATATATTTTTGAGGGTTCATTGTCAACGATTAAGGGTTTCATTATTTTGTCTGAGGCAACCCTTGTCTTGTGATAATTTCACTTTACAGAATAATATACCGTTATATAATGATGGTTTTTTTTATACATACAAATGGGTTCGTATATTTTTATGGGTATACCTTATTTTTGAGGGTTCATTGTCAATAGTTAAGGGTTTCATCATATCATTGTCAATCGTTAAGGGTTTCATTATATCAAGGTTTCAAAAGTTTTGAATCCTACGGCTTTGTCTCCACAATAATTTTACAGACAGATTCTTGCTAATTTTGACTGAATACCCTCGCCTTTCCATCACACCCTGGAGAATAGGGAAAGCAGTCAGTAAAATGATTAACTTTTCGGTGGAAAGTGGAATATGTATTCGGACCCGAATGAACATTGAATGGATTTAATGTTGTTTCCTGTCTGCACCTAAGAAAACATGTTACAATGCATGTTGTCCCATAAATCATGTCTGTTAAATCATGTCTGTTAATGTTTTATATATATATATATATATATATATATATATATATATATATATATATATATATATATATAAGGGAATATATTTTCGAAGGTTCATTGACAACGGTTAAGAGTTTCATTATTTCAAGGTTTCGAATATTTTGAATTCTACAGCTTTGTCTCATTAATAATTTTACAGTCAGATTCTTCCTAGTTTTGTCCGAATACTATTTATTAATTATTGTTGCATTAAATATTTACAATTGTTTTACTATGTTGTAATATAATATATTGAGGGTTTTATTTTATATAATCTATCTAGGGTTTATATAAAAAGCTTCTGCATATATTCAGATTAGACTGTTAATGTATTGTATATATATACATGTCTATCTATATACATATGTATATCTAATTTCATGGCATCTACTTCTCTTGAGATTACAAATGCTTTTGAACAAGTTGCACCATCTGCATCTTTTTATTTGTGTTTTTCTTTTTAAACTTAATTTTATGTATCTATTTTTTTGTGTCATCAATTTTACTTAATATTAAATTTATTTTAGTACATTATTTAGTAAATTTTAATATCAAATAAAAAATAATAATATTGTTTCTATCTTTTATGACTTAACCTAATCTATTACAATTGGGTTTGAGTTTAATTTTCATTTCTTCCCCAATTTAAATGTAGTTGTCACTTAACAAAACTCAACCACTGATAGTTCTCCAAGGGGCCTATATGATATTGAACTCAAAAAATAAAAACAAAACGAGGCAAGTCGTTTATACTATAGCTGACACAAGGACCAAATATGTGTTAGTTGTTGCATCCAACATTTACAAAAAAAATTGCAAGGATTGATAAATCCATCATCAACATCTAACTAAGAGATTGTGCTTGAAAATGATTAAAAAAATATAATGGCTAATTGAAAAAGAGGAAATTCATCATGCTCCACATCCAATACAAAAAACATAACACTTAGTCAAGAGTCATGTTACTTACTAAAATTGCAATGCATATAGAAACAATAGAAAACTTGATAAACGATGGGAAAGGTGCAACAAATTACTTACGAGCAATGCAATGTTTCCGCAATAGAATAGATGCATTGTCTAAGTTGCATACATGTATGGTATGTAAGGAACGTTATCCTAGTATACAAATTTGTTCATCTAATGTCGATCTCATATTTTTGTGTAGGTGAATTACAAAACATACATAAAACACCATTTGCAAAGAAGAGGCTCACCTACAACTACTATCCTCTTATTACATTCACGTGTCACAAATTTTCTTTTATTTCACTTGTGAATTCAACTTGACTTCCTCACAACAATGTTACTTAAAGTTGTAATTTTTTTGTAGGTGAATATGGAACAGAGGGCAAGCAACATTTGAAAAGCACTTTGGACTCAATTGGAAAAAAACCTATTTTACGTTTACAATCATAGCACCATTTCATTCCTTAATCATCATTAGTGTAAAAATTTTTGTGATAAATTTATATTTCAAAATATTTATTTTAGATTTATTGACTTACACATGTACCTACGTATTTTGACTTCAACTTATGAGCATTACTTTACTATTTATTTGATGTTAAATTTGCATAATCTTTAATAAATCTCAATCATATTCTCAAAATTACATATAGTGGACCTTAAGAAGGAATATACTTGTTTTGGAGTAAACATTATTGTTGAATCTTGTTCTTTCCAACATGTTCTTTTTTTCCAATATGTTTCACACTATTGTCATTTGCCCCTTATCTATTTTAATGTTGTTTAACACATTTGGAATATATATATTCTTGAATTCAATTTTCTTTAAATTACACAATTACCCTAATTGAATTTGATGAATGTTAAAAAAAAAATCGTACAATGTTAATTACATTTATTGCCATTAATGTACACAAATCGAATATCAAACGTGCTTGATGAATTTTTACCAAAACAATTATTAATTAGAATTTATTTCCATCGTTGACATCGCTCTTAGCTGAAAGCAATGTCACCTCCATGTAAAACCCCATCGCCCCCTCACAATTTCTCACATCATAATTTCATCTCTGATTGCTTTCAAAGAGAAAAAGCCATTAGTTTTCCAAAAAATAATTATCAACTAGCACTTGCACCCATAGGCGGGTCAAGGAATACGCCGATAGGAACAACGGACGAGTTTAGAAAAATTTCCGGCGTGAAATTTTTTTTTACGGCGTGAGACAATCCCGAGCACTATAAATATCAATTAGAATTTAAAATCGACCCTACAATGATAAATAAACTAGCACTTGCACCCAAAAGAGGTTCAAGAAATACGCCGATAGGAACAACCGACGACTTTAGAAAAATTTCCGGCGTTTTTTAACGGCGTGAGACAATTCCGAGCACTATAATGCTCACATATAAAAGCCTATCGGCTAATTTTCAAACATAACCAGTTTTTAAACCACGCGCGTTCCGTGACATTGTGGGTGGGGAGAGTACTACTTTTCAAAGAGAGAAGAAAATGGGGTATCTACTTTTCAACCACTCATAGCGCTCCGGTGTGGAAGTATTGAATGCCAAACGACATTGTGTGGTCGAGATCCATTCAATCTCCCTCGTGTAGTTGCAACGTGCACGGCACTCCTCTCAGATGCTTCTGCGTTTCTTCTACGCGGTTTTACCTTCTTATCTTCATCACGACTCCCTCTCCTCTTACAAATACTTGGCACTTCACCTGCTCAACAACAAGCCCGCTTTCATTGCTTTGTTTTTGTTTCTGTTCAGTTCAATCTAATTTCATGGCATCTACTTCTGTTGAGATTACAAATGCTTTTGAACAAGTTGCATCTACTTCTGCTAGATCCATAATGCCAGAGAGAAAGCTGCCTTACGATGTATTTATTAATCATCGTGGCCCCGATGTCAAACACACACTCGCAGCCACTCTCTACAAAACCCTCACTGCTATGGGATTGAGGGTTTTTCTTGATAAAGAAGAGCTTCAATTTGGGGATTTCTTGCCTACAGAAATAGAAGAGGCAATGCGCAGAGCGTCGCTTCATATAGCTATATTTTCTCAAACTTATGCACAATCCCCATGGTGTTTAGCAGAACTTTCATTTATGGTCAAAACTGGCACCCCAATTATTCCTGTTTTCTACCATGTTGAACCTGATGATGTCCGATATGCAAAAGGAGTCTATGCTGATGCATTTTCCCGGCATGAAGAAAAGGGTAGACAGACCTTAGAAAAGCTTGAGGAATGGAAAAATGCGCTCAAGAATGTTTCATATAATGTCGGTGCCATCATTCATAATGAAGAGTGAGTACCAAATACTCTGTTCCCAGCACCTATTTTATTTTATCAATCATCTGCATTTGGTGATTTTTTTTGTTTTCTTGATTTCTGTTACACGTCATGTTAAGCGATGTTTTTTTCTTTTTTGTTTTGCTGTTGTTGTATATGTTTAGTGACGAGGGGGACCTGCTCAAGAATATTGTTAATTGTGTTTTGAAAGTAATAAAAAACGTGCCATTTGTGGTTGCCACCCATCCAATTGGTGTGGATGATGCCCTCATAGACTTTGAAAAGACAACACTTCAATCTGCAGAAACGAATGGCACTGTGCAAATTGTGGGAATATGGGGCATGGGTGGCTCTGGCAAAACCACTATTGCCAAACAGTTATATAACAATAAATCCAAAACTATAGAAAAGTCTAGTTTTCTATTAGATGTTAGAGATGCTGCTTCCAAAAGTTTGTTGCATAATAAACAGAAAAAACTTCTAGTGGACCTCGGTCTCCAAGGAGTCTCAATTGAGAATATTGAAGAAGGGAAGGGGATTCTTGCTAGCCGTTTGAGATCTGTTCAGGTGCTCATCATTTTGGATGATGTGGATAATGTAGACCAACTGGATGCTCTAGTGCCCAAAAAAGATAATCTTGGAAGGGGTAGTTTGATTGTAGTTACAACAAGAGAACTTGAAGTCCTTCGAGGTTGGGGCATCTCATCCATTTATAAAATGAAAGTACTAGATCCAACTCATGTCAAGCAGCTCTTTTGTTGGCATGCTTTCTTACAGCCCTCTCCACCCGAAGCATTTGGAGATTTGGTTGAAAACTTCCTATCTGTGTGTAATGGATTACCATTGTCTCTAAAGGTTTTTGGAGCACAGCTATATGGTATCTCCAACAAAGATTATTGGGAAAGTCAATTGCATAAGATCTCTAGAACTTTACCCAGCGATATCAAAGAGAGATTAAAAGTCAGTTATGATGCCTTAGATGATGAAGAGAAGCAAATATTCTTAGATACTGCTTGTTTCTTCATTGGAACGAAAAAATCTTCAGCCATTGCAGCTTGGGATGGATTAGGGTGGAGTGGTCTGCATAGTTGGGAAAGGCTTCTGAATAAGTGTCTCGTTGAACTTAATTATGATGACATCATAAGAATGCATGACCACTTAAAGGATTTGGGCAGAGAAATTGCAAATAATCAGTCACCATCCCGTCTCTGGTGTTCCCAGCAGATTGACGAGATTATCAATGTTGATAATGGAGTACCGGTAAGATTACTACTTTCTTTGCTTATCTCACTAAACAATGGCATGACAACTTTCTTTGTCTACTTGTATTTGTTTGATACTTGTCTCCATGAAGTTCAATGTTTGCATAGTTTTTTATTTCACTTTTTTTTTTAATTTAAAAGGGAATTGCCATTCGAGGAATAAAGGCCACAACAGATGAATCCACAAGCAAGGTTGAGCAGTTTGCTCGCTATTCCCAGGGTGGAATAATCAACACTCGCAGAGGATCTTGTAGCCTGGAGCTCTTATGCAGCCCGGCACGCTCTTTGCTTGGTGGAAATCTGAACACACACAGAGGATCTTGTAGTCTGGCACGCTCTTTGCTTGGGTTAAAGATTTTACAGGTGATAGGAAAATTTAATTATCAAGTGATTGGTAATCTATCAAGAGAGCTGGTATGGCTTTGCTTGTTTGACATTGAGCAGAGAAATCTTTGGTCATTGGGTTCATTGAAAAATTTGAGGGTTTTAGAAATCTACCAAACCTGGGAGGGGAAAAATCACTTAAAAGAACTATGGAAGACTGACAGCAATGTAAGTATCTTCCTTTAATAAGCTGCTTTGAAGCTTTACTTCAATATTTTTATTATTGTTCGTTTTCAGTCGATCTCATTGAGAATTTGGTGCAGGATCCTGTGCAATTAAGAGAGTTGGTTATTCCTGGGTGTTCAGAATTCCAAGGATTTCCAAAGTCAATAGGATGTCTCAGGCATTTGAGAAAGGTAGTCGTCTTTAGTAGCAAGATGAGGAGTCTGCCAGAAGAATTTTGTCGTCTTCAATCGCTGGAGCACCTGGAGTTACATAATCAACGGCTATTATCACTACCCAGCAGTTTTGGTGATTTGATAAACCTAAGGCATCTTGATTTGGCCGAATGCAAGAAATTGAGGAGTTTGCCAGTCTCTTTTAAGAAGCTCACACTCCTGCAACACCTGAACTTATGGGAATGTTCTAACCTCGCCTTTGAGTCGGACATGCTGGAAAACATGACAAAGCTAGAGATTTTTAATATCTGGGGTTGCGGGCAATTGGAAGAGTTGCCTCGTGACATCACAAATCAGGCCTCCTTGACAGAGCTCACTATTCCCTCTGGGATGAGGGAGGTACCAGTGAACATCGGTCAACTGATGAAGTTGCAAAACTTGATTATTTGTAGTAAGGAGTTGACAAGCCTGCCGACATCTATTGGAGATTTGTCTTCCTTGACTTCTCTTTATATTTCTAATTCTGGCAAGCTGAAATGTTTACCTGACTCTCTGGGACGCCTGAATCTCTTAGAGGCTTTAACGATATACTTTTCAGGAGTGGAATCCTTACCGGAATCAATTAGTCATTTAATTAATCTTCAAAGGCTTGATGTATGCAGGTGCCCGCTCAGCGATTTGGATCTCAGGGCAGGGTTGTTTCCTTGTTTAAAGGAAATATCCCTAGAGTCAACTAATGTGTCCAAAATCTCCATCTCTGAAGACTGTTGTGCCGCCCTCGAGAATCTCTCTCTTCGGTCTAATGGCCATCTAACGGAGATAGAAGTCCTACCAAATACAATCAAGAAGATAGAATTGTATGACTGTAAAGTGCTGAGGAAGATAGTATGGGGTATCGATGGTCTGGTAAACATTCAAGAGCTGCGGATACGTGGGTGCCCTGAGTTGGATGCGCTTCCCAGTTTTGCACAATCAGCTTTTCTCCTAGGATTTAAACTGGAAGGTTGCTACGGAGTTAAGAAAATACAAGGTTTGGAACATTGCACTAGAGCATTGGAGACGCTGGAAGCACATACGAGGTGGGAGGAGTGTGGTATAGAAAGTTTGGAGGGCATGGAAAGATTGAGGATTGTGCATCTCAGAGAAATCAGCAGATCAGGTGTTGAAGGTTGCATTCAAAGCATGCAGGTAATAATAGTTTGTAAAATTCTAATTATTTTGAATTGAGTGTGCATTGGCTAATGTGTTGATGTGCAAAGGAATTGCAGAAATGGCCAAAAGAAGAAATAATAGTATGCACGCCGGCGGTCCCTGGTGCGGCCTCACTTGGTAACTCCTTTTCCTTTTCCAATCTCTCGATCCTTCACTCCTTCGCTAACAAGAAAATGAAGTCCAACACATCCTTCAAATGGCCCTCCCATGCCCGCTGTATTCTGCTGTGTGTCGTCGTGAATTGTGAATCTCCAGAAACTTTATTGGAGTTTACATCCAGTAAGAGAAAAAAATCAGTATATAGATACCTATTTGACAATACTAGGATGTTGTTGGAGCAGGGTAAATGGGTATGGACAGCTCTCTTCACACAACATTCCACGTTCCACAATAGGATGGAGTTGGAATCGGACAGGCATAAATGGGTACAGATATGTGTAGGAGGAGAAGTGGAGAAAGGAGTGGTTGTAATGGGAGAAGAGGAGACAGTCGTGGAAGCTTTCACCCTTTTATGGACTATTCTATTGAATTAATATTGTTAACAATATTCATGTGCATATGAATTAAAATAAATAAGTGGAAATTAAAAAATTATTTTGTTTATTGCCTCTTGCATTGTAATTTACGTTTCTTTTAAAATTGTATTCTAAAATATTAATTATATTTAATAAATTTTATTAATTTTTTTATATAATAATTTTATAATAAATATTATTTTATTTAAATATAATTTATAGAGTTACAAAAAATAGTTTCTTGTTATTTATAAAAAATATAAATAAAATAATTAATAAAATTATTATAATTTTTTTAAATTTTAAGAAAAATAATTAATTTTTTAAAATTATTTTATATTAGAAAAAGAGGATAAATTATGAGTTAATATTTGTATGATGATTGAGTTATTGGTACAATTTGTCAATAATATTTGAGAAAGAATATCATTTTATTTGGTGGTGGTTGTGTCCCTTTTATATCACTTCTAAAGGTCACACTCAAAGTGCACAAAAGATTAGAAAGATGCCATATTGAATTCATATGAAGACACATACATGTAAATCAATAACTTAAAGATTGTGTGGAACTACAATAACAATAAAATAGAACATACACTCAAAATTTACACAACATTAAAAGTTTCTTTATTCACATGACAATAATGATTACATCACTTAAGTCACCCTTATTCATGATGGGCAATGGGGTGGCTGAAACCCTCAATCTACCACTACTTGTTTGATATCCTTGACTACTCCTAAACACTATAAGATGAATATTGTATATGTCTTTAATAAATAGGAAGCATGTTTATATAGATGCAAGACCCTCAATCATTGCTTTTCTATATTCTTAAATCTAATCTTATAAAATTGTTTTTGAAGTGCAAGCAAATTGTGCACATAACTTTCTATAGATGTTATGTTTCTTTATGTGCAGGAAACCTTGAGCATATGCATTTCATAACTTTAGGATTTGTTCTTTGATTAGTAATCATTATTTTGAAGTCGTGTAATGATAGACATTTCTTAGGAATGGCTATTTCTTCCATCAACATTCCCCTAGCCTAAATACACATTCCTTCTTTGGAAAACTTGAAGAAGAAACCATTATGCTGAACTTCAAAATATATATGTCAACACATCTAACATAGCCTAGAATTATAGAATTGTTTCAAATAGTACTATGGTATCACAACACACCTATCCTCTATTTCAATGTATACAAACTATCTGTGTTGACATAGCACCATGGTATCTCAAAGAGCCAATAACCACACTAAGAACCTTGTCTATGTATCTTTCAACATGTGCAATGTCTCACAAACTTATGTTGCAATGTCTCTTCGAGAAAATTTTGTGCCCTATCCAAACTCTATACCATAGTCATCTTTGTACCCGATCTATTATTTGGAAAAAATAGTAACACACTCATGAACGTTGAATCACATGAACACTTTGTTGCACATAAAAAAAAATATTGCATTTGTCTTTGTGGTTTCTTTACATAATTGATAACATTGACTATGGTGCACACATGATATTTTGGCATAGCTTTCAAACTTTATGCATATTTGTCATTCCCATCACGCATGGATTAGAATCCCCTAGCACATATTTGTGCCACCTAATATAGATCTATGCATATATAATTTGTAGGTGCTAGAATTCCTCTACAATGATGGTTTATGCATGCATTGTTATGATAAAATAGTAAATGCTTTATTGATTTATTCGGTGGATTACAAAAGCATTTATACAAGGAGAAAAGTGGTTAGGAAGTTGTAACAGTCATAATTGCATAACCGGCAAAATAATAACTGGTAACCGATGTCCCGCTATCTGAGTAGATATTAAACAATGTAATATCATTGTTATGCCAACACGTTCCATGTCTAAATGCTTGGCATAATTGTTAAATTTGCACATTAATTTGCTTCATGGTAATATACTATGAAGGCTATGCAAAGTTGGGAAACTAATGTATCAAATGGAAGTTGAAGTGAGAAGTATTTGGGTACTAGTTAATGCAAGCAACTAGGGAAATGTTGGAGAAGGTTGATAGTGATGAGAAAAAAAGGCATGAGAATAGAAAGATGAAAATGAAGGTCTTAATTGAAAGGTAGAAAATTATGAATCTTGCTTCATTAATTGTCTATCATGTTTTCTTATTAATTAGAGAGTGATATATAGAGGCCTCTACCCACAATAAATATTGGCATGATTACATTCAATTTAAATCCAAGAATTTAAAAAAAAACATGAAATAAATATTAAAACCTCAACATCTAACAAAGAAACAACGAGCACATAAGATGAATTATTTACCTAATGTAAGCTTAAAAGATAGCAAAACCAAAATTCAAAAGATAGAATCAATCTTTACAAAGCAAGAAAATAGATCATTGAAGCCCAACCAACATCAAGGATCAACAACATAGAACAAAAGTAAAAAGTCACAAAACTTCATCAAACCATCTAACACCATTACCCAAGAAGCTGAATAGAAGAAGCAAAGGCCATAAAGCACAAGGACCACAAAGGACCAGCCAAAATCAAAACAGTTTGAAAACAAAAAGATAATTTATTACTTTAACTAGTAAAAGCACCAAAGGTGCTATCAAATGGCTGATAGGCACAAATATTTATAGGCTTATCACCAAATAGTATATATTTATATTTTGATATGCACATTGTAATTGTTCTTTGTATGTTTTGGGTAAATGCAAGAAGTTGTGTCCACTTAAGGTGGAAGTTTTGGAGTTAGAAAAAAATTTGAAATTGGGTTAACCAAAACGGGATCTCGCTTTTTATGAAACGGGATCCCGTTTTGCTTTGGGATCCCGAGCCAAAAGCGGGATCCCGTTTTCAAGAAACGGGATCCCGTTTTGAGTTTCATAAAAGGTCAATATTTTAACCTTTATGAAACGGGATCCCGTTTTGAAAACGGGATCCTGTTTCATAAAGGTTAAAATATTAACCTTTTATGAAACGGGATCCCGTTTGAAAACGGGAGCCCGTTATTTAAAATTTGAATTTTAAGCTCAGGTTTTGCTTTGTAACCCAGTTCGGGAAATGCTTTGGGGACCTAAACCTAACGTCTGGACCTAGTTTGACCTGCAACTTGAAGGTCCTTGAAGGTCCTGTCAATGTCACAACAAAATAGTGACTTTGGGCATATATCTGAAGGTCTATTTTGCAGAATATTTTGATGAAATTAAAACCCATTATAGATGAGACAGTGTAGATTCTAAATATGTAATATTTTTTACAATTTGATTAATTTTTCTATTTTTAATCAATTTCTGATGAAATAGGTCCATAAACTTGAATTATTAGGGTTTTTTAGTATTTTAATAACTTTTTATTAACATATTTTTTTGTAAAAAAAATTGTAGGAAAACGTACTTTAGACAATTCTTTTCAATTTTGAAAAAAAAATTCAAAAAATGTTAATTTTAGGTCATCTTATGCGTGACGTACACGATGATTTTTTAAAAGACCAAAAATGGCCAATAAAAAATTAATAAAAAAAATATTCAATAAAAAATTACAAAAAAATATGGAAAACGTGCTTCAATGAGTTACAAATCTTTTCCCAAAAGGATTTTGAAAAATATGATTATTTAGGTCAAAATATGGATGATGTACACGTACATGGTATAGTAAAAAAAAGTGACTTTTAAACAGTGGTTTTTAGAAACGCCTATTCAAAATCAATTTCTATCATCTGGGTATTAAAAAAATTACATATTTGGAAACTAGACTCCGAGTACTACATTTTATATTTAGTGACTTTTTCCAAGATTCCACCTTTAAGTGCTTCAAATTTTTATGTCAAATGTGACAAATTCTGAAAATTAGGGAAAGCACTTCCACTTTTTGGCCAATCAGTGGACACAACTTTTTGCACACACCCTTTTGGCCATTTTGATATGCATAGTGTAACTATTCTTTGTAACATATCATCATGATTTGATTAGTTAATTATTTTAATTCTAATTCAACTCTCTTTTTAAAATAATACCTTTTGAATTATGCCTTAGAAACATGTGTTTGATGAATGTTGTAAAAAAAAATCACGAACTCTATATTGTAGATTTATGATACCAATCTTGCATCCTACATAATTTGAGATATCCTAATTCTAACCCTAGTCATAATTTCAACCTTAATTCTTTCCCTAACCTTAACCCTAAGTCTAATTCTAACCCTAAGCCTAACTTTAACCCTAACCTAACCCTAATTCTAACCCTAACTCTAAGCCTAATTCTAACCCTAACCCTAATCCTAATTCTTCTAATGCTAGGGCTAACCATAAATCTAATCCTAATCCTAACTATAAACCTAACCCTAAACCTAACCCTAATTCTAACCCTAATCCTATTTTTAATCCTAATCCTAACCCTAACAATAATCTTAATGAATGTGTCAATGAATGTTGGCATTCACTCTATGTATATGCACATGTGTGTGTATGTGTGAAAAGTTAATTTTGGCACACTTTGTCTAAGTGGATGTCTGTGTGTGTGTGTGTGAAAAGTTACTTTTGGCATTCATTTTGTTTGAAGTGTGTGTGTGTGTGTGTGTGTGTGTGTGTGTGTGTGTGTGTGTGTGTGTGTGTGTGAAAAGTTAATTTTGGCATTCACTTTTTTTGAAGTGCACTGTGTGTGTATGAACCCTAACCCTAACAAAAATACTTTAATGTTCACTTTATGTGGAGGATATGTACAGAAATACTTTCAAACTTCAATGTTCACTTAGTATTTTTTAACTAACTTTGGTTTTCATTATGTGTGCATAGTTTTGAAAGTTAACTTTGGCCTTCATTCTATGTGCATGCACATGCTTGTGTTTGTGTGAAAAGTTAATTTTGGCTTTCATTTTGTTTGAAGTGCATGTGTGTGTGTGAAAAGTTAATTTTGGCATTCACTTTGTTTGAAGTACATATGTCTCTGTGTGTGAAAAGTAAAATTTGACATTCTCTTTTTCTAAAGTGTGTGTATGTGAAAAGTAAATTTTAGCATTCACCTTGTAATACTGCACATATGGTTTCTTTTATTTTCATACTCTTCTTTTCCTTCTTGGCCAAATCCCTCCCCATCATATGTGCCATCCCCAACATAAAAGACTTGGACAACACTTTCCATCTTTGTCAAAGCATAATTTAACTCTGGCATGAAATCTAACATCTTGTTAATTGGACCCGCACACACAAACATCATTTCTCCATGAAGCAACGCCTCTTTTTCCTATCATCACAACACAAATTATGAAAGCAGAGGATAAAGATATTATGAAACAATATTTATAACATTATCCTCCATAATCTCAATCCATTTAATTTGAAGAAAACATCTTCTCTTTCAATCTACTTTTAAATATTTCTAGTAGGATTTCCTCTGGAAACTCCATGTGAGCATTTCTGGAAAATTTCTAGCATACACAAGCATTTTACTCTCAAACAAATTCATTTTGTGGGGCTAGCTACACTCTAACTAAAAAGAAGGAAAGAAAGTCTAAATAAAAACCTCAAATTATCACAAACTCTAGAATTAAAAGAGAAAAAGGTAGAAGAAAATTTTGCATTGTGGTTCGTGTTGTTCTTCTTAGTATTCAAATGTATGAGTGGAATACTTAGAAATCTAGACTCTATTGCCCAATATTTAAAAGCAAATTTTTCTCATTGTACTCAAATATATTTGTAATTCTATAATCACTGCATTGGTTGATGTAACTCATCTTTACAAAGAACATAAACATTCAACTACTATCAAAATAGAATTCTATTCCTTATAAGCACACCCATTCTAATGCAGGTTTTAAGAAAAATAGTAAGTAAACACCAGGAATTTAATACATAGAACATAGACATTCAATTACAATCCACAAAAAATTCTCTTACTTATAAACCCAACCATTCTAAACTAGGTTTTCAAAAAAAATATCAACACCAACAAGTCCATTTTGTGCATGTCCAGCAATGATTGCAAACTAGGAGACCGCATCAATAATGCCCACTCTCAGAATTAACAATAAATAACAATAATAAATATCTTTAATAAGGAAATAATGGGTGAAATATGTTTATAGGAGAAATTCCACTAAAAACTGACTTAGCAAATTGAATCTAAACATAAGTTTAAATATATTCTTCATAAATTATACAATTATACACTTTTCCAATAAATGCCAAATAATCATTCATAATCACAAGAACATCTCTTCCATAAGGTGGAAAGTTCTTCCTTAGCTCCATTACCTTGTTCGGACCACAAGCCACAACTAAATGTCAATATTAGTTCCACATAATCCATCAAATACATAGCAAATAGAATATACTAGCCTAAGGCCCTAAGGGGCCGACCTAATGTTTCGGGGGCTCATCTTTAATGGCCTTGCCTACGTAAACGAAGCTCAAAGACATCATAGTTCGAGAATTAGAACTTATACTCAATATGAACAAGCTCATTAGAAAAAACAATTCCTTAAGAGATAGATAGTTAATCTTTAACTATAGTCTAAATTCTAAGAGGATGTCTTTGATGATGAACATTTACCTTAACATTTCATGCCAAAAGTCAAAATTAAACAATACAATAGACTAAAATCAACCAATCCTTGATCCAATAATTATATCACATATTAGAAAGAACCTTTAAATAGAATTAACTTCTTCATATAAAGATCATATAAGTCTCACAATTTCACTTTGCTTTACGATCAAATGTCAATACTAGACTTAGTCAATTGCATAAAAAAATTCAAATGCATAATTTCACATGAATTTTAACCAAAAATAAATTCTTAGATTGTAAAATTCCAAATAAATATAATAAAATTTGTGCTATTTAGTAATAGATCATGGTTTGGTTTTTGACATTCTAAGAGTTAATTCATTCTCTATCACATATTACTAGATCATATCGTAACATGAATTAATCCATATAGTTATCCAAGATACATTCATAAAACAAATCACAACTAAAAAAATTCATGTTGCAAGATCCCTAGTTCAAACAAACATAGACTTGATAATTAATACAAACATCAACCAAATTTTATGTTAGGATCATGTAATACGATCACACTCATTTGGAAGACAAGCCATATCAATAATAGAGAACTTTCAATAATCTTCCATCTAGTCTCTTTTTCAATAAAATTTGATACAAAATTCATGGTTCTATCTCCTAGGACTTAAGTCTTAAGGGATAAGTTCCTTCTATATAGCTTATACAAGGATGCATTAGCAATAATCCCCATCTAACCCTATACTTGTCTAAGAGATCAATACTTTTATAGCTATAAATTTAAAAGAACAGAGTATATTCCTAGCAATGATATTAATTACTTAACAATTGAGAAACACAAATACACATATATGCCTTTGTTCTGATTAATCAAATGAAATTAGACAATCATTTTGTACTCCGCCAGAAAAGATTAAGTCCAAGAGGAAGATAAATTTTATAACATAAAACAAGAAGATTAAATACTACAAGATACTATTTCTAAGACAAAATGATTTATTTCCAAATTAAAGATGATTCTAAAATAATCAAGAACTGGTACCTGATTAAAGAATTTTTCTAAAGAGAGAATGGTTACTAAGATAGTAAGAAGGACTAACGCCATACGACGGCAGTTACAAGCATAAAATAATTTAAGTTATATGAATAACTGATGCCTATTTATGGCACTTGATATGATAAAAATATAAACAGAACCAACGCCATTATTTGGCAGGAATAAACTTATAGATTAAATGAAAATTTAATACGAACATAGGCATTTATAAACATCATGATATAAGAATATCTATCGCCTATTAAAGGCAGAAAGATTCATTCTATCCTAAGCTCCAAACCGATCACGTTGCTATCTCATAATATTAAAACTCTCTAAAGTCATTTCAATAAGATAAAAAAGAGTTCAGAATTTTATTTCTATATAAAGCTTCAAAGATTCGAAGGTTTTATAAGCATGCTGAAAACACGCCAATATGAAACTATCTCCAAAATAAAACTCTTAATAAAGCAATAGGATTTCTTACCAATAATAGGGGATTCATTACATAATCACAAATAAACAAAAGAATCTAAAGTAGCATATCATACTATAAATCCTAAAGGATACCGTAACTCAAAGAAGATGTTATAATAAAATGGTTGTAGATTCATAGACTAATACGTTGACATTCTTAACCGTGCTGGCTATTCTAGGACACCACAAACTTTATTATTGAAATACCAATTAAACCTGTAGTGGTTGCATGGACGTGTTTTCTTTGTTCCTGAAGATCACATATGAATATAGGCTTAAGAGCATTTACAGCGATGCTGTTTTCTGATCTGGATCCTAATGAATACTGCACGACTTATGTTCTTTTTTCAAATATCAATACAAAAGTGGACAGGTGTCGTGAGGTTCAAATGGTACCATGCCTAAAACAGATCTAGTGCAAGACGTTAAAGACTTCCAAGCAAAAGAAATTGATAGGTTTAAGTTCTGGTTTGACAACTCTACTTTGTCAAAATGAGAGTAATACAAGATGAAAGAATCAGATATTCAGATTGAAACCATTCAAAGATCATAATGTGGAATAATCTAAATTGCATGCAACTAAAGAAAATTACAGAATAAGCATGAAGTGGATTTATAGTGGCGCTGCCATTTGGTTTTGGTTTCTAAAACAAGAAGACAAAATTGTGAAAAGTTAAGATTACTTACAGTGGCACTGCCAATTGATTTAATTTTCTAAAATAAACATGGTATTGCATCATAACGGTTCACGGACACACCCAATTCTACCATTTCTTTATTATGTCAGTTAACGGGAGGCAATAATTATAGGCTGCACATAATTGGATTTGTTGATAAGGCTTTAGAAACTTTCAAATAATTGCAAATTGACAGGCAGAAAACCAAGCTCAAATGGGCATACATACATGGGTATACCTCAAAATCCATTGAATACCACTCTGCACAATTTAGAATATCTAAAACATTTACGGTGACACAAGTATCTGTTAGGACTAATTAAACCGATCCAATGCTAATTGACAACGCTAGAACTTTGGATCTTGCCGTGATGGATCAAGCTAAAGTAAAACAAACAAAAATACTTACTCGACTCCGTGAAGAAGAGAAACACCATGACATCCGATGAAAGATTAATAATAATGCAGCCAGAAAAGCTTCTATAGTGTAAACCCAATCTTACATTTCAAGTTCAAAAACCGGTTAATGTAATGTCCCTCCATCCACTGTGATATTCTTATTCTTATACCTTTCAGCAAACATTTCAATGCTGTCTTGGATTGCCTTCTGATCCAGAAGCTGGGTTGTTATATCTTAAAACATAATTCTTCGAAACATGTTCTCCAAATCGTCATCCAACTTCTTTATAGATAGAAATTCCTCTTAAATTTCTCTCCGGATTGTTCAAGTACCTTCCAGAATATCTTCTTGATTGGGCATTTTTTTATTTATTTTGGAAAATCAAAAAATTGAAAGTTTTGGAAAACCAAAAATTGAAGGACTACCAAAATTTTGCACTACCAAATTTTTGACAGTTACAAGATGTGTGCACATATAGAATGGCCTATCGACCAAATTATTTACACAAAATTTTAATACAAATTTCTTTCTATGATTTATCTTACTTTCAATTTAAGATCACTGTACTAATTCGTTTGTGAGAATTGGTATATCTGGCGGTGCTTTGTATGGGAGAGCCGCTCCTTTCAAAATTTTCACACCCAACACTCAAGCTGACGTCTCTGCCTCCCTTAACACAATGAATTTGCTTGTTTCTTTTTTTCCTTAATTTATTCATTTTCAGATTATTATTATTTTACTGTAGCGTGAGCGGCAGGAATATTTTCTTCATGAATATTCTTCCTTGTCTTTCTTATAAACGTTGGACTTCGAGAGGATTAACAGACGTGCTCTGCAATATTCTGTTGCCTGTCTTTTATACTGCAGAACACCGCTTATTTCTCCACGGCTTTACAAGCACAAATCTCCTTGCAAACTAAATTTAAAATTGTCCTGCACATTGGGTGGTGTGAAAACAAAAATTCCAGTGGTCTTATGCCACTATCAAATTAAAATTGAAAAATAAAATAAATTGGTATGTTTTTGTTATTTAAAATATTGAGAATTTATTTATATTTATCAGGCAGTGAAGAAATATAAAATAAAACTACTCAAAATTATTAAAATTGAATGTTTAAGTAAGATTAATATTTACATTTTATGTTTAGTTGGTGATTACTTTTTGTCAATTGTTATATCAGATATAACCCAGTTCAATAGTTAAACAATCAATTTTACACCTTATCTATAACAAAAAATTGGTAAATATTGGTCCTATTTTGATTGGCTAAAATTGTCTTTTCACTGTTGAATTGGGTAATATTTAAAAATAACTGTTTGACAATCTGAACTTCACTTCTTTCTGAAACAGAACAATAACATTTGTTGAATTCTGCAAAGGCAAGATGCAAGCTAAATAGTCTAAGAGCATTTTTTAGAATAAGCAACCACGATCATAGTTTGGATACAGTTGTAGAATGTTTTTACCAGATACAATATATAACATTTAAAGATACAATATATAAAATTTAATGACATGAATTTTCAGGAAAATATTTCCATAAATCGAAGGAAAAACTAAAATTCAATGGAAAATTGAAATTAAAAATGCATAACTGCACCACATCTAAACAAACTTCATAATATAGAATGGAGAATATCGGAGAGCAATGGTGGAAGCATTAGCAATGAAGATTTTATAGTACTTGTCAGGATTAGAATTTTTGTGCCGAGCCCAAAACTCTTTTAACCCTTAAATTAATACCCCACAAAATAATGTAGAAACTCATCACAAAACCCCATTGTTAATTTTTGTTCTACATACCCCAATCGCTTGTGGTAACCCTACATCAAATTAAATGCCTGACAGTATATATCACATTAGAAAACCATGGTGGCCACTCATGGTGAGGATTTCTTTATAGATGCACTAAAAGTGCAGACACAAATTGCACGACACTAAAACCATCAGCCAAATTTCATCGAATCTTCAGTCTTCACCATTGAGAGTGTGCTTATTTAACAGGTGGTAGGCAACACATTCAAAGTCTTTTACCAAGGATGATGTACATTTTGTCTGTGCTTATGACAGTTGGAGGATGCAAACCCATGCAAAACACTTCAATAATAACAAGGGCTGTGGTGCACAGCTGCAGTCCGTGCCTAAGACTGCAAAAATATTCCTGTGAATCTCTTGCCAAAGAGCTGCTGCAAATTATTATAGGAAATGAAAATTATTGCTAAATGTATTTAAAATAAGGATAAAATCTCAAGCCAAATTCCATAAACTTTGCCAGCATCTTTTGAGCCTGTGCTAAAGTGGGCACTTTGGAACAGGGTATGGACATCCATGAAAGCATAATGAAAGAGGCATTTTTATCAGATATTACAGTTAGGAGTGGTCTGGTAGACACTACGCAAAAAGAGGGGAAGCATAGACAAGATAGTGGAGGAAGCGTACACACGACAGTGGAGTGTTTGACGGAATGCCTTGGCGAAATGTGGTCTCATGGAATGCCAGGATTGCAGGGTATGCACAATCTAGATTTTTTTTTAAAGGCTTTCCAAACTTTCAAGGTGTCAAACCAAACTCCACAACTTTTGCCAGCATCCTGCCTTCCCGTGCCAAAATGGGAGCTTTGGAATAGGGATCCATCAAAGGATAAAGGAAGGGGGATATTTATCAAATGTTATAGTTGCAACTGCCCTGGCAGACGTACGCAAAATGTGGAAGCATAGACAAGGCATGTGATCTGTTTGACAGAATGCTTCAAGGAGATCTTTAGCTCTCTATTTTCGGCTCTGAAATCTCATCCTGAGAGTTGCAGAAATATTTTATAAAATCTACTGTAATGAGGATAATAAAAAATTTGTGGTGCCTCAATATGACTGCAAATATGCACAAAATGGATATTTTAAAAAGCCTCAAAGGTTTTACAAACTTTCAAACAAATGCAATTCGTAGGTGTGAAGCCAAATTCTACAACATTTGCCAGCGTCTTGCCTGCCCATGCCAAAATGGGAGCTTTGGAACAGGGATCTATGAAAGAATAAAGGAAAGGGAATTTTTGTCAGATGTTGTAGTTGCAATTGCCTTGGTAGACATGTATGAAAAATGTGGAAGCATAGACAAGGCACATGAACTATTTTATAAAATTGTAAGTAGCTTGAATTGTCTTTTCCAAGCTATCGGCAACTTCCCATTTCCAATCTATGGAGGAACATGTCATGTCCCCATAGTAAGGCATTGTTTAAATTAAAGATTTAAACATCATATACTATTGCAATGATAATTATGTATATTTAAATAAATAATATTATTATACATAAATATCATTGATTTAGATATATATATATTCATTATTAAATAGGGATCGATTCGCACTGAAGGGGTGCTGCAGATACATATTAAAAGTAAATCAAATTTATATCTTCTAAGAGACAAATAAGTATGAATAAACAATATATAATTAAAGGATAATAAAATCGTGGCATGGCAGATTGAGGTTAGCGCCTTACAAAGAAGACAAGTGATATTATTAAAGATAACTAATCATGTGTTATGATCGTCCAAAAGGCATGCATAATGAAATAGTACGATCCTTCAACAAGGCCGTGCATTTATATATAGAGATCGAGGGCAAGGACAAAGTCATCGAACACAATTCGATTATCATCAAATCATAACAACATCAAACATATCTGCACCGAGCAAATATTGAAGCATCACAGCGAACCCACAATAACATCTGCGTTAATCTTAAACCTCATCAAACATCAGCGAAGGCATTGGAAATCAACAGAAAGCATTAAATTAAATCATTAATCAGATCAGCATTCACATTGAGCATTGAATATCATCGAATGTGGAATATCATATCAAAAGAAGAATATCTGCATTAGGCATAGACATCTCAGCGAACGTTGAGTCCATTGAACCATCGAATCATAAATAAGCATACATCTCCAAGCTTTCAACAGAAAAGTATACAAAATCTGATATAATAAGAAGTTAATCTCAGCCAAAAATCAAAGGTATGAAACTTACATTCAATACCTCTTTGCTGCACTAAATTGTCTAATGTCTCATTCAATGATATGATGAAAATAGATAAGTGAATTTCTCATAATAAAGTAGTGAGATATTTCATGTGAGAGAATGAATTCTTATTTTTGTTTATTGCTTACCAAAGATTGGTTATGTTCATAATTGAGATCAAATCTGAATATAGAGTTAACATATGTATGATATGTTATAATAGAATATGTATTTGTAAAGGTTAAATAACTAGTTATAGTCAAATGTTATTGAAACATGAAATTAAAGAATAAATAAAAGAGAAATTATATGATTACCCAAGGATAGATAAGAGGCCTTAGTGTTAATCCACCCAACACTATGAAGAGGAAATAAAGGTTAGGGTTGGCAATTGACCAAAGGATAGGTATGGTTCGAGTGGTCTAGGGTACCCCTCCGAACCAAGCAAAAGACCCTTGTCTCAAGATGGTCTAAGGTACCTTATGAGACAAGTGGTTAGGCATTTGATTTGAGTGGTCTAGGGTACCCCTCAGAGTCAAGAAAGGAAGGACCTATGACAGTTGGTATGAAGTTGCACCCTAACAAGTTCACTCTTATAAGGTGGAGGGTTTGATTAACAATAGGCTTAAGTATATCTCTTCTATGGTAACATGAGACTTACATAATAAATCTATGATAATAAGAGAGCATATAGTTTATGTTTTATTGACATAAGAAAGAAGAATGGAATGCTAATGTACTCTTACAAGTTGAAATTGTTTGCAAGGTTGTGAAAAATTTCGGCTTGCTAGAAGGGGACATTACAAGTGGTATTAGAGCAGTCATCCTGCCATCCTATGAATGTTAAATACTCATTATTATTGATCATGATTCTCATGATATATATATATATATGAATGTATGTATGTATGTATGTATGTATGTATTTGCTTATGTGTTAATGGTTGTGGTTGCAGGAACTGAATATATGCACACAATGGTAACCTTACGGTAGTATTAATTATTATTGATGACGATTCTTAGGTCATGACTTAATTATGGAATTGATTCTTAAAAGTGCTAACATCTCTTTCTAGGAATTATTCTTGTATGCAGGTTGAAAAATCAGGGATATCCTAAAGAGAATATTATAAGATCTATATGATGCATACCTTGTGTATTACTTTTATTCATGCTCATGTTTGACATGCTTTGTGTTTCATGCACTCATGTGAATACTTTGCATATTACGTGTAATCGTGTGTTGCTTCATGCTTTTATAGGTATTACTTCATGTTTAGCCTTACTTGTATGCGTCTTGTGTGTGTATTTACGTATATTTTTGTGTGTGTTCATGTATTTCAATTCATGCTTCCTGTCTATGTGTGTCTATGTGTATTCTTGTGTAATCTTATGTATTTTCGTGTATTGTTTCATACTTGTATGCTTCCTATTGGTATGCTTGCTCATGTTGATGAATATGTGTTTCTCATATCTAATATATATTCTCGGCGTATATATTGCATTTATATGCCTTGTAATTATATTTGAGTGTGTTCGATGAAATTGTTTGAGTACATGCTAAATGAATTTGTAATTGTATTGTATATGAAAATTGAGTGAGTGTTTTTGTATACTCTATGACTTTGCAAATTGTATGAAATTGTATGACTTGTATTCCAAATTGAATGAGTACGTGTATTCACAATTGTATAAAGTTGTAATGATATGACTTGTATTCCTATGCAAATGTCCCCATATGATTTTGAATGTATGAATATATATTCAAATGACTTGTATTTGTGATTGAGGGTATACTCTATGACTTATATCTGTATTTGAGTGTATACTCTCCGACTTTGTATTCAAGCATGATGGTGTACGCTAGTGTCTACTTTATGACTAGTATTCATACTTGAGTATGTTTGATGACTATGTATTAGAGTATGTGCTTTATGACTTTGTACTTATGTATACTCCATAATTGTATTTGTATAAGAGTGTATACTCGATACCTTGTATTTGTATACTCTATGATTGTAATTGTATTGGAGTGTATGACTCTATGCCTTTAAATTGTTTGACTAGTGATTGTGTACTGTATGACTTGTATTGGTATGATTGTGATTGCATACTCCATGCCTTGTATTTTGAGTATATCTTCTATGACTTATACTCTATGACTTGTATGTAAGTGTGTACTCTATAACTTGGTATTTGTATTTTATGACTTGTATTTGAATGTGCGTGTATTCTCTATGACTTGTATTCAATTGTATACTTTAGGATTGTGTGTATTCAAGTGAATAATCCATGACTTTGAGTGTTGAAATGTATACTACATGCTTTATTTGTGTACTTCATGACTTACTTGCACTCATATTCATGTGTTACATGAATGCTTCATGCCTTATGCATACTTCATACTTTTGGTGTCAAGTGTGTGCTATGTGTTTTATGTATTACGTATACTTGTGTATTACATACTTTGTTCATACTTCATATACTTTTGTGTATAAGTGTATAAGCTTGTGTATGCTACATGTATTATGTGTATTTATGCTTTGTGTATCCTATATAATTGGTGCATATGCTTCTACATGGATCTTCTCTCTTCTATAATCTTATCTATCATAAATTATCTCCACACTATCTTAACATCATCATTAAACACTTCTACGATCTACCTTCTCTACAACATCCTTAGATTCATCTTTCCAAATTTTCAAAATGTCTCGTCACTTATTGGAATTTCAATACTCTCAAAATCTTCTTTAGCATCGAAAATATTTTCATTGTCTAAATCCACATCTTCGTACTTGCATCACGTCCCTGCTATTCAAAAACATCAAACCAATACTCATCTATACATTGATCTTTTATTAAACTTTACAAGTATTCTTTGTTCACAAATTCTCTTTCATGGAATCACAATCTTTTTGCTCTTCACTAAAGCATGTTCATAACAATATTCATTTTGGATCAAAATCATGCAAGGTAATGAAGGAACTCATTATAATTTTTTGAGGACAAACAATTTTGAGTGGGGAGGGCTATCATGTCCCCATAGTAAGGCATTGTTTAAATTAAAGATTTAAACATCATATACGATTTCTATGATAATTATGTATATATAAATAAATAATATTATTATACATAAATATCATTGATTTAGATATTACTATAATAATAATATAATATAATATATTATTAAATATAATATAATATATATATATATATTATATAAATATAAATATAAATAAATATTATAAATTAAAAATGTATATAATATATATTCATTATTAAATAGGGACCGGTTACCACTAAAGGGAGCTGCAGATACATATTAAAAGTAAATCAAATTTATATCTTCTAAGTGACAAATAAGTATGAATAAACAATACATAAATAAAGGATAATAAAATCATGGCATGGCAGATTGAGGTTAGCGCCTTACAAAGAAGACAAGTGATATTATTAAAGATAACTAATCATGTGTTATGATCGTCCAAAAGACATGCATAATGAAATGGTGCGATCCTTCAACAAGGCCGTGCATTTATATATAGAGATTGAGGGCAAGGACAAAGGCATCAAACACAATTCAATTATCATTGAATCATAACAACATCAAACATATTTGCACCGAGCAAATATTGAAGCATCTCAGCAAACCCACAATAACATCTGCTTTGATCTTAAACCCCATCAAACATCAGCGAAGGCATTGGAAATCAATAGAGGGTAAGTTCAAGAAGATGGGGGGCCAAAAAGGGGTCTTAAGTGGCCAATTTTTTTTCTGAAATAAAAAAATACTGGCCTTGGATGAGAAATTGACCATAGTTACACTCAAAATTTGGAGATGCAACCAAAACAATGTTCGTAGTGCTCCGAGTCTACTTTCTAAAATATTATTTTTTTTTGAAAATGGAATAGATTAAGGGGTTCAAAAGAGGGAGCCACAGAAATTGGTGTTGTTTCTGTCAAAAAAACATCACATAGCATGTTTTGTGGCTCCCTCAAAAGGTCAACTTTTTTTTGGTATTTTTAAAATCGTTTTAGTGAGAAATTAGCTAATAGCAAGTAGTTTATGCTTGATTTTTCTAATAATTTTTTGATGAATATTTGATTTTTTATAAATTTTCAAAGTGGACACATCCCAAAAAATAGAATTTTGGCCGTGCTAGCCCTATAAATTTTGAAAACAAATCAAAAATCATTTTTTCTTTTTTTAATATTTGTAGAATGGAGTCTAGTTTCTAAATATGTAATTTTTTTGAAATTTCAATGAATAGTTAATTTACAATGAAAAAAAGACCAAACAGTGGTTTTTGCCCAAAAACGGACACACAAACAAAAGAAATTAAAGATGAAAGGCTTAACATTGTTAAAATGTGAAAAAAATTACATCGTCAAATAGCTAAGAGAAAGCCTAACATTACCCAGGTGTTCGATTTGTTTGACCTTGAAACATGTGCAAATCTGAGGGTTAGCACGAACAAAATTATGTGAAATCTTGAAGAATATGGAAAAACACATCTGTGGCTATTCAAAAGGCACTCCAAGCCTTTGGGTTGGAAATCCAAAGAAAATCCCAAGCCCAAGGTTGGGGATTCCCAAAGCAAAACATAACACAAGTGCATTATAATGCGCTCGCGTTATGTTTCCCTTAAATTTTTTATGTTCAAGGCTATTAATCATGTATGTATGTATGCCTATATGTCTGTATGTATGTATGTATGTATGCCTATATGTATGTATGTATCCATGTATGCCTATATGTATGTATGTATGTATGTACGTATGTATGTATGTATCTATGTATACCTATATGTATGTATGTATCTATGTATGCCTTTATGTATGTATGTATCTATGTATACCTATATGTATGTATGTATAGTGTCAAGGGCAGAGGAGGGTAGAGATGGGAGTGAGCTAGATAGGGGAGGAGAGGGGTGGATAAGGATTGAGTGATTAAGGTTTAAGGTTGAGGGTTGAGATTTTAGGGATAGGATTTAGAGTTTAGGGATAAGGGATTAGAGTTTAGGACCTTGAGGGATTAGGGTTTAGGGTTGAGGCTTTAGGGATAGCGTTTAGGGTTAAGGATCGAGGGATTAGGGTTAAGGTAGAGTTTTGAGGGTAGAGGGATTAGGGATAGGGTTTAGGGTTGAAAGTTTAGGGTTGAGGGATTAGAGTTTAAGGTATAGTTTAGTAGTTCTCGTGGATAGAGCCAGTAAACAATGGGAGATTATTCACCTGTTTCATAACAATATACCTTCCCTAAGTGCGGGGTGGATAGCAAGAAACATAGATGTACCCCAATGCAAATCTTTTCTCATAATGATCATCCTTATTTCAACTGTTAATTACTCACTGTGGATGTACCATACGCAAATCTTTTCTCATAGTGTGTACACCTATTGGCATAATGAACCCCAGATGGGCCAGAAAAACATGCCATATAACATTACTAACATTAAAAAAGTTTATTAGCCATTTTTCTGACATATTCTTGCAACTCAAATATCTTTAAGAGAAGAGTGTCAAAAATGATGGGTTTAACAACCTAACATAAGGCAAAGTAGTTTTGTTGGGTTTAGGGTTGAGCGATTATGGTTTAAGGTATAGTGTTGAGGGTTAAGGGTTTAGGGTTGAAGGTTTAACGATTAAGGGTTGAGGCTTTAGGGTTGAGGGTTAAGGGATTGGGGTTTAAAATATAGTGTTGAGCATCCAGGGTTTATGGATAGGTTTTAGGGTTTAATTTTTAAGGGTTAAGGGTTGAGGGATAGGGTTTAGGGTTTAGGGATAAGGGATTAGGGTTTAAGGTATAGTGTCGAGGGTTGAGGGTTTAGGAATAGGGATATCATTTAGGGTTTAGGGATGAGGGATTAGGGTTAAGGGTTGAGGGATTAGGGTTTAAGGTATAGTGTCGAGGGTTGGGGGTTTATTGATAGTGTTTAGGGTTGAGGGTTGAGGGATTAGGTTTTAGGGTTGATGGATTAGGGTTTAAGGTATAATGTTGAGGGTTGAGGGTTTAGGGATAGGGTTTAGGGTTGACGGATTAGGGTTTAGGGTTGACGGATTAGCATTTAATGTCTAGGTTAGGGTTAGAGTGTTGAGGATAGAGGGATTAGGGATAGGGTTTAGGGTTGAAGGTTTAAGGATTGAGGGTTGAGGCTTTAGGGATGAGGGTTTAAGACTTAAGATATAGTGTCAAGTGTTGAAGGTGTAGGGATAGGGTTTAAGTTTTAAGGGTTAAGGGTTGAGGGATAGGGATTAGTGTTTAACGTATAGGGTTGAGGGTTGATGTTTTAGGGATAGGGTTTAGGTTTGAGGGATTAGGGTTTAGGGTTGATGAATTAGGGTTGAGGTTCGAGGGTCAAGGGTTTAGGGATAGGGTTGAGGGTTAAGGGATTAGGGTTAAAGTAGAGTGTCGAGGGTATAAGGATTAGGGATAGGGTTGGAGGGTTTAGGGACAAGGGATTAGGGTTTAAGGTATAGTATTGAGCCTGTTTAGGGTGTAGGAATAGGGATAGCATTTAGGGTTTAGGGATGAGGGATTAGAGTTGAGGGATGACGGATTAGGGTTGAGGGTTGAGGGATTGTAGGGTTTAGGGATAAGGTTTAGGGTTGAGGGTTGAGGGATTAGGGTTTAAGGTATAGTGTTGAGGGTTTAGGGATAGGATTTAGGGTTGAGGGATTAGAGTGAAGGGTTGAGGGATTAGGATTTGACATTGAGGGTTGAGGCTTTAGGGTTTAGGGTTTAGGGATAGGGTTGAGGGTCGAGGGATTAGAGTTAAGGGTTAAGGGATTAGGGTTTGACATTGAGGGTTGAGGGTTGAGGTTCGAGGATCAAGGGTTTAGGTATAGGGTTGAGGGTCGAGGGATTAGGGTTAAAGTAGAGTGTGGAGGGTATAAGGATTAGGGATAGGGTTGGAGGGTTTAGGGATAAGGGATTAGGATTTAAGGTATAGTATCGAGTCTGTTGAGGGTTTAGGAATAGGGATAGCATTTAGGGTTTAGGGATGACAGAGTAGGGTTGAGGGTTGAGGGATTAGGGTTTAGGGATAAGGTTTAGGGTTGAGGGTTGAGGGATTAGGGTTTAAGGTATAGTGTTGAGGGTTTAGGGATAGGGTTTAGGGTTGAGGGATTAGAGTGAAGGGTCGAGGGATTAGGATTTGATGTTGAGGGTTGAGGGTTGAGGCTTTAGGGTTTAGGGTTTAGGGATAGGGTTAAGGGTCGAGGGATCAAAGTTAAGGGTTGAGGGATTAGGGTTTAACGTTGAGGGTTGAGGGTTGAGGTTCGAGGGTCAAGGGTTTAGGGATAGGGTTGAGGGTCGAGGGATTAGGGTTAAAGTAGAGTGTGGAGGGTATAAGGATTAGGGATAGGGTTGGAGGGTTTAGGGATAAGGGATTAGGGTTTAAGGTATAGTATCAAGTCTGTTGAGGGTTTAGGGATGAGGGATTAGAGTTGAGGGATGATGGATTAGGGTTAAGGGTTGAGGGATTAGGGTTTAGGGATAAGGTTTAGGGTTGAGGGTTGAGGGATTAGGGTTTAAGGTATAGTGTTGAGGGTTTAGGGATAGGGTTTAGGGTTGAGGGATTAGAGTGAAGGGTCGAGGGATTAGGATTTGACGTTGAGGGTTGAGGGTTGAGGCTTTAGGGTTTAGGGTTTAGAGATAGGGTTAAGGGTTGAGGGATTAGAGTTAAGGGTTAAGGGATTAGGGTTTGACGTTGAGGGTTAAGGGTTGAGGTTCGAGGGTCAAGGGTTTAGGGATAGGATTGAGGGTCGAGGGATTAGGGTTAAAGTATAGTGTGGAGGGTATAAGGATTAGGGATAGGGTTGGAGGGTTTAGGGATAAGGGATTAGGGTTTAAGGTATAGTATCGAGTCTGTTGAGGGTTTAGGAATAGGGATAGCATTTAGGGTTTAGGGATGAGGGATTAGAGTTGAAGGATGACAGATTAGAGTTGAGGGTTGAGGGATTAGGGTTTAGGGATAAGGTTTAGGGTTGAGGACTGTTGTACACTGACAGGATCAAATGAGATGCACTCTTTCAGAAGCTCAATTACAGGTTCATGGAGTATCCATACGTGAAAGATGTCATGCTTTTGTTCTTCCTGTACAATTCAAGTCTGGGATGAGTGCAAGTCAAAGGAGTGGGTTGATGAATGGTAGTTAAGTTATCTTAGCCCACTTGACATGTATCAACCCCCAACGGCATTGGAACTAACACAGATGGAATCATCAGTTGACTTTGACCACATATTAGATTTAGTTCAATCAGGTAATATAGGGCATGTATATGCATCTAATTTCATCTAGGTCAACCAGGTAATGTCATCTTACTTTGTAGTGTTTTTGTAATGTTGACTAATTTCATCTAATTTGCTACACATATCAATGTAGGGCATGTATATGTAGTTATTGCAGATGAAGATAATGAAGAGGGAACAGATCATTACTTATGTCGTTGTGTTGAGGCTAAAAAGAAATTGGAGGCCCCTATTACAGATGGAGAAAACATTGAATACCCTACAGGCTCAGTGGTTATTACTGGAACATGGCTTAGAAGGTACCCACATAAGAGTGTTAATGTTTGGCTGTTTCAGGACTTTGACAGACATCAAAAGATTCTTCATTACTCAAACCTTGTCGTGGCATCCAATGTTCATTTGATAAAGTATCGGGGTAGACCTTTGAACAAAATCTTGTGGAAGGTGCGTGAGTCTGACCATGAAGCAATACTTGACACAATAAAGAGTAGAGTAGACCCGGATGGTTCATTGGATTAATTTGTAAGTATTCACATTGATTTTGTAAAGTCATGTTACATTGAGTTGTAAGTATGCATATTAATTTGTAAGGTTTGTCTTTTTTTAATTTCTTGCTGCATTTTTACACATATACACATTTTTACATCATCATGTTATGCATTTTTGGTGTCCTGCTCCTGATGCAACCAAACTGATAGTTCCAACGCATCCAGATGGGTACGTTTCAGCTAGGCATTGTTCTACTTTTCACCCAAACATATCGAAACAGTCTGAGCTACATTGTACCGACGATATCCCTGAAGAGTCCAAAGTGCAAAAAGACAATAATCTTTGACAAGATGTTACTCAAAAACTATGTCACTTAGAAACATTATGTCTGAGGTGACGCGATCACATAGAGTGCCTCTACAATAACCTCTTAGTTTTTTATATCTCTGAGGCATTTTCCTATGGTGAAAGGTTTTCTGCTTCCCCAAAAATTATCAGAAGGAGGCAGTGTAAAGTTGCAAAGGGGTGTAACTTTCGTCCTACTCCTGATGCGACCAAACTGACTATTCCAACATGTCCAGATGGGTACATTTACGGTAGGCATGGTCCTATTTTTCACCCAAACATGTCAAAACAGTCTGAGCTACATTGTACCGACGATATCCCTGAAGAGTCCAAAGTGCAAAAAGGTAGTAATTTTTTACGAGATGTTACTTGAAAACCATGTCACTTAGAAACATTCTGTCTAAGGTAACGCGATCATATAGAGTACCTCTACAGTAACCTCTCTCAATTTTTTATATCTCTGAGGAATTTACCCGTGGTGAAAGGTTTTCTGCTGCCCCAAAAATCGTCAGAAGGAGGTAGTGTAAAGTTGCAAAGGGGTGTAACTTTCATCCTACTCCTGATGCAACCGAACTGAATGTTCCAAAGCATCTAGATGGGTACATTTACGGTAGACATGGTCCTGTTTTTCACCGAAACATGTCGAAATAGTCTGAACTACATTGTATCGATAATATCCCTAAAGAGTCCAAAGTGCAAAAAGGTAGCAATTTTTTATGGGATGTTACTCGAAAACCATGTCACTTAGAAACATTATGTCTAAGGCAACATGATCATGTAGAGTGCCTCTACAATAACCTCTCTCAGTTTTTTATATCTCTGAGACATTTGCTCATGGTGAAAAGTTTTTTGTTGCCCTAAAAATTGTCAGAAGGAGGTAGTGTAAAGTTGCAAAGGGGTGTAACTTTGATCCTGCTCCTAATGCGACTAAAGTGACTATTCCAACGCATCTAGATGGGTACATTTACGCTAGGCATGGTCCTATTTTTCACCCAAATATGTCAAAACAGTCTGAGCTACATTGTACCGACGATATCCCTGAAGAGTCCAAAGTGCAAAAAGGTAGCAATCTTTGACAAGATGTTACTCAAAAACTGTGTCACTTAGAAACATTCCATTTAAGATAACGCGATCACGTAGAGTGTCTTTACAATAACCTCTCTCAGTTTTTTATATCTCTGAAGTGTTTGCCCGTGGTGAAAGGTTTTTTGCTGCCCCAAAAATCATCAGGAGGCAGTGTAAAGTTGCAAAGCATTGCTAAGAAATCCTCAATACTCAAACACTCCAATGAACTGAAGCAACTTGTTCTTAGGTGCAAATGTAAGGGTACACAAGGGGAAAATGGCGCCTAGATGACTTAGTGCATTTCTATGACTTCATTCACATGTTTAAATGTTTGAGAAACTCTCCTTTACTAAGCGCTTGTCCTCATGTCAATGTTAAGCTTTATACCTCCTAGGCACTCAATTAGGTGATGTCATTAGATACAACTTACCCTTAGGTGCCAATGTAGCTTCTTCAATCCATCACACTTCTAGGTGCTCAAATTTGAGGTCTTGGACTTGTATCTTATTCCTAGGTGCAATTGGATGATCTTCCTAGATCTAGGCGCTCATGATGGTGGGAAATTACATGAGGGGGCACCTAAGTCCAATTTGACTTTGTATTTGATATTTTATGACTCCAATTGACTAGGAATGGCTCAATTTCTAAAGTGTTGACTCAATAATGTAAGTTTAAAGTCTTTTCCTCCTAGGCGCCAATTAATGAGTTCACTAGATGCAATTTCTCCTAGACTTGAAGATTGTGAAAGAACTTGAAGCTTGGATGGATGTCTTCAAATGTTCGATGAAGAAGTGTTCCAACTTGAAAGGTCATTTGAAGTGTAGATATTGATGATAACACTTTCCCTTATATGTGAAGTAGATGACTTCTCAAGGAGGCTTGAATGTATCAGAGGGACTTGAAATTGAATGGATGTCTTTGGAATGCTTGATGATGATGAGAAGTTCCTTTGGAGCGGCTACATGCTGATCTTGAAGCGATGATTGATGAAGAATCTAGTTGATTCTTGAAGATGAATGGAACTTGAAGTGATAGATGGAAGTCTTCGAACATGATGCAACTGGTGATGTCGTTGATGAAGAAGACTTGAAATATATCTTGTTGTGACCTCTTGGAGTAGCTACCTCTTGAAGTGGTGTTTCCTTGGTAGTGATTACTTCCATCTTAACTCTCTGGCATGAATGAATGTGAAAGGCTCCTTTGGAGTAGCTACATGATGACTCTAGGTGACTCCAAGCTCTTGCTCCTACCTTTTCCTTCAATCTTCCTACAATACAAACCAAGAAACACATCAATCCTCATGATTAACATTTTATAACACAAAGGAATCCTCTTTAAACATGGAATAATCTTACTACAAATCTAGGCGCATGTATAGGTAAAAAGAAGAGCAAAGGGCACCTAACACAAGTTGGTCCATATTTATCACTTTAAATGATTTCAAACAATTGTAATGGCTTAAAGAGGTCAATCTCCCTTAAGAGATTCATTCAAAAGGTGTCTTTCAATGCAATTTCTCCCTTAGGCACCAGAATGGGTTTGTACTGATGGAGAGTGCACCTAGATTTAAATGTCTTTATACTTGCAATTTTGCAATTCTAAATGATTAGACATGTCTTAGAATGAATTCTATCTTTCAAGCACTCACTCCAAAAGTTCATCTCATGCAATTTCACCCAAGGCGCTCATTGAGGTGTCCTCAGAGGCTAAAGTGCACCTAACTCAATTGCCTTTATCTTTATCATTTTTGTGCTTTCAACAATTGAAAATGACCTAGAGTGATCCTTTCTCTCAAATCAATTTATTTCCCTTAGGCGCAATTTTAGGCATGTATGGGTGAAAAGTGCGCCTTACATCCTTAGGTGGTTCTTTCTAATTCTCAATGATTTCAATCAAATGCCAAGTGTCTAAGGAAGCTTTTGTCTTGAGATGATTAAATTTTGAGGTTCAAATCCCTTCCTCAATCAAGGCACAATCTGAGGGTTGTATAGATGAAAGTTGACTTCAACTTGGGTGCTCATTTGAGTTGGGAGGAGCTAGAATTTGCACCTAGATTGGAGATAGATATTTTGGCTTATTTAATGATGGTCTCAAGTCTCTCTACCAAGGCGCATTTTGATGATGTTCTTATTTAAACTCATATGAAGACTATCTCATCCCTAAGCGCTCATCCTCATGATTTTCATGCACTTAGACTTCAAGGCGCCAAAACTAGTAGGAAAATTCACAATGAGTGTCTTTTCTTTGGAAGAATTTCTTATTGATCATTAGGCACACTTTGGAGTTGATATGTAATTACTTTACTTCCATGTACTCAATTCATCATAATTATTGTCAAAGACTTCTCCAAGTTGATTGATAACATGCTTCTTGATGTTAAGATCCTTCATTCACTCCTTCTTAGATCTAGGCGTTCATGATGGTGGGAAATTACATGAAGGGCACCTAAGGTTCAAGATAGGTTCTTTCCACTCATCTTAACTTTCAATCATTGTAGTTAATCTCAAAAGACATCATCCAAAATGAAAAACCTCCAAGACTTGTCATTGTAAGTTAATTTCCTCCAAGGTGCCAATACAAGGTTCTTTTGAAGGCAAAGGGCGCCTAGGCTTATGGGGCTGAATTTGATGTATTTATTGAAAGCTCAAGGTGAATTGATTCTTATTGAAAATGCCACTTAGTCCTTCATTTGCATTATAAGCGCAATTTCCTATTGACTTATATACTCCTCCTCATCTTAGGGCGCCATAATGAAGTGGTTTAGACAATAGGTGCGCTTCACTTAGTAGAGGCTTGTTCTCCTTCCACCTTAGGTGCACTTTTATGGTGGAATAGGTGTCAATGGGCACCTTGTCTTAAATGAATGCTCTCTCCAAGTTGGGCGTCCTTTTGATGCTTTATGAGTTGCAAATTGCGCCTTAACCCTTCATGCTTGTTGCTTAATGTTTGAATGTTTAAGAAAGTCTCCTTTAGGCACTCATCTTAATGACTTTTTCTCAAGGTGCAATCATCCTAATGACTTTGATATTCATCCTAGTGTTTTAGGATATCAGGCTACCAGACTTAGTCATTTTCAGGATCTCAAACATAAAGAATAACATGATGATTCATTTTTTTGTATTGCATATAGTTGACATTGTATGCTACTCATAAAGAATATTAATATTTTTTGTTCAACATGATGATTCACTTTTTTTTAAATACGACTTTTATCTTTTAGTTCCAAAATGAGGTTTAGGTGATACTTGAATAACAATAGCTAGCTTATTGGATCAACAAACATCCTATGCAATACAATTGGACTTTAAATATTTGAAGTAGCCATCTACAAATATCCATTCAAACATGGATTTATAATGCAAGTATGGACACCATCAATAAAAAAGATTTGTATTAACCAAATATCCATATAGGCATATATCAATATCTGTCGATATAAGTATAACATATATACAAAATAGCCATATAGGCTTACAAGAATGCCATATAGGCATATAATGTCAACTATATACAATACAAAATATATGTCCACAAATGCCATATAGGCATACAACAAAAGAACACAATAAAAATTCATTCCCCTCTGGTTGGTGAAGAGAATAGATTATGAGCAGCCTTTGATCGTCTAGGGGATGGAGACGCGCATGTGGGTGGTCTACTACGAACTCGAGGGCTGCTCCTCCTATTTAGTTCTTCCTGCATCTTTAATTGTTACAATAAAAAGTATAGACATTAATATATAGAAATTACATGTTATAAAAAATGAAACATTTAACAAAATAATCACTTACCGCTACCATATAATCTATCTCCTCACTTGCCTCAGTAGCAAGAATAGGCCGTGGTGATGTCATGTCCTATAGAAACCATCCAGATAGAAATTAAACTTCAAATCAATGATCTTTTGATTTTTCAAAAATAGACAAATATAATAATGAATGTAAATTGAAATTTACTAATCTGCCTCATACCCCTGTCAATGCCATTGAGCTATGAATCGCAGAAGCCACACCATGCTCCATTGCCCTATGAACATGAGGAGGTGTCTCCGCAACCTACATCATCTAGAAATAAAACAACATTATTCAATTACAAAAACTATAATAGTGATGCAAATCATGGCTCCTAACATACACACATGTTCATCTAAACATGGAAGTACACACAATAAAGCACACAAGTCACATACAAAAATCTAGTAAATACAATTCATTCATTAAACTATTTATTTTATTACCTCCGTAAAGCTTTGAAGTTCACCACCGCTGGCAGGTGTTGCTGTGAAATCTACAATATTAACCTATTCAACATCCAAAATCAGATATTAGAATACCATTCATATAACGATGCTATTCACATGTAATATTTATAATTGTTTACTAGTTACATACCCCGACAGTAGATGATCTAGTGTAAAATGCAGGTGGAGAACCACTGAAAATTGCATCGACGCTATGACCCTGAAATTTCATTAAAATCATCAATTTAAATTAGTTAATCTTGCATTTCAAAAATAAATTTAATAAATTAAATTCAATAAACTTGCTAATATTTACCTGAGTATCAAGGCCGAAAGTCTCACTTAGGAGGGTATTTGTCATCACCATCTACTCAGCTGCAAATGTAGCCTGTGCACCTGTGTCTTGACTATCCATGGGGTCATAACCACAGGCTGACCCGCAAGCCTAACAAGCATGGGGTGGGACCCTACTCCTCGCACTATCTCCCAACCCACTCTGTGCTACAGGACCGACACGCTCTATGATGCTCTGGGTCAAGGCACTAATGGACTGAAGTGTATCGACCTCAACACTCTCCTTCACAATGGAAGGGATAGAAACATGCTCATGGGCTAGTCTACTGATTACTCATCTCACTACCTGCTGTGGGTCAAGACGTGCCCCTGGTCTATCTTGTACTAACCCCCCACCTCTACCCTGGAAGTCCCGCATATCAAAATAGTTTGGCACTTTATTGAGGACAAAATCGCAGTAGAGTTTCCTCAAAAGGTATTGCAGGACCTCATTATTATTGCATGGAGGATGGTCAAAAACCATCCACCACCTCTACCCAAAATTGTCCCTTATCGCTTGGTTGTTGCACCAATGGATAGGGAACCTCTTGCATGTAATGGGTGGAGGTTGATTTGTTTGTGGGTTTATGAAAATCGAACACAAGTCTAATTTTGTGATTTATAATTTTTTCACATCTTGGTATGACAGCTTGTCTGCATAATAATCTCTAAACTCTCTCCTCTTATTCATCCAACTAGTTATTTTCTTGCTAATTGAATCTACATTTGATAACATAGATTCAAGAGATTTAGCAAGCGTGGACCTATGCAAGGTTGAAGTGGAAGGATCTTTCAACCTTGCAATTATATCTTCAATTTCTTTTTTGTTGTTTTCAATTTGCCCCATTATATTTTCTTGTGTTCTAGGGGCATGTCGAGGAATGGATGGAGGAGGTTGTTGTTCTGCAGGATTTTGTGGAGGAGGAGGAGGAGGAGGTGCATTAACATTTCCTAACAATTAACAAAATTTACATCAAAAATCAACTCAAACCTACCTATTTAGAAACAAATTCAAACAAATAAAACTCACTTCTTTGGCATGCTCGACGTCGTGGAGGCATTTTGGCGACAAATTACAAAGATTTTTGTGTTGAATTGAGATCTCCAAAACGTGAGCGCGCTTCCTAGGGTTTGTAGGCCACGGGTATATAGGAGGAAAAATAAATGAAATGACTTCAGTGAAGTGCTTTTTTTTATAGGAAGTAATAACACACTCACGTTATGTATTATTTTCTTTTCAAAAGAATGTGGCCACTTTTTGGCCCCCCATCTTTTTGCACTTACCCTAGAAAGCATTATTAAATCATCAATCAGATTAGCATTGACATTGATCATTAAATATCATCGAATGTGGAATATCATATCAAAAGAATAATATCTGCATCAGACATAGACATCTTAGTGAACGTTGAGTCCATTGATCCATTGAATCATAAATAAGCATACATCTTCCAAGCTTTCAACAAAAAAGTATACATAATCTGATATAATAAGAAGTTAATCTCAACCAAAAATCAAAGGTATGAAACTTACATTCAATATCTCTTTGTTGCACTAAATTGTCTAATGTCTCATTCAATGATATGATGAACATAGATAAGTGAATTTCTCATAATAAAGTAGTGAGATATTTCATGTGAGAGAATGAAATCTTATATTTGTTTGTTGCTTACCAAAGATTGGTTATGTTCATAATTGAGATCAAATCTGAATATAGAGTAAACATATGTTTGATATGTTATACTAGAATATGCATTTGTAAAGGTTAAATAACTAGTTATAGTCAAATGTTATTGAAACATGAAATTAAAGAATAAATATAGGAGAAATTATATGATTACCCAAGGATAGATAAGAGGCCTTAGTGTTAATCCACCCAACACTATGAAGAGGAAACAAAGGTTAGGGTTGGCAATTGACCAAAGGATAGGTATGGTTCGAGTGGTCTAGGGTACCCCTCCAAACCAAGCAAAAGACCCTTGTCTCAAAATGGTCTATGGTACCTTATGAGACAAGTGGTTAAGCCTTTGATTTGAGTGGTCTAGGGCACCCCGAATCAAAGGAGAAAGTTAAGATAGGCCTTAGGATGGCCTATGACTCGAGTGGGTCTAGGGTACCCCTCAGAGTCAAGAAAGGAAGGACCTATGAGAGTTGGTATGATGTTGCACCCTAACGAGTTCACTCTTACAAGGTGGAGGGTTTGATTAACAATAGGCCCAAGTATATCTCTTCCATGGTAACATGAGACTTTCATAATAAATCTATGATAATAAGAGAGCATATAGTTTATGTTTTATTGACATAAGAAAGAAGAATGGAGTACTAATGTACTCTTTACAAGTTGAAATTGTTTGCAAGGTTGTAGAAAATTTTAGCTTGGTAGAAGGGGACATTACAAAACATGATCACAATTTTTGATTGAAAATGCTTCTTTGGCCAATGCATTATTCATTAATAAAATAGGAAATTGTCCAGTATTAAGAGAATCAAGAACAGAAAACTCAGTGTTCTCATTATAAAAGGTCTCCATAAACAAATCATTCCTGGACTGCAGTTTCCATGGACTTTAGGGTTTTTAAAAAAACTTGTAATTAACATAAGATATGGATCATAGGAAAAGAAAGTAAAAGACAAATTTCAGCTACAGTTGGCATTAAAAGTTGCTTGAGCCTACACATTTCAACTGCGATGACCAACTACTTCTTAGAATGAACACAAGGCTCTTGGCATACTTATGGTTCAGTCAACTTCTCTAAAGATGTTTTGTGGGCTACTTGTTCTTGATTTAACTTGCAACTCATTCAATTCACTAAATGTTTTGTGGAGGCAGGTCATAAACAAAAAAATAAGAATAGAAAGAAAATTGCAAAATATTAAATTTACTTAACCTTATTAGATAGGCAATAAGTTTACAAAACCATATTATTGCATGTAGATGAATTACACTATTATCTTCAAAATGAATGCATTGATAAAGATCAGTGGTTGAGATTTGTAAAATCTTTACTTCTATCAAGATAAATGATCTCAGCAGATGTTGTAAAGGAAATGTTTGGGGTTGGTGGATGTGGCCGCAGTGGAGAAATCATCAACATAGAAATGATAAAAGTAAGCTTTTGCAACATAGAAATAGGGTGACCTTTAGAGTTGTCCTAAAAGTCTTCACAAGGTTTGCTACATCATTCATCAATAGATATTACCTACTATATAATGAAAATACCATAGCACCATTTGCTTCTAGAATCTAAGGATGGACTAATTATGGGCACCGGATTCAGATGTCCAGCAATGATTTTGCAAATCTGCTATGATTGACACCTGCTTTTGATACTTTAAGAAAACATTTAAACAATAAATTCTTTAGGAAATGTTATTCAATTTTACCAATTATGGTTTATGCATTATGAGTCCAACTATAACTTGTTACAAATGCCCTAACTATAGGGGAGAAACCTCAGTTTGAAAGAGGTTAAAAATTTCAATCTCACTTCTGGATTATAATAAGAAAATTCTGACACATTTTCAAATTTCAAACCAAAACAAAAATTGTAATCTAAAATTCTGAACAGTGGCAAAGAAAAATGCACGCATTTCCTTATGTTCAAGAAAATTGAATCACACAACAAATAAAGGACAACTATGGACAAATTGCATTTGTACTTAGTTGTTTGTGTCTATCCTCTACTTTGTTGAAGGAAATTAAATGAAAAATCGAGGCATAAGGAGAGCTTCTAATGGGACCCTCAATTAATGAAAGCTAAACCTAGCAACTATCAAACTTCTAAGACCTTTGAAATGATTTTAAAAAAAAAAATTAGAGCATTTAGTTTTGAATTTTAATCAAATGGAAGTAAAAATTGTAAAGATACAAGGTACATAATCCCAAAGAAAAGTTAATGGAGTCCAATAAGTTGTCTTTATTGTCATTGATTCTAACAACCCAACATATATAATTCAGGATGTAATTTTGTTTCTTTACAAGAAAGGAATGAACACAAAAATTAGAAAACTAGAATAAATTAAAATGTTTATCACTATTCTTGGAAGAAATGAACAAATTATGGGAGTTGCCTGCACATTAGACCCAAGGTCTACAACTCTACATACAAAATTTATAGTAGAAAGAGGTGCCAATGTCCTTGAATATAAAACTCTATTTGCTCATAACTATGATTTGACCTTTCATAGGAGAAGGTTAATCGATAAGATAGAAACTATGTACTAGTTCAGCAGTCTAAAGCCTGGGGGATCTCTCTCTTCATGAGTAGTCCTAAGAAAATTAAAAAAGTTCCTTTGCCATAAGGATTTGAATGACAACAATCATTGCCCAAATGTATAAATTTCCCATATATAGAATAAGGATAAATCCTCCAATCATGTAAACTGAAGACCAGATACGAGTTAGCATAGATTTGTATTTATTCCAATCATCCACTAGCAAATGGCTTCATTAACTATAGGTCTTATACCTGGCATTGCCAATAATCAGTTTGGATCTCAGTTTGTTGAATTTTGCAATACTTGTTATAAGAAAGTACTCCTTATATTAGGACTTGTACCTGGATTTAGATGTCTAGCAATGATTTTGCAAATCCACTATGATTGACACCTTCTTTTGACAATTTAATAAAACATTTAAACAATAAATTCTTTAGGAAATGTTATTCAATTTGACCAATTATGGTTTATGTGTTATGAGTCCAACTATAACTTGTTATAGATGCCCTAACTATAGGAGAGAAACCTCAGTTTGAAAGAGGTTAAAATTTTCAATCTCACTTCTGGATTATAATAAAAAAAATTTGACGCATTTTCAAATTTCAAACCAAAACATAAATTGTAATATGAAATCTTAAACAATGGCAAAGAAAAATGCACACATTTCTTTATGTTCAAGAAAATTGAATCACAAAACAAATAAAGGACAACTATGGATGAATTGCATTCATGCAAGTAGTTGTTTGTATTTGTTCTCTACTTCGTTGAAGGAAATGAAATGAAAAATTGGGGCATAAGGAGAGCTTCTGCTAGGAACCTCAATTAACAAAAACTAAACCTAGCTACTATCAAGCTTCCAAGAACTTGGAAATGAATTTTAAAAAAAAAAAAATTAGATCCTTTAGTTTTGAATTTTAATCAAGTGGAAGTAAAAATTGTAAAGATACAAGGTACACGGTCCCAAAGAAAAGTTAATTGAGTCCAATAAGTTGTCTTTATTGTCATTGATTCTAATATCCCAACATATATATGTAGGATGTAATTTTGTTTCTTTACAAGAAAGGAATGAACACAAAATTTAGAAAACTAGAATAAATGAAAATGTTTATCACTATTCTTGGAAGAAATGAACAAATTATGGGAATTGCCTACACATTAGACCCAAAGTCTATGACTCTACATACAAAATTTATAGTAGATAGAGGTGCCAATGTCCTTGAATATAAAGTTGACTATCTGCTCATAACTATGATTTGACCTTTCATAGGAGAAGGTTAATCGATGAGATAGAAACCATGGACCAGTTCAACAGTTTGAAGCTGGGGGATCTCTCTCTTTAGAAAATTAAAAAATCTCCTTTTCCATAAGGATTTGAATGACAACTATAGACACTCAAAATTGACTTTCATCGCATTTGTCACATTTTGTTGCATTATTGCATTAGTTGTCATATCGTCACATTTGTTCATATTACCCTGTCTAACACACTTATTTTGCATACTTCGCTCTTCTTTAAAGTCATAACCATATCCTAATCGACCCAAGTCATCTAACCACACCATTCTACTCCATCCCATCCAGTTTGACCATATCATATCATTGGACTTCTTGAGCCCTACATTCCTTTTGAGACTCTACATCAGCTATCCAACATCGATCTAATCAACCAACCTTGTCCTTTGGCTTTGGTCCTTATCTAGCATTTGATCATATTAGCATTATCAACCAACCTTGTCTAGCCTTGAGTTCATGAGTCTATCTCTTGGGAGATAATCTTATCCAATCAACCAACTGATCAAACCAATCCAATTAATCAACCAAGCCAATCTCATCAATCAATCAAGAAAGCCAATCAATCCAAGAGTCTCAACTTTGTTGCAAAAGTCCAATCCACATCATTCTCCACCATGTCGACCTTAAAGGACCTAGCACACGACCTCATTGACCTACTTCACCAAGTTCAAACAAGTCGATCACCCCTAAGCCAAGAAATGATTCAGAGGGTCCATTGCATAATTCAACAACTACAACTTCAAGCAAGCCAATCACCTCACATGTAGCACCTCATAGCACAAATCCAACACCTTATAGTCATTTGCTAATCACAGACCCAACAAGTATACCAACAATCCCAAATCTAATCATCACACCAACCAACTCCATCTCATTCCTATGTGGCATCCCCTTCCATTTCACACCAATCTAACCCGTCCACATATCATAACAATTCCACATCACCTTATCTTATTCCTTATCAATCTAATCTGTCTACATTTCAAATCACTTCCACATCACCTTATCCTACATCTTTCCATAATAACTCCACATCACCTAATCCTATACCTTCCTATACCAATGCCACATCACCATACCCCACTTCTTCTAATATCTACCATTATCCACAACAACCCATACCCCAAGATCTTTCACCTACACATCCTACCATTTCATCTCTTCATCAAACCCATTCACAAGACTATCAATGGCCCCCACAACATGAGCATGCAAGTCCAAGTGGCCCTTTGTACATAAACCAAGTCAACCCAAGTCCACTTTTGTAACAAGACCTAATATCATTTGATACTCATGATACCTTTGACAGGGAGACACCAATCTAGAGTATGTATCCTATGAACATCCTCCATCACCGTCCAATCACATGCCAACACATGAGTCAACCAGTCCTCTCCCAACACCTTCATGTCAACCTTCTAATCCATCAAGCCCTCCACTAAAGGATCCCTTAGATATGACCCTACAACAATTGGTCCAAGAAAATTTGATTGAGCTACCATCGATAACACCTTTTGAAGAAATCTACTTTAAACCCCACTGGTATAAAGAGGGTGAATATTGTGCATACCATAGATGTAAGGGCCATCTCATATCCACTTGTACACAAGTTAAAAGATTGATCAAGAACCTAGAAGATTGTGGTAAGATTGGGTTAGATAAAACTAATCCATGTATCCTTCCATCTAGCCCAAGTCCTAGTCCATCTAATCCCACTATCCATCTCACAAGCCCTAATCGAATTAACCTTCTACCTAATCCCAATCATGAGCCTTTAGCTTCCATCAACCCTCCAACTACAGAGGATGTGATTCAAGGACTACTAGAAAGGAATAAACAATCCCCATGTCAAGCACCCATCAATGAGCCTATCAAAGAACCTTTGAATGCTATGTCCACTTCTACAACCACATCATGTGGTTCACAACCCCTTGAGCATATTGAAAATTTTCTTCCCATGAGCTCATTGCCCTCTCATGTTGTTAACCAAGAACTCATCCAAGAGCCTCATACTTCCATTCAAGTAACCCAAGAGGTATATCAAGAACATTATCATAAGTTTGTGAAAACATTATCATAAGTTTGTGAAAACATTATTCCCTAATCCAAGTCAAGATTAAATCCCTTACATCCTTCCTAGTCATCCCATCCATAACATCTATCTTTTCTATGATCAAAATGATACCTATGAATAAGCTATCCATGAGCACCTTGATCATACCCACAATACTATACCCCTCCATGAGCAAGATATCCAAATTGCTCCTATCCATCCTCCATCTAGCCCTAATGCACAAGCTTCCAATTCCCATGATGAGACATGTGCCTCCCAACACATAAACATAGAAGATCAAATCAATACCTTGGATCATAATCAGCAAAAGCAAGATCCTAATGATCCTCCATTATCCACCATCAACTCTATCGCAAATCTGCCATCACATCCTATTGGTCTTACCACCTTTATCCATGAGTGTTCCTCCTTAGAACACCACCAACCATTATCCTCTATCTCACCTTCTCCATTTAATAAGGAACTCATGTCTAGTGTTCCACCTACACCTAGTCCCATTGTCAATCGCATCCTCCAAAACATGAACTATCAAGGTAAAGGCCTAGGCCTTCTTGAACAGGGTATTTTGGAGCCCATTCATGTCAAAGTCCCTTGGCACTCATTTGGCCTTGGACACACACCCCAAGGATAGAAATCTAATGATGTTGGTACATCCTCCATACCTCCTAAGTCCACCACTTTCCATCGCAAACCCCATCATACACCTAAAACATATGTCGCCATTCCACCTCCATCATCCTATAAATGTCAAAATCATGTGACCATACACCTTCCACCATCCACTTTGCCTCCGTTGCTTCCAACTCCTAATATCCCTCCATCAAATCTACCTCCACTACTTCCAACACCTTATTTATCCATCCATAAATACTCTAAAAATCTCAATCATGACCAACAAATGCACATATTGTCTAAACATGGAGCTTCCACCAACCCCAGTTCCACCATACCCATGGGATTTCAAAGCAAAAATTTGGATGCCTCCACTTATAAAGCCAAAAATCCTACAAATCCTAATGACTTAGGATACAAATGCCAAGATTCAAAGAAAAATCCATCTCAAAAGCTGCATACGCCCACACACCTTAAAGAAAAAATGAAAAAGATGTGGGTCTCCAAGCAACAAGCAATTACTTCAAATCCATCTCTAAATCTGCATATATCCCAACCCATACCTCCACAAGTAAAGTCAAAAACTAAAATTATATGGGTCCCTAAGCAACAAACCATCAAGTCAAACGAGGCATCCACCTCTCACGAATCCCAATCATCTCCTTCCATCCATTCCATCCAAAAGCAACAAAATCCTCCATCCCACATGAAAAGAAAAAATCATAAAATTACTGAGTCTATGTGGGTCCCTAAATGCTTATGTCATTCATCTCCTAAACAAACATCCCCATTGCTTCCTACACAACCATCTCATCAAAAGCTTCAATGTTTATCATGGTGTGTGCAACCATTGGTCATGGTTCCAATCCATTCCGCATCATTCCCACATACCTCCATCTCCCCATCCTTCATTCACTATCCTACATATCTTCCCCATCACTTCCCTATGGTCCATGCTTTTGCATAAATCTTTCATCTATCCTCATCCATAAGTCCTACATAATCCGCATCATAATCCACTATCGCACCTTTCATAATTCACTATCTACCTTCTCCATCTACCTCTTTCATGTCATCCCTACCAACATCAATGAGCACTTGACATGGTCCATGTGACGGCATCCATCTAGAAAGACTATCACTTTCATGGAACCAGACACTTGAGCCCTCCTATCCATATCCCTCCTATCCTATTCAAAAATGTAAAAAAAAAATGATATAAATGAAAAAAGTAAAGAGAAATCCCTTCGTCCAAGGGTGAAAACCTGGCAAACAAGCACCTTGGATAAGTACCATGATGAAAACTTGGCAAACAGGCATCATGCGTAAGTTTGATCTTCTATGTCACATACACTTGGGGGCATCTTATCTCATCCTCCTATCATTTGCCAACTTATCACTGTTCATCCTATCATATCCTATCCCACCATGTCCTTATCCATCTGCATACACATACCTATACTATCAAGTCCATTCATCCACCCTTCCTCTTTTGATCTTGATAAAGATTGGGGGCAAAATGTTGAAACATGCCTTGGAAAAACTCTTGGTATACCTCATCCTTTTCAAACCAATCAAGCCTATCATCCTATCATAATCCTATTGTCAGAAGCCTAATCCTATCACTATCCTATTGTTCTGAGCGTTTCATGAAAAATCCCAAGCATACTATCTAGAATGGGGCATGTTATTCCTATGCGACATAGTCTTTGAGATCACATCCTAGCTCTCTTATGCATACATCCAATGTTGCCTATCCTCTTATCCAATTAGTGTTTATGAGTCTTCCTTTCCATCTCCCCATCCTTTTATCCATTCATCCTAATCCATCTTATATCCTTTCTTCCACCTAGACTTGGTCCTCCCTCGTCACTGGTATCTAGCACAAAGGCTACCAAAGTTGTAAATCCATTGATGTTCAAAACATATCAAAATACAAAAAAATCATAAAATATCCTGAAAAAATCCACAAAAAAAAATCATAAAATGTCTTGAAAAAATCCAAAAAATTATAAAATGTCCTAAAAAATACAAAAAAATCAAATATCCAACAAAAATCAAAATAATCATTAACAAATCAATTCACTCAAATCAAGTCAATCTATCAATCCGTCAAATCAGTTCTTTTAATTCAATCATCAAATCAAGCCAATCTTTCAAACAATTAAAATCAATCATCAAAATCATCAATTCAAAACCACATCAATCCTATAGAAGAAAATCAATCCAATCAATCAATGAAAATCAAATCAATCATCAGATCAGCATCAATAAAACACCAATTAGAACTACATATCGCATCTATCATTAAGTGCCTTGATTCCGTGGACACGGGTATGCAGGTAGTCTGGTGTATGAAGGAAGTGTTGAAAATAATCTTATATGATTGTCTTTTCATTGATGACAAAAGGTTGGTTGTGATAAGTAGTGTCATGGGTTGTCATAGTTTCCATGGGATTATGCAGTGGCAATAGTTTGGTGACTTGATCTCAGTTGCAGTTGGAATTAGATGTGGCAATAGTTTGGTGCTTTTAGTAGTAGTGACATTGGTTGGCTCATCTTGATTGGTTTGTTCTTCATCTTCTTAGTGGGCATTAATTTTGATATTGTTAAGCACATGCCATTATGAAGGCTTACAAAAGGTTTATATTGCAAGACAAGGAGTTTGATTTGCTCTTCCATAGTTTAGATGCAAGTGATCAAAATTAGTTATAAATGCAGATACATGATCTTTTTACAGAGGTTAGATGTTTTATGATAAATGTTTCATGTTTATCCTTCAATGATCTCTAAACCTTTATTCTTATCATCATTAGATCCTATGTCATCATTTACTAAAGTCTTGATTGCCTGTCATGCATTATATACACTTTATGTTATAATTAACTGTTCACTGGTAGAAAGGGTAAAAGTCACTTAAGTGACAATGTTAAGGGCTTCATTCACATGTTATTACCGGCCCCGATGCCTAGGGTGCTCGGTTATCAGGTTTATGCCACAAAGCAAATGGCGTCAAAAACCAAATCAATGTCCATAGTTTGAAAGACATGTGGTGGGTATGAGAAATCGGGTGGATACGATTTGAATGGAGTTGAAAGCCCAATGGTTAGGGAAACCTTCTAAATTTGATGGGCTACAGTGTATAAAAACCAAAAATCAAGGTCTTTTCTTCTTTAGAGAATGCGGATTTCTATATAGAGAGTTTCTATTTTTGAGCAGAGATTGTGATGGAAGTTCAAGATTGACTAAGACATAATAAAGGAAAGTTTTCTTTTTCATATTATATTACAATTTTGAAGCTTTGTTTTGTATTGTGTTTGAAAAAGAAACAATATGGAGAGCAAAGATACGGATGGGTAGAGATGAATTTTTAAGGTGCAAAGAGATTTTACTTGCAAATGAATTATCAAGGACCATACAGAGACACTTAATGTTTGCAGAGATAATATTCCTTATACACAGATAATTTGAGTTTTTATTATGCTTGTTCTTGCATAGATAAATTATGTGCAATTGTTTGTGTATGATTGAGGTCATATTGACAACTTTATTAAAGTTGGTGCAAAAATAAATTGGAGTGTTGATGAATATTGGTAAGGTGAAATTCAGTTAGTATTGCAGAGATGGTTGAATAGTTTGTTGAATAAAAAGGAGGAGATATAAGTTTTTGAACTTTATTGAAAGAGGGAAACCCCCTTGTTTTCATTTTGTTCATTTTTATTTTGGAGTTGACAGTCAGTGAGACTTGTGATGAAAAACAATATGCCAGTGAGGCAAAATAGTTTATGTCAGTGAGACATTTGTAAACTTGAAGGTTTTAACATTTAAGCCAATGAGGCAGTTTGAGTGTTTTTCTACCCCTAGAGAGTTTTCCACTCGGTAACATTTTTGTGTCAAAATTTCTTGTGTTGATGTTCTGCATATTTTCATTAATCATGTGTTTGAAAATTTGGTGATTGTGAAATCATTAATCAATTCAGTTTTGATAAACTTCATTGATAATTTTGAAAGGTGATAAAAATTGGTTTTTTGTATCAACACTGATTCAGCCCCCTCTCAGTGTTGATTGTACTCCTACAATTGGTATCAGAGCCAGGTTCCCTGTAAAGGCTTAATCAACTTGGGTAGATCATATATTTGGAGTACTTGTCATGGCAAGTCAAGAAGGTTATTCAAACTACAAAGCACCTATGTTTGATGGGTCTAACTATGCATTCTGGAAGTTCAAGATGGAGTCATATTTGTCATCTTTGGGGTATGATGTGTATGTTGCCATTGAAACTAAATATACTGCTACAAATCCTCCTTCAATAGATGATGAGAAAAGGGCATATGAAAATCATGCTAAGGCCAAAAATGCAATATTTTGTGGCCTAACCAATGATATACTTGTCAAAATCATGGAGTGTAAGACAACTAAGGCAATATGGGACAAGTTGTCCAATATTTATCAAGGAGATGATAAAATCAAAGAAGTAAAATTACAATCCTATAGGGCAAAATTTGAAAGTCTCAAGATGAGTGATGATGAGAAAGTGGCAGAATATCTTCTAAGAGTTCAAGAAATTGTGAATTTCATAAGAGGATTGGGTGATACTTTGGAACAAAAGACAATTGTTACAAAAGTCTTAAGGACTTTAACTTCAAAATATGAGTCCAAAGTGTTTGTAGTAAAGGAAAGAGATTTAAGCAAAGTAACCTTTGATGAATTTCATGGCACATTCATAGCCTATGAGATGAGAATCAGTAATGATGCACATTTAAGCAAAGAAGCTGCTTTCAAATCAGTCAAAAAGGAGAAAGAGGTAAAATCTGAATCAGAGGAGTTGGATGATGATCAAGAAATATCCCTTGCAAGCAAATTAAAAAAGGGGTCAGTTGGCAAGTACAAAGGTAAGCTTCCGTTTAAATGTTTTGAATGTGGACAGAATGGACACTATGCAGCTAAATGTCCTTACAAGGATTTAGATAGTGATGAAGATGAAAACAATAAGCAATTAAAAAAAAATAGTTTGTTCCTAGAAGGAAAAATAATTTCAGAAATAAAAGAAGTTTGTTTACTAAAAATGCTGATGTGACTGAAAGTGATTCAGATGATTCTATTGAGGAAGATGCAGAGACTTTGTTTATGGCTGTCCTAAATGAAGTGCAAAATGAAAAATGTGAAGAACAATCAAATAATTGTGAAGTTGTTATTGATTTTGAAGGAGAGTTGAAGTGTGCATTAAGTTAAGTCAAAAAGATTAAAAAGGAGACCATTGCACAAAGAAGTTAGTTTCAAAAGGAAAATGAAATAATGCATAATAAACTAACTGATTATGAGAAGCAGATTGCTGATCTAAAACTGTCTCTTGAAGAAAGTAAGAGAATTATTGATGTTAAGAGTAAAGAGTTGAATAACAAGGACAAGGAGTGTCATACACTTGAAGCTAAAATTGTGGATCTAAGAAGAAGACTTGATATGTGCAAAAGTAGTGACAAACTTGATGATCTCCTTGACAGACAAAAGGGATTCAAAGATAAATCAGGTCTTGGATTTGAAGAGGGACAAAGTTTTCAAACAAATGATAAATCAATCAAAAGGACAACAAACTACAAAAGGAATGAAACTTTCAGGTATAATGCTCATTTTATTGGATATTGTTTTTGTTGCAACAGGTTTGGACATAAAGCCAGTGAATGCAGATTTGGAGTTAGAAGAGGAATGCATTTGCTGCCAAGAAATCTATTCATGTTTTCAAGAAGTTTGAAGTGTCACAATTGTAAAAATTTTGGGCATATTGCTAAATTTTGTAGACCTTCTTTGCAAATGCAGCAAACTACAAGGAATACTATTCCAAGATTGTCTTCTTTAAGCCCTGATAAGAAGTTGCTTGTTTGGAAACCCAAGGTGATCAATAAGAGCTTTGATGTCATGATTGCACAAGCTGCTTTTCATGCCAAAAAGAAGGAACAATGGGTGATTGATAGTGGTTGTTCTTGTTGCAAGTATGGATCTAAACGATGTTGTCATTGATATCAACATACTCCTGTTGCATTAATGTCAAGAATTGGAAGAGGTATGTGCTTAGGATATTGAGAAAATTAGCCCCATCAGAAACAGAGAAGAACAGTGAAGATAGTGAAGTCTTATGAAGCAAAGATCCCAAATAGTTGAAGATCAGAGTATGCGCATCAAAGGGTTTTTAGATATGTGTCTGAAGGTTGTCCAGTCAAGATTTCAGAGGTCTACATGAAGATCTAAAGAAGTTATGGGTATATGAGTAGAACTTGTTCCGACAGCTATTCAGTGGTGACAGATTGGCACAAATAGGTCCGGTAAGATCCGGAAATGCAATATCATGTTCTACGGATCTGGTGGCATGTTTGGGAAGCTAATTCGAATCAACAAATCGATTGGTCTATGGTTTGGAGGTCCGCAAGTGATCCTTCTAGTATGGCAGAGATGACTGGCTGTGTTCTTGTGATTCTGGATGAAGATGCAAATGATTACAGTAAGTAGAAGTGGTGCGGATGTTCTTGGTGATTCAAGAAAGTTTGTGGAGGTCTCCAGATTGTGTCCAGTTCGTGTTGGTGGTCTGCATTGAAGATTGAGCCTGTAATTGAAGATTTACCTCCAGGTAATGGTGTTCTTCCCAGTCCTAGCCGACCAGAAGATTTGCACCTATTGCAGATAATCTAGAAGATGTTTTGAGAGGTGTGACGTGTTCCTCGAAGAAGATTGAAGTCCCAGCTATGCGTGGCCGACAATGTAGTAACTCGCATGAAGTTTATGTAATAAGTCAAGTTGTATGTTTGTAATTGCTCTGTAATAAAGTAAGTGTATGTTGTGCTGACTTTGATGATCATTCCCAAGTCAATATCATGTATAAATAAGAATTGTGAAGTTGTTCAAAAAGTATCCAATGTGGTCATGATGAGGTAGTGGTAAGGAAGAGGAGCGAAATAGCAAAGCAGAGGTGTTGAGCTTCAATGGAACTAATTCAAGCATAGTAAAGATGCTAAATTCTAGTTCAAGTTGATAATATTTATTTTCTTTTGTAGACAGTGAGTCTCCTATAGGCAGTGTGCCTCTTGTGAGAAGTGTGCTCGGGTAGTGCGCCCTAATTGGTAGGTGCCATTTCATTTCTCATATTCTTTTAACAGAGAATAAAATCTTAGGTTAGTCACCCCGTGGTTTTTCCCTTAACCAAGTTTTCCACATTAAAATCTTGGTTTTATTTGTGTTGAGTTTGTTTCTGCTCTTAAATTATTGCATTATGCTTCCAGGATTGAATCTTTGATATGCTATTGAAATATAAGAAGGTTTTAAGTAAATACGGAACAAAATTTTGTGACAACTGATTCACCCCCCCTCTCAGTTGTCTATCCTTGAATCAACAATTGGTATCAGAGCTAAGTTCCTCTAAAAGAGCTTAATTGCTTGAGGAGATCCAGGATGTCTTCCTACAAGAAGGATATTTCGAGGTTTGATGGAACTAATTACACTCTTTGGAAAAGCCGCATGGAATGTTACTTGCAATGTATGGGAATGCAATATTGGACTATGGCTTCAAAAAGGTATGTTCCTCCAAAGAATGGTCCGACAACTGTAGATGAAATTAGAGATGCTGAAGATAATCTTCGAGCTAAAGAAACCTTACTGAGTACCTTATCTGATTCAGAGCTAACAAATGTTATGGATTTAAAAATTGCATATGAGATTTGGGCAAAGCTGGAACTTCTGCATAAAGGAGACAAATATGTTAAATGTGCCAAGCTACAAAGTCTCAAAGGAAAATTTGAAAACCTGAAGATGAATGAAGATGAGAATATCACTACATTTATGCCAAAAGTAAATGAGCTTGTTTGTGGCATTAGGTGTGCTGGTGGAACCTAGGATGAAGATGAGATTATTGCCAAAGTTCTTAGATCCCTACCTCCTGCTTACAAACACAAGGTTGTTGCTATTGAAGAATTCAAATCTTTTTCAAATATCACAAGAGATCAATTGGTTGGAAAATTAGCTGCATTTGAATTGGCTGAGTTTGGAGATGCACCCCCAAGACTAAATTTGCATTCAAAGCTAGTGCCTCTGTAAAAGGAAAACAAAGGTATGATCCAGGAGAGAACTCTTCAAAGAAACCATCATGGTATGAAAAAGAAAGAAAAGATCTGGAAGAAGTTGAGTCAGAAGCTGCACAACTTGAAGCCCTTATTGCCAAGAGATTGCCAAGAGGATCCAGTACTTGTATGAAGGAAAACTGGCTTTCAAATGTTTCAATTGTAACAAGATTGGTTATTTTTCCTCAAGGTGTCTGGAAAGATTTTCAAAGCCTAACCCTAATAGATCAAGATTTCAAAAGAAGTGTTACTATGTTCAAGAAGATGATGATGAAGGAGTAACAGATGATGAATCTGAGATAGGAACCAAATCTGGAAGTGATTGGGTGTTTATTGCCATTAAGGAAGAAGATCCAATGCCTACTGAATCTACCAATCATAAGATAGAAAGAGCTCTGGCTGCTCAGGTTGAAGAAAAGGATGAATGGGTCATTGACAGTGGATGCTCTCACCATATGAATGGTGACAAAAACAAGTTCATAAACCTAGAAAGATATGAAGGTGGAGTTGTAAAATTTGGAGATAATTCTACTGGCAAAATTAAAGGCAGAGGAACCATTTCTTTTGATGGTAAGAACAAAACCAGTGATGTTCTATATGTTGATGGTTTAAATCATAATCTTCTCAGTGTTGCACAGCTGGTAGACAAAGGTTATGATCTTCGATTCAAAAATAGAAAATGCAAGATCTTTGAAAGCTCCGGAACTGAGAATGCATCTGGTACTCAGACAAAAGGTAACATCTTTCACTTGGTTGGTACTGGCAAAAGTTGCTTATTTGTTCAAATTGATTAGAGTTGGTTGTGGCATAGGAGAATGTGTCATGTGAATTTTGATAACATCATTAAGATAAGCAACATCCAGGCTATAAGAGACCTTCCAAGATTGGTGAAACCTTCTAATAGCTTGTGCAAGGAATGTTAGTTAGGTAAGCAGAATAGAGTCTCATTCAAAAGTAAGGAACATTCTTCAACTGGATTGTTGGACTTGGTGCACACTGATCTATGTGGTCCGACAAGAATCAAGAGTCTACAAGGAGATAGATATTTCATGTTGCTGATTGATGACCACTCCTAGATGATGTGGGTGACTTTCTTGAAAGAAAAATCTGAAGCACTTGAGAAGTTCAAAATATTCAAGGCTATGGTAGAAAATTAAACTAGCATAAAAATAAAATGCCTCAGATCTGACAGAGGTGGAGAATTCACATCCAGAGAGTTCATTGAGTTCTGTGAGAAACATGGGATAAAAAGATAGTTATCCGCTCCAAGGACTCCACAACAGAATGGAGTAGTGGAGAGAAAGAACCGAACCATCCAGGAAGCTTCTAGGACCATGATGATGGAAGCCAATGTTCCTTAGATCTATTAGAGAGAAGCTATGAGCACAGCTGTTTATACTCTTAACTGGGTACAAATCAGAGGCAAGACTGGTAAGACTCCTTATGAACTTTGGTTTGGCATCATTCCTACTGTGAAGTCTTTCAGAGTCCTTGGTAGCAAATGCTATATCAAAAGAGATGAAGACCTTGGCAAGTTTCATGCCAGAAGTAATGAAGGAATATTCTTGGGTTACTCTACTCAAATCAAAGCTTACCGGTGCTATAACAAGAGATTAAGGAAGATTGTGGAAAGCACAAATGTGAAAGTTGATGACAGCATGGAAAATCCCTCAAGATACTATGAGTATGAAGCTGATAATCAAAATGATATCTCAGACCAAGAAGAATGAGTTCAAACTCCAGTCCAAATTCAGATTGATTCAGAGAATCCAAAAACACAAGAAGAAGAAACAAGCTTGAATGAACCTATCCAAGAATTAGAAGTGCAAGTGATTCCCAAAACTCCCAGGTATGTAAGACTGAATCATTCTAAAGACCAGATCAAAGGAGATAGAAGCAAAGGTGTTCAAATAAGAAGAAATATTGCTCAAGATTCAGTGAAGTATTGTCTGATTTCAAAAGTTGAACCAAAAATAGTAAGTGAAGAATGCAATGATGAAAGTTGGATTAAAGCAATGAAGGAGGAATTGATGCATATTGAAAAGAATCACACTTGGGATTTTGTTCCCAGACCTAAGGACAAAAATGTGATTGGGAATAAGTGGGTCTTCCGGAACAAACTAAATGAAGATGGTGAGGTAATAAAAAATAAAGCCAAATTGGTCTGTAAAGGCTATTCTCAAGCAGAAAGAGTTGACTTTTGAAGAGACTTTTGCTCCAGTGGCAAGGATTGAAGTAGTTAGACTATTTCTTGCCTTTGCTGCCTTCAAAGATTTCAAGGTATATCAGATGGATGCCAAGTCTGCTTTCCTAAATGATGATTTAGAAGAAGTGTACATTGAGCAACCGGATGGATTTCAACTGTTTGATAATGGAGATATGGTCTGCAAATTAAAGAAGGCTTTGTATGGACTCAAACAAGCCCCAAGAGCTTGGTATGAAAGGTTGGACAAACATCTTCTAAAATTGATGTCAACAAAGGTACCGTTGATAGTAATCTATATTTTAAGATTGATCATGAAAATATCTTGATAGCTGAAGTATTTGTTGATGATATTATTTTTGGAGGAAAGGATAGTATGTGCAAAACTTTTACAAATCAAATGAAAAGTGAATTTGAGATGTCCATGTTTGGTAAAATGAATTTCTTCTTGGGTCTACAAATCACTCAAACAAAGAAAGGAATCTTCATATCTCAGACCAAATACATGAAAGAATTATTGAAACAATTTGGGATGGAGGATTCAAAGGCAATGAATACTTCCATGGCTACCGGATGTAAGTTGAGCAAGGATGTTGAATCTCCTAAAGCTGATCAGAAGACATATAGGTCTATGATTGGGGGATTGCTCTACCTCACTCAAACTAGACCTGACATTATGAATGTTGTTGGTCTTGTTGCCAGATTTCAAGCTGATCCTAGAAAATCTCATGTCATGGCAATCAAGAGAATTCTCAGATATTTGAAGGGAACAGTTGGGTATGGATTGTGGTATCCCAAGGATCATGATTTCTCTCTTCATGCTTATACTGATGCTGATTGGGCAAGTGATGTGGATGACCAGAAGAGTACCAGTGGTGGTCCATTCTTTTTAGGGAAAAGATTGGTTCCTTGGCTAAGCAAGAAACAAGAGGCAATATCTTTGTCTACTGTAGAAGCAGAGTATATTGCAGCAGCGAGAAGTTGTACTCAAGTATTGTGGATGAAGCAAATGTTAAAAGACATCATAGTGGAGTATGAAGAACCTATCACAATCTTTTGTGATAACTCAAGCGCAATAAACATATCAAAAAATATGGTGTTGCATTCAAAAACAAAACATATATCTATCAAGTTTCACTTTTTAAGAGAGCAAGTGAACAAGAATGAAGTCAGATTGGAGTGTGTGCCTTCAAAGGATCAGATTGCAGACATTTTTACCAAACCTCTATCTAAGGACACTTTTGAGTATCTTAGGGAGAAGCTAGGGGTTATTACCCCTCCGGTTCTGAATTAAGGTGCACTGATGTGCATCTGTTTGGTGGAGCTCATAGTCATATGTTATGATCCGGATTGATGCTAGGTGGTTGCTACTCAGGGGGAGAAGTCAGTATGATTCTGAAGCATGAGAAGTGGTTGCAAGTATGTGCCCTTTGCCATTGATGTCAAAGGGGGAGAGAAAACATGTGAAAAACAAAAAGTGGTTGCTGATCAAAGGGGGAGCAGTAGAGGAAGAGAAGACATGTGAATGATTGTTTATGTTAGGGGAAGCTATGTCAGTTAGGAAGGAGAAGTGCTTGTCTTGATGGTTAAAATAGTTTTTCATATCATATGTTGCCATCAATGACAAAGGGGGAGATTGTTGCAAGTATGGCTCTAAACGGTGTTGTCATTGATGTCAACATACTCATGTTGCATTAATGTCAAGAATTGGATGAGATATGTGCTGAGGATATTGAGAAAATTAGCCCCATCAGAAACAGAGAAGAATAGTGAAGATAGTGAAGTCCTATGAAGAAAAGATCCCAAATAGTTGAATATTAGAGTATGCACATCAAAGGGTTTTTAGATATGTGTCTAAAGGTTGTCCAATCAAGATTTCAGAGGTCTGCATGAAGATCTGAAGAAGTTATGGGTATATGAGTAGAACTTGTTCCAGTAGCTATTCAATGGTGATAGAGTGGCACAAATAGGTCCGATAAGATCCAGAAATACAATATCATGTTCTGCAGATCTGGTGGCATGTTTGGGAAGCTAATTCGAATCAACAACTTGATTGGTCTATGGTTTGGAGGTCTGCAAGTGATCCTTCTAGTATGGCAGAGATGACTGGCTATGTTCTTGTGATTCTGGATGAAGATGCAAATGATTACAGTAAGCAAAAGTGGTGCGGATGTTCTTAGTGATTCAAGCAAGTTTGTGGAGGTCTCTAGATTGTGTCCAATTCATGTTGGTGGTCCGCATTAAAGATTGAGCCTATAATTGAAGATTTACCTCTAGATAATGGTGTTCTTCCCAATCCTGGCCGACCGAATGATTTGCACCTATTGCGGATAATCTAGAAGATATTTTGCGAGGCATGGCATGTTCCTGAAAGAAGATTGAAGTCCTAGCTATGCGTGGCCGACGGTGTAGTAACTCGCATGAAGCTTTTGTAATAAGTCAAGTTGTATGTTTGTAATTGCTCTGTAATAAAGTAAGTGTATGTTGTGCCGACTTTGATGATTATTCCCAAGTCGATATCATGTATAAATAAGAATTGCGAAGTTGTTCAAAAAGTATCCAATGTGGTCATGATGAGGTGGTGGTAAGGAAGAGGAGCGAAATAGCAGAGCAGAGGTGTTGAGCTTCAATGGAACTGATTCAAGCATAGTAAAGATGTTAAATTTTAGTTAAAGTTGGTAATATTTATTTTCTTTTGTAGATAGTGAGTCTCCTGTAGGCAGTGTGCCTCTTGTGAGCAGTGTGCTCGGGCAGTGTGCCCTAATTGGAAGGTGCCATTTCATTTCTCATATTCTTTTAACAGAGAATAAAATCTTGGGTTAGTCACTCGGTGGTTTTTCCCTTAACCGGGTTTTCCATGTTAAAATATTGGTGTTATTTGTGTTGAGTTTGTTTCTTCTCTTAAATTATTGCATTATGCTTCCATGATTAAATCTTTGATATGCTGTTGAAATATAAGAAGGTTTTAAGTAAATATGGAATAGAATTTTGTGACAACTGATTCACCCCCCTCCTCTCAGTTGTCTATCCTTGAATCAACGGTTCTAATCACATGACAAGAGATGAAGATAAGTTTGTTAAATTTGAAGACATTGATGAAGCGCCAGTTATGTTTGGGAATAATGATTGCATTATGATAAAAGGCAAAGGTATAATTCTTCTTGATGATGAAAGACCACTACATGATGTGTATTTTGTTGAGGGTCTAAAGCATAACTTGTTAAGTGTTAGTCAAATATGTGATAATGGCTTTAATGTTGTTTTTGATGCACATGGATGTGAGATCAAAAAGAAATTAGGTAAAGTTGTTGCATCAGGTCTAAGGACTAGTGGTGACATCTACAATCTTCATGAATCTGAAACTAAAAGTGTTGATAGCCATATTTGTTTCATGGGTCAAATTGAAGAAAGCTGGTTGTGGCATAGGAGACTTGGTCATGTGAATTTTGACAATCTTGTGAGAATCAACAAGAATCACAATGTAAGAAATATGCCTCATATTTCAAAACCAAGCAATACTACATGCAAAGAGTGTCAGTTGGGTAAGCAAACCAAGGTTAGTTTCAAACCTAAGGAGCATTTCACTTCAAAACCTCTACAGCTTGTGCATTCAGATTTATGTGGTCCTACAAGGACTAAAGCATTAGGAGGTGAAAAACATTTTATGCTTTTCATTGATGACTTTTCAAGAATGACATGGGTAACATTCTTAAGGCATAAATCAGAGGCTTTTGAAAGATTCAAAATCTTCAAAAAGATGGTTGAAAAAGAATCTAATTTCAAGCTAAAATGTTTAAGGACAAACAATGGAGGAGAATATATTTCAAAGTAATTTGAGAAGTATTGTGAAAAACATGGTATAAGAAGGCAATTTTCAGCTCCTAGAACTCCACAACAAAATGGAGTGGCTAAAAGAAAGAACAGGATTGTAAAAGAAATGGCAAGAACCTTACTACATGATGCAAATCTGCCAAACATCTATTGGAGAGAAGCTATTCATACAACTGTATATACTTTAAATAGAGTTCAATTAAGGGTAAAGTCAAATTATACACCTTATGAACTTTGGTATGGTAAGTCAGCTAATGTTGGCTATTTCAAAATTTTTGGAAGTAAGTGTTACATCAAGAAAGAGAATGGTACTTTGAGCAGTTTTGAATCTAGATCTAATGAAGGTATATTTTTGGGTTATTCTACTCATAGTAAAGCATATAAATGCTTTAACAAAAGACTCAAAAGAATCATTGAAAGTACTAATGTTAAGGTGGATGAGAATTTGTAGCCTTGTATGTAGTTGATTCATGACAAGGAAGATGATCATCATTCACAAAAGGAAGAAGAAAATCAGGCAGAGGAAGAAGCTCCTAAAAAATTAGTTGAAATTAAGACAAAGACTCCTTCAAAGGCATATAAAAGAGATCATCCTCATGAATTTATTATTGGAGACAAGGATAGTGGTGTGTTAACAAGAAGAAAGCTTGTTGCTGCAAATAATCAAGCACATGTGTGTTTGCTATCAGAAATGGAACCAAAAAGTTATGTTAAGGCTAGCAAAGATGAAGCCTGGATTAAGGCAATGGAAGAGGAGCTAAGTCAAATAGAAAAGAACAAAACATGGGAACTTGTGCCAAGACCAGAAGGTAAGAATGTCATTAGATCAAAATGGGTATTTAGAAATAAGCTTGATGACAAAGGTAAGGTTGTTAGAAACAAAGCTAGATTAGTTTGCAAAGGGTATTCACAAATTGAAGGAATTGACTTTGATGAGACTTTTGCACCTGTTGCTAGATTAGAAGCTATTAGGATGTTTTTAGCTTTTTCAGTTTATAAAAATTTTAAGGTATACCAAATGGATGTAAAATCAGCTTTTCTAAATGGTGACCGTGAAGAAGAGGTTTACATGGAGCAGCCAGAAGGATTTGTGAGCAAAGACAAATTAGATCATGTGTATAGAATGAAAAAGGCTTTATATGGGTTAAAACAAGCTCCAAGTGCTTGGTATTATAGACTGGATAAGTTTCTACAAGAACAAGGATTCATAAAAGGAGGTGTGGACAACAATTTGTACTACATAATCAAAGGTGAGGACATCTTAGTTGTTGAAATTTATGTTGATGACATCATATTTGGTAGTAACAATAATGATATGAGTCTTTCATTTCCTAACATCATGAAGTCTGAATATGAGATGTCCATGTTGGGAGAGTTGTCCTTCTTTCTTGGTCTTCAGGTATCTCAGCTTGAAAAGGGAATATTCATCGCACAAAATAAGTATGCCAAAGAAATGTTGAAGAGATTTCAAATGGATGATTGCAAACCTTTAGGTACTCCTATGGAAATAGGGCATAAGCTAAGTAAAAATGATGAATCACCTGAAGTAGAACAATCTTTGTATAGATCTATGATTGGCAGTCTTTTATATCTCACTGCTTCTAGGCCTGATATTATGCAGGTTGTTTGTTTAGTTGCAAGATTTCAAGCTTGTCCTAAATAATCACATTTGAATGTTGTTAAGAGAATCTTTAGATATGTTAAGGGTACACTTGATTTTGGTCTATGGTATCCTAGACACAATGATTTTACACTTCTTGCCTATACAGATGCAGATTGGGCTAGTTGTCTTGATGATAGGAAGAGCACAAGTGGGGCAACTTTCTTTCTTGGTGGTAGATTGGTTGCATGGCATAGTAAGAAACAAGATTGTGTTTCTCTATCTACAGCTGAAGCTGAGTATATTGTTGCTTCTTCATGTTGTACACAGGTGCTTTGGATGGTCCAATCACTTCATGATATCAAGGTTGAGGTAAAAAGGTCTGTATCTATTCTTTGTGACAATACTAGTTCTATCAATATGTCAAAGAATCCTATAATGCATTCAAGAACTAGGCACATTGCTATTAGATACCATTTTCTAAGGGAGAAGGTGATTGAAAATGAAGTTGCTTTGGAATATGTGCATATAGATGATCAATTGGATGATATCTTCACAAAACCATTACCTAAGGAGGTGTTTGAATCCCCGAGATAGAGATTAGGGGTTCTATCTTTTGCTTCTCTTCAATGATTTTCAAAATTGTTGGATTCAGGGGGAGTTATTGCTGAAATTTTTTTTACCCTGAACTCTATTTAATAGATCAGGTTAGTTGAAGAAAATAATTGCTTCTATTGTGGTGTAGACAGTGCAATGATCAGAGTTTCTAGTTGATCAGTATTTTCTTGTTCATGTTTACCTTTTACACTTAATGTCAAAAAGGGGGAGAAGATTATGATGTTTTAATTGGTTGTCTTGCATAGTTGTTTTGCCATCAATGTCAAAGACAAAGGGGGAGTTTTGTTGCAAATAATCTTATATGATTGTCTTTTCATTGATGACAAAAGGTTGGTGGTGATAAGTAGTGTCAAGGGTTGTCATAGTTTCCATGGGATTATGCAGTGGCAATAGTTTGGTGACTTGATCTCAGTTGTAGTTGGAATCAGATGTGGCAATAGTTTGGTGCTTTTAGTAGTAGTAACATTGGAAGGCTCATCTTGATTGGTTTGTTCTTCATCTTCTTAGTGGGGATTAAATTTGATATTGTTAAGCACATGGCATTATGAAGGCTTACAAAAGGTTTATATTGCAAGAAAAGGAGTTTGATTTGCTCTTCCATAGTTTAGATGCAAGTGATCAAAATTAGTTATAAATGCAGATACATGATCTTTTTGCAGAGGTTAGATGTTTTATGATAAAGGTTTCATGTTTATCCTTCAATGATCTCTAAACCTTTATTCTTATCATCATTTAGATCCTATGTCATCATTCACTAAAGTCTTGATTGCCCGTCATGTATTATATACACTTTATGTTATAATTAACCATTGACTGGTAGAAGGGGTAAAAGTCACTTAAGTGACAATGTTAAGGGCTTCATTCACATGTTATTACTGGCCCTGATGCCTAGGGTGCTCGGTTATCAGGTTTATGCCACAAAGCAAATGGCATGAAAAAATAGATTGACATCCATAGTTTGAAAGATATGTGGCGGGTATGAACAATCAGGAGGATAAGATTTGAATGGAGTTGAAAGCCCAACAGTCAAGGAAACTTTCTAAATTTGATGGGCTACAGTGTATAAAAACCAAAAATCAAGGTCTTTTCTTCTTTAGAGAATGCAGATTTCTATATAGAGTTTTTCTATTTTTGAGCAGAGATTGTGATGGAAGTTCGAGAGTGACTGAGACATAATAAAGGAAAGTTTTCTTTTTCATATTATATTGCAATTTTGAAGCTTTGTTTTGTATTGTGTTTGAAAAAGAAACAATATGGAGAGCAAAGATATGGATGGGCAGAGATGAATTTTTAAGGTGCAAAGAGATTTTACTTGCAAATGAATTATCAAGGACCATATAGAGACACTTAATGTTTGCAGAGATAATATTCCTTATGCATAGATAATTTGAGTTTTTATTATGCTTGTTCTTGCAGAGATAAATTATGTGCAATTGTTTGTGTATGATTGAGGTCATATTGACAACTTTATTGAAGTTGGTGCAGAAATAAATTAGAGTGTTGATGAATATTGGTAAGGTGAAATTTAGTCAGTATTGTAGAGATGGTTGAATAGTTTGTTGAATAAAAAGGAGGAGATATAAGGTTTTGAACTTGATTGAAAGAGGGAAACCCCCTTGTTTTCATTTTCTTCATTGTTATTTTGGAGTTGACAATCAGTGAGACTTGTGATGAAAAACAATATGCCAGTGAGGTAAAATAGTTTATGTCAGTGAGACATTTGTAAACTTGAAGGTTTTAACATTTAAGCCAGTGAGGTAGTTTGAGTGGTTTTTCTACCCCTGGAGGGTTTTCCACTCGGTAATATTTTGTGTCAAAACTTCTTGTGTTGATGTTCTGCATATTTTCATTAATCATATGTGTTTGAAAATTTGGTGATTGTGAAATCATTAATCAATTTAGTTTTGATAAAGTTCATTGATAATTTTGAAAGGTGATAAAAATTGGTTTTTTGTATCAACACTGATTCAACCCCCCTCTCAGTGTTGATTGTACTCCTACAGGAAGTGCCCAGATTCAGGCACAGATGATATTTCCTTTGTCTTCTCTCATCTATCTTCATCAAATCATCAATCTTTCAAAACAATTCTTCCCATCAAACCACTTCTTAAAATCATCAATCTATCACTTCTTCCAATCATTCCATCCAATAAACTCAAATGCAAGCCATTCTTTAACAATACCAATCAAGTCAATCAAGCTTGTCAAATTATCCAATTGCAATAAGTGGTCTTGATCCTAATCTTGTCGTAAACCAAATCATTAATCAATCATCAATCAATCAATCAATTAATCAATCATCCTTGTGTTGATCTAGGGATATATCATTCCCCGCCATGACAACACTATCATCATCAATCATTAATCAATCAATCAATCAATCATCAATCATCCTTGTGTTTCTCTAGGGATATATCATTCCCCGCAATGACAACACTATCATCATTAATCAATCAATCAATCAACAAATTAATCATTTGGTTTGCAGCTTGATAGGGGCAATACCTTGTTTATTTTTGAATCATTTATGCATGTTTTCTTGCTTGCTTATGTGTGTTATCTTTTTATCTTGCATTTGCATCAGTATCTTCCTAGCTAATATTCATATCTTGTATCTAGACAAGGTTGTATTATGCTGGGGCATGAGACACATTATCACCTTGGTCCTTATACCTTGGTGCATAATGTCTCATGCTAAATCAAACATATGGTTGCTCACTTTCATTGCAGCATAACGCATCTTCCTTTTCTTCTATCCATTTCCTCCTCTTTCTTCCTTGACCAATCCATTTCATTTCGAGAGCCTACCCATTTTTATCCAACCTGCCTATCCTCTCGAGGGGGCATCATCATCCTATCATTCCATCACCATCTTGTTTTCCCTTCCATCATCATCTTTTTCCTCTATCCAGACCTTAGCTTCTTTGAAATGATGTTACTCGACACAAATTTTATCATCTCAAACATCATCTCAAAGAGGGGCAAAATGTAGACACCCAAAAATGTCCACTTGTCGCAACGTTACATCAGTTAGGCATCTTATAGCATTTTTGCCCTAGGCATGCCATATCATCACCTAATTTACCATTTTCCTCTAATAAATTAAATAAATCCAACATTTATTTAATTTATCCATCCCCTAGCATTATTAAATTAATAAATTTTATTTATTTATTTAATTTTCCTTTCCTCTTAAATTAATTAAAATAAATCTTTTTATTTTATTTTATTTATTACTTTTATCCTCACATTTATTATGATTTAAATAATATTAAATTATTTAAATTATTAATCCTACCTTCCATTTTCATCTCTTGAGATGACTCACCTACTTACCATTTGTATCTCTCAAATCTTCTCAAGTTATCTCTTCCACCTTCCAATTTCCTCTCAACTCATCTCATCCACCTTCCATTTTTCTCTCCCAAGTTGCATAGCAACTTTCTAATCTGATTATCACTCACCAAATGGGAAACTTTATCCATCCTTTCTCTCAAATTTTCCTATAAATTAATCCATTTCAAAGCCATTTGTGATGGATGAATCTTCTAAGCACCGTCACTCTGCCAAAATTCCTCCTCATCCATCACCAATCTATTTTCTTCCTCTCATCCATCAATCTTCATCTTCGTCGTTGTGGTGCAAAACATGAGCAATCAAACAAGGAATCTCTAAAAACCTTAGGTGAATTTGTTATGTTTTGCATGCATTATCTTTTAGATCTTTTGGGGTTTTGATTTCTTGGGTTTGGGTTGAATCTAATCTTGTTTGCTTAATCTTGTCAATTTCTACCCAACACAACAACAATCATTGCCCAAATGTATAAATTGCTCATATATAGAATAATGATAAATCCTCCTGTTGGTTACCAAATCTGCAGAGGGTTTGCCAGTTCCAATGCACGGGTGGATTCGGCCAACAGATTACGGGAGGTTGCGTGAGCTGCCTCCCCTTCACTTCTGGTTCTGCCGCACCAAGGGGGGTATCCCTATGACAAAAGATGTAACCTTGACTAGCTCAATGATAGAAAGATCTAACTTGACAACAACAGGCAGAATACTCTCATGTATGGACCAAGATCTGCATGATAGATCACAAGGTTGGCAACATTCTTGGACATATGTGTCTGGTTGGGTATGAGAGTATGCAGGGATCCTAATCCTACTCCTACAACTAACAGGTGGAAGTGATGAGATGGGTGGACATAATGTCCTAGATGTAAGACAAGGGGTTTTGGCTCATAACTACTGACCCAGAAATAGATTGGTGCCTATCCATTGGGCAAGGAGTCAACTAGATGTATACAGCAGATGGTTTGCAACTTTCACTCAAGTTTCAAAGGGTTTGAACTGATGCTTGCCTTACAAACATCACCCAAGAATGGGTATCTAACTACTTCTACTTACAGACATCCCTGCAGACATGCAACCTTCCCCATGCTCAACCTAAAACAATTTAATCCACTCCTTGAATGGAAGTTAGAGATCAAACATGTGATACAGAAAACCATATCCTAGAACCTGAGAAACCCTTAGCAACCAGATTCAGAAGAAGGAGAATAACATGCAATAAATGGAGACAAGCAGATAAACACATGCAATGAAGTATTTTTCATATAAAATCAACACTGAAACTAAAATATGTGCAAAATACACTCATGCTACAACTCATAAACTCCAAAATGGGATACAACAGCCAGGATCATGCCCTGTTCTTCGTTATTTACACAAAAGAATGCCCAAGTCTTCAACAACCTAAAATGAGTGACACAGTCTGCCCTTTATAGCAAAACTATGTACTCCACGAATTAATTACAAGGGAGGCCATAAATCCCACCAGATACATAGTATCAGAAAAATGGCGCTCAAAATCATAAATGCAACAGGGGACAAAACATGGAGAAGCCAGAGAAGGATGAGGATTAGTTGAGCTCGAGCCCCACACCGCTGCCCAGGGACATTCCTCATAAAACCAGTGGTTGAACCTGTCAATCGCGCACCTGCAAGATCACCATTAAAGCAACATCTACCCGCAGCCTTTGGAATGCAGCCACAGCAAGTTTCTCCCACCAAAAATAGTCACAAGCACTCAGGAGAAAACCCACGCTACAGGCTCAAAACGTGGCCGTCGATCTAAAACCCATCGCTGAGATCCAACAGCCCCAAAAAATGCTAAAAAGTCACCCACCAACTAAATTGTGCCATGCAAACACTTCAAGTTTCAATTGCTGACTTTTCTGCCTTTCATTACTTGCTTCTCAAAAAGGACACGCGGCGGCCTCCACAACATCGGCTATCGGGATAGGTGGCAACCTCCGCAGTCTCCATTGAAACACAAAGAAACATCCTTTGAAACTTATGTGGAGGCAGCCACGTGTCGAGCTCTACAGCACCCATTAAAACTATGTCTTTAAATGAAGTGGCCTCCGCTCGTGACACTTGGCGCCTTCCGCCACATTCATGAAACATACTGTGTCAAACCTTAAGTGTCCCTCACAAGTGACAGCTGTCACAATCTGCGGCATTTGAAACTTGAAACACATAAAGAAACGGGGCCCACAAACTCCCACTCGCCACCATAAAAGGAAAACAGGGGCAAGTCCGCAGAAGCTGACACTTGTCAAGCTCCGCGGCCATCTCATGAGACACATGGCACCTTCTGCGCTTAGATGAAACATTATAAAGGGGCTCCTGAAACTCAGGCGGAGGCTGCCACTTGGCAACATCCACAGTAGCAACTGTTAACTGGGACCCACCTTGTCTGTGCCAAACATTGAAACAAAATAGAAACTACGCAGAGGCTGACACGTGTCAGCTTCCGCAGTCAAAACTAGGGGCACGTGGCACTGTCTACGGCAGCTTAGGAACTTTTTGAAACTCAAGCGGACAGTGACACATGGCAAGCTCCGCGTTGCCTTGAGAAACATTAAGGGTCTTCGAAGCCTTTGGCGGAGACTGTGAAACTTTTAGAGTCTTTCGGGTGCCTCCACGTGGTGCCTTCCGCGGCACTCTTGAAACTTTAGGAAACTCTTTTGAAACTTCGGTGGAAGCTAACACTTGGCACCTTCCGCACATTCTTGAAACTTTAAGGGGCCACCTCTGCTATTGATACGTGGCACACTCCGCGGGAAGCACAATCAATGGCGCGGTCTAAACCGGGGCCTAACACTTAGCGGTCCCACGGCTATGGCACAACTTGACCCTTCTAGCCACACTTAGAAACATTTTAGAAACTGGAAACTGTGGCTCAAAATGCATTCCTAAATGCATGTAACTCAGATTTTAAAGGGCCGATAGGATCTCTCGACCCGCCACTGCCATTTTAACCTGCACACAACTGATTTCTTGCATTTTTTATAATTGCAGGGGCCAAAAGATTAGAACTTTTTTGGATTTTTAGGGAAGAGACCTGACTTGAAACCCCAAACATAAATTATTACTAATAGTGTCTCCGATTGTGGACGTGCAGGCACAAGATTGCAACGAGAACCTCAGATCTCTGGGATGCAGACCAGTCCCTTATCCATTGGGCACAGAGTCAAACTTGCACCAATCTGCATCACCAAACACATTATTTCAAAATAAACATGGTGGCCCAGGGCCACCAAAAAGGAAAAACCATAATTTTCCTTTGTCAAACACTTGATTTTCTTTTGATTTATTCAAATGAAGCCTAAAAGAATTTAACCACTTGTAGCAACCTTCTTTGCAATTATTTGTGCTGCTGCCCATTTTTCTTTCTTTAACAATTCTACAACTAGCTTCATCAGCATACATTATCATCAGTTGTAGAATGTTATCATCATATGAGTCACTGATGTTGCTTGGAAAAATAACAGACTCACATGAAACAAATGAATCCACATTAGAATTTTGCCCTTCCTCAAAAAATAAGAGCTCCTCTATATCAAACATGCAATATTCAGGCACAAGCAACATCTCATAATCAAATTTATCTTCATAAGCATTTAGATATTCATCATCATTGTGCTCAGCAGTATTGTCATTAATGTCCACCTGAAATGTCTCAAGAGAAGGCATAAAAAGCTCAGAGTGCAGCCCTTCATCAAAAGCTTTGTAGTTACCCATGCAACCAACACTATCCCCAACTATATGAGCACACACATCTGCAACCTGCCCATTCACCTCTGAATAGTGACCCTATTTTTTCTCTTCACCAATGCACTGATACCCAAAAGCAAATTTTTCAACCTCTGCATTGTGAAAATGGTCAGAATCTTCAAGGAAACATTCATATTCAGCATCCAAATATATTTCATCATCTAAAAGGCTCACACATGCATCTGAATGCTGACAATCACTAGCATATTTACTGCCATCCCTTGAATCAATGTTTTCTATATTCAGAGTGAAGCTCTGCATATCCACCTCATATAAATAATCAGGAATAACTGGGATATGCCTATCACTGCAGGATGCAACTTCATGTATATCTTTCATTTCATCATTTGAAGAGCATTTTGCATCTGCAGGCCTTTCTTCTAGAGGCAGACAACAATCTTTGACTTCATCATTGTAGGATGTGCCTACATTTTCTACAACATTTTCTTCATGCATTAGATCATGGCTACACACACTATTCTAAAATATATTTCCCTCTGCAAAATCATATTTTAATGCACATACTGGGAGAGCTGAAATATATTCACTTTGATAACTGCTTTGACAACTTGCAGCCATGAAACCTACTGGCATTCCATATTTCTCATTGTTTTCTATGTCCATAGCAAATTGGAAAGCTTGGTGAAGGGTAGCTGGTTCTTTATCTCTTAATAAATAACTCATTTCTTTATCAAATGCAGCCAAATAAATTGTCAAGCATAATGCATTATTGGGTCTCATATATTTAGGAATTTGCCTGAGCAACTTAATAAATCTAAGATTAAAGGCTAGAACCAATTCCTCATCTCCCTTTTGGATATTCATAAACTGTATGATCAGAGAGGCCACATCAAACCTTTCACCAAACTGTTCTAGGAATGCAACTTCTAAATCTATCCATGAAGAAACTAAACAAACAAGCAGGTCTGAAAACCATATCCTAGCATCATCTTCTAATGACTAAACAAAGAGTTTCATTACAACATCTTCATCCTCTACCTCATAATCTTCTATTAAATTACAAAATCTTTGCAAATGTTTGTTTGCCGATTCAGAATCTAATCCACTATATCTTGGCAAACATTTCCTAATTTTATTGGGAATAACATTTGGGTAGCCATATATTCCTTCAAAATTTAGGGCTTTATATCTTTCAATAAAAAAATGGTCTTCTTTGAGAGCACAACCAGGTTTGCTATTCTAAACTCAACATTTTGAATCAAAGATGAAATACCTAGAAATATGTTGCAGCACTGATAGGTTCAATCAACAGAGTCGCCACCTCTCACAGAGAGGACAAAATATCAACAAGGCACATTTGTAATTCTGGATTCACCACGCCAGTAGAGCACCACATGGTTACTTGATTTTGCTGCAACAACTTCACTAGAAACTAGATTTCCCAGCCTTCAAATCACTTGACTCTCTCTCTCCCCAGTAGAGTCGCCAAAATCTGTTGCGACTTGGATGGGCACATAGATATTATTCTTTTAAATCAACTCCCCAGTAGAGTCGCCAAAATCTGTTGGTTACCAAATCTGCAGAGGGTTTGCCAGTTCCAATGCACGGGCGAATTCGGCCAACAGATTATGAGAGGTTGTGTGAGCTGCCTCCCCTTCACTTCTGGTTCTGCCGCACCAAGGGGGGTATCCCTATGACAAAAGATGTAACCTTGACTAGCTTAATGATAGAAAGATCTAACTTGACAACAACAGGCAAAATACTCTCATGTATGGACCAAGATCTGCATGACAGATCACAAGGTTGGCAACATTCTTGGACATATGTTTCTAGTTGGGTATGAGAGTATGCAGGGATCCTAATCCTACTCCTACAACTAACAGGTGGAAGTGATGAGATGGGTGGACATAATGTCCTGGATGCAAGACAAGGGGTTTTGGCTCATAACTACTGACCCAGAAACAGACTGGTACCTATCCATTGGGCAAGGAGTCAACTAGACGTATATAGCAGATGGTTTGCAACTTTCACTCAAGTTTCAGAGGGTTTGAACTGATGCTTGCCTTACAAACATCACCCAAGAATGGGTATCTAACTGCTTCTACTTACAGATATCCCTGCAGACATGCAGCCTTCCCCATGCTCAACCTAAAACAATTTAATCCACTCCTTAAATGGAAGTTAGAGATCAAACATGTGATACAGAAAACCATATCCTAGAACTTGAGAAACCCTTAGCAACCAGATTCAGAAGAAGGAGAATAACATGCAGCAAATGGAGACAAGCAAATAAACACATGCAATGAAGCATTTTTCATATAAAATCAACACTGAAACTGAAATATGTGCAAAATACACTCATGCTGCAACTCATAAACTCCAAAATGGGATACAAAAGCCAGGATCATGCCCTGTTCTTCATTATTTACACAAAAGAATGCCCAGGTCTTCAACAACCTAAAATGAGTGACACAGTCTGCCCTTTATAGCAAAACAATGTACTCCATGAATTAATTACAAGGGAGGCCAAAAATCCCGCCAGATACACAGTATCAGAAAAATGGCGCTCAAAATCATAAATGCAACAGGGGACAAAACATGGAGAAGCTAGAGAAGGACGAGGATCAGTCAAGCTCAAGCCCCACACCGCTGCCCAGGGACATTCCTTATAAAACTGGTGGTTGAACCTATCAACTCAACCCATCGCACCCCTGCAAGATCGCCATTAAAGCAACATCTACCCGCAGCCTCTGGAATGTAGCCACAACAAGTTTCTCCCGCCAAAAATAGTTGCAAGCGCTCAGGAGAAAACCCACGCTGCAGGCTCAAAACGTGGCCGTCGATCTAAAACCCATCACTGAGATCCAACGGCCCGAAAAAATGCTAAAAAGTCACCCACCAACTAAATCGTGCCACGTAGACACTTCAAGTTTCAATCGCTGACTTTTCTACCTCTCATTACTTGCTTCTCAAAAAGGACACGCGACGGCCTTCGTAACATCGGCTATCGAGACAAGTGGCAACCTCCGCAGTCTCCATTAAAACACAAAGAAATATCCTTTGAAACTTATGCGGAGCTAGCCACATGTCGGGCTCCGCAGTGCCCATTAAAACTGTGTCTTTAAATGAAGTGGCCTCCACTCATGACACTTGGCGCCTTCTGCCACATTCATGAAACATACTGTGTCAAACCTTAAGTGTCCCTCGCAAGTGATAGCTGTCACAATCTGCAGCATTTGAACTTGAGACACATAAAGAAACGGGGCCCACAAACTCCCGCTCGCCACCGTAAAAGGAAAACAGGGGCAAGTCCGCGGAAGCTAACACTTGTCAAGCTCCGCAGCCATCTCATGAGACACATGGCGCCTTCCGCGCTTAGATGAAACATTATAAAGGGGCTCCTGAAACTCAGGCGGAGGCTGCTACTTGGCAACATCCGCAGTAGCAACTATTAACTAGGACCCACCTTGTCTATGCCAAACATTGAAACAAAATAGAAACTACGCGAAGGCCGACACGTGTTGGCTTCTGCAGTCAAAACCAGGGGCACGTGGCACTGTCTGCAGCAACTTAGGAACTTTTTGACACTCAAGCGGACAACGACACATGGCCAGCTCCGCGTTGCCTTGAGAAACATTAAGGGTCTTCGAAGCCTTTGGCGGAGACTGTGAAACTTTTAGAGTCTTTCGGGTGCCTCCACATGGTGCCTTCCGCGGCACTCTTAAAACTTTAGGAAACTCTTTTGAAACTTCAGCAGAAGCTGACACTTGGCACCTTCTGCGCATTCTTGAAACTTTAAGGGGCCGCCTCTGTTGTTGACACGTGGCACACTCCACAGGAAGCACAATCAATAGCGCAGGTCTAAACCGGGGCCTAACACTTGGCGGTCCCGCAGCTGTGGCACAATTTGACCCTTCTAGCCACACTTAGAAACATTTTAGAAACTGGAAACTGTGGCTCAAAATGCATTCCTAAATGCATGTAACTCAGATTTTAAAGGGCTGATAGGATCTCTCGACCCGCCACTGCCATTTTAACCTGCACACAATTGATTTCTTGCATTTTGATAATTGCAGGGGCCAAAAGATTAGAACTTTTTTGGATTTTTAGGGAAGAGACCTGACTTGAAACCCCAAACATAAATTATTACTAACACCTCCAATCATGTAAACTAAAGACCAGATATGAGTTAGCATAGATTTGTATTTATTCCAATCATCAACTAGCAAATGGCTTCATTAACTATAGCTCTTATACCTGACATTGCCAATAATCAATTTGGATCTCAGTTTGTTGAATTTTGCCACACCTATTATAAGCAAGTACTCCTTATATTAGGCCTTGTACAAAAGCATAATTGTCAAACCTAAGAGCTTTGAGAAAACATATTTGAACTTTCAGAGGTGCACGAATGACTGTATCTAGGTTCAATGTCAAACTAACTATGTCATTATCTTGAATCAAGAGTTCCTTTACTTAACTAAAAATGTTCAAGATAAGAGGTTTTCCTTCCTAAAATGTGGAAATAAGAGGCCCATGGAAAATTAGATTTGTCATCCCAAATTTGCAATCAAAATTGAATAATAAGCCTTAAGAATTATGACCAGTTGTGCTTACTATTAGCAGTTTATTAACACTAAAATACTAAATGGAAGAGTACCATATGCAATGGATCTCTATCATCTATCATCAAATTCAAGCCTACTAAAAGTTTTATGATATGTACATTGACAGGCCAAGGATGTGATAGCAATATGCAATATGTTCCATTCTATTCTCTTGCAAGCAAACAATAGGGCAGAGCCTACAAGGTTTGAGAATAATAAAAAATACGCTAACAACTAGAATTAGTAGTGTGCCAAGAATTTTGGCAAGAAAATGTATACACCTAAAAATGACACGACTTTGTCTAAATAAATATTCTTAATACTTATTTAAGTCTAATTCCTCTATCAATAAATAAACAAACAAATTTATTTATTTGATTCAATTTCTTCCAATAATTAAATAAAATCATTTATTTAATTAAATTCTTCTAATTCCTCCAACAAATTAAATAATACCAATTATTTAATTAGTTCTTCCAAAATCATTCCAAATTAAATAATATCAATTATTTAATTGTTTCTTCCAATAATATCTTCTCTAAATTTAAATAAATCAAATATTTATTTAAGTTGTCTATTTCTTCTAAAAGTTATCTCTAAATATAATTCAATCATTGTGCACATGCAATTAAATATTCTAAATATTTAATTGAGCTAAAATATCTTCTCATCCTCATGCAATTCCCATTCTCTAGTTCTATTCTCTTAACTGACAATCTATTCTTTTAATTGATTTTTTCTCCAGTTAACTCATTCTTCTATTTTATTAATTCCTCTCATGCAAAATAGAGAAAGACACATGTCATCTTCCTATTTGTGCACATTCCTCAACCGTTCTATATTATTGATCTTCTCATTCTTTCTATACCATTGATCTTCATTCTCTCAAGTCTATAAATTGAACCCTATTCCTCCATTTCATTCATCTAGGCTTTAAGTAAACTTACTCTATAGGAATCATAGCGCCCCTTTAGCACCAATTCCTTCATTGCTTGCGATCAACTTGTTACCATATCACTACCATTGTTGTGAAGCTCATCTTCATTACAAAGCATTATCATAGCCATTCTCCATTGACAATCTTGGAATAGCAAGGAAGTGCACTCTCTCAGGGCCTTATTCATACATGCAAGATGGATTGAGATAGGCAACCAACGAAAGCCATGAAGCTTTGAGGTTTGCAAAGGTTTTTGAAGTTCTTTTGTTTGATTGATCTCTTTGTTTCTATATTTCGTTGAGTTTTGGGTATTATTGATATTGATATATTGATTATTCATGTTTAATCCAATTTTCCCTTAACATTTTTGGAGCCAACCGTGGGGCCTAGCCCCAATTTAACCCAAAAACTAATTTTTTGTGTTTTAGAAAGCCACACATAGGAGGAAATCATGCATCTGACACATCCTAACATGCATATACTATATGTTTTGGCACATACATCATTTTGGTGCATACAATCTCTGATCCGGTGCATTTGCTGTCTATTACTATGCATACATCCTTTCAGTGCATACAGACGCTGTTACAACGCATATACCCTCTGATACAGTGCACCTGTTAGTTCGGCGCATATATACTATTTTCATGTGCTTTTGACCTCTGTCTTAGCACATATGTATTGAGGCGCTTCTAATCTTTGTTATTGCGCATGAAAATCTCTGAAGCTGCGCATATAATCTAGGTAGTGATTTTTAGGGTTTCCTTGAAGTTTTCACTAACGCTAACATCTTTTTACAGGAACACTCTTGAACTGTTTGCAGGCTAGGTACTGGTTTAGAATCATATAGTTGCACTTGTTAGCTCACACTTCGATTTCTAATGGGAAAGTAAATGGATGCTCATGCAAAGCTCACATAGTCTTAACTAGGAAGGTGGTAATTGAATCACTGCCATCTTGCATATCATTGAATCATTGCTACATTGCTATCCTTCAAAGTTAACAACTCATTGCTATCTTGTTATCACTTCAAAGTTAACAAATCACTGCTATCTGGGTAAAATTGAACACATCATTGCTATCTTGGTAAAATTGAACCATTGTTATCTTGTCATCACTTCAAAGCTAACAATTTTTTGTGCTTGCCCAAGTAGATAGCTCATCTAGTTTTTCTCATTTTTAACTAGGGGAAAAAGAACCATTGTCTTCTGTGTTTTGGGAATGATACCAGGCCTATGCTCTCCCCTATCTCGGGTGACCAAAATGCCAGACATATCATTTTCGCATGTGTTTTTTCTTTTAGAGGGGCCTGCTCTTGGATACCATTCATCCAAGTAGGAACGACCCTAAGTGGTAACAGGCTAGATGCCAAGCCCTACCAATCCACTATAAATAAATTACGTTTGGAGTAAAAGCTTCAAACAATGAGTGCAGTTATGTTATACTGACAGCCAACCTCCCCCAAAACCCTCCAAGGTGCAACCCTTGCAGGCTGGGAGACTCCATAACAGAGAGTAGTGCTGCCGCATGTATAACCACTCGAACGGTTGCCTTTATTAAACACCTTTGTCTTAGTGGCCAAAAACCCTATAATCTAGTGTAGGGAAGGGCAATGATTGCCTCCCGAAGATGCCTCACCTAGAGATAGGGAGAATTTAGTTTTATACTGTCCTTTGAAGCCTAGGTTTGTACTTGCTTTCTTTTAGTCCAAAAAGAGTCAGAAAATATACAAAAAAATAAAAAACCATGAAATCATTCTTTGTGTTTGCTGTGTCTTCTTGCCGTAATTGATTAAATCAGATCAAATAGACCTCCTTTGCAAAACAAGAAACCAAAAAATTCTGCAAAGCGTGTTAAATTGTGCAAAAACATTGAAAAAAACCAGAGCTGCGCTTTTATCATTTTCTGCTGCGCATTTGAGCTAACTTTTGGCGCATATATCTAGACTTACTGCACTTTTTATACCTATTTCTACACATAAAATTTACCAGTATTGCACAACTATACTAACTTGTGGTGTATTTACTTGTTTATGTTGTGCATCTATTCCAACGCATGCGCAACAGTGAGCACTTCTGCATACATTGAGAGAAAAAATTTGCCATTTCTGGGTACCCATTTTAGCTTCATTCCCAATTCTGAGATCAGATCTTACCTTGCAGTCATGTTTCCATCCATTCCTTAGCATACCCTCTCTTTCATCGGTCATCTCATCCACTTTCTGTCAGGTCTTCCTAAGCAGAGTCAAAGTATCCCATATCAGATTAGCACAAGTTCTTTGTCAGGTCACTTTGGATCCAAGTAACCCTAGTAGGTCATAGAACTTCACTAGTGGTCTTGGTGCACGACTATTCCCTACACAGTAAATGGGTATCAAGTACCCTTACTAGTGGCTACCATCTTGTATCGGCCATCTTACTTGGAATCATTGATCTAAAGAGTCCTTTGGTCAAATCTCGTCAAAACAAGTATCCTATTCTCACCAGTCTCCGCATGCATCTTTCCCAAGTCTCTAGTCCCATCCCACTTCATCCTGCATCACCTTGCATAGTTCTCACCAGATCCCAATACCAAAAGCAAACTGAAATGGCCGAAATACCCAAACACATTGGGTCTTCTCATGACAACGAGCCTGAAATCACCCCAGAAGAGTACCAAGAAACCATCCAAAGTAAAAAAATTTAGCACATGATGGACAAAATCCTCCATGAGGACCCTCAAAAGTACTTTCTGCACCTTACAAGCCTAGGGCTTAAACTCCTCCCCAACTTTGATACCGATGCGTTGAAAGAACAAGGAGAGGAAAGAATCCTTGAAAAGAATACAAATGAGGAAATCCCCCTAGAAGGCAAAGGAAAACAAACAATGGACCAACCACGCCTATGGGCATGATAATGAAACAGATTCAAACCTTACAACAACAGTATGCAGAATTCAAAATAGGGACAGCAACAAAAACTTATTCATTGGAGGATATCTCACCATACCCATTTGACAAAAGTTTTAAAATGATACCCTTCCCCTTTCAATTCAAAGTTCCCAAGTTTGACAAGTACAAAGGGAAAGGGGACCCTAGAGATCACATTAGGGAGTTTAGCGCATCATGCTTAGAAGTGGCTCATAATGACACCTACCTCATGAGACTTTTTCCTAGATCCCTAGGGGGTCAAGCAATGGAATGGTTCTCAAGACTTCCTCCGGGCATTAAAACTTTCAATGAGTTATTAAACCTTTTTGTCACGCACTTCTCTTACAACATCGAGCATGAAATATCCATGCTAGACCTTTGCAACACAAAGCAAGAGGGTGGCGAATCCTTCGCCGCATTCCTACAAAGGTGGAGACAACTCGCGAGTAAGTGCTCGTATCACGTGCCAGAGAAACGGCTGATAGAAATATTTGTCCACAATCTAAATCCCAATCTTAGCTACCAAATATAAATTCAATGCCCCAACTCGTTTATGAAAGTCATTGAGATGGATCGTTTATTGAAAAAGCTATGATCGCCATAGGGCAAATCATGATATATAAAGACACACCTAACTCAAGCTACACAACCGACAAATTGAAGTTTTGGATGAAGAATAAGAATGTAGTCAATGATGGAGTGGTGGATGCCAAGGTAGCGCCTCCCAAGCAATAACAACCTATCTTCACTCTCAAAGGAGAGGCAAGTAACGCTCCATCCAACAAACCATTCTCTCGCGAACCCCAACAATGGTTCATGTCGAATCCTAGATGGAAGTTTACACCCCTAGGAGACTCTCAAGAGTCTGCGCTAAGAAAGTTGTTGGCTAACAACGAGATCACCCTTCCTCCCACTAATGATTACGAACCGCAAGTAAAACCTCACTATTGGAAAGACAGATTTTTGCGAGTATCACCGAGGAAGAGGTCATACAACTAACAACTGTATCTATCTCAAACACGTCATCTAAGACATACTTGATCAAAATCAAGTGGGTACTCAACACCATACCTTGAATGGGACACATGTAGCATACAAGGATCCTCTCCTAAACCACGACAAGTTGTATGATCACAACAACAACAACAACAATGGAAATAACAACCACAACAGGCTAAATCAGAACAATGGTCAACACAATGCCAACTATGCCAATGTATCGTTCGACTATACAGTCAACTGTATAACAAAATGCACATCCCAAGTCAACATGATCACCTCCAACCATCAATCGGGACCTAACAAGAATGATTGCAACATCATCACCTGGAGTGGTAAGGTCACCTTGAACACTCTACCTCCAAGGTCATCACATTCTTTGTCTCACCCCCACACTTATAGTGTCATAGACCAACTCTGAAAGACTCTTGCCCACATATCTATCCTTGAGTTGTTGCGTCTATCTCCTTCACACAGGGAAATTCTCGACAAAGCCTTAGTGGAAATAATTGTACCCACGAACCTGGCCCAAGAGAAGTTTCAAGCCATGGTAGGAAATCTAACCTCCTCAAGCACTTTGTCGTTTGCCAACGAGGATGACCTATCTGTCTCCCAACCTCATAACACACCTCTGCATATCGTCGCCTTCATCCATAAACACTGCATCAAGAGGGTTCTCATTGATGGGGGAGTTGGTTTAAATATTTGCACGTTGAAGTTAGTCCTTACATTGGGGTTCTCCAAATCAGCAATGGATCCTAGAAAAAAGATCACCATCAAAGCCTATGATGAGGAAGAGAGGACTACAAAGGGAACAGTGGTGTTACCCATACAGATTGGATCAGTTATCAAGGATGTTGTTTGCCAAGTCCTTGACAGGGAGCTGGCCTACAACATCCTTCTAGGTAGACCATGGATTCATGCCATGAAGGTTGTTCCCTTTACTTATCACCAATGCATAAAGTTTCCCCATAACAGAAAATAGATCACCATTCAAGGTGACCCTGATCCCTTCCAACATTGCAATACTTTCCACTCCAAGCCAGATTACATCATCACTAACAATAGAGCCTATACATTCCCTATCCCACAGCATGACCATACCGCTAAAGCTTCCTCATCCAAGCCCAAAGAGTAGAAGATCATTATCAAAGAATCAAGAGTAGGGGAGTACTCCATAGAGCACAACCTCAATCTAGCCAAAATGCCTTTATCTCCAAGATCTTTTGGCTGACCCAAGCATTTTCCAAAGCCACCTGCTCCTCCTGCACCTCCCGCAGCTCCCTTTGTAAAATGGGGGACCTTAACCAATGAAACCGAAGAGAGAGATGTCTCATCTTGGCTCTACATAGAAGAATTAGACACACTGCAAGAACCACCTAGGCTCCCAACTGAACTCTATGGGCGTGGTGAGACTATCTTACATAGGATGGGCTATGAAGGACAAGGCCCTATCAGTCTAAGAAAAGAAGGCATAGTGGAACCCATCCAACCCTCTTCATCCTCATTAAGAAGAAATACAAGAGGACTAGGCTTCCAAGACAAAGGCAAGGCTAAGACAAATGCTTGTTTTGTAGAACAGATTCATGCACTCCAAGATGACAGTGATACAGATTCCAATGAATATGAGTGGGAGGAACTCACAGAGCATTCCTATGAGGACAAGGGAGTTGATACCATCCAAACCTATAGCCCCTACCGTGAGGGACAAATGCTAACGCAAAGACCATTAGAGTGTGATTTGCCAATGCCTAAGAGTACAACCTTCGAGGAAGGTTCAAGTTCTATCGCGATAAACAATTTGGAGGAAAGTACCATCCCAAATTCTATCCCTACCAATACTCCTTACATATCCATTCAACATATCAACGAATCAGATCTATCCTCCAAGTCCCTTCCCCTCATGCATCCCAAGCTTATCGACTGGGATCTATGAGGCACCCCACAATTATATATGTTCCAAAATGATGATGCTTATATTGACTACATGGAACTTAGGGACCACCTACCCCTAGGAGATCGTAAAGCTGGCTTCACCATTGAGCTAAATACCATGGCTTATTTCAGAGAGGGTGCCAAGCCTTCCAGTTGTAAAAATATCAAAATCAAAACTGGATCTGATGGTGAAAACTACTTTGCGGCAGTATCAGATCCCAAAACAGTAAAAAGAAAGGACGCGTCTGATGGTGAAAACCCAACTGTGGCACCTGACGATGGAAGGCTTGACACTCTCCCCAATGACATTCACCACCAGAAGTCTCAGATTATTGTAGAACCTACAGAGCCGGTCAACATTGGAACAGAGGAACAACCTAAGATCATACACTTCGCAAAGTCTCTAACTCCACCAGAAAAGACCAAGTTTATACCATTCTTCAAGAAAAAGTGAGACAACTTTGCTTGGTCATACGCAGATATGCCCAGTCTAGATCCAAATTTGATCCTGCATCATCTTCCACTAGATCCAGGAGTGAAACCAATCAAACAAAAGCTTAGAAAGATGCATCCGCACATAGCACTACTAGTCAAAGAAGAACTCAAGAAGCTATTGGATGTAGGGTTTATCAGAGCAATAGACTACTCAGAGTGGATATCCAACATTGTACCAGTGTCCAAACCTAATGGTAGAGTCTGATTATGCAATGATTTCAGAGATCTAAAGAAAGCTTGCTGCAAGGATGACTTTCTATTGCCCAACATAGAAGATATCATTGTTGACTTAACAGCAAGGCATACCATGTTGTCTCTCATGGATGGCTTCTCCGGATACAATCAAATCAAGATAGCACCAGAAGATCAGTACAAGACAACTTTCACTTGTCCATGGGGCACTTTTTGTTGGAATGTCATGCCATTTGGGCTAAAGAATGCTGGGGCAACATATCAATGAGCCATGACCACTATCTTCCATGATATGATGCATGTCACAATGGAGGACTATGTGGATGATATCCTTGCAAAATCACTCACAAGAGAATCACACCTGGATATACTAGAGAAGGTCTTTCAGAGCCTAGAGCAATTCAAGGTCAGATTGAACCCAAAGAAGTGTGTGTTTGGAGTCACCTCAGGCAAACTCCTAGGTTTCATCGTCTCAGCTAATGGAATAGAGGTAGACCCCGCCAAGGTCAAGGCTATTATGGAAATGCTACCACCTAAGAATATCACTCAATTAAGGTCCCTAAAAGGCAAGCTATAGTCTATCAAGTGGTTCATATCACAACTAGCAGACAAATGCCAACCTTTTAGTCATCTCTTACATAAGAACATTCCATTTCAATGGGATTAGTAGTGTGAAGAAGCATTTGGCAAACTAAAGGAGTACCTTATGAATCCACCTATTCTCATGCTGCCTATCCAAGGTAAGCCTCTATTACTCTACATATCTGCTACACCAACAGCTCTCGGAGCCCTACTAGCACAACATGATTATGAAGGCAAGGAAAGGGCCATATACTAAATTAGTCACACATTAGTAGGCTATGAACTACAATACTCCCAGATAGAAAAATCGTGTCTTGCTATGGTTTTTGCTTCCCAAAAACTACGCCATTACATGCTAGCACATTCAGTTAAGCTTATAGCAAAGATCAATCCACTCAAATACCTATTAGGCAAAGCAGCTCTTACAGGTCGCCTAGCCAAGTGGGTAATGCTATTAAGTGAGTACGACATTGAATATGTAGAAAGAAAAGCTATTAAAGGCCAAATCATAGCAAATCAATTAGCAGAGGCACCATTATAGGACAACCCACCCATGACATTCGAGTTCCCAGATGAATCCATTTTTAATGTAGTAGCATACTCATGGAAACTCTATTTTGATGGCTCCTACACGAACCATGGATCGGGGGTAGGAATCTTATTGGTCACTCCTCATGGCGACACGATACCAAAGTCTTATCGTCTGCTATTCCCATGCACAAATAACATAGCAGAATATGAAGTCTTGGTCATTGGCCTCAAACTGGTAGTAGAATGGAAAATAAAAGAGCTACATGTCTATGGTGATTCCCAACTTGTGATCAATCAAGTCAATGATGATTATCAAACCAAAGATGAGAAGCTTGTCCCATACAAGCGGATGGTCAATGACTTTAAGGAGTACTTTGTGATCATATCCTTTGAACAAATACCTCGCATTGAGAACAAAGTAGCAGATGCAATGGCAACCATCACTTGGCTCCTCAAGATCCTAGAAAATAAGTCATGATATGAGTTCTTGTGGAGACAATTTGGTAGCCAACTTATGATCTTTCTGAAGCCTATTCCATATGCCTACTAGTTGGATCTGATTCACCTTGGTACGGTAAGATTTACACTTACCTCAAGGATAACACCCCCCGCCTGACTTATCTTCAAACCAATGTCAAACCTTCATCCGCCAAACTTCTCGATGTGCCATTATTGCCGATACCCTATACCACCGAGGCCTAGATGGTACTTTACTCCATTGTTTAGAATGAGAAGAATCTCAAACCGCCTTGCGATACGTACACGAAGGTATTTGCGGAACACACTCTAACGGTCCTTCTTTAGCTAAGAAACTCATGCGTTTGGGATACTATTGGCCCAACATGGAAACTGATTTATATCAGTTCGCAAAGAAGTGCAAGCAATGCCAAATACATGGAAACCTGATACATGCACCAGCTCAAGAGCTACGACCGCTAACGACACCTTGGCCCTTTTGTCAATGGGGACTTGACCTTGTGGGCAAAATTCACCCACCTTCATCTAACGGCCTAAAATTCATAATAACTACCACAGAATACTTTACCAAGTGGATTGAAGTCATTCCCCTCACCACCGTCATAGGTAAACAAATCTCCTCATTCATCCTCAATTACCTCATCTGCAGATACAGAATTCCCTCATCCATTATCACAGATAACGGAAGACCTTTCAAAAACTAGGATGTGAAAGAACTTTGTGATAAATTCCAAATCCAACACCATTTTTCTACTCCCTACTATCTGCAAGGCAATGGCTAAGCGGAAGCATCCAACAAAACCATTTTGAAGATCCTCGAGAAAATAGTCAATGATGCTGGTCATGATTAGCACATTCAACTGAATCTTGCTCTGTGGGCCTATCGAACTAGTATATGCACTCCCACATGTGCTACCCCTTACACACTTGTCTATGGATCAGAAGCTATTTTGCCCATCGAGGTCGAGTTACCATCCCTACAAGTGTCGTTAAAAGGTCTTATCACAGATAAAGACTACAGAGTTTTCAGACTTCAAGAACTAGAGTTATTAGAAGAAAAGAGACAGAATGCATTTAACCATCTCAAAGCATATCAACAGAGAATGTCTCGATGCTATAATCACAGGGTCCATCCAAGGATATTTAATGTTGGTGATCTAGTCCTCAAAGAAAATCCCCACAATCAGTAAGAGCGAGAAAAGAAAGGTAAGTTTGAGCCCAATTGGCTTGGTCCCTATGTCATCATTGAAGCCTATGGGTCAAGAGCATATCAGATAGCAACATCAGAGGGTGAGTTGTTCGATGACCCAATCAATAGTATGCATCTTCGTCGATTCTACACCTAAGAGAACCCCAGTGTAAGGGAAGCAATATATCCAAAAAGGCAAAAAACATCAAAAAATCAGAAAAAAATAAAAAAATCAAAAACATATAAAAATACAAAAAAATCATCCTTTGGTGAAAACCTAGCAAGCAGGCGCCTTGGATAGGTTCCATGATGAAAACCTGGCAATCAGGTTTCATGGGTACTTTCTAGCTTCCATGCAAATAAAAGCAAGTGGTGAAAACCTGGTAAACATACGCTACTTGTGATAAACCGCTTCCTCCATCTTTGGGAAACCAATCACCTTGTGTCCTTCCTCTTACCATCATATCTCATTCCATCCATATTTGGTTCATAATAAAAACCTAGTGATAACCTATCATGGCTTGATACTCTCTCTTTTGTCGCCTTGTCAGCCAAGGTCTTTTCCCATATCCTGTCCTCAATGTTAGCCTAGCATAGCGTATGTCGTCAGTACCATAGGGTCTACCCTAGGCTACATTGCCTTTGCATCATCACGTAGGCAAGGCCATCAATCAATGCGCCCCCGAGGCTTCCCCGTCCATCCCATATCTTGTTGTCTATCCTCTAGTCCATCCATGCTCCAAAGTCCTGAACTACGTTGCCTCTGCATTGTCACGTAGGCAAGGCCATTATCAATGCACCCCTGAGGCACTAGGTCAGTCCCTTAGGGTCCGTTTCCCCAATAAGGATTGTGGAACCTTTTCACCAAACACAAGCGCACGCAAGCAAACCCCGTTTCCAAGCAGAAGTTTTGACGCAAGACATCAACCTATCCAAAGTGAAGCAAAAGCAAGAGCAAAAATGATCCAAATGATTCTATCTAAATTATGGCAAGAAAGACACACCTAAATACAAGAGTGCTTTGTCTCAAAATTACAGTTGTGTCTTAAAGTCTTCACTTTTTGCTATCATGTTTCCTATGCTACTCGAGGATGCCAAAAGCTAGAGATGCTATGATGGAGACATGATTCTTTTCTTTGTTTCCTGCTTGTGGGTTTATCTTTAGTAATGTGAAGCCTTGTCTCAGGACATGATCAACGCAATGATCATCGAGGACATCAAAGGTCTAACATGAATGGGGGCAACCCTTGTCTGTTGATACGCAAACAATACTCAAGTCATCTTGGTTCAATTATACCTAGATGCTTGTATTAACTTGCTAAATCAAAATCCATGTAAGCGATGCTCAGGTCATCTCGGTTCAATTATACCTAGATGCTTGCATTCTCTTACAACATTTTGAAAAAATAAAAAAAAAATAAAAAACACCCAATGATGAAATGAGCACTTCAAAATACTTGCAATGTCAAGATGGCAAAACCATTTGCATCCACTCACATCCATTCACATCCACTTGCATCCATACCATGTCCCATGCAATAAAAATTATATGCAGAGTATCAATGTTTACAAATAAAAGCTTGTGATTCCTTCTGTCGAGTCATTCTTCTGTCAAATCAACTTTCCGTCTATCATTGTATCTCTCAGCAATAATTCTAGCTGTCAATCCGAGCAGTGATCAAAATGCAAGTCCATCCTTAATCCATACCAATCAAGTCAAGTCAATCTTGTCAAATTATCCAATCACAATCAATGGTCTTGATCCTTGTCTGGTCATAAACCAACTCGATCAGTTAATCAATCAATTGTCTTATACAAGATGTAACATTGTCAAAATCAGACCAACACACACATCTTACATGACATGTTTCATTTCCTAAAACCAGACACTATCCTTTGTGTTGGTCTAGGGATCTATCGTTCCCCGCCATGACAACACTGTTGTATATCATTATCACTATATCATTGGTTTACCGCTTGACAAGGGCAATACCTTGGTTGTTCTTGTATCATTTGTGCATACTTTCTTACTTGCTTGTGTGTGTTATCATTCTATCTTGCATCACGCATCATCCTACTCTTTCTTCCATAGCCCCTTTTCTTTGAACCTAACCTATTTTTCACCTTCTTCTTCGTGAGATTGTCTGTCTCACACCTTCTAACTTCTTCCCGTCCAATCTCCCGAGAGGGCATCCTATCGTCGTTAAAACCTGTACCAGGGGCAAACCGGGGCATGCATCATTATCAGAAAAATTTATTCTTTGAAGCAACGTGATAAAACACATTGCATCAAAGAGGGGCAAAATGTATACACCTAAAAATGACATGACTCTGTCTAAATAAATATTCTTAATATTTATTTAAGTTTAATTCCTCTATCAATAAATAAACAAACAAATTTATTTATTTGATTCAATTTCTTCCAATAATTAAATAAAATCATTTATTTAATTAAATTCTTCTAATTCCTCCAACAAATTAAATAATACCAATTATTTAATTAGTTCTTCCAAAATCATTCCAAATTAAATAATACCAATTATTTAATTGTTTCTTCCAATAATATCTTCTCTAAATTTAAATAAATTAAATATTTATTTAAGTTGTCTATTTCTTCTAAATTGAGTTATCTCTAAATATAATTCAATCCTTGTGCACATACAATTGAATATTCTAAATATTTAATTGAGCTAAAATATCTTGTCATCCTCATGCAATTCCCATTCTCTAGTTCTATTCTCTTAACTGATTAATCTATTCTTTTAATTGATTTTTCTCTTCAGTTAACTCATTCTTCTATTTTATTAATTCCTCTCATGCAAAATAGAGAAAGACACATGTCCTATTCCTATTCGTGCACATTCCTCAACCGTTCTATATCGTTGATCTTCTCATTCTTTTTATACCATTGAACTTCATTCTCTCAAGTCTATAAATTGAACCCTATTTCTCCATTTCATTCATCTAGGCTTTAAGTAAACTTACTCTGCAGGAATCATAGTGCGCCTTTGGCACTAATTCCTTCATTGCTTGTGATCAACTTGTTACCATATCACTACCATTGTTGTGAAGCTCATCTTCATTACAAAGCATTATCATAGCCATTCTCCATTAACAATCTTGGAACAGCAAGGAAGTGCACTCTCTGAGGGCCTTATTCATACATGCAAGATCAATTGAGATAGGCAACCAACAGAAGCCATGAAGCTTTGAGGTTTGCAAAGGTTTTTGAAGTTCTTTTGTTTGATTGATCTCTTTATTTCTATATTTTGTTGAGTTTTGGGTATTATTGATATTGATATATTGATTATTCATGTTTAATCCAATTTTCCCTTAACAAAAAATATTCTTTGTTTTACTTCTCAGAAGTCAACTTCTTTAAAAAAGACATGATACAAACAAGAGAAAATTTGCAGCTACGAACAATCACAACACAATACATGCATAAACCATTGATATTATTCTTTCTGAAAAGAATGCTGGCACACACTACATCAAACGCTCAACTAAATCAATACTCTGAATAACATTTATGCATGTGAAATCTTGACCATCCCTTTATCTGCTCCTACTTTTATTCACAGAATGCTTTCAAAATCGAATCTATTTTCTATATGCACAACTTAAGCTAACCATTTCTGGTTTTTTAAATCCACCAACAAAATTATCCTAAAAATAGTTCACATCTAAAATAAAAAATTTCTAAAACTCGTTATTTTCATTGGAAAACCTATAAATTCTGGCACGACCGAATTTATAGTCCAACTAAAGGTGAAAGAAAAAAATTAGTTCGAACCTGGTTGAACTATCAACCTATCTTGAAAGAGAATAATGATGCATGAGGGCAAAAGTAGAAATACAAACCCAAAAACCAATCCTCAAATTCACATAAAGCCCTGCCTGCTGAGCAATCTTCACAAACTTAACCTAAAACCTACCATAATGATAATACAAGCAGCCCCTACCATAATGATAATGCAAGCAACCCTAGTTGGAATGTTTTTCATGGTGTTAAAATGTAGCAAAATTAAGTGAAGCCCAAAAAGGAGCAACAAAACCCTTGAAGGTCATACCTTGATAAAGCAGCTTCTGGGCGGTCTTATTGGGATCCATACTACATTCCATTAGCATTGCTTATATCTCCTGATTAGAGTGGTTCCCTGCTACTTCCTTAATATTTTGTATGGTTTTGCAAACACTGGGGGGAATTGAAACAGCGCCAGCTGACCTGACGCCTCTGATCATTATTGATATCTTCAATGTAACGCAAATCTGTTGGCTGTAACACAAACTCTGAAGTAATTTTTTTCAGCAAAAATATTCAGTCACTGTCTTAGCTTCTTTCTGTAAACACACTAAGAATTTTTTTAAGAAAATAATATAGGAGGCAAATAAATCCTACCTGTGTGGCTGGCCGCCGACCGACTTCCTTGAACTGTCGGAAATGATGTAAGACATACCAATTCAATTCAAATTATAACAAACTACCAAAGCCGTCCATTGCCTTTAATAATCTCAAAATGCAATTCGTTAAGCCCAGGATAAAGCATACCAGAAACCCTGATTTGTACCACTGTTATTTTCATATGAGCATGTATTGCTAATAATAGAAAAAGTGCTTTGTTTGGTGTGACGTACACGTCCATGCCTTAGGCAAGGCATCCATGCTAATTTCCGCCCCACCACCTATCCAAGCAGGGAGACAAGTTTTCTTCTCAAAAAAAAAAAGTAAATAACATGACAAACATTTCAAATTCCACCCGGAAAATTTTAGAGGATTTTAAGAATTGTAAAAATGAATGCCAATGGGCTGAGAAAACAATGGACCAATAAAAAAATTAAATTTGTTGAATTTCCACAAACCAAAATTCCTTCCAAAAAAAAGCAAACATTAGAGAAAGGTGAAATTTTTTAGCTTGCACGAATTTCAAAGAAAGATTAATACTTGCAAGTGATTACAATAGCAGTACCCCTGCCGCAATAAAAACGGACAATTGCTATTAGTTAAATTATGCTACCCACCAAGTCAACTAGTGGTTGACAATCAAGTAACAAATATACTCTTATCCAGAGCTGTTCCAAAACAAACTTTAACAGTCAAAAACAACTCACATCAAACTACCAACTACATGTTGTGATGTCTTTTTCTGTCCAGGCTCTGCATTCATTTCAATTTTTTTTTTCTAAGACAGACATTGACAGAGAATGAAATGTTGATTATTCAGAAAGTGTCACCATACTAGGGGACGATCACACATGGCCTGCTTCCTGTATTTCATCTCCGCCTCAGACTACACTAAAATCCCACATTTAGTCTATCTTGAAAAATCGGTGGGGACAGACTGTTCCACTTTTATTATTTCACCAATATCTTCTACTCATATTATTGGATTCACTATAGTACAGGCTGGGTGCCAGGTTTTGATTTATGTACATATATACAACATAGTCTTTATCTTCCATACCAAAGTATTTTACTTGTCAAAGTTTCTCAGTCCTAGACTCCTAGTCGATTTGTTTCTAACCTGTAAATCATTTCCATTTGCTTTGTTTTTCAATTCTGCAATGGCAAGGAGCAAGGGAAACCCCCAAGTCTTGCTTGTGAAGCACATGATCAGAGCCCTTTGTAGGCTTGCCAATGCCCGTAAACCAGTTGGGTCTTCTCTGTCTCCAAAGAGCAAAAAGTATTTCAGCTCTGAGGATAAGACCATGGCAAGATCATGTGGTTCCCTCCCCACACATGTCCCCAAGGGGCACTGTGCAGTGTATGTTGGTAGCCAACGCAGTAGGTTTATCATCCCTACTGAGTATTTGAATCATTCTGTGTTCCGGGCATTGCTTGATAAGGCTGAGGAAGAGTATGGATTTGATCACCAGACGGGACTCACCATTCCCTGTGAGCGAGTTGCTTTCCAGTATCTGATATCCATGTTAGGGAGAAAGGATCCAGCACTCTCAGATATGAAGCTGGATGAACTCATTGGCTTTCCTACCCCAAAAGAGATACTCATACAGTGACATTGTAAGGCATGGACTGATTTCGTCTTAGATGCCAGGTCTGGGTGTCTCTGTTCTGCCAAGGTTACAGGGGACTTGCACCCTGCTTCATACCCGTTTGGTCCCAATCTGCCAGACCGCAACAGCAATGGAACCCTGGTAGATTCCAGTCTACAAGGCTACATTGGCAACTTGAAGACTAGAGGGATAAATGAAATTTTCTCTGCACAGAATCAGAATCACCAGCATTCCACCCATGTTGTCAGTGGGGCTTTTCGAGTATGCAATTGATGACATCATCTTTGATTAAGAGAGGAAATGTTCAGCTATGAACAAGAGGAAAGAGAATCATGTTGAGTCTGATGATGTTTTGCCTAAAGTTGATTTCTGAAAATCAACGGGCTTGAGAATGAGTACAATGTTTTATGAAATGATTGAGCATTTTGTATTCGGCCAAGCTAAGTAAGGGCTCCATTTTTATATAGAATTACACACATAATTGGTTATAACAACTACAGTTATCTGTACTGCACTTTGGTTTCCTCTTATTTTACAGTCTCTTAATTAAACTTGGTTTGTTCTCACTTTCAATTTTCTTATGTTACAGAGTCTCGTAATGCAGTTACATAATCGATTCTCTTCAGAATACACTAATTGACCTCAAACTGTGCCGCATGAATGCTGCAAATTTATTCCCTCTCAGAAACTATACACCATTTTCATGAAGTGCAGTTTGATGGCTAGTTGTGGTAGTCAAGACTAGTGAAAGACAAGATGAAGCAGATACAGTCATTAAAAAATGAATACATAGAATAAATAAAAAGTATCGCGATAATAGACACATGACATTGAATTTGAAAATTATTTATAATATATATGTTTTGTAAGTATATTATATTTTAAATTTAGTTAGTGTTTTGTGAGTGTATTAGTATTTAATTGTGTAGTTTTTTAGTTAATTTTCATTGATTCATATTTTATGAGTAGTGGTTTACAAGAACCCATCTTTCATGATGTAATGAGTGTTAAGTGGACTATTCTTATTATAAGAGATGGATTTTATTAACATGAAATATGGGTTTATAAAAATTAACTTACAAACTATGTAGTTACATCCCAACAAAACATCATATATTTTATTATTTTTAACATTGTCTGATAAGTTTTTTTAAAATAAAGAATACTATATATTTCCAAAAAAGGAATTGTATATATTGTTGTCCATGGCACAATATGATGGTTAAACTGTGGCATTGTAATCCTTGCCACCAAGGTTCAAACCTGCACTAAGCAGAGGGTGGACCTTGCATCCTTGTAGGGCCACACTTAGTGGGTTTGAACCACTAGCATTAATACAGCATTCATGCCAAGGGATGAGGTCCCCATATTATGACCTCACCAATTCATAACTCCAAATAAAAAATGTTTACTGATAAAAATAAAATAAAATTATTATACATCTTGAATAGTCCAGCTTGGTTTGAGCGGCCTCTTTTATCACTTAAAGACTATCCAGAATGGAATTAAAATGAGTGGTAATTTCAATCCTTTGGGGACCAGAAATAATTCTCTGATGGAAAAGGATTCTATTAACCGTAATAGAAAGATGACCAATCACCACTGTCAGGAAAAACAGAGTCTAGAAAAAGACATGCATATGAATAACGCTATAGCCAGTTATTACATCAATTTATAATTTAATCAATCACAAACCAAAAACCAAAAGGAAAAAAAGAAGGCAGGCTCTATTTTAGTTTATGTGGATGTAATATTTATGGATCCAAGCGGTCAAGGTATTCTGCTTCCGTGGGAAATGATGGAAAGCAGGATAGTATTAAATGGTGATAAGCTGTATATCCAAACAGATTACTTTTAAATTTTAAATATTTGTGGTTGTTAATATGTCAATAAATTCATAATATGATTAATAGGATTATCCATAGTTGGCAGGTTTAGGAGTACAGTTTGGGTTCTTGAGAATCCACTTTTTGTTACTAAGTATCCCTACACTTGGAGAGCTTACAAATGGTCTCAAAACCTTCCCTGATCTAGGGGTACCTGTTCAACATTTTGTTGTTTTGAATTACCGTATAATAAGCTTCAAATATCTTTTGAGTAAAAAGGCTCTTGTTTTTTCAACTGCTATATATTCAGAATATATGTTTTCACATTCCGTTAAAAGATAAATTAAGTCTGTTTCCTTTTAAATTCTGTAAACATAAGAATTTTTGAGCACTTCGTAAGAGAGTTTTGTAAGTTTATGCACTCTACTTAAATATCATCCATTTCAATGGTTAAACAATCAATAGTAATTTTACACTTCGTCCACACCAAAATGTGGTAAATATTTATCCTATTTTCAATGTTAAAGTGAATGATATTTAAGAGTAGCCAAGTTTACTAAACTGACCAAAAAAAAATCTAAAAGAAAATATAAAAAATGAAATGGAAATGTTAAGCCAAATACTTGAATTACTTTTATGATAACAAACTTTGCTGCAAGTGGGGAAGTTTTCCATAGGCCAATATACAGAACAATTGAGCGAGCCCTGTAAGAGTCAGAATGTATGACATTTAATGGCATCCATTCAGGGGAAAATAATTTATATGAAGTAAACAAACAAAAAGAGGTTATCTAAGAAAATGTTAAAAGTTTTCAAATGTATCCAGTCATGATGCACCCAGAATTTTATATAGGTATATTGGCCATTGTAATTATTTTATTTTCATTTCTAATTAAATTTTAAATTGGTTGGTTGAGTTAAATTGAAGAGAATGAGGGTGTGTTATTTAATTATGCCATCCATCAAGGTTCAAATCTTTTGGAAGTGTGATTAAACCAAGTTCAATTTGTGGGTTTGATAGATTAGATTCCCTACTTATAGCACCTTAATAAAAAACATGACTTCTAATCAAAAGATGACTTGTAATTTAAATATATTTTCTCTTATAATATTTTAATCTACCATGTAACTCCAAGAACAAGAAATGTATGCAATCCCATTATTTTCACTTTTCATTAACAGTCATTCCCGAGAAAGATTCTAACTCGCAAAACATAAATATGAAACAAATTATGTTGATAAAATACCAATTAACAACGACTAATAACCACCAAGCCAAGTAGTTGCAGTCAAAGAATCACCGGGAAGCATCCACCATCGTCTTATTCAAACCTCCTTATAAAAAGCAGTAGGGAATTTATGAGTGGCCTTGTCAACAAAGTAAAAGAACACGTCATGCAACCGTATCCTTTTCAGTCAAATCTCTGCATTCATATTGACTGAAAATGAAATGTTGATTTGTCTGCAAGTGACCCCACACCCAGGCAAACTTCACATGCTTGTGCTTCCTAGATTTGATGTGAGAATGACTAGGATGCCACTATTAAAAGCAATATGTGGAAAATCTACAAGGACAATGAGTACCATTTTTCCTGTTTCACTACCTCTGAGATTCTTTATCATATTATATCATCCTTTTGATGGTGGGTTGTTACTTTTACTTACCATATATACACAACGTGCTCTTCTCCTTACCCACCAAAGCAATCTTTCTTCTCAAAGCTTCTCATTCGTAATTGGGTTGCAATCTTAAGCTTGTAAATCAATTCCATTTTCTGTATAGAATTTTGCAATGGCAAGGAGAAAGGGAAATCCCCAAGTCATACTAACAAAGCACATAATGAGAGCCCTCTCTAGGTTTGTCAATGCCCATAAGGCAGTTGGGAATGGTCTTTCTGAAAGGAGCAGAAGGTATTTCACCTTTGAAGATAAGTTCATGGGCAGATCATGTGGTGCCGTCCCCTCAGATGTCCCCAAGGGCCACTGTGCAGTGTATGTTGGTAGTGAGCGCTCTAGGTTTATCATCCCCACTGTGTATTTGAATCATTCTCTGTTCAGGGAATTGCTAGATAAGGCCGAGGAAGAGTATGGCTTTGATCACCAGATGGGGCTCATCATTCCTTGTGAGGAGGTTGCTTTCCAGTATCTAACATCCATGTTGGGCAAAAAGGATCTAAGACTCAACAATATCAAACTGGACGAACTCTTTGACTTCCCTTCTTCAAGAGAGACAGATCTCATACTCTAGGCACTGTGGAGTATAGACTCCTGCTTATATGCCAAATCTGAGATGCCTCTGTTTCTGCCAGGGTTGCTGACGTTTTATAATGCACCAATCTGCCAGGAGGCTGGAGCTGGCTGAGGGAAAAACAGAGGCTAAACAGATACCAGGCCATACTGTATATAATTTTGGATAGCTCACCTAATTGCCATTGTTGTGCTTAATCATTAGGCATTATCTATATAACTTTTAGAAACAAGATTAAAAATCAATAGAATTCATCAATTGAATGATACATGATATTTTAGCACTATATTCTTCTTCTTTCTTAATCTTTCCCATGATGTAGTTAGATCCGTTACAAGATTGTTTTCTCTCCTTTTGCAAATGAACTTGTAATTCTGATGTCTTTTCTAAAGTATTCCCAAGCATAAAGTATTTGTAGATGTTGATTGACTGCTTTTGTCGTTTCTCCCATTTGTCAGGTTTACTATTACAAAAAAAACATTGTTACAGAGACAGTTTTTCTCAATCTTGACATTTTATTTTATTCACGTAACGGTATCATTAAATAGAATTGCCATTCGCTGTACACTGTATGTGTTGAAAATGCACAAGCTAAAACTTTACTGCAATTTTCTTCAGAATTATGTATAATTCTTTAATAGAAAAGTCTAATATCATTATCACGAGTGCTCTTGGGTTTAACTTTCTTTTTTCATCAATATCTTCAAATATTCTCCTTCAAAATGCAAGTTTAGTGCACTGCCAACATGAATTTAGCAAAATTGAAACGTTGTACTTCCTTAAAGAGTAGCAGAAAGGATGTCCGAACAATGAGGATGGTAATGTTTCAAGAAAATTGGGCAATGATCCCATGGAGGGGTTTTGATTAGAATTTCAGCCGCCTTTTCCAGCCATGTTTTCCATAGATTTTTTATTTAATTTTTTTTGGAAATTTCAGGTAGATTTGAAACAAAAAATTAGAGTGAATTTATAAATATTACATTAAAATGGGCAATCAGAGCCTTTGAGGGAGATAAAGCTGGGAAAGTTCTTCTTTTGCCATTGTATCTCTTCTATCTCTTATGGTGTGCCTCATGGGCGTTAAGCCTAGAGAAATCTTAGCATCCATACTATTCTAATTATGCAGGAGCCTTTTCAAATCTAGGGTACTTTTGTTATTAAAAGCATATGGAAAGCTTGGGAGACTATTAAGCCAAGGCTTGTATGGAATGGAAATGACTTTAGGACTAGTATGTCCATTGATCAATAATCTCTTTGGTGGTCTTGTGTGATCACTTGCTAGGATTAGTCTTAGTCTCTAGCAAAAGTTTCTTGGTTAAGTGATGCAGAGCCACAGCCGGAAACGTTCTCTATTGTTGAAATTTTATGATTTTTTATGCCATCGGCAAGAACTACCTAAATGTCTTACCGACATGCCCTATCGGTCTGATAATAACTATCGGCATCCCCTAAACACCTTACCCCGATATCCATCTCACACCGATGAGTATCTCGTTTTATGTGCCTATCGGCAGGATATCATCTATCGGGTTGACTTCAAACTCCTCCGCCGATATACTTACTTACCCCGATATACTAGATATCCCCTACCATTGGTATGACTTAACCGATCAGGAGAGACCGGAAACCCTTCACCGATGACTCTCCTCTCCGAAGACTTATTCCCGCCTTTGGTTGCCTATCGGCAACACTTATACCATCGGCGGGACTTTCTTCTCCCCTTCCGATGGGTAGTCTCCTACCGATTAACTCCCTATCGCCAAGACACAGAACTATCGGCAAAAACTTTGTATCCTCTGTTGTCGGTGAGACTAATAACATCGGTGAGGCCTAACTTCGCCAAGCCGATACACCGATATACTCCTACTGTCGGCGTGACTCCTTCTCATCGGTGAAGCTTTCAACAATTCCCCCGACGGTGCTTTTTACACCGATATCCTTCATCGGCGACACTTCACAACAGTCACCCCAATCGGTGAAACCTTCTACCGTCGGCCCACTAGTATTTCCTCAGCCGATGCCTATGCTCACGCTGATGATCTGAATGTAGGATACACACAGAAGGTTATCTCATACAAATGACAGACACTCATAACTGGTGTCTTCTCGCCATGTAACAGCAAAACATGCAATCATCATACAATTGACATATACACAATAAGTGTACTTCCACAAACAGCCTCGACATTCACATAGGATGTATACAACCAATATACACAAATGGACACTCAGCTGCAACAACGATATACACTGATGAGATACTTGGAGTGATTCTGCAATTCCTATCCTACCATACCTAACAGACAAACGAAGAAACAAAAATGGGGAACTAATTTACAAGTCCATTCACTGATTTCACAGAAATCCACCAGTGGAATGGATTTATCTAGTCATTTCGACCACAGAGGCACTAGATTTAGATTATACACAAATTCTATACAGAATGAATTTCTACACAGAGTATCTACACAGAATTTAGAATTTGGAAAGAAAAACCAATTTGCAGAATTTCTATTTCTCCTTCTTAGTGTTTCAAAACCACATTCAACTGTTTGACCCAAAAACCAAAACACACACCACCCCTCCTCTATTCCAGAGGATTTTCCTATTTATCTTTCCCAATGGTGAGAGACCGACATTCCTCTCTGTTTCTGGGATTTTGATTTTACCAAGATTAGTGATAAAAACTCCTAATTTACATTATGACATCTGTTTTGCATAAGACAACAAAACTCCTAATGTTAAGACACCTTGATTAACCCTTCCCTTAATCCAACTTGTCTAGAATGTCAAGTTTGGAGTTCACAAACATGAAATGCCAATATACAATGTTACATTTTGAAGATGCTATAAGGTAGCATGAAATGTCTAAAACATATTAAAGTCTTGTTCTTCTCCTTCTTATGCATATTTATATTGTTGAAGGGGTGCTCCTGCACCATACTCCCCCATTTGAAAAGAACTCATGACCCATGAGTTAAGGCTTTGACTGAATCCACCTGTAGTTGTTGTCTCATATCTGTCCCATGATCTCTGTGTTGCAACTTGTTGCCAAGGAGGCCAATACTCATGCCTAGCACTACAAGCTCTTCTCACACCTTGCTGATCATTGTTTCCTACCATCATCTCTGTCTGAACATGGACAATGGGAACCTCCTTTACAGCTATGACAGAATGTGTTGGTCTTTCAACTGTTAGAGGACAAACAATAGTCCCTATTAAGATTGCATCCTTGCACTTCCAATCAGCCTGTGGCTGTGTACAAACTTGCTTCTGGATCTTCTGTTGATCCATCTGATCTTTGTCAGCCAAAACTAAAATCTTCTTCAAACTGTGATCTCCTCTCCTTGGGATATCCTCAACTTTTTGTGACTCTGTTGTAGGTATCTTCACAAACTCTTTCTTACCTACCAAAATAACCTTACCTGTCTTTTCTACTTCAGCATCTTCCTGCAATGGAATCAACACAATAGTTCTCCCATCCTTCTTGATGGTGTATGTGTTAGCATATCCATCATACAATGCTCTCCTATCAAATTGCCATGGTCTACCCAAAAGTAGGTGACAACATTCCATGGGTAATATGTCACACAAAACTCTATCTTGATAATCCCCAATCTGAAAATCAACATATGCCTGTTCATACACTAAAAGTGATTGATTATCACTTACCCAAGAGGCTTTGTAAGGATTTTGATGTGGAATTCTTTCCAATTTTAGTTTATCCACCATTTCTTGAGATACCATATTGTCTGTTGAACCAGAATCTACTACTACCTTGCATACTTTCCCTCCTGCCCTACAAGTGGTTCTGAAAAGAGACTGCCTTTGTGGAGGTTCTTTGTCAGGCACCTTCACGGTGGCCATTATTCTCCTAATCATCAAAGATTCTCCTTTCTCCGGGTATCCATAATCGTCAGGAGCATTCACACTTTGGGAAGTGCTGGAACTTGTCACACTTGGACTATCAGATTCTTGGATCAGACTTACTCTCTTTTCTCCTATTGAACTGGTTGCCTTTTCTAGACATCTGCTGGCTATATGGCCTTCTTGGTTGCAGTTGTAACATCTGATAGGTCCTCTGCCCCTAAAGCCTCTTTGATTGTAGTTTTCCCTTTTATTTTGACTATTGTCTCCTCTATTGTTCTCTAGATTTGATTCACTTTGGTATCCAAATCCTCTGCCTCTGAAAGGATTTCTTTCTCCTCTTTGCTGTTTTCCTTCTCCTCTGTTGTTCTGCTCATGTCTTCTCTTCAATTTCTCTTCTACCTTGAGTGCCAATTGATAGCACTTTTGAACTATCTCTAGGTTATGCAAATTTATTTCTTCTTGGATGTTAAACCTCAAACCATTGAGGTATCTTGCTACCTTCTCTTCCTCACCTTCCTTTATCTTTGTTTTTACACACAGCTTCATGAACTCTTCTATGTATGAGCTAACATCTAGCTCCTTCTGCTTCAAATTTTGTTTCCTCTTATGTAATTGGATATTGTAATCCAATGGAACATAGGCCTCCTTCACCAATGCCATCATTCTCTTCCATGTTACAACTCTATTCTTTCCCTCTTTCACCCTGTCATCTTGGATGAAATTCCACCAAGTCAGTGCAGCTCCTTTCATTTTGGACTGAGCCATCTTCACTCTTTGGTGTTCTGGTATCTCCTCGGTCTCAAAGAAATTATTTAAGGAGTCTATCCACTCCATTACTAAATCAGGTTCCATTTTTCCTTCAAACACTAGCAAGTCTATTTTCACATCCATGTCCTTCTTTCCATGGACCTGAGGGCATTGAGTAAGGGTTTTTGGTCTGCAGGAACCACTAGCTCTTCCTGCTTTGGGGTCTCCTCTTCATCCCCTTCTTCTCATTCACCAGAGTTTTCTTCCCCTTTTTCCACTCTGTCCCTCAACTTCTCTAGTTCTTCTTTCAATGCCTGATTCTGAGCTCTACTAGCTCTGCTCTCTGCTATTTGCTTTCTTACCTGTCAATTCAGCATTAGTCATCTTTGCTGGAAAAGTTTCTGAAGCTTCTCCTTCTGACATTTTGCTTTCTCCTTCTACCCCACAGATACTCCTTGCTCTCTTTCTCCTTCTGCTGCTAGATGGAACAAACACCTTTCGAAATCCAAATACACAACAGCCTTTCCCAGAGCTTTCTCTAGCTCTGATACCACTTGATGTAGAGCCATAGCCGGAAACGTTCTCCATTGTTGAAATTTTATGATTTTTATGCCATCGGCAAGAACTACCTAAATGTCTTACCGACATGCCCTATCAGTTTGATAATAACTATCGGCATCCCCTTGAACACCTTACCCCGATATCCATCTCACACTGATGAGTATCTCGTTTTATGTGCCTATCGGCAGGATATCGTCTATCAGGCTGACTTCAAACTCCTCGGCTGATATACTTACTTACCCTGATATACTAGATATCCCCTACCATCGGTATGACTTAACCGATCGGGAGAGACCGGAAACCCTTCGCCAATGACTCTCCTCTCCGAAGACTTATTCCCACCTTTGGTTGCCTATCGGCAACACTTATACCATCGGCGGGACTTTCTTCTCCCCTTCCGATGGGTAGTCTCCTACCGATGAACTCCCTATTGCCAAGACCCAGAACTATCGGAGGAAACCTTGTATCCTTTGTCGTCAGTGAGACTAATAACATCGGTGAGGCCTAACTTCGCCAAGCCGATACACCGATATACTCCTACTGTCGGCGTGACTCCTTCTCATCGGTGAAGCTTTCAACAATTCCCCCGACAGTGCTTTTTACACCGATATCCTTCATCGGCAACACTTCACAACAATCACCCCGATCGGTGAAACCTTCTACCGTCGGCCCACTAGTATTTCCTCAGCCGATGCTTATGCTCATGCTGATGATCTGAATACAGGATACACATAGAAGGTTATCTCATCCAAATGACAGACACTCATAACTGGTGTCTTCTCGCCATGCAACAGCAAAACATGCAATCATCATACAATTGACATATACACAATAAGTGTACTTCCACAGACAGCCTCAACATTCACATAGGATGTATACAGCCAATATACACAAATGGACACTCAGCTGCAACAACGGTATACACTGATGAGATACTTGGAGTGATTCTGCAATTCCTATCCTACCATACCTAATAGACAAACGAAGAAACAAAAATGGGGAACTAATTTACAAGTCCATTCACTAATTTCACAGAAATCCACCAGTGGAATGGATTTATCTAGTCATTTCGACCACAGAGGCACTAAATTTAGATTATACACAAATTCTATACAGAATGAATTTCTACACAGAATTCAAAATTTGGAAAGAAAAACCAATTTGCAGAATTTCTATTTCTCCTTCTTAGTGTTTCAAAACCACATTCAACTGTTCGACCCAAAAACCAAAACACACACCACCCCTCCTCTATTCCAGAGGATTTTCCTATTTATCTTTCCCAATGGTGAGAGACCGACATTCCTCTCTGTTTCTGGGATTTTGATTTTACCAAGATTAGTGGTAAAAACTCCTAGTTTACATTATGACATCTGTTTTGCATAAGACAACAAAACTCCTAATGTTAAGACACCTTGATTAACCCTTCCCTTAATCCAACTTGTCTAGAATGTCAAGGTTGGAGTTCACAAACATGAAATGCCAATATAAAATGTTACATTTTGAAGATGCTATAAGGTAGCATGAAATGTCTAAAACATATTAAAGTCTTGTTCTTCTCCTTCTTATGCATATTTATATTGTTGAAGGGGTGCTCCTGCACTAGTAAGTGCTTTAATTTTTTTAACAAAGTTATCAAAACACTCCCAGATTTTTTTTGAAGAATCACCAAAAGTCTTCTTTCTTGGCTTGAAGCCAGAATGAAGTATAGACTCACCAACCAAGATTTTGAGTCTTTTTAGACTTATTGCTTCTATTCCCAAGGAAATGTTCTACAAAATTGGGGTTAGGTGTTTTAAGCCCTAGTGGAAAGAATGGAAATTGTAACCTAATGCACCATTTTGCAACTATAAACCTCACAAATAATATATATGACTTTCACCTCATTTGCATATGGTGCAAAAGGTCCACAATAGATGGACTCTCTAATCTTCATCTAGCACATAACATCATAAATTTTAGACTATTTGGATGACCATTATTAAGCCAAAGCTTGCTCATTTTGCCTAGTGTATCGTATACAAGGGTCTTCCTATTGTTCCAAACTGGTTCACTTGGGAATCTCCAACCTCTATTGCTCTTTTTGTGGGCATCTATAAACACTTAGACATCTCTTTTGATTTTGTCTTAGAGCTCAAACAACCTAGAATTAAATTGATGGTCCTTGTCAGTACTCAAATTATATCAGGGGTAAGTGCAAGTGCACAAAGATGAGGGACCAAAAGGGGGCCTTAAGATGCCACTTTTTTTTCTGAAATTAGAAAAGATTGATGTTGGATGAGAAATTGAAAATAGTTACACTCAAAATTTGAAGATACAACAAAAACAAGAGTCGTAGTGCTCCGAATCTAGTTTCTAAATTACTATTTTTTTTCAAAAATGGTTGAGATTAAGGGGTTCAAAAAGGGGGAGCACACAAATTGTGTTACATCCCCTTTTTGGATTCAATATTACTATTTACTATTTCTTAAATAGTACAGTTATGTGGATATGTTTTAACATCATAGAAAATGATGATATGAATAGAAAAGGTTAATTTTATGAAATTATGGATTTTTATTTGATTATGATCAATTTGATGTTATGAATTAAAATGTCTTTCGATATGAAAATGAAATGATTTGATATAAATGTGTTTTGATCAGAACATTGGTACTCTGACCACAAATTGTATGTGAGATTGTCAATGATAGGAAGAGATGGAACATGTTCATCAGGAAGAAAGAAGAAGAGAAAGTATCTTTGAGAAAGAGAGAATAGACTCTGGAATAATCCATGGGTGCTTGCCACTGAAAATGATTATCAGGTAGATAAACCTAGATGCCTTGAGTTAAGCTTTGATTACGGGCTAAGTCAATCTTAGACGAGATGTCAAGGTTTACAAGAATAGGTCTTTCTTCTTTCCGTAGTTGTCGTATTGAGTATGGGAAATTGATATCTGTGTCGTAATACTCAGTATCATGTCGTCAAATATGGACAACCGACATATTGTTATATATATATATATATATATATAAATATATACACTTGAGAACGAGTTGTAAGTCGTGTCTTGTTTAGTGGTTCAGCGCAAAAGTTGAAAGTTGTGCGTAAGTCGACCCCAAACCTTGTTTTGCATTTACGCCCAATTCGTCATTATCATCATAAAGCTCTACGAGCGTATGATGTAAACGTCTACTTGTGAAATTCGACAGATGTTGAATTGTTTCTATATTGGGCTATTATCATATAATAAAAGGTTTAAATAATGTTTTAAATCTTGAGACCATGGTGTGTAGTACCTTTGGTCGTATTGTATTGGAATATACAAAATTATATTAGTTATATTTAAATTGTCGTTTTGAGGTAATTCCTTTATTCTTTTGTGATGTTGGTAATTGGGTAGTAGCTCAAAAGGGACTCACTTAAGTCTTTACTATGATGTCTTTTATTTTGAAACAATCTATTTACCCTTGAGCTTCAACTCTACGAATGGTTGTCGGCTTATCCATTATTTTTAGTTATGCATTTGATTTATACTCATAATCGGTTATGAGTAGTGAGACATCTTATCCAAACTAAAAACTGCCACCTTGCAAAGTGATTGAACTCCACTTTTCTGAGTAGTTGCAAATTTAGTGGGAAATCAAGCCCTTTTTGGGTAGTGGTCACGGATTAGAGGAGATGGTTACGCCATGTACGGTGGTTACCCAGTTAACAGGGCGTGATTTGGAGAGTGGGGAAAAGTCAGTTGTTGATGGGAAGAACGGGATTTAGAGGAGAGGGAGTCAGTTTTGGAGACGGGGGAAGAAAAGGGAGAAAGGAAGCAGAGAGATGGGGAGCAAAAGAGGAAGTGTGAACGAGTAAGAGAAGAATGAGCTCTTGGAAGCCACTGGAGGTTTTCTTCAGGTTTTACTTCATTCCTCCTCTACACTGTCAAGGATAAACCAGAATGTTTATTTAGGACTAGCACCAGTTTGTTATTTGAAGGAATTCAGTATTGTCTCGATGATGTAATACATGGATTGTTAGCAACTTTAAAAATTGTAGGTTGTCATTTCTTTCTAAATAGAAATAATGTTATTTGCTCTTGAATCACTCTATAGTCTTTAAACTCACAGCTATAGCACATTTGTATCTCGATAGCATTATTGTTGGTCGGTTAAAACCATGTCATTATATTGTTTAGCTTTTGAAACATATGGATCTGTGGAGAGCACTTAAGTAGACTGTGTTTTGGCCGAAGAACTAGCTTTTTAGTCATTACAAAACCGTAGTGGACTAACCCTAGTCGATGTAGGAAGTATCCTCAGCTGGCCTATGATAAGTTACGGTTGGCTTTGTCATATTTAAAAACAACTTGTTTCATAAAAGACTTGAAAATGTGTTAACTGTTGGTAGGCAAGGAACATTAGTGTGGAATGTATGTCGATGTGTGTAAGAATACTCAGCCTCCCACAAGTTTTGAATCATTAGTTGGTTAGTCGACCATAGAGAGCATTCTACACTTGCTGCAATTGATAACTAATTAAAGTCCATTAATCATTGTATGTAGCTCTTTTCGCTTTAAATTATTCAAAATACTTTGACTTCGAAGGAGGATATAGAGTTAAGGAAGAGATAGAGTTAAGAAGTATATAGTGTTACTTTTGGTCTAAACTATCAAACATGTTAGTTAAGGAAGTTTTAAGGCTAACACAATGAGCTTATAGTTATATAAACTTGCATGTATTATCCTTGTGAATAGAAACAACATGAAAGGATTTCTAAATACCTAGTATGATAAAAGATTAAGCTGTGTCGAAGTTTTGATAGTTCAAAGAAGACCTTTAAGAGTCTTTAAACTTTAACTCAGGGCCTTCGTGTTTTTTGAATTCTATAAATTGGTTTATTGTGAAACCCTTCTGAAAACAATATAGTTAAGTTTAGTGTCCACTCTTGAGGGAATAATTTAAGCATTGGGCTGACTTAGAGATCAACTGATTAACTTATATTATTATTCGATTTATCGATAAGCTAGGAACCCATTCTTTTAACATATGGACGGAAATGTCTCCATAAGCTAAGAAGAGAGAAGTAAACCTTACTGCCATGCGCTTATGCATGATGAGTTTGGAATACCTAGAGGTTATCAAGGTCGTTATATTGAACTTATGTATAGGTAACTGTAGGATTGTGATTAATTCGAGTCGAGTTGGGGTGGGTGAACTTATTACTTGCGTTGATACAATGCTAATTATATTCAAATCCTTTGGCCAAGGTAATGCATGTGCCTCAAGTGCATTGATAGTTCACCGTGACTGGATGGCGTAGCTTGTGCAGTGGTCATGCTTGACTAGAGGGTATCTAGGGGATTGCATGATAACAAGTTACGTAGGTCACAACACTAGTACTCAGATGGCAAACACCATTGGTTATCCTAAGTCTATCCTCTTTGAGTAGGGTAGGGCCACTTCCGGATAGGACCACTTCTGGATAGGAAGGAGTGTGGGAGACCGACGGTCTGTGGTTGGAAGTTAAGCTCCTTGAAGATACTTTCTCTTCTGTATTCCTGAGGATTGCCGAGACTTGAATTTGGATGGTCGACAATCGAGATGCAGTGACTTTAGTAAGCTTCTATTTTGAAAATGTTCTAAGTAACTTTTACCAACATATTGTTTAATATTGTAGATGGATATATATTCCTTGTATAATTTATAATTTCATGTTTATTCTTAGTCGATGGGTGAACTACTTGGTTTAAAAATGAGAAACAAATTATTTTTCTGTTTAAAACTTTCAAAAAAAAATTATTACCTTTGGTTAAACTTAGTTTTTAGGGTGAAAACAAAACTGGGTGTTACATATGGTATTAGAGCTAACCAAGTTCAGCACTAGGGCTGATGAGTCCACTAACCTGATTAGGAATCAACATTATGCGGGTAGCTAATGATTTGATTTACTGTGCCAGGATGGTACCTCTCAAGAAAATCGCGAGGAAGTCCTTCGCTGGTAAGGAATGTTATCTGCAAGTTAAGCAAAAATGATTTGCGATGATCAAGACTATTGAGAAAATGAATGATGAAAATGACATTTGGATAGATGATGTGGAAACTTTTGCCAATGCTCTGTCACGACTCAAACGAATGAAAAAAGAACTCCTAGAGACATCTAAGACGGCAGCTCGAATTATGGTCAATTGCTGCCCTATTAGTGTACCGATGATCACTAGGGATTCCCGTATACCACTTAGAGCTGAAATCATTATACTATCATCTGATAGCAAATCTGAGGGTTATACACCATGTGATTATTTGTCAGACAATGAATCTGAAGGTTACACCCCTCTTGTAAATACTGAGTGAAACATGAAATATGTCTATCCTTATAGAATGTATATACTGATGTGCAAAATATAATAAAGACAAATTTTGGTTTGAGAATAACTATGGTTATGAGTAATTGCTATGTTTTGATAATATTTAAAATGATAAATCATAGAACTGATTAGTACTTGCTAAAGCAGGTGAGAAAACAAATAAACATGGATCAATCAGAGTTTAATGAGAGAGAAGATCGAGAAGGTCACAACTCTCAGGATAACTCCAGCGATAAATTGGACATAATTCTTAATATGCTTACTGAAACTAAGGAAAGGTTGGGCAAATTGGAAAAGAAAGTGAATGAAACCAAGAATACGGAGGGTGAAAATGAGTATTCTAATAATGCAAGTAAAAGTAAGCAACGAGAACATGGCACGTCAAATGAGAATCAAGGCAATAGTGAATCTCAGAGGGAGACAGAAGATAAACTTGCACAGGAACTATCTAAGGATATGAAAAAGATTATCCCTCCCAAATTTGATGGAACGAAAGTCGGCGATGCAGCAAAAGCATGGCTAACAAAAATGGAAAAATACTTTGCAATCAGAAATTATTTTGAGATTACGAAGGTAGTGTGGGGAGCATATCAGCTATCTGGAGAAGTATCCACTTGGTGGATGAACAAGAAACTGGAACTAGATTTAAGCCCCTTGAAGGTGACATGGAATGAATTTGTGGAACTATTTCGAAAAAGCTGGTTACCACAACTCTATTTTGATCAAAAGCTAACAGATTTCCAAAATCTCAAGCAAGGTGACTTGTCTGTGGTTGAATATGCAGAAAAATTTACTAGATTGTTGAAGTATGTTCCTCAGTATCAAAAGGATAAAAGATTTTGGATAAGAAAATTCATTATGGGACTCAATCCTCAAATTGGCGGTGAGGTGGAGGTGCATGGTCCAAACACAATGGACCAGGTGTATGAGAAGGCAATTAAGCAGGAACAGAAGATCAAATCCATTTCTACTTATCGTGAAAAGAAGTGTAAGAGATTTGATAAGAACTTCAATGATCAAACATATAAAAGGAAGAATGATAAAGGATATGGAAATAGGAGGTTCGATAAAGGAAATCAGAAAAGCAAAGGGGGATTTGGTTATGAACGAAGAAATGAAGACCTTAAGAAAAATGACAATTTTCAGAGGAACGATGATGCTATGAGTAGACCATCCGAGAAGAGAGGACCAAGTGGAGGTTGTTTTTCATGTGGTGAAGATCATTATGCCAACCACTGTCCTAATAAAAAGTAGAATGGGCAGCTTAGAAACATGGTACTTCCTTCGCAGTAGGAAGCGTTTCAACAAAGGATTCATGCCACCCTTGACAATCGACAAGCTGAGTATCAGATTACTCCCATTGAGATGATAGATACATTATTTGGAGTTCCTGTTTCTATTTTGTCTGATACTGGTGCAACAGAAAATTTTGTGTCATCTACAGTCTTAAGTAAATTTCCTAGAAGAGCTGGTTTTATGTCAAAATCATGGATAGTGGAATATGCAAATCACTCAAAGGCTTAGGTAGAGCAATGTTTGTTCGAAGCTAAGATTGATATTTCAAACTTCTCTACTGAGGTAAATTTATATGTAGCACCTTTAGGGTCCTACGATGTCATCTTAGGAATGAATTGGTTGTGGAGACATAGGGCCAAGGTGGATTGTTTTTATAAAACAATTGAGTGTTTGGATGATAAAGGAAACAAAGTAAAATTTTAGGGTATTCAAAGGGAAATAAGGTTCAGATCTGTTTCTTCAAAACAATTAAAGCGGACTAGGCGTAAGGGATGTCAACTTTTTGCAGTCAAAATGGACCTAGTAGAGGAAGCCTTAGGGAAGCAAACATTTGAGGAAATACCCATATCTTTGCAATTTCAGTGATGTATTTCCTGAGGAACTACCAGGCTTGCCTCCAAAAAGAACCTTTGATTTTACCATAGATATTAAACCAGGATCTGAGCCAGTATCTAAAGCTCCATACCGAATGACCACTACTGAACTTATAGAATTGAAAGCTCAATTGCAGGAGCTATTGACTAAAGGTCTAATTAGGCCAAGTGTATCAGCATGGGGAGCTCCGGTTATTTTCGTCAAGGATGAAACCCTTAGACTGTGTATAGATTATCGGATGCTAAATAAGACAACAATAAAGAATAAGTATCCACTGCCACGTATTGATGATTTATTTGACCAAATGTGTGGTACAACAGTATTTTCTAAGATAGATTTGAGATCTGGATACCATCAGTTGAGGTTGAAAGATGAAGATATTCACAAGACTGCATTTAGAACAAGATATGGTCACTATGAGTTTACTGTGTTGCCATTTGGATTGACTAATGCACCAGCTGCTTTCATGAATCTCATGAATAGTGTTTTTAGAGATTGCCTTGATAAATTTGTCCTAGTTTTCATAGATGATATTCTGATATATTCCAAAAATGAGGAGGAGCATAGACAACATCTTCAAATTGGTTTGCAACAATTAAGAGAACACAAATTGTTTGTGAAACTCTCAAAATGCACTTTCTTTCAGAAAGAAGTGCAGTATTTGGGACATACAATATCAGCAGAAGGGATATTAGTTGACCCAACTAAAATAAAGGCTATTATGGAATGGCCTATAACTTCCAATGTTTCAAAAGTACGAAGTTTTATGGGATTGGCTAGATATTACAGAAAATTTGTTTTGAATTTCTCAAGTATTGCTAGTCCAATTACTTCTTTGTAGAGAAAAGGGAAACGGTTTGTTTGGATAGACAAATGTCAAAAGGCATTCAATTTATTAAAAGAAAAGTTAACAACAGCACCAATCTTGAAAGTCCCTAACCCTGAAGGGCAACTTGAGGTTATTACTGATGCCTCAGGAGAAGGGTTAGGAGGCGTGCTTATGCAAAATGGGAGTGTAATAGCCTATGAATCAAGAAAGTTGAAAAACTATGAACAAAATTATGCTTCTCATGACTTGGAACTGGCAGCAGTGATTCACGCCCTTCAGATGTGGCGACATTATTTGTTGGGAAAGACTTTTATACTAAAAACAGATCATCAAAGTCTTCGTTACATATTTACACAACCTCATCTCAATGCAAGACAAACGAGATGGTTAGAATTAATATCAGATTACAACTTTGAGATTGCTTACATCAAAGGTAAAGAAAACCGAGTAGCTGATGCTTTAAGCAGAAGAAGGCACATAGCTTCTATAATCTCTATTCATGCTAATTTTAAAGACCTAGTATTGCAAAGTTTATCTGGAGATGAATATTACGAGCAGGTGAAGCAAGCTCTACAATTAAACCCTAAGGATCGAAGATATGATGGATTCTATTTTGAGTCAGACAGATTAATGAGATTTAAGGGAAGAATCTATGTTCCTAATTCTGTAGAACTAAGAAACCTTGTTTGGAAGGAAGTTCATTGTGCACCTTATTCCAGACACCCAGGAGTAACAAAACTCTTAGTTGATGTCAAGTCGCTATATTTCTAGAAGGGAATGAAAAGCGACACTGCAAGGTTTGTGGCAAGTTGCTTGGAGTGTCAGAAAGTGAAGGAAAAACACCAACATCCTGCTAGATTGTTATACCCGCATGATATTCTAGAATGGAAATGGTAGGTTGTTAGTATGGATTTTGTTCAAGGGTTACCAATGTCTAAGAATAGACATGATGCAATTTTGGTTGTTGTAGATAAACTAACCAAGGAAGCCCATTTTATTCCTGGAAATTTGATAGATGGAGCTCATATTTTGGCTCAGAAGTTTGTGCAAGAAATATTTAGATTGCATGGTGTACCTGAGAAGATTATATCCACTAGAGATGCTCGAATAACCTCCCAGTTTTGGCAAACTTTATTTTCAGCACTAGGGCCTAAACTCAATGTGAGCACTGCTTACCATCCTGAAACTAATGGACAAACAGAAAGGGTTAACTAGGTCTTAGAGGATCTTTTAAGAATGTATTGCATGGACCAGCAATACAGATGGGAGGAATATTTACCTCTTGTTGAATTTTCCTATAACAATTCCTATCATTCTGCCATTAAGATGGCATCGTTTGAAGCATTATATGGAAGGAAATGCAGAACTCCTATAAGCTGGAAGATAGGATAAGCATTGGACCTGAAATGCTTGTAGATATGGAAGAAAAAGCGAAAATGATTAGGAAGAGGTTGGCAGAAGCCAACGACAGGCAAAAAAGTTATACAGATCGCAAACGGGTGCCTAGACAATTCTCTATTGGTGAGAAAGTTCTTTTGCGAGTGAAACCCCATAAAAGCTCAATCAAATTTGGTAAATCATCAAAGTTGGCTCCTCATTATGTCAGACCTTTTGAAGTCCTTGAGATTATCAATCCAGTGGCCTATAAAATTGCTCTACCTCCAGTCTTGTCCAAAATGCATAATGTTTTTCATGTTTCATATCTAAAGAAATATTTTGTAGGTAATGACTACATTCTTAAATGGAATTCTTTATAGATACAAGAGCCAAGAGTGGTTGTGATCGAGCCACTCAAGGTGCTCGAAATGTGTAAACTTCGTTTGAGTAATCGAGAGGTTTTGCAATGCAAAATTCAGTGGGACCAATATGGCGAGGATAGTGCCACTTGGGAAGACTTTAAGGACATCCACCAAAGATTTCCTTATCTTTTCAAAAACATTAATGTTAAACTATAAAAGTTTGTTTTATGTTTAAATTTTGCTTGGTAAACTCAATCATCGGGGACGATGATTCTATAGGGGAAAGATATGTTACATCCACTTTTTGGATTCAATATTACTATTTACTTTTTCTTAAATAGTACAGTTATGTGGATATGTTTTAACATCATAGAAAATGATGATATGAATAGAAAAGGTTAATTTTATGAAATTATGGATTTTTATTTGATTATGATCAATTTGATGTTATGAATTGAAATGTCTTTTGATATGAAAATGAAATGATTTGATATAAATGTGTTTTGATCAGAACATTGGTACTCTGACCACAAATTGTACGTGAGATTGTCAATGACAGGAATAGATGGAACATGTTCGTCAGGAAGAAAGAAGAAGAGAAAGTATCTTTGAGAAAGAGAGAATAGACTTTGGAATAATCCATGGGTGCTTCCCACTGAAAATGATTATCAAGTAGATAAACCTAGATGCCTTGAGTTAAGCTTTGATTACGGGCTAAGTCAATCTTAGACGAGATGTCGAGGTTTACAAGAATAGGTCTTTCTTCTTTCCGTAGTTGTCGTATTAAGTATGGGAAATTGACATCTATGTCGTAATACTTGGTATCATGTCGTTAAATATGGATGACTGACATATTGTTATATATATATATATATAAATGTATACACTTGAGAACGAGTTGTAAGTCGTGTCTTGTTTAGTGGTTCGGCGCAAGTTGAAAGTTGTGCATAAGTCAACCCCAAACCTTGTTTTGTGTTTACGCTCAATTCGTCGTTATCATCGTAAAGCTCTACGAGCGTATGATGTAAACGTCTACTTGTGAAATTCAGCGGTTGTTGAATTGTTTCTATATTGGGCTATTATCATATAATAAAAGGTTTAAATAATGTTTTAAATCTTGAGACCATGGTGCATAGTACCTTTGGTCGTATTGTATTGGAATATACAAAATTATATTAGTTATATTTAAATTGTCATTTTGAGGTAATTCCTTTTTTCTTTTGTGATGTTGGTAATCGGGCAGTAGCTCAAAAGGGATTCACTTAAGTCTTTACTATGATGTCTTTTATTTCGAAACAATCTATTTACCCTTGAGCTTCAACTCTACGAATGGTTGTCGGCTTATCCATTATTTTTAGTTATGCATTTGATTTATACTCATAATTAGTTATGAGTAGTGAGACATCTTATCCAAACTAAAAAACTGCCACCTTGCAAAGTGATTGAACTCCACTTTTCTGAGTAGTTGCAAATTTAGTGGGAAATCAAGCCCTTTTTGGGTAGTGGTCACGGATTAGAGGAGATGGTTACACCATGTAGGTGGTTACCCAGTTGATAGGGCGTGATTTGGAGAGTGGAGAAAAGTTAGTTGTTGATGGGAAGAATGGGATTTAGAGGAGAGGAAGTCAGTTTTGGAGACGGGGGAAGAAAAGGGAGAAAGGAAGCGGAGAGGTGGGGAGTGAAAGAGGAAGTGTGAATGAGTAAGAGAAGAACGAGCTCTTGGAAGCCACTGGAGATTTTCTTCAAGTTTTACTTCATTCCTCCTATACACTGTCAAGGATAAACCAGAATGTTTATTTAGGACTGGCACCAGTTTGTTATTTGAAGGAATTCAGTATTGTCTCGATGATGTAATACATGGATTGTTAGCAACTTTAAAAACTGTAGGTTGTCATTTCTTTCTAAATGGAAACAATGTTATTTTCTCCTGAATCACTCCACAGTCTTTAAACTCACAGCTATAGCACATTTGTATCTCGATAGCATTATTGTTGGTCGGTTAAAATTATGTCATTATATTGTTTAGCTTCTGAAACATATGGATATGTGGAGAGCACTTAAGTAGACTATGTTTTGGCTAAAGAACTAGCTTTTTAGTCATTACAAAACCATAGTGGACTAACCCTAGTCGATGTAGGAAGTATCCTCAGCTGGCCTGCAATAAGTTACGGTTGGCTTTTTCATATTTAAAAACAACTTGTTTCATAAAAGACTTGAAAATGTGCTAACCGTCAATAGGTGAGGAACATTAGTGTGGAATGTATGTCGATGTGTGTAAGAATACTCAGCCTCCCACAAGTTCTGAATCTTTAGTTGGTTAGTCGACCATAGAGAGGATTCTACACTTGTTGCGATTGATAACTAATTAAAGTCCATTAAATCATTGTATGTAGCTCTTTTCGCTTTAAATTATTCAAACTGCTTTGACTTTGAAGGAGGATATAGAGTTAAGGAAGAGATAGAGTTAAGAAGTATATAGTGTTACTTTTGGTCGAAACTGTCAAACATGTTAGTTAAGGAAGTTTTAAGGCCGACACAATGAGTTTATAGTTATATAAACTTGCATGTATTATCCTTGCAAATAGAAACAACATGAAAGGATTTCTAAATACCTAGTATGATAAAAGATTAAGATGTGTCGAAGTTTTGATAGTTCAAAGAAGACCTTTAAGAGTCTTTAAACTTTAACTCAGGGCCTTTGAGTTTTTGAATTCTATAAATTGGTTTATTGTGAAACCCTTCCGAAAATAATATAGTTAAGTTTAGTGTCCACTCTTGAGGGAATAATTTAAGCATTGGGCTGACTTAGAGATCAACTGATTAACTTATATTATTATCTGATTTATCGATAAGCTAGGAACCCATTCTTTTAACATATGGATGGAAATGTCTCCATAAGCTAAGAAGAGAGAAGTAAACCTCACTGCCATGTGCTTATGCATGATGAGTTTGGAATACCTAGAGGTTATCAAGGTCATTATATTAAACTTATGTATAGGTAACTGTAGGATTGCGATTAATTCGAGTCGAGTTGGGGTGGGTGAACTTATTACTTGCGTTGATACAATGCTAATTATATTCAAATCCTTTGGCCAAGGTAATGCATGTGCCTCAAGTGCATTGATAGTTCACCGTGACTGGATGGCGTAGCTTGTGCAGTGGTCATGCTTGACTAGAGGGTATCTAGGGGATTGCATGATAACACGTTACGTAGGTCACAACACCAGGACTCAGATGGCAAACACCATTGGTTATCCTAAGTCTATCCTCTTTGAGTAGGGTAGGGCCACTTCCAGATAGGAAGGAGTACGGGAGACCGACGGTCTGTGGTTGGAGGTTAAGCTCCTTGAAGATACTTTCTCCTCTGTATTCCTGAAGATTGCCAAGACTTGAATTTGGATGGTTGACAATCGAGACGCAGTGACTTTGGTAAGCTTCTATTTTGAAAATGTTCTAAGTAACTTTTACCAACATATTGTTTAATGTTGTAGATGGATATATATTCCTTGTATAATTTATAATTTCATGTTTATTGTTAGTCAATGGATGAACTACTTGGTTTAAAAATGAGAAACAAATTATTTTTTTGTTTTAAACTTTCAAAAAAAATTTATTACCTTTGGTTAAACTTAGTTTTTAGGGTGAAAACAAAACTGGGTGTTACAGATTGGTCCCGTTTTTCTTAAAAAAAATAACATAGCATTTGGTGTGCTCCCCCTAAAATGTTAACTTTTTTTTAGTATTTCAAAAATTGCTTCAGTGATAAATTAACTAACACCATGTAGTTTATCCCTAATTCTTTTGATAATTTTTCATGAATAATTGACTTTTTAGTAATTTTCAAAGTGGACATATCCTAAAAATAGAAAATTGAGCATGCTCCCCCCTAAAAATTTTGAAAACTAATTGAAAATCAATTTATTTTTTGAATACGTGTAGAATGGAATCTAGTTTCTAAAAATGTAACTTATTTGAAAATTTGATGAATGGTTAAAAAAAAGTCAAAATTATTAGACATTGGTTTTTGACAAAAAATAGATACACTAATAAAAGAAATTAAAGATGAAACCCTTAACATACTCAAAACGTGAAAAAAATATATGGTTGGATAGCTAAGAGAGAGATTAAGATTATGTTGGTATTTTTTTTAACTTTTCATTGAAAAAAGTGTATTCCTGATGGGGAGCACACTCCAGATTATGTGGTTTTTGTTAGAATGTAGAAAACATGTCCTTGGACATCCTAAACATAGTCCAAGCCTTTGGGTTGGAAGCCTAAAGCAAATCCAAGCCTTAGGCTTGGTAATTTCCAATCCAAAGCATAATGCGCTAGCGTTATGTGAATTCACATAACGCGAGCATGTTATATAACGTGCTTGTATTATGTGCATTCACATAATGCGAGCACATTATAACTATTGGAACAAGGTGGATAACTGAGAGGGGGGGTGAATCAGTTATCTTAAATAATTTAACTTTCTCTTCTTCTTTAACAATTAGTGCAGTATCAAAACATTTAAGCATACATGAACATGAGAGCAGAAAAGAAATCAACACACATAACACAAGGATTTTTACGTGGAAAACCCTGTTAAGGGAAAAACCACGAGGTGACTAACCCAAGATTGTATTCTCTATTAAAAGAATAGAAGTACAAAATGGCACTTGCCAATTAGGGCTCACTGCCCAAGCACACTACTCACAAGAGGCTCACTACCTACAAGAGACTCACTATCTACAAGGTATATAGAAAGTAACCAGGTGTTTGAATTGATCAGAGGCATCCACATATGCTGAGGTTCAATTCCGGTTAGGCTCAATATATTGATCTGCTGCACTTCATTCTTCCTCTGCTTAGTGCTGTTGTTATGTCACATACTGATTTGTATAGCTGCTTCCACACTGCTCTCTACTTTTCTTCGCACACACTATTACACAACACACACCCTCACATCAAAATCCATCTGGTATATATATCCGCACAAAGGATTTCAACATCTTTCTAGTCGACATCCAAAATACTCAAGATTTTCCCAAACTCTGGTCTGTCGGCTGAATCCATGCTTACTAAGTGATGCGTATCAAAAAGATAGTTATAGGAGTCATCAATCATGTCAACCAACCATGAATGATTCCTCAAGAAACTTGATCACCATCAATTTCTTATCTGGATTAAGGTTTGATGCTTTGATGGTCAGTTCTTCCTCAGTTTACTCTGCCAGACATGAACCCAACACTTAGATGCTCATATCTTTTCACTCTTTCATCACCGGAGGCTCAATCTCTGGAATGTAGTAGTCATGGTACTCCTCTTGACTTCCCCAAGTTCGCACTTTGCTGAGATACTTCCTCTAAGAGATCCGGACCTGATTGTTGGACCTTGCTGCATGCTCTATTCTTGCTCACCAGACCAAAATATTCTTTAATCTGACTTCTGGTATAGACATACCATGTGCTGTGGATGAGTGGGATGGACTTTGTTGCCATCAACGACAAAACTCATGAAGCCACATAGTGTCTCTTGCGAACAATCTCCCCCTTTGGCATTGATGGCAACACTTAGTGAAAAATGACTAAGTGTTATAACAAACTCCCCTTGACTGATGCTCTATCTTATGTACACTTTTACCGGAGCTCCCCCTTAACTGGATTCTACATTTTTCACTACTCCTCACTCCCCCTTTGAGATCAATGGCAAAGGGTAGAATCCACACACCAAAATTTGCAAAAAGTAACCTATACATAGCCACATAAGTATGTATACAAGTTATACTTACATATACTTAGGTATAACCGCAAAAGTGGTTTTCAACTGGACAAATTCTATTGCCCAACTCTGCTTCATCCTGTCCAAAATTGAGATATGACCACTTAACAAAAATGCAAAGGCTTTTGCCCTCTTTAAGTCTACCGGATCACTGGTCTAGGCTGTAGTCTGAGCATCAGTTAGGGCTTCATGCATTGCCTCTAACTTAGGGATAATTATCCCTCTTAGTTCACTCATTTTGCTTATTCTATTTTTCTTCTCCTTCTCAAGCCTCTTTATCTCATTTATAGTGGCAATAGTCTAGCACTCTTGATTCATTATGGATGAGGTGAGAGGATCAAAACTCTGAGAGAAACTTGATAGTTTACCCTCTTGTTCTTCCACCTTCTTGGCAATGTCTGTTGTCACTGTGGACCAGGATAAACAAAATTTGTATAATTCTCTGCCATCTTTAAGAGCATTTTCTAGGCTCTTTATTCCAATATTCAAATTTCTCCTATCATTTGCTATAAGCCCCTGAACTTAAGAGAATCTCTTACCCAAAAACTCTTTCCGGACTTTCTCTTCTGTTGATTTCTCCAAAGAATCAAAATGTGTGCTAACAGAATTAACAAGAGATTTCAGATTACCAGATGAGGAGGCAAAAAGATCCTTTTGAAAGGATAGCATAATTTTCTCTAGCACACTGGATGCAATCTTGATTAGCTCACAGTCTTCCATGTGAGACTTCAGAAGCTTTTCTTTTGCTTTAGCTTGGGCAAAAGATGCTACCTTCATTGTCTGGACCGGAGAGAGGGAGTCAAAATTGAGTGGTCCATGAAACAGTTCTGGTTCATCTATCTCCATTAATTCCTTGGTCAAGAAATTCTTTACTGCTTCTGCAGTGTCTCTTGCCGGAGACTTCTTTTCTTTTGCAGCCTCAGAGCTGTCATCAGAGATCTTCTCTATTTGTTCTTCTTTGCTTCCCTTTTTCCTTTCTTCTTGACTTGCTTTCTCCTCTTGTCTTTCTTTTCCTTCAGTTCTGAAGTCTATTGGGGGATTCGGATGAGAGATATTTCTTTATGGACTTCCTCTTCCGGAATAGAGGAATCCAGGTCCTTAGTCTTCTCCTCACCTATCTCCTTTGACTCTTCTACAATTTTCTCAGTAGGATCTTCCTTTGATACACTTAATCCTTCGACATCCATGGTAGAAGGTTCATCACTTATGTCCTCTATAATAGGAAGATTGAATCTTTTATATGCACTCCGGAGGATGTCTTCAGTCTCTTTTGCCTCCTGATCAGTCTCTCCGAGCATAAGCTTGTTCATTCTGGCTTTGCTCTGGAACTCATCCTTGCAATCCTTGAAGATCATGTTTATTTGTTTTGGAGTGATGGAAGGATAGAGCCGAATAGCTATCTATTCCTGGATCTCCATACCCTTTTCCTTGGCATTGTCTTTTCTGAGTTCAAGTATTTTCTCTAAACTCTTGGGGATTAGAGAGATGATTTCAATGAATGCTTTATTATAGATGAAGTACTTGACTGTGGCTTCCTCCAGCATTCTTTTGTCAGTGTCATTATACTCATCATAAAATTCAGTTATGGGCTGTAGATTCCCATCTATAGTGACTGCTTTGATGACATCATCAATAGAAAGAGTAGGCCTTTCAACAAATTCTTCTTCTTCTTCTTCTTTGTTCTTGCCGATAGAGAATTCCACAGATCTTTTCTTTTTCTTCATTTTCTTAACCTCCTCATCTGTCTCTGTCTCTTCATCATCCTTTTGACTTATATAGGATCTTGTAGCCTTGGTTTTTGTTCTCTTTTCTCCTTTTCTGGATGTCTTTGCTTCCAGCTTTGAGGCTTTTTGGCTCTTTGAGGTGGCAGGTGCAGAGATCTTTGAGGATCTATTCTAGGAGGGGGCTTGCACCGGAACACTTTCTTTTTCTGCTTCTTATCTTTCTTTCTCTACTCTTTCTACCTTCTCTCTATTGGCATCAACTGCCTCCTTTGATATGCCATATTTTTTGGCAATTTCCTCCACTTCCCTTCTCACTTTCCTTTTCATCTCTAGCTGTCTCAATTCAACATGTATTTTCACACTTAATTCTTGAAAGGTTCCAAACCTTTTTGCCTCAAGGTCCTTTGGTTGACTTAGCAGGTGTTGAACATGTAGCTCCAGAATTTTCTCATCCACCTCATAGCCCATTGGCATAATCCAGACTATTCTGGGCTCTACTGCCTCCATTAGGCATTGATCAGTATCTACCATAAAGCACACTGTATCTACCATAAAGCACATTGTATCTTTATATTTTTCAACTAATGTCTGAGGAATTCTTTCTCTGGCCTGCATCATACCTTGGAAATTCTTGAAATATCCCCAGAGAGTTGTGCTTTGAGCCTTGGCATCACCAAGCCCATACATATAATCTCTGATTTGTATGGCAACCGGTCTATCATTTTGCCATATCCAACCACTGGATCTGGGTAGCTCATTCATGTAGTAAAAGAATAGACATAGTATCAAGCCACCGTACTTAAAAGAATTCTTCTTATTCTTCTTTATTTTCTGCAAATTCTCTAACAGTTAGTTCAGGAGAAGCTCACAAAGATCATAGTCATCATTTTCCCTTAGCATCTGATAAGCAGTGTATATTGCTGTTTCAGATATAGAATTCTCCTTGCTGGAGTGATATATTTTGTGGCCAATAATCATAGAGGCAAATTTGATGTCCAGATATGTAATATCTTCTATTGTCATTGCCCTTTTGTCAAACTTTGATCTGGTAGCCTCACTTACTGTTTGATTCTTGATGGATTTAAGAGCAGGCAACCCACTAGATGAGTGTAAACCAGTTACTGCCCTAATTGCATCCTTTGTTATTTTGAAGGGCTTCAACAACCATATGAAGTTATCATGTATTCTACTAAGAACATACCAGACCCATTCATCTTCTGCAAAATAGGGGAAGTGGATGCAATGTCCAAAATGCTTATCCTAGATGACCTTGTATTGGGGTTTAAGTTCAAATGATTCATCTATTAATTCCTTGTGATAGATATCCATCAGCTTGGATTCCCCAAATTCCTCAATGTTGGTGTGAATGTATACCCTAACATCTTCTACATGCAGAACCCCATGCAGAATGCTAGAGAATGCGCCTAGGGGATCAACTTCTAGGGATTTGTAAGGATGTTTCTTGAACTTAGGGCACGGCCTATTAGTGATCTTAACAACATTTGGAGTAGCCATTTTTCAAAAGATTCAGAGAGTGATATTCAAGAGCAGAAATACCTTTTTACGCTTCTAGGGTTCACGATAAGAGCTGAAAAGATTGCTGGTTGAATCAAATTCTGTGGTTGATCCTTGAGAGGGTTGAAGCAATCTTGTTGCAGAGCTCTTTCTTTCTTCTTCTCGAATGCAAATGTGCAAATGATGAACAAAATAACCCTTTTATTTCTGCGCAAACCCTAATTCCATATTACAATAAATGCACAACTTAAGTCATTCTGGTTGCCTTGTTCTCCTTGTTCTGAGAGAGATCCTTCTGGATCACTAAGATGCACTTAGAATGATAACTTACAATGTATCTTCCTTCCTTGAATCATCTTATTTATCCGCAGATCAAGGTATTTCAATTTTGAATCATACCGGATCTAACTGTGAAAATCCTGCTTTTACCGGATGACTATCAAACTAGATCAATTTTGGATGATTACCCTCTTTAACCTTCTTGCAGATCTTTTATATTTTTACGAAGGGTTATTTAGATATCTCTTTGAGAACTCTTCAATCTGCTACACTCCATGTGCCAATTTAGGCACTAATTGACTGGCTGGGGGAAATTATTTTCTTTTGTGACTCCCCCTGAGCCAGAGCTCATCTATTTAGTTTCTGGAAGGAATATCAGCACCAGATTCTGGTGCAGATCCATCCCAACATTTTCTGTACTTCTCCTCACCCAAATCTTGTTCATCTCCCTTTGAACTTCATCCGCATTTGCTTTTCCTTTTCCTTTGTCTTGATTTTGGTTATGATGCACCGGACCCCTTTTATCCTGATTCTTACTTATGCAGAATTTGGCAATATGACCGGATCTATTGTAGTTGTAACAAATAACATTTCTTTGCATATTTGGCTGATATCCTCTTGATCTACATTGATTAGTCATATGTCCCATTCTATTGCATGCAAAGCATCTACCATTGAATGAATTGTTTATTTGCCTATTTCTGCATTCATGAGATTTGTGACCATACCTTTTGTAGTTGAAACACTATCCAGAGAAGGATGAATTAGTCTGATTCATTCTTCTTCTGCACTGAGTTGCTTTATGACCAAAGTTGTTGCAATTGTAGCAGTATCCATTGAAGGATGGATATCTTTGAGCATTTGGTTGCCTTACTGGAGGTCTTCTAGGCCTGTTCCTTAGATTTCCTGATCTAGAGTTCTTCTGACTGGATCCGAAGCTTTCACCTTTCTCATATCCCAAGCCATGCTTGTCATCTACCCTCTTTTGGCTTTCAAGAAGAACTTCAAGTTGAGCAGAGCTTATCTTGAATTTTTCTTTGTATTCATTTATTGTTTGAAGATCCCTTTTAAGAGTGTCTATCTAATTTTCAAGTTGTTCTTCATTATCTCTAGCTTCTTTAAGATCAGATTCTAGATGTCTGATTATTCTATCCATTTTGTGGCAGTCTTCTGACTTCTCCTTGAGAGATTGTCTTAGATTATCTTCCATTTTTCTTTTCTCTTCAATTTCTTGGGTGAATTTCATAACCCCTGATTCCATTTCATGTCTTACCATAATGACCTCTTTTGATAGCTTCTCACATAACTTGTTTTTCTCATTTAGATCTTCATTAGTATCATTGGCTTCACTTTGACTTGCTAATTATTGAAGCAGTTCCTTTCTCTTTTTCATAGAGATACTCAATTTTTCTTTTAGTTCATTTATGAAATCGTCAGCTTGTTTGAGTCTTTCCCTCAGGTTATTGACTTCAGAGTGAGATTGATCAAGATCATCTAGGGCAGACTGAAGTTGTTCCCTCATACCATATATATCCATTGAGATTCCCAGATCTTCCTCAAGCTGTTAGGCTCTATTTGGAGGAACTTAGCTTTGATACCAATTGTTGGAACAAGGTGGATAACTGAGGGGGGGTGAATCGGTTATCTTAAATAATTTAACTTTCTCTTCTTCTTTAACAATTAGTGCAGTATCAAAACATTTAAGCATACATGAACATGAGAGCAGAAAAGAAATCAACACACATAACATAAGGATTTTTACGTGGAAAACCTTGTTAAGGGAAAAACCATGGGGTGACTAACCCAAGATTGTATTTTCTATTAAAAAATAGAAATACAAAATGGCACTTGCTAATTAGGGCTCACTGCCCGAGCACACTGCTCACAAGAGGCTCACTGCCTACAAGAGACTCACTGTCTACAAGGTATATAGAAAGTAACCAGGTGTTTGAACTGATCAGAGGCATCCACATATGCTGAGGTTCAGTTCCAGTTAGGCTTAATATACTGATCTGCTGCACTTCATTCTTCCTCTGCTTAGTGCTGCTGTTCTGTCACATACCAGATTTGTATAGCTGCTTCCACACTGCTCTCTACTTTTCTTCGCACACACTATTACACAACACACACCCTCACATCGAAATCCATCTGGTATATATATCTGTACAAAGTATTTCAACATCTTTCTAGTCAGCATCCGGAATACTCAAGATTTTCCTAAACTTTGGTCTGTCGGCTGAATCCAGCTTACTAAGTGATGCGTATCAAAAAGATAGTTATAGGAGTCATCAATCATGTCAGCCAACCATGAATGATCCCTCAAGAAACTTGATCACCATTAATTTTTTATCCAGATTAAGGTCTGATGCTCTGCCAATCAGTTCTTCCTCAATCTACTCTGCCAAACAGGAACCCAACACTTAGGTGCTCATATCTTTTCACTCTTTCATCACCGGAGGCTCAATCTTTGGAATGTAGTAGTCATGGTACTCCTCTTGACTTCCCCAAGTCTGCACTTTGCTAAGATACTTCTTCTGAGAGATCCATACCTGATTTTCAGACCTTGCTGCATGCTTTGTTCTTGCTCACCAGACCAAAATATTCTTCAATCTGACTTCCGGTATAGACATACCATGTGCTATGGATGAGTGGGATGGACTTTGTTGCCATCAATGACAACACTCATGAAGCCACACAGTGTCTCTTGCCAACAATAATGCGCTTGTGTTATGTGCATCACATAACGCTAGTGCATTATGGTGAACTAAAACATCCCTCTCTCACTCACCCTCTCTCTCTCTAAACCCCTAAACCCTAAACCTGAGAAACCCTAAACCTCTATCTCCTTATCTCTCCCTAATCTCCATATCTCTATCATCCCTCTACCTCTCAATCTCTCTACCTATGTCTCTGGCCATGTCCCTCACTCTCTATCTCCCAATCTCTCCCCTTGGTCTCCTCTATATCTCCCTATCGGTCCTCTCTCTCTCTCTAAACCTCTAAACCTTAATACCTAAATAATGCCCCTAACCCCTAAACAATAAAACCTAAACTTGATCAACCCTAAATCCCTAAACCCTAAAATGCAAACCCCGAACCCCTAAACCCTAAACCTCTATCTCCCTATCTCTCCCCTATCTCCTTATCTCTATCATCCCTCTACCTCTCAATCTCTCTCCCTATGTCTCTGGACATGTCCCTCACTCTCTATCTCCCTATCTCTCCCCTTTGTCTCCTCTATCTCTCCCAATATCTATCTGTCCCCTCTCTTTATCTCTCTCTAAATCCTAAACCCTAAACCTGAGCAACTCTAAACCCCTAAACCCTAACCCTAAACCCTAAACTTGAGCAATGCTAAACTCATAAACCCTGAATATATTAGTGTGAATAGGGATATTTCCTATCTAGTTTCCCTTGTGTGAGGATAATTCATATTATTTAACTATTTATTAGTTAAATAATATTCCCTCACATAATTCACATGTTAAGTTGACTTACTAAGTTTTCTAGGAGTCTAGTTGTATGTTGAGTTGTTGATAGTTGGAGTGAGGTGTCTTATCCTCCACATGTGTAATTAGTTGGTATCCTCTAATTATCACATGTTGTAGGACACTCTCCACATTTCACTCCACCTTTCTAGCTCTCACCTTGTCTTTATAAGCAAGGCATTGTAAGCATTGTATCATACACAATTTTGTATTCATTGATACAATACATTATTATTCTTTCATATTGTCTCTCTTGTGCTTTCATGAATTCTTAGATCTTGGGTGGCTCCTATCTAGCCAACTCTTACATGGTATTAGAGTTCTCTAGGTGGAATCTCTTCTTGTTAGCCAAATTCTTGAGAGATTGAATGCAAATTCATAGTGGATCTTGAGAGTTGAGTATGCTCTTCTCTTGCATCGAATGATGACCTGGAGAATTAGCAAAATGTGATGGAAAAACTAAATTTGTGAGGCTTTCCTCTTTGTGGCATTGTATTGTAGGTTGCAGCATGTATTTTATTGACTTAGGTGGCTGATTCAACTTCTACATGTCATTTTTTTGTTGCTAGAGATGTTTTTTTGCACTAGGTCCACATCTTCTGCACATAAGATCAAAAACGCCTTTTGAGTTTTGTTTGCCACATCAAAAAACCATCTGGGTATCTTTTATATTTTGTATGCAGTAAATCGATCGTCTGCAATTTTAATCAGAAAGTTTCTGTAGGACCCCTCTCCAATGGAGTTTTTGTTTTGATAGTCTAACTTTGAAGACTCATATCTTACTCAATTTTGCTCCTTTTTTTGAGAAATTTTTTTTATTTGGATCAGAAGTTTGTAGGCTTTGCAGTGGTGTAGACATTTTTTGATTTTGGTGTCTAGATTTTCCATAAATTCCATATTTCTGTCACTGTTGATGAGCAATCCTCATTTGTAGAACTTCTGGGAGCCATAACTTTTTGCCACGACATCAAAAATTGGCAAACAAGATATTTGGAAAGCTAGTTCTGAGCACTTTGCAATGGTATAGGTCTTTGTTTGATATTTTGCTGCAGGTACCATATTTTGTTGTTTGAAGCCAAAACTTGCATTTTGCACTCCCGAGCTCAAACTTCATCAAAATTTCAACTTCTTATAGGTGTTGGAAAGCTTTCACACTCACAGGTTGACTATGGGATCTGATTTCACTATGCCTTCATTTGCATCTTTTTCTAAGATGTTGGTACATGAGCAACAAAAGCTTATTTCTATGGGTATCATTAAGCCATCACATAATCATGCTTTGGTGGTTGCACAACCTAAGGAACAAAAAGAATCAAGTTCTTTTGACAAGAAACAAAAGAAAGGTAAGAACAATCCACAAATAGATCAAGCACAAAATTCACCTAAGAAGGAGAAGCCTACATGTGGTTATTGTAAGAAATCAGGACATGATGAACATTCTTGTTATAAGAAACAGATTGACATGTTGATGCAACTTGTTCAAAAGAACAAACTTTCATTGCCTGATTCTTCTTCTACTCCATCATCTACACAACTAGTACTTTCTGAATCTCATGCAAAGACGGCTAAGGAACCTAAACATAAAGGTAAAGCACTTTGTGCAAGTACAAGTTCTACATTGGGTAAATGGCTTCTTGATTCAGGTGCTTCTCATCATATGGCTTCTTCAAAGGATATGTTTTCCTCATTTGAGCCATGTGATATGCCACCTATCTTGATGGGTAATAACACATATATGAATGTAATTGGGAAGGGAACCATTGATATTGGTGAAGGTACTTTTAAGGATGTACTTTGTGTGCCTTCTTTGACCAGTAATCTTCTTTCCATATATCAAATTACTCATAGTGGTACATGGAAGATAGTGGAGTTCACACCTAACTTGGTTATTATTAGAAACTTGGAAACCACAGAGATAATTGCTACTGGGGTGGTTGATTATGCTACTCGGTTATACACCTTTCATGGTTTCTCTCCTGATGATGATTCAAATCCATTGGCTGACATTCACACTCCTAGTGTGAATCATATTTTTGAGGAGAAGTTTGGTCACTTGAACCTTGGTATTCTTGCCTCTTCATCAGTTCTTGAGACTTGTGAGCTATGCTTCCATCTTCTCCTCCTCCTGCTTCTTCAGAGTTTAGTACTTCAATTCAGCAGGATGGTTCTTGTCTTTCAGATATAACTTTGTGGGATGAGTACTTGATAAGTGTTTTAGACTTATTTTGTGAGTCCCATCTTGATGACTTGGAGGACACATTTAAGGGGTCCTCTCTCCTCTTTGATGACGATCATAGCATAACTATTGTCAACCCATCTTTGTCTTTGGAGGTTGATGATTTTTAGTTTCCACTTGTTCCTAGATTGTCACTTTCATTGGTCAGTCCTAAGACTCTTGATTTGATTGTGGTATCATTCAGCATTCACAAGGAGACACATGATTAGCTTTTAGAGACATCATATTTCATGAGACTTCCTTCCTCATCTCTTGGTTTGGAGTTGGAGTTTCTTCATGCACCAGTGGATTGGTTTCTTCCCAAGGGAAGACATGTTGTTTGCAGGTTTTGGATCATCTTTGGTCTTCTTCTTCTAGCATTCACCATTGGCATAGGAGCTTCTTCATTATGGGGGGGTCATCTTGTCACATTATTTCCCTCTTATGGGGGGGCTATTGATTGTATATATGTGATGGATGTTGTATTTGGTTGGTCTTGATTCTTCCATCATTCCATCACTTGTACATGTTTGTATGCATTCTCACTTTTGGAGGGGAGTTTTTTCCCATGAGGTTTTCTCCTTTTCTCCACTTGAGACTTGTTTGTACATGGGTACCTAACATGGCCTAGTAGCTGGGACCCATTCATCTTGTTCACTTGTTTTGGTCAACTACTCCCTAGGTTGCACTTAAGGGGGGTGTTAGTGTGAATATGGATATTTCCTATCTAGTTTCCCTTATGTGAGGATAATTCATATTATTTAACTATTTATTAGTTAAATAATATTCTCTCACATAATTCACATGTTAAGTTGACTTAGTGAGTTTTCTAGGAGTCTAGTTGTGTGTTGAGTTGTTGATAGTTGGAGTGAGGTGTCTTATCCTCCACATGTGTAATTAGTTGGTATCCTCTAATTGTCACATGTTGTAGGACACTCTCCACCTTTCACTCCACCTTTCACTCCACCTTTCTAGCTCTCACCTTGCCTTTATAAGCAAGGCATTATAAGCATTGTATCATACACAATTTTGCATTTATTGATAGAATACATTATTATTCTTTCATATTGTCTCTCTTGTGCTTTCATGAAGTCCTAGATCTTGGGTGGCTCCTGTCTAGCCAACTCTTATAGAATAATGCCCCTAAACCCAAGCAACTCTCTCTCTCTCTCTCTCTCTCTCTCTCTCTCTCTCTCTCTCTCTCTCTCTCTCTCTCTCTCTCTCTCCCCTAAACCTCTATCTCCCTATCTCTCCCTTATCTCCCTATCTCTATGATCCCTCTACCTCTCAATCTATCTCCCTATCTCTCTAAACATCTCGCTCACTCTTTATCTCCCTATCTCTCCCTTTTATCTCCTCTATCTCTCCCTATCTGTCTACTCTCTCTATACCTATTTATCTCTCCTTATCTCTTGCCTCTCTCCCCTATCATTCCTCTATCTCCCTATCTCTCCCCTCTATCTCTCCCTCTCCCTTATTGACAAAGGAAATGAAACAAGAAAACTAGGACTCTCTCTCTCTCTATCACCCTATCTCTCCCCTTCATCTCGACCCTCTCTCCCTCCTCTTCCCTCTCCCTCTCCCTTAGCAACAAAGCAAATGGAACCAAGAAAACTAGGACATGCAAAGAGCGATGAGGATATAAATTGGGAGGATGAAATTGAAACAAGATAAAACTAAAGTTCATTGGATGGGAAGAATGATGGGAGGAGAGGTGGAGAATAGTAAAATATGGAAAAATTGGTGGGATCTAGGGAAATTGGAAAGGAAAAGAAAAACTAGGAAAACTAGGAGGTACATAGGTCAAAGAGAGAGAGAGGGAGAGGGAGAGGGAGAGAGAGGAGGAGGGAGAGAGAATGAGAGAGAGTGAGAGGGCAAGAGAGAGAGAGAGAGGGAGAGGGAGTGGAAGAGAGAGAGAGTTTTGTTTTTGCAAAACGTGCTAGCATTATGGCTCAGTATTACCGAGCCTAAAACACAAGCGCTTTATAACGTGCTCATGTTTTAGGCTCTGTAATACTAAGCCATAATGCTAGCGCATTATAATGCACTTGCGTTATGACTTGTACGGGACCAAAAAGTCATGTGGCAATTTTTTGGTCCCTCATCTTTGTGTATATATGCCAAGCCAATATGTTGGTCCTATGATGATGTTGTTATGTGATAAATTGTGTTCCTGCTTGGATTAGCACAATTTCACTAAGTTTATCTCCTACCTTTTAGTATCCCTTACTCCTTTCATCATTGGACCTATCTAAACCCTGATTGATGACATATCCCTTCTAGGAAATGTCACATTTCAAAGTAATTACCGACCAAACCCAGAAAGAAACTATGGATTCTAGGGATTTAGGACACCCTTAAGCATAATCCAAAGCTAAATTTGGGGGCTGGACTTAGGTGCTAGCACCCTAGTCCTGCCCTAAATCTGGAGATTACAAATTTAATTTTGGTGTCAGCTTTTGTCATGTTCTTTGTGTTTCTGAATTCAAAATTTCTTTCCCATGCATTGTCGGCCTTTTATTTCAATTTATTTCATTTCTAAGTTTAGATATTTAAAGAGAACTCAAAATCATTTTAACAAACAAATTATTATGCAAGCTTATTATGCCAAAATTCTTCTACAAGTGCTATTAAAGGTTTGTAAAGTGTTGAAGCTCATTAAAGATTTGGATCTTTGCTATCTTGGAGATATGTTGTGAAGATTAGGAATCAAGATATTGAGTCTATCTTGCTCTTCCTAGGGTTTGTGAAACTTTTTGTACGATCGAGATAAGGGTTGAAGCCTCCAACTTGAGTTTTGGAATCCTCTGCGGATATGGCTACCTCGCCTTCTTGTTCTACAAGTCTTTATTGATATCATCTCCTTGAGGTGAAGTTGTTGTTTCCTTGAGTGAAACATTGTGTGGATGTATTCCTTTATGCTTGAGTCATTTAGGATCTTGCATTTGTTTATGCTTACACTTATGGTTTATGAGCACACACATCTGCATCTTTTGACATTGGTTGTCGTTGAGGTAGAAATACCAAAGATAGGCTTTGACTGAGGCAAACTCCTATATAGCTACAACATACCTTCTCCTTCTTTTGTTTTTGCAGGTCATGTTTAAGAAGATCCAACGGAAAGGAGTGAAGAAGAAACATGTATTACAGTCATAGTTGCTACAAAAGTTACATATTCATCTTCAGATAAGTGTAGGGATGATTTTGAGGGCGCCCAAGTCCATTAGAACCTTAAATATGGGATCTGGAACCTTCAATAGAGGCTCAAACACCTGGTACAGAAAGTTTTATGATAGGAAAACTTATAGGATGAATTCAAGAGCACCCAAGTCTTCCAGGCCCTTAAAATTTAGGTGCACAAGCTCTGATATCTCCTGTCTATATTCCTGTACTCACTCAGTCATTTTTTTGCTTCCAAAATCAGTCTATCTGAGAAAGTTTCATAACTAGGGATTGGCTTGATAATAGCTAACTTTAGGGTTTGTAAAAACCTAGTTCAGACATCTTTTCATATACAGTAGCAGAGGAATAAGATACATGTATCTTGACCCTTTCATAGTGGTTGAGATCGGTTCATATTCCAAATGTTAGTGTATGAAAAGGGAGGTTTGACCTAGTGGAGCATGCTAATCATTCTTCTCCTTTTTCACACTAAACATTTTGGTGAACCCATGTTTAAAGAATTTGCATCCTTAAATAGTAGATCTAATTGCATTTGTTGTTCTAAATTAGATTTAGATTGCAAATCTCCTTTCATTCATAGTGTATGTATTGCATTTTGAGTCATATATCTATCTTTACATTGAAAGAACATAAATTGAGATTTTGTCACTACTTGCATAGTGATCTTAGTTTCATTCTTATAAAGTATATTGTATCTTGTTTCACATTAAGTCTTGGATAAATTAGATTATGTGGAAATGAGTTTCATTCTTGCAAAGTATATTGTATCTTGTTTCACATTAAGTCTTGGATAAATTAGATTATGTGGAAATGTCTGATTTCTTTTTACAAGACTTTAATGCATATGATGAGTCGTTTAGTTGTGATGATTTCAATATGTTAGATGAAGCCTTAGATGACTTTATCTCTATTGAATATTCCACTACGACTCATAAACCATCGTTCCTTCAAAGATTAGTAAACACAATCTATGTTCCAAGATCTCATGAAGAACTAGTGAAACTGAAGATAGTGGTCAACTTGTGTTCCGATGTGTTTAAAACACAAACGAAACCGGTGCTCACTCTAAGAGGTTTTCTGAATTCTTCTCAACCTCTTGATTGCATCTATAACTATGCTAAATAGATAACAAATCAAAATCAAACATATCAAGATGGATCACAACATTCCAACCACAATGTGGTTGCTCACACATACAATACATGAAATAATAAACAAAGTAAGCAACAGTTGAACATTCCAATATCTTTACCAACTTCCCAACCTATGCTTCCTCAGCCTCCTTGTTTAACTCATAAAGTTGGTCAAGATTATGATCTTGTTGAGCAGCTTCATGCTACTCTTGCTAAGACCTCTCTTTGGGAACTCATACAAACATCGCCTACATACCACAGAATGCTCCAGGAAGCTTTACAAAACGTGATTGTACCACCAGTTGTGAAGCCTAATGATGTAGCAGCTCTGTTAGATTGTATGCATGTGACAAAAATAGATATTCGGTTTCAACAACATGAGTTACCATCAATAGAAGTTTAGAATCAACATGATCCTCTTATAATCTTTGTCACAATAAACAAAAAGTTGATAAAGTGAGTTGTGATTGACTATGGATCGGCTCTTAATGTTTGTGGTGTTAATCTGCTACATAAAATCAAGGTTGATACATCTTTAATCAAACTAGATAACGTCATATTCATGGCTTTGATAATGTTGGTAGACAATCCCTATGTACTATAACTTTACCTATAAAGGTTGGACCCATGACATTATCTACCCTTATCCATGCCATGTCGGGTGCACTTTCATATAATATGATTCTTGGTAGACTGTGGAGAAACATAGTGGAGGATTGGTAGGACATTTTGGTCGAGATAAGACCATTGCCCTTGTTAGTGAGAACTATTACTTGCCACAATTGCACCAGGATGTGAAGAAACTTGTGTAGAGTATGCTAGATGGACAAAGGAGTTAGCCATAATATTGGCTTGTATTAGCCACTGCCTATACTAGAGAAACCATGGGAAGATATCAACATGGATTTCGTTCTTGGCTTTCCAAGAAAATAGAGAGGACATGTCTTCATATTTGTGGTGGTTGACAGATTTTTGAAGATGATACATTTCATTCTATGCCAAAAGACTAGTGATGCAATTCATGTTGCAAAGTTATTTTTAGGGAGGTGGTTAGACTATATGGTCTACCAAGGAGCATAGTTTTAGATTGAGATACCAAGTTTGTTGGGTATTTCTAGAGGACCTTATGGAAGAAGTTGAAGACTGATTTGAAGTTTAGTTTTGCACATCATCCACAGATTGATGGATAGACAGAGGTAGTGAATAAGAGTTTGGGCAACCTACTGAGATGCTTGGTAGGAGATAAGCCCAAGGGATGGGATTTGATGTTACCACAAGTGAAGTTTGCATACAACAATTCCATCAATAGAAGTACTGATAAATTCCCATTCCAAATTGTATATGGGAGTAGTCCAAGAAATGTTTCTAAGTTGAGGAATATGGATAGAGAAGAGAAAAGCAGTGCCAAAGTCAAAGACTTTGCAGAGGACCTAAAGAACTTGTACAAGGAGGTAAGAAAGCATATTAATAAGATGAATTCACAGTACAAGGCTAAGACTAATCATAAGTGAAAATTTAAGGAGTTCAAGGTTGGAGATGAAGTTATGGTTCACTTGAGGAAGGAAAGGTTTCTTGTGGGGACATATAATAAGTTGCAAATGAAGACATTTGGACCATGTAGGATCCTAAAGAAACATGATTTGGGAAATGCATATGAGGTAGAATTGCCAAATGGGATAAACATTTCTCTAGTATTCAACATTGCTAATTTTGACTGAGTATCATGAAGAAGGTATAGAGGATGGACCAATAGAATAATAGTGGAATATTCCAGCACTACTCCAAAGAAGGAAGAAATAGAAGAAATCCTGGGTAGCCATGTGGGAAGTACCAAGAATAGGCAGTATGAAGAATTCATGGTTAAATGGAAAGGAAGGCCTATCAAAGATTCAACATGGTTATCTAAGGCAGAGGTTGACCGCTTGGGTTTTCCTCAAACACCTGAGATGTGACAAGGTCACTTCTCAAATTACCCTGGGCGTCTGATGCAGGAGCATCTAGAGGTGTTAGGGGAGTTTTGCATCACCCAAAAATATTTTATGTTGCTTTGATATTTGGGTATTTAAGGCTTCTTAGTTTAATTGGAGCATAGGTAGAAGTTTCTAGCAATTTGGACTATTAAAATTTTCTGAAGGCTAAATATAGTAACCTACTATTTTTAGCAAGTTTGCATTTGTGCATGTATATACCTCAAATTTTACATAGAGCTTTGAAATTATAAAATTCAACCCTTGGTGAAAGAATAAGCACAAGATCATTCCTGGGTAGAGAGTTATTAAGTTTTCAGTGTTTAAAAAGTACACCGAAAAAATTTCAAAGTTAAATTTGAGGCATTTAGAGGTTGTTTCTAGGCTCTAAACTTGGAATAACCAACATTGTTTGTTACCATGGCGTAGAGAACTTCACAATATTTCCAACGCATCAAATGATTCGTCGATCAAACACCCAATTCAAAATTTATGTCTCATACAAGTTGTGTTACTGGATTCTCAAATTTTAAATTTTAAATAAGAAATTTCTTGGGCGAAAAAATGGACAGCTAGACCTTTAGGCTCCCAAAAGGTGAGTTACACTTTCTAGAACATTCAAAGGTAGTGGAGAAGTGGTGGGAAAGTTATTGATGGTGCTAATAAAAGGGTAGAGGGGAGATATGAAGGGGCATGCTTTATTAGTGCAGATTGTGGCTCCGACTTGCAGTAATTTCTGATAGAGTATCATTTATTTGTTGTAAAATAGTCCATGTTGTAGCATGTAATTCCTGATTGTGTACCTCATTCTATTGAAGAAATAAAGGCTATTTGATTTCATACCTAACATTTTCTGTGAGAATCTCTATTGTTGTATTATGTGCAAGTGTTGGGTGGAGTAGCCCTTCATTCATAGAAGATATGCAGTAGCCTCCTCAAAGAAATTTAATAGGATAGAGTCTGCAAAGCATAGCCAAATGGTTCCTCATTCCTTTTTATCCAATTTCTTCCAATCATCATTAGACATAATTTCTAGTTTAGACATGATTTCTAGTTTATCTTTGTTTGAAACAACTCTCCACTAATCTCTCTTTGAAAATAGCCTACATTTTATGTTTCCAAAGCTTATAACCAATACCATAAATTTCTTAATATATAGATGTACTTGCCATGGCTTCCAACACACACACAGATCTACAAGCACACAAAACAAGAGGCTCTTGCTGCAGCACAAAAAACTCACAATACTTGTAGAAAGGCATCCCCCTCTAATCAAAGCCAAAACTCTAATGCAGAATTCTAGAAAAATTTGGTATACAATGGGTTTTTAATAGAGATACTCGTGATTGTATCACCAGTTGGAATGTTCCCCTTAAACACCCTTGGTTGCGAGAATTGTGGAAGTAGACCCTTCCTTCACTTGGGTGGGCCCTGTGGAAAGAAAGAAACAATAGGATTTTTCGGGACACTCATAGGTCTCCGAAGCAGGTTTGGATCTCTTTATTTAAGGCTATTGTTGAAAATGTCTCTAATGCTAACATTAAACCTGCAGATCAACCTTTGACCAAACAGGAATCTTGGGTGGCTTCTAACTGGGGTTTGCTGAACCAAATCCCAGCTTTTGATGACACAAAACTTCAGAAAAGACTTAATACTATTTGGGCCCAGCCTGAGCTGGGGTGGTTGAAACTTAATTTTGATGGTGCTGCTAAAGTTGATGGTTGCGCCAGCGGAGGAGGTATAATAAGGGATGAACATGGTGATCTTGTTGCGGCTTATGTCGGAGGTCTTGGAAAGCATTCTAAAAACATTGCTGAGGCAATGGCCCTCCTCTGGGGTCTCAAAGTGGCGATCTCTTTGGGGATTAGCCATCTCCACATACAAGGTGATTCTAAAATTGTTCTGGATGCGGTTACTGGTCTCTCTACTTGTGGGTGGAAGCTGAGTGACATTATATCTGATATTCAAACCATTCTCCATGGCATCCTGAATGTCTCTTTCTCCCATACTTATAGGGAAGGCAACTCGGTTGCTGATGGTCTTGCCAACTTGGGCCAGGAATTTCAATTATGGCGGGTTTGGTGCCAAATTAGCAGCATTCCTAGTCACATTGGAATGCTTATTCACAAGGAGAAGAACTCTATCATTACATGATGCCTACCCAAGTGTTGAGTGATGAGGTGGTGTGTTTTTCCACCCTGTCTAGGCTTATGCACAACCCCTGTGTGAATTGGCAGCGGCGTCTGTACTCCTTTCATGCGATATTAATACTCATTATTTGGGTTGCGTTTTGGAACTTAAAGTGTCATGATTGGCGTCAGCTGGCTCTTGTTCACATGAATACTGCTTGGTGGATTCCTCAGAAGGGTATTCTACATTTTACTTGTCTTCTCCTGCTGGGTATTGCGGCATGGGCTAGTATGGGTGGGGAAAGAATTTGCACTGAACCTAACACCTGCAATGAGTTCAAAGATAATTCCATTGTCTGGCATTACTGCAAGGAGGGGGGCATCATTCTATTCCTGGAATGCCTTAATGGGCATGATGAGTCGCTATCCATCCAGTGTGCTTCTTCATGGGTTGACAGACGGGTCACCATTGGCAATGTCAGCTTTGAGTTCTCAGAGAAAAGTATTGCTGAGGCGACAGGTTTATCCCTTAAAGGCATTAAGTTGCTGAGAAAGTCGAGGGTTTCCGACGGGCAGAACCAAAAGCTTTTCTTGGGTGACGGCGAAGAGCTGGTTCCCTACCAAGGAGGGTTTGGAAGGGCGCAGCTTCCTCAGCCATGGGAAGACATGTGCTTTTTAATCATGAAATACTTCACTTTGGGAGGCCGTTATGCCAGGTTCTATTACTACCATCTTCCCCTGCTCAATCATTTTCACAGAAACTTGGCTATTTGTTTCATTTACTACCTGCTTTGTTCTTTAGAACACTCGGTTAAAAGGGTTCACAAGAATTTAACCGCTAGGCCTTTGGAGAAGCCCGTGCCCCTCCACCAAGGCCTCATACATAGACTTTACCAGTTTCACTTGGCCCTGATGCCCCCTACCACTCTCCATCTCTCAGTTGTGGAACCCTCCCCCAATACTCCGTCGGCTTCTCTCAATTGTGATTCCCTTCACACTCCTGTGCATAATAGTTATGTTGGCCTGACTTCGGCCTCTGTGAAAACTAATACCCCCACCCCTGGGTCTACCTCTACCTCTAAGTTGAAAGACTTTGTTAAGTCTGGGAAGCGGCTTCATCGCCTCTTTGAGCTGGCTGAGGAAGCGGCTATTCTTAGCTCCCTCAAAGATAGTCATGAGACCCCTAAAGGTAAAAATTTGTCTGCTGAGAACCCTACTAAAAAGGCTAGAAAGGGCAAAGGGAAAAGCATAACCCCTGCTGTCAGACGCTCTACCAGAATTGCTGGAAAGCCAGCCCCAAGGTTAAACTCATAGACTACTCAGAAAGTAACTCTGAGGCTTCTTCTCACGATGAGGAGGCCGAGAGTGATGATTTGAAGGAATTTTACATGGAAAATCATGTTTCTGGGGAGCAGTTAGATGGCCACGACTCTCTGCCGAATGATTATAGGGACAACCCCAAGAATGTGATTGGTGATGAAAATGAGTTTGACCATCAGAGCCCTGTGGAGGCCCAGTATGATACTGGCAAAGGAGAGGGGAACATGACTGAGCAAAATCCTGCCGGTGCTGAAGAGGTGGAAGTGAATAGTCAGTCTGTCCTTGAAGATGATGATGTTAGGGCTACTGCTGAGGATGGCAAGGTGAATGAGGACAGGGACAGCAACTCTCTTTTTGTTGAAGTGACTCAATTAAAGGACAAGATGGTGACTCTACAACTCAAGTTGTCTACTATTTATAAGTTCATTACCCGCATGCTGTGCAGGTCTTCCCTGATCAACTTAACCCTTTTGCAGGATATTCAACTTCTCTCCCAGGGAGCCAACAATGACAGAACTCAGGAGCTAGAAAAAGTTTTTGAAGTTTTTGAAGTTCTTGCTAAAGATTGGGAGCACTCTATGTCCTAGTGTGCCTTCTGCTGTCTGGTTGCTAGTTTTTTGTTGTTACTTACTTTCTGCCATTTGTTTGCTGGTGGTTCCTGGGTTTTGGTTCCAGGCTCTTTTTGTTTCCTGAGCCTGTGCTTTTTCTAATGTAATCTCTGTTAAGGGTTCGACCCCTTGTTTTGCCGCCTGTTGTAATCAGAAACAAAGTGAACTATTACAACAATAACATCAAACTAAGTGTATAGGTTTTAATGTGTTCATGTATTAGCCAATGAAATGGAAATGGAGAAAGCATATAAGATCAACAAACCATAATAATTCAACACATAACACTAGATGTACATGGAGAAACCCTTTTGAGAAAAACTACACCATCAAAAAGAGCACACATTTGTATTAATCTTTAATCTAAGAATACATATACAAAAAAATTATCTCTTTAATCTAGTAGCATTTTGGTAGCACCTATGTACCTATAATAACCCATAAAACTTATATCTAATGCATACAATGTATAGAGAAGAGCTAAGAGGAAACACCATACGTGGATTCTTAAAACCAAGACCACCTAGAGCCATGGTATGGAAAAATACCAATGCTCCCATGTAAGTAATTTATGCATACATGAATATAAACTATTATCAAACATCATGTTTAACCTCATTTGAAACTTGGTAGGCACCATTGCCGAGGCTAAAACTCCAATATGACACCACTACCTCAAGTGGGATCTACTTGTCATAAGGAAGATGCTCCACTCTCTCCTTTAGTGCCTAGAATCAAGAAAGTAGTACAAATGCATTAAAAGCAATTTGTAACTGCCACCACCATGCTCCACCTCCTTCATGAATGCTACTACAACTAATATTTCAAGTCAACAAGGAGAATAATAATGTCTCTCAACAACATGGGTGTCCAAGCACCTATTCTGAGATTTTTGGAGATGTAACATTAGTACATTAGAATTGCAATTAAATATCATGCTTTCCTAACATGAGCCAAATGTGCCATTATCATCTTCGAAATAGGTAGAATTTTCTAACTTTACTTATTTCCTATTATTCATATTTTCCTAGACATTTAAGAAAGCTCCTATTTTGTACCTATTTTTCATTTCTGAGAAAAAAGCTACTCATTCCACATTTTGCTTTGTTTTGCAAGCTCCTATGGAGTGTACAAGACAAAGGGCATACTTACACGTTGACACCATACAAGCTCTATTACTTAATATGTACCTCCATTTCATATCCTTTGAATGTGGACAAATGTTTACTTTACATGTATGTTTGTGATTGTTACATACTTTGAGATGCATGGTCATTTTAGGATTCACATGCATCTGAAAGTGGGGGTAAAATGTAATGGTGAAATTTGCATACCATGCCATTTTTCATTTAGTTTTCTACCCATTTTGATGAAATGTCTTGATACAACATATTGACAAATGGCACAATCTTGTGCAAAGATAGGCCCATTCCCTTAGCCTTTAGCCATCACTATACACATGTCCCCACATATTTATCCCTCAACTCATCATTTATGCACATTCTTTGATACATTCACCTTATCCATGTATTTATTGCACCTACTTATACACCTAACTCCATATAGCTATTAGCCATTATGATCTAAATATTAATGCACCAAGGGTCATATCTATGATCAAATAATCAACATCATGGTCATGGAATAGACTCTTTCTTTTTTAATATTCTAAGTTCAAATTTGGCCAATTGGCCTCCTTCATTTTCCTACCTTGAGCCATCTAAGTACATGTTTTGTGAAATTTGATGCTACATGCTAGTATTGAAAGACATTTGATTGCATTCATTTCACATCTCTCATCCTAGAGTATTATAGGAGTAATCAACAATGAAACATCTAAATTTGTTACACTAAAACGGGTAACAAATTTTCACACATAATTTCTGGGGATTAACCTAGGAGAAAGTAACACCTCTTACATGTTGATGCATCATAGATTTTGTCATAACTATCACATTGATCAATTTCCCAATCTTAAGCACTCCATAAGAGCAATCAATACCTTGTCATAACACTTATCTTGGGAAGATCATGTATAACTCTCAATTTCACATTTTCCAAGTAACCTCCCTATTCAATTTGCTTTCTTACACAATATTCTAAGTATCTTAGAGAATAAATAATAAATAAAAATTATCTCCAAACTCTCATGGGCATCCCATTTTCCCCACTCCATGATATTTGGAGGCCATACACTATTTATCATCTACATAATTAAATATAATTAACATGACTTAGAATTTACAAAGTAAATGACATTCCCAATCTCAATATTTCTAAACATCATTAACCATTGAATATTAGAAAGAAGCATAACAAACAAAAATCTATCAAATACATCATAAAACAAAATAATATAATACATAGAGTTAAATCTAAACTTAGACAGTAAATTCAAAACCACAAACCTAACCACACCCACAACTTAACTTTAGACAGAGCATAAATCTAATGTTTAAAGACATTTCTGGATAAAAGGATCACATTTCAATATAACATATGAATTATGGGTGAGCGATATAATATTTAAATTTTAAATTTAAAGTTGATATGGAATTGAATGATTAACTATACAGATAAATAGTCAAAACCGTATGTCCCCGTATTGATATTCAGACGCATTCGATCATATACATGGGAGTTATATATTTCTAAGTGCATGTACTTTTCATTGGATCAACCTTCCATATGAATCAAATTAATGACATGCCAAAATAAAAAATAAAAAATAGAAAATGATGTATTGTCTACGTTTTCTTAGGACGGTAGGAGATCACTTTCAATCGTGATCATGGTGAACACCTAAACCTACCATTTTTCGTTGCACATACTTATGGCTTCCTAATCCAAACACATTTATGTTGGTTATTGTTTTTTCTAAGATAGTAAACTTTAAAAGAATGGACTTTGTTAAAAGTTATTTGATATTGTAACTTTTATATTATATGTAGTTTTTCTTAATTTTAAAAACAATTATTAGAAGATCACCTTCAAATGTTAATATCATGGCCATCATTTCCTAAAAAGAGTTCAATTATATAGGATTTTCAATATTCAATTTTATTAAAATTTATTACTAGATAATATTTTTATAAAAAAAAAAATTATATTAATAGTTTTATTTCTATATATTTTTAGGATATAATTGGAATGGTTAAGTTGTTAGAAGATATGAATAATGGTTGCAAGTTGAAAACTCTAACAAATATTATTGATATAAGACAAAACACCAACCTAAAAGTTATAAAGGGAGTTATTTAAAAATATAAAACCCTAGATGTGTTATCTTAACTTTGACCTTTTCCACTACTTTAATGCTCCTAGTATATACACACTAAACATACATGTGGAATAGGGTTTGACTAATAAATCTCTATATACTAATGTTTATGAGCCATTTATACTCACCTAGAGGCTTTAAAAATAAGTCGTTAAGAAGAGAAAAAAACATCCACACATAGACATGAGATTCATGTGGATTAAGAACTCCAATAGCCAAAAAGAGTACCTAGATTCTTGTAGAATGTTGAAAGTATGTCGTATGCTTTCCATGTGCATGGTTGGTTAAGGTTATGGAGACTTGATATTGCACATAATATGGGAGTTGTGATTAGATATATGCCTAAACTAAAAAGGAGTATTGGGCTATTGTGATAATAATTTTTAGATATGTATACATGATACCTCAGATTATGCAATCTATTACCAAAGAAGAGCTGATAATACAACTACGAATTTACAAGGATATCTATTACCAAAGAAGAGCTAGTAATACAACTATGAATTTACAAGGATTTGTGGATATTGACTGGGTTGAGATGTTGATTGTCAAAGATCTACTAATGGATATGCATTTAGTCTTTTTTTGTGAAATAATAAGCTAGATGAGAAAAAAGCTAGGGAGTGGTTGCATTGTTTACAACAAATACATAATACATGGCATTGACTCATGCATGTAGGGAACCAATATGATTACATAGGTTGTGCTCGATTGTTGGTTTGTTAGGAAGGTGGTAATGATTGATAGTGATACTCAGAGTGCAAAATATTTGGTCAAGGATCTTGCTTATCATATTTGGCCAAAACATATTGGTGTACCCTATCATTTTGTAAGAGAAATGGTTGAAAGAAAGCAAGTACTATTGGAAAAAGTTGATACATAAAAGAGTGTTGTTGATTCATTGATAAATGTTGTGAGTACTAAGAAATTTTCTTGGTGCAAAAAAAAATCAATGGGCATAGTGGCCCTTAAGAACTGAAATACTAGAGTATGGTCCCCTTATGGAAAGTATTCAACAAGTGGAAATTGTTGGAAACATGTTGTATACTTTCCACATTATAAGGTTATGAAGACTAGAGCTCAAAAGAATGTAAAGCATTTTTATAACTAATAATAAGATTAGAAAATTATAAATACATTTTTTTAGAATTTTTTTGAATACATGCATAGGTTTTCTATTTTTACCTATAGTCTTAAAACATTCATGTAAATTGTAAAAATCTTTTTAATCTGCCTGTTAAGGATTATTAAAGGTTAAAAGCTTTATTAAAGATTTTCCCAAATAAAATACCTTTACTATTATGTTTTATTTTTTATTAGCTTCTTCCATTATTAAAAAAAAAATTAGTATCAGAGATAAAAGTAATAAGTGTTCACTATTTGACCATATTCTAAATTTCCATTTGAAAAAAAAATGCATTTCAACTTAGTTTTCTTTACAACCTTCAAAGTCTGTACCCAATTTGTGCATTTTCGTCTTTTGCTGCTCCAAGTGGGAGGATGCAAATACAGGGGAAAAAATCACTTGGAAGACAGCTAGATGCTATTATTATTGAAATCCAACCATGATTGTCTTCTCCACAGCCCTTCCCATCTTACATGTGAGGATGTCCTTTTCCTGTCCTACAATCATTTCATGTATTTTGTTGGAGAGACATTGATAGAGAAGAGTTTGACGTTGTGCTGCTGATGCTTCAGAGTTAATAGGAGGCCACACGTGATGCTGCTTCCTGGGTTTTAGTTCAGATGAAGTCTGATCACTAAAATTCCACATTTTAAGCTTTCTGTACCGAAATTAACAATGGGTTCACATTGAGTGTTTGGTAATCATTGTTTTAAAATCAGTATCACTCTTTGCAATTTCGTCCATATCCTAAATTCTAATCAGATTGGGTGCACATTAGGTGCTTAGTTTTGATTTTGATTGTTATTAATATGCCTACATTTATATTATTATTATTTTTTTGGTTATATTAAGTTTAATTGGATGTTTGGGTTTAATTGCAATTTAATTATGTTGAGAGATGTTTTACAATGGCAGCAAGAACAGAATGTTATGTCTGAATAGATTCAGACTAGTTTTTTTTACATAAGTGTATTTAAGATGTTTAAGATGTCTATACTCAAATAAACAAATGTATTATAAATAAAAGAGCTCCAAACTGTATTTTTCAGATAGATATATTTAAAATATCTAAACTTCCTTCTAGCTGAACTCTGTTGTTTAGTATGTTTTTTTTAAATAATTCCAATGTAGTTTATTTTCTTCAACACTCTTTTCAAATAAATTTTAATATTTGAGATTTTTAGTTAAATTTAAATATCGTATTATTTTACATTTTGTATAAATACTTTACCATTAAATTACTAACTTCTTTTATGAACCAAACTTTTTAATAAACTATTTATTTCTGTTGTGGAGTGTCTCAACTTCTCCAAAATTTCCATTTAGATAACAAAGTACAGCCTGAAAATCAATTTCATTTGCTTTATTATTAACTTCTGTCATTAGCATGGAGCAAGGGTAATCCCCAAATCCTACTCTAAGAACATAATCAAAGCCCTCTGTAGGTTTGTCAATCCCCATATGGTAGTTGGATGTGTCCTTTGTACAAGAGTCTGATCTTGTGGTGCCTCTCATAGATGTTCATGTAGCAATGGGGCATTGTGTGGTGATTTTTCTGATACTAGATAGTGTAACTGTTGGCAAGAGACACTATATGGATTCATGGTTGTTGTCATTGATGGCAACAAAGGTCATCCCACATATCCGCAAGTCATGATGTGTCTCTACCGGAAGTCAGAATAAAGAATGTTGTGGTCCGGTGAAGAAGAACAGAGCATGTGGCAAGGTCCGACAGATTGGTCCGGATCTCTCAGAGGAAGTGTCTTGGTGCAGTGCGGATTTGGGGAAGTCAAGAGGACTACCTTGAGTGGTATATTCCAAGGATTTAGCCTCCGGTGATGGACAAGGAAAAAGATATGAATGGTTGAGTACCGGATTCCTGAGAGACAGTGAAAACAGAGGAAGAACTGACTGACAGAGTATCAGACTGCTTTCCGGATGTGTTACTGTTGATGACAGAGGTTGTGAAGGCATGAATCATGTTTGGCCGACATGATTAATGATATCTACAAGTATATGCTTGATCCGCATTGCTTGGTGAGGAAGGATTCAGCCGACAGAACAAAAGTTTGTAAGAAACTAGACTGTTCCGGATGCCGACTAGAAAGGTGATGAAATTACTTGTGCGGATATATATAGAGGATGGATTTAGTTGTGAAGGGTGTGATGGTGTGAAGATATATGCGAATAAGTCCAGAACAGAGCAGAGGTAGCAAAAAGGATCCGGTATGTGAAAGATAGCAGAATAAAGAACAGAGGAAAGATGAAGTGCAGCAGATCAGTGTACTGAGCCTAACCGGAACTGAACTCCAGCATATGCAGATGCTTCCAATCAGTTCAAGACTATGATTCTTATCACTTTGTAGACAGTGTGTCTTCTTGTAGGCAGTGGGCCTCTTGTGAGCAGTGTGCTCGGGCAGTGAGCCCTAATTGGCAAGTGCCATTTTGTAATTTCCTATTCTTCTAACAGAGAATAATTTTGGGTTAATCACCCCGTGGTTTTCTCCCTTAACAGGGTTTCCACGTCAAAAATACTGTGTCATGTGTTTCTTATTTCATGATTAATGTTTTTGTGTTTGATTCTATGCTGCATCAATTAAAAAGAAAGTTCAATAAGGGAAATAATTAGGATAACTGATTCACCCCCCCCCCTCTCAGTTATCAACAATTGGTATCAGAGCTAAGTTCCTCCTAATAGAGCCTAACAGCTTGAGGAAGATCTGGGATTTCAAATGGATGCATATGGTTTAAGGGAGCAACTCAAGACTGCTCTTGAGGATCTTGAACAGTCAAATTCTGAAGTCAGTGAATTAAAGGAAAGACTCAAACAGGCTGATGAATTCATGAGAGAATTAAAAGACAAATTAAGTCTCTCTATGAAAAAGAGAAAGGAGCTGCTCCAACAGTTGGCAAGACAAAGTGAAGAAAGCAATACAAATGAAGAATTGACTGAGCAAACCAAGTTATGTGAAAAGTTATCAAAAGAAGTCATTATGTTAAGACATGAAATGGAATCAGGAACTATAAAGTTTACTCAAGAGATTGAAGAAAAAAGAAAGGCTGAAGACAATCTAAGACAATCTCTTAAAGAAAAATCAGAAGAATGCCACCAGATGGACAGGATTATCAGACATCTTGAATCTGATCTTGAAGATGCCAAAGACAATGAAGAAAAACTTGAGAATCAAATTGCCTCTCTCAAAAGAGACCTTCAAACAGCAAATGAATATAAAGAGAAATTCAAGATAAGTTCTGCTCAACTTGAAGTTCTTCTTGGAAGTCAAAAGAGGACAGATGACAAGTATGGTTTAGGATATGAGAAAGGAGAAAGCTCCGGATCCGGTCAGAAGAATCTTGGATCAGAAAATCCAAGGAGCAGGCCTAGAAGACCTCCGGTAAGACAGCCAAATGCTCAAAGATATCCATCCTTCAATGGATACTGCCACAACTGCAACCACTTTGGTCACAAAGCTAATCAGTGCAGAATGAGAATGAATCAGATTAATTCATCCTTCTCCGGACAGTGCTTCAACTGCAAAAGGTATGGACACAAATCCCATGAATGCAGAATTATGCAAGTAAACAAATCATTCAAAGGTAGATGCTTCACATGCAATAGAGTAGGTCATATGGCTAATCAATGCAGATCAAGAGGATATCAGTCAAATATGCAAAGAAATGTTATTTGTCAAATCTGCAATAGGTCCGGTCATAATGCTAAAGTCTGCAGAAACAAGAATCAGGACAAAAGAGGTCCGGTGTATAATCAGAATCAAGACAAGGGTAAACAAAAGATGAATGCGGATGAGGTTAGGAATCAGATGAGCAAGATTTGGGTGAAGAAAAGTTCAGAGAATGTAGAGGTTGGATCCGCACCAGACTCTGGTGCTGATATTTCTTCCGGAAATTAAAAAGTGAGCTCAGGCTCAGGGGGAGACTCAAAGAAAATCTTGTTCCCCCAGCCAAACAAGTGGTGCCGGATGTGGCACAAGATGCGGATCAAAGGGTTTGTAGATATAAGTCTTGAGATGCTTCAGTCAAGTTTTCAGAGGTCCGCATGGAGTTATGAAGAAGCTGTGATCGATCAAATAAGACCTGTTCAGGGAGATGCTCCGGTATGATAAAGGATTACATAAAGGTCCGGAAAGATCCGGAAGTGCACTATCTTGTTCTGCGGATTGGACAGAGTGTTTGGGATGTTCTTGTAATATGTTACCTCGATTTATTCATGATTGAAAGATCTGGATGATATCCACAGATCAGGACTAATCCGGGATACTCCAAGCTATCCAGACAAGGCAAACCAGAATGATGTAGGTGAAGCATTTACTGCAGACAGATATTAGGGTTCGCGGAGCAATTTAAGGGATTTCTCAAAAGTCATTTGCTCATTCTACACTCAAGAAGAAGCGAAAAGTGGAGCTCTGCAACAAGATTCATCAAGCACACCAAGGATCTCCTGCCGAAGTCATTGCATAAAGAAATCAATCCAATCACTCCGTGCAAGTCGAAGGCGCATAAGGTATTCTCCGTTTTTCATTACCTCACTGCAAATCTTTGAAGAATGGCTACTCCAAACATAGTTAAGATCTCTGATAGACCTCGCCCCTCATTCAAGAAACATCCCTACAAATCATTGGAGGTAGATCCACTAGGAGCCTTCTCTAGTGTTCCTCACGGAGTTTTACATACTGAAGACATTAGGGTTTACATACATGCAAGCATTGAGGAATTTGGGGAATTCAGATTAAGAGACCTCTATCACAAGCAACTGATAGACAATGCTTTTGAGCTTAAACCAGAGTATAAGGATATCCAGAAGAAACAATTTGAGCAATTTATTCATTTCCCCTGCTTTGAAGAAGATGAATGGGTCCGGTATGTACTGAGCAGGATGCATGACAACTTTCTATGGCTAGATAGACCCTGCAAGATCACAAAAGAGGCAATTAGAGCAGTAACTGGTCTATACTCTTCCGGAGGGATACCTATCCTCAAATCTGTCAAGAACAACATTGTAACTGAGGCCACCGGATCAAAATTTGATAAGAGGGCAATGACCATTGAAGATATTTCGGATCCGGATATCAAATATGCATCCATGATAATAGGATACAAGATCTATCACTCCAGCAGGGAGAATTCTGTATCCGGAACTGCAGTATACACTGCCTATGAAATGCTAAGAAAGAATGCAGAATATGATCTCTGCGAACTACTGCTAAGCCAATTAATGGAAAATATACAGAAAATCAAGAAGGATAAGAAGAATTCCTTTAAGTATGGTACTCTTATTGTATGTCTATTCTTCTACTTCACGAATGAGCTACCCGGATCAAGTGGATGGGTATGGCAGAATGACAAACCTGTTGCAGTCCAGATAAGAGACTATTTGCATGGACTTGGGGATGCAAAAGCGAGAAATTCAGCTCTATGGGGATACTTCAAAAACTTTCAGAGCATGATGCAAGCAAGAGAGAGAATTCCCCAGTCTCTTGTTGAAAAATACAAAGACTCAGTGTGTTTTATGGTTGACACTGATCAGTGCCTAATGGAGGTAGTGGAGCCAAGGACTGTCTGGATCATGCCCATGGGGTATGAAGTGGATGAACAGATAGTGGAGCTGCATGTTCAACACATGCTAAGTCAGCCCAAAGATCCTAAGGCAGAAAGGTTTGGAACCTTTGAGGAGTTGAGTGTAAAAATATATGTAGAACTCAGGGAACCTGAGATTAAAAGAAAGGTGAGAAAAGAAGTAGAGCACATTGCTCAAGGCCTAGGCATCTCAAAAGAGGCACTTGATGCCAGCCGAGAAAAGAGGAGGAAGGCTGAGGAAGAAGAGAAAAGTAAAGAAAGTGCTCCGGTTGAAGCTCCCACCCGGACCAGATCATCAAAGAGATCTGCACCTCCCACAACCAAAAGTTCAAAACCGGAAGTCCAGGCATCCGGTAAGAGATCCAAGACAAAAGCTACAAGGGCTTATGGAAGCCAAAAGGATGAAGAGGAAATAGAGTCAGATGAGGGAGTAAAAGAAATAAAGAAACAGAAGAAGAAAGGATCCGGTAAACCCTCCACAGGCCAAGACAAGGATGAAATGGCGGAGGTATCTGTTGAAAAGCCCACTCTGTCTCTAGAGAATGTAATCAAGTCGGTCACGGTGGATGGAAACCTTCAACCAATGACTGAATCTTATGATGACTTCAGTGAGGCTGACCAAAAGACTCTGCAGGAAGCCACAGTCAAATATCTTAACATATATAATAAGGCTTTCATTGAGATCATATCTCTTATTCCTAAAAGCCTAGAAAAGGAATTGGAAGTAAGAAAGAATAATGCTCATGCTAAAGATCTTGAGATCCGGGAGCAGATAGCTATTCAGCTATATCCTCAAATTGATCCCAAGACAATGAACATTATCTTCAAGGACTGCAAAGATGAGTTCAGAAGCAAAGCCAGGATGAATCAACTCATGCTTGGTGAGACTGACAAAGTGGCCCAAGAAACAGAAGAGATCCTCTGGAAGGCCTTCAAAAGGTTCAATCTTCCTGTTGTAGAGGACTTAGGTACAGAAACAGCTGAAGACTTGGGACCCTCTGCTCCAGAAGAAGTGGCCCATGAACAAGCTAGCATCTCTCCTCCGGTTTCCCCTACAGTCTCCGGATCCAAAGAAGAAGAGCAATTACAGGAGAAGGAAGCAGTGGTGAAAGACAAAGAGGTTGACAGTTCCAAGACTGCAGAAGAAAAGAAACATCTGTCTCCGGCAAGAGACACTGCACAAACTGTTCAACAATTTTTGAGCAAAGAAACTTTAGAGATTGATGAACCGGAGCTTCTAAAAGGCCCATTCGACTTTGACTGTCTCTCTCCGGTACAAACAATGAAGATAGCTTCATTTGCAAATGCCAAGGCAAATGAAAAACTCCTGAAGTCTCATATGGAAGACTGTGAGTTGATAGAGGCTGCTTCCGGAGTACTTGAAAAGATTATGCCATCAATCCAGATAGATCCGACAGCCTCCACTTCCGGTAATCTAAAAACCTTAGTCAGCAGTGTTGATACACATTTTGATTCTCTAAAAAAATCAGCTGAAGAAAAGGTCCGGAAGGAATTTTTGGATAAGAGATTTTCAGAAATATTAGAATTAATCTCTAAAGATAGGAAGATTGTAAGCATTGGAATAAAGAGCTTAGAGAATGCTCTTAAGGATGGCGGTGACATCTACAAATTTTGTATATCCTGGTCAAAGGCAACAGCAGCAATTGATAAGAAAATAAAAGAGGAACAGGATAAGCTACAAAGCTTATCTCAAAGTTTTGATCCTCTCTCTTCCTCCATAATAAATCAAGAATGTCAGACTATTGCAGTCTTGAATGAAATAAAGAATCTTGAGAAGGAAAGGAAGAATATCACCAACCGGATGGGAGAACTTAGAAGGATTATAATCCCTAAGTTGGAAACTATGCATGAGGCCATCAGTGATGCTCAGACCACCGCCCAAACAAAAGATCCAACAGATCTCAAGTGGGCAGAAGCGTTTGCATTCTTGTTGAGTGGTCACATTTCAATTTTGGATAGAATGAAGCAAAGTTGGGCTACAGAAATGATTCAATTGCAGACATCCTTTGCAGACATTCTTCAGTATATGTGAGTATGTAAATAAGCGGCTATGTATAGAAAATTTTTGAAAATTTTGGTGTGCGGACCCCACCCTTTGCCATTGATGTCAAAGGGGGAGTGAGGAGCAGTGAAAAATGAGGAATCCAACTAAGGGGGAGTTCCGGAAATTGTATATAAAGACAGAGCATCAGCAAAGGGGGAGCATAGTGTAAACACTTAGTCATTTTTCACTAAGTGTTGCCATCAATGCCAAAGGGGGAGATTGTTGGCAAGAGACACTATATGGATTCATGGTTGTTGTCATTGATGGCAACAAAGGTCATCCCACATATCCGCAAGTCATGATGTGTCTCTACCGGAAGTCAGAATAAAGAATGTTGTGGTCCGGTGAAGAAGAACAGAGCATGTGGCAAGGTCCGACAGATTGGTCCGGATCTCTCAGAGGAAGTGTCTTGGTGCAGTGGGGATTTGGGGAAGTCAAGAGGACTACCTTGAGTGGTATATTCCAAGGATTTAGCCTCCGGTGATGGACAAGGAAAAAAATATGAATGGTTGAGTACCGGATTCCTGAGAGACAGTGAAAACAGAGGAAGAACTGACTGACAGAGTATCAGACTGCTTTCCGGATGTGTTACTGTTGATGACAGAGGTTGTGAAGGCATGAATCATGTTTGGCCGACATGATTAATGATATCTACAAGTATATGCTTGATCCGCATTGCTTGGTGAGGAAGGATTCAGCCGACAGAACAAAAGTTTGTAAGAAACTAGACTGTTCCGGATGCCGACTAGAAAGGTGATGAAATTACTTGTGCGGATATATATAGAGGATGGATTTAGTTGTGAAGGGTGTGATGGTGTGAAGATATATGTGAATAAGTCCAGAACAGAGCAGAGGTAGCAAAAAGGATCCGGTATGTGAAAGATAGCAGAATAAAGAACAGAGGAAAGATGAAGTGCAGCAGATCAGTGTACTGAGCCTAATCGGAACTGAACTCCAGCATATGCAGATGCTTCCAATCAGTTCAAGACTGTGATTCTTATCACTTTGTAGACAGTGTGTCTTCTTGTAGGCAGTGGGCCTCTTGTGAGCAGTGTGCTCGGGCAGTGAGCCCTAATTGGCAAGTGCCATTTTGTAATTTCCTATTCTTCTAACAGAGAATAATTTTGGGTTAATCACCCCGTGGTTTTCTCCCTTAACAGGGTTTCCACGTCAAAAATACTGTGTCATGTGTTTCTTATTTCATGATTAATGTTTTTGTGTTTGATTCTATGCTGTATCAATTAAAAAGAAAGTTCAATAAGGGAAATAATTAGGATAACTGATTCACCCCCCCCCTCTCAGTTATCAACAGTAACGTGGGGTTGTTCTTAAATATCATCCACTTCAACAATCAAAGGTTAATTTTGGCGAATAAAAATAGGACAAATATTTACACCTTTTGTTGTGGATGAGGTGTAAAATCACTATTGACTATTTGACCATTGAAGTAGATGATATTTAAGTAGAGTGGTCACACAGTAGGTTTATCATCCCCACTAGGTATTTGAATCACTCTTTGTTCTGAATTCCCCATTCCAATCTAGAATCCAAAAGGAATGGAACCTGTGTAGAATCCACTTAGCAAGGTCCAAACCTAAAGAAATACTCTAGAGAGGTTCAGAATCATTCCCAACCCATGTAATCAATTAAGATTTTTGAATGGTTAACTCCAATCGACGTGTTGTTTTCAAATTGGGAAGTCATGATCATGTTGATTCTTAAGATGCATGCAACTATCCCTAGTTGATTTTGATCTTGAAAATGAGTACAATGTTTTATGAAATGTTTCAACTTACTGCTTGGCATTAGGTTCTTGAATTTAGTAGCGCAAGGCCCAATGTTACATGCAATCCTTCTTACCACTTTTACCTTGACTTTAGGTTCTAGTATTTAGCAGTGCAAGTCTCGATGTCACAAGTAATCTTTCATAGCTCTCAATCTAGGGTCTAGATGAGAACTTGGTGGATAACCCAATTAAACACATTCAATTAGGTTATGTGTGAAAATAGTTTCAATTATGTATACTGTAAAAGTGGAATGTCCACTAGTGTGTTTGCCTTGTGTGCTTTTTTATTCATATGATCTATATGTTGTATTAAGTGTTTCATCAATGTATTGTGGGATTCTTATATTATGAGTCATTCCACCGAACTTGTCAATGAGGTCTGTTGTGATATCTAGGTGTTCTAATGGTGTATTCTAGATGCTTTTGTGGAGATGTTTTGTATGACCATTGAAGCATTTCCGATGAGATTTTATATTGGTATTGGTTCTCTAACTATGCATTATGGGATTCATATGTTGTGCCTTTATATGTTATATCATTTCAATTTTTTGGCTTCACCAGTTTTACTATATTTGATATAGTTGTGATTATTGTATTATTCAACATTATATATTATGGTTGATTATGCATTTTGTTCATGAATCATGCTAGTCATAGATGATTTATAATTAGATGGGATGATTTGATATTATGTTATGATTTATATCACGTTGGGTGGATTATGTTGCTTTGACTATTATTATGTGGTGCAATTATATCTAATGCTTGACTTGAGTGTGCAAGAAATTAACAGGTGTTAGACCAATGGTTAGATGTGAAGAATGTTGACATGGATTATGCTTTGCCATCTCACCATACTTAATCCGTGTGATGTCGAAACTTGTGAAACCATATCCAAATTGACTATGATTATGGATCCCCTTGTGTTAGACCTATGAATGTGTCTTCTTTGGTGATCTTAATTATCATTTATGCATCTGTTTGGTATGTGCAAAAGATTTATATTGGTCTTTGAAATGAGATATTTGGTTTACTAAAATAATTACTGGTTAAAACATAATTTTATTTTATTTTATTACTATTGAAAAAACATCAATTAAAATTAAATTAACATATAGTTATTTAATCAATTTATTGGTTTATTTATTAATAAAAATATGTGTTTTACTTGAGGTGAATGTTTTTTTATTATCATAAGTTGGGAAAGACTCCCCAGTCCCTTACAGAGCCATATATGAAAAAACACTAAACATAAAACTAATAGGAATTACAACAAGGGCACTGGAAACACAAAACTAGTCCCACAACCAGCACAATCAAAAAACAACATAATGCATATGGCTTATTTAAAATATATATTCTTTCAATAAAGGCATTTTAAAAATATCTTGTAAATAGAAAATGAGAAAAGGGAAAAAGAAATAGAAAGAAAATATAAAAGGAAAAATTAGAAGACTTTTTCCTCACTTTTTTGTATTTTTTCATTTTCTTGCTCAAACCCTCTCTCTTCTATTCCTTTTAAAAAATTGATTTGGAGGAAAATCTTGGATTTCTTGGAGTGATTTGGTGGAGCTTAGTGATTTCTTGTAGAAGGAACAATTTTCTTGGAGTGTGTGTTCATGCAAAGGGCTTTTCTCCATTGTTTGAACTTGTGAAGAAAGGCATTTTTCTTAAGTTAAATTTGCATTTAAAATGAAGTTTTAACCTTTCTCCATGTTCACATTAGATGGAGTCATATGGCATCATTCTATAGGAATGATTTAGGGTTACAATTTGTAGTTTAAATTTTGAAAATAGATATTCTGAGACCAAGTTATGGAGCTTTATATTAGCTCTTTTAGATAAGACTCCTATGGAGGCTTGGGTAGGAAAAATCCCTCATTACAACATCAATAGGTTTTTGGTTGTAGGCATATGCTCATGTGCCTAAGGAGAGGTAGTCAAAGTTGGATAATAAGGTAGCTAAGTGTATCTTCATTGATTATGATATTGGTGTGAAAGGGTAGAATCTTTGGGATCTTGTGGCCAAGAGAGTTTTATACAACATATAAGTGTTATTTTTAGAGAAAGTAAACTTTTTCCTACAATGTTGCAGCCGTAAGAAGATAGGAAGAAAGATGTGGTTCAACTAACCCCACAAACTATAAAGAATGAAATAAAATATCATAAATGACCTAAACATGAGGATAGCTCTAATAGTTAAGGAAATTCCAAAGAGGAGGTAGAACCTAGACACCTCATCTCTTGAGGAGGTCCACTTGGCATAAACAACAACTAGACAGATATAGTCCTCTTGATTGGTGGTGTATTTTTTCTTCGATTACTAACATATATGAGCCTAGAACTATTAACTTAGAGTCATTGAGTATGGGTGATTCTTGTTAGGAAAGGTGTCTCAACCTTGTTCCTAATGTTAAGAATACAAAAAATATATTTTTGGGCTATACAGTAGAAAAACTTAAATTTTTGACTATAGAGGTAAATTTTGGCCCTAGAAATAATCATAGGTTGTTCAACATTGCTTTCAAGGATGCTCAAGACATATATCTCTTCAAGCTCTATAATTTAAAAAAGGGCCCAATTAGTTTTCTAGATCAAAAGTTATGGCCTCTGGGAGTTGGGCCTCCCACATTGGAAATGTAAAAACATCTATGAGATGTAAGAAAGGTGTTTTTCATGTTGTTTTCTTTGCCCATGGTTTTGGTGCCCATGGTCTTGTAAAACCACCCTTTTTATGTGCCTATTAATATTTTCACATGCATGAGGGGTTGTAGTAGTGAATTTTATAGAAATTCCATAGGTATAGAGGGAGATGCCATAATGCTATCGGATTGAAGGGAGAAAGTGTGTTGCATATGTACTATTGTGTTGAAGATTAATACATACCTATACCTCTCTTTGATGGTGGTTGCAAGGGTTTCTCCACATACATCTAGTGTCATGTGTTTATTTATCATGGTTTGTTGATTTATATTTGCTTCCATATAATCCAATAATGGGTAATTCAATGTTGCATTAATAAAATCAAATTTGCATACTCTATGAAGGGCTAACATTTGTAATAATTTGCCTTGTATTAACAAAAATTCTAATTCCTAGAAGGTGGACACGGATGAGGAGATGGATGTATTGATGAAAAATCACACATGGGACTTAATACCTTTGTTTGATGGTTAGAAACCTATTGGTTGTAAATGGGTGTTCAAAAGTAAGATATATTTTGATGGCAATGTTGAGAAGCATAAGGATAGACTAGTTGTGAAGGGATATTCCCAAGTTGAGGGAATTGATTATGGTAAGAATTTTTCTTTAGTTTCTAAGATGACATCCATTCAATTCTTATTACCTATTATAGTATCCTTTAATATTGAGATTGAGCAAATGGATGTGAAGACAACTATCCTTCATGGTGATTTGGAGGAAGAGTTCTACATGACATAGCTAGATCACTACATGGAAGAAGGTAAAGAATCTTTGGTTGTAAGTTGAGAAAGTCAGTGTATGGTCTCAAACACTCTCCTAGGTTGTGGTACCATAAAATTTATTTCTTTGTGTTGGGTTTGGGATTTTTGAGATACACATTAGATTATTGCATCTATTATAAGATGGCTGATGATTAATTCCTTGTTATTACATTATAAATTGATGATATGTTATTTTTCAATAATAATATGGATGATGATTAATTCCTTGTTATTACATTATAACTTGATGATATGTTGTTTTTCAATAGTAAGAAGGATGTGATTTGTGACTTGAAATCTTAGCTTTCAACATAGTTTGAGATGAAGGACTTAGGGACTTCCACATATATTTTTGGGTATGGAGATCAGAAGAGATATAATAAATACAAATCTTTGGTTAGGCCATAGCAAGTATTTGAATTTGGTGTTGGAGAGATTCAACATGATAGTTTGTAGACCATTGTGTGTTCATGTCTTAATGGGAACCAATTTATTTTTAGAGCAGTGTCTTACTTCACGCAATGAGATGGAGTCCATAGCTCAATTACCTTATTCTAGTGTTATTGGGAGACTCGTGTATGCTATAGTCTGTAGTAGACCAAACATTACCCAAGTAGTGGGAATCCTTACTCATTTCATCGATAATCCTAGATGAGCTCATTAGGATGCAGTCACGAGGGTCATTAGATATTTGTGGGGTGAGTACTCTATTTGTTATCATGGTGATTCTATGGGAGGTTGTAACTTAGTGAATATTCACAAATTTATGGATTCAAATTAGATAGGTGATATCGACACTAAGAGACCCACTAGTGGTTACATTTTCACTTTATTTAGTGGTGTTATTAGTTGGATGAGCAAGCAATAGGCTATGGTCTCTTTTTCCACTATAGAAGCTGGGTATATGGAAGCTACTCATTCTTGTAAAGAATCCATCTTGCTTAAGAGATTGTATTTAGATGGGATAATGTATGGACCTATTATAGTTTTATGTGACAGTCAAAGTGTCATATGTCTTGGAAAAACTTGACCTTTTATGCGAGGACAAAGCATATTGATGTTGAATACGATTTTGTTTGTGACATGGTAGAGGATGGGAGGGTGATGTTGGATAAATATGACACTCTACATAATGTTGCAGATCCTTAGACAAAGCTAGTGAACATAAAAAATTTTAGGTGTTATTGTGAGTCTATAGACCCCTCGACCCATATCAATTAGTTGATAGTGTTGGTTCTCCTTTTTCTCTTGCAAGGTGTTTAACAAGTGAAATGATGTTAGGAAAGGTGTCTCAACCTTGCTCCTAATGTTAAGAATACAAAAATGTAACTTTTAGACTATATAATAGAAAAAAATAATTTCTAGTCTATAGAAGTCATTTTAGGCCTCAAAAATAATTCTAGGTTGTTCAAAATCACTTCTAAGGATGCCCAGGATGTAGTTATTGTTGGGAATTAAGGTGTCTCAACCTTTGCAATTTCCTAGCACCTATTATTTGATTGTATATTTATTTAATTGCCTATATTGTATTTAATATTGGTCATCCAGTTTTGTCATTTAGTGTGAGGTGGCATGTTGACATGTCATCCCACTTGGAAAGTGAGTTGAATGGTCAAGACAACATTTGAAAATGTAGGTGTCCCATTTTGAGGTGGCATTATTGCCATGTACCAGCATCTTGTGGGTTGTGTAAGAGGTTATAACATATGACATATTCTATGACATGTAAGAGCCAAAAATAGAGATTCTATGACATGTGTGTCAAGTGTCAAGAAGCATCTTTGCATGGAGAAAGTAGGTGCCCCAGTTTCACTCTGACAAGTTGTAAGAGAATCGTTTATTAATTTCCAATTATGAATGATTCTCTTACATCTATAAGTGTTATCATATATGACAAATTTTATGATGGTGTAAGAGCATCTTTCATACCTATTTTGGGAAAATTTGGGGCGCCCAAGTATGGGGGTTGTAAGGGATGAAAGAGAATCTTTGACAAGTGTCTTTTGCATGTTTTATGGCCTTGGAATTTGGGCCATATGGATTTGGACGAGATTCATTTGTGGCTTTCTCTAGAAGGTACCTCCATCCTTGATATTTCTCTATATATACAAGTGCTTGGATTTGGAGATGTACGGTTCATTTGCAAGTACCATTGTGCTACCAGAATTACTCCAGTATTTGACATTTGTGTACTCTTGGAAGAACATTCATTGAAAGTGTGTTGTAATCATCTTTTGATTTGATAATACATTGTGCAGGTTTTGGAGTGTTGGGTTTTTCACCCGAAAGGGTTTTCCCAATGTATATCTTATGTTGTGAGCTTTGTATTTGCATTTGGATGTTGTTATTACCTTTTTGTTAATGTGCATCATAATCTGTAACTGTAGAGATAAAAGTTTACATAAACCTTCCCTCATTAGATCAGTGTAGGAAGCATTTCCACATACCTTGCTTCCTTTCAGTTATCTTTGAGTTCTATAATTTAAAATAAAGTCGAATTGGCCACCCAAATGAAACATTATGGCCTCCAAAATTTGGTCCTCCTACAATGGAAATGTAGAAACATCTGAGTTGTAAGAGGGAGTTACAATTGTTGACCAACATATAATGTGTGCTATGATGTGATACAAGGCATCTTGAATGGAGATAATGAAGCCAAAATGGAGCACCCAAGTTGGTGAGTGCATTATGACAAACTTATAGAAGGTGGAATGAATATGTTATTTTTATCTTGTCAACTCATCTTGGGATTTAGGTGTTGGATTTTTAACTCGATATTTGGGTGCCACCTTTTTGGGTGGTTTTAGCTCATGGTTTCCTAATTACCATTTGATTGTTTCATGTATTTCTTCTCCTATTTATTGGGTGCTTGAGATGGAGGTTTTGATAGTGAGTTAATTGTAAGTACTATTGGTAATACTTCTATTAAGGCGTAGAATCTACAAGTGTATTGTAACCTTTGATTACTAAAAAATACATTGACTTTCTTTTGAGTGTGGGGTTTTTCTCTTAATATGATTTTTCCTACATAAATCATTGTGTCATGGTATATTGCTTTTGTGTTTATTTCCTTTTAACCATGCTTATTTATTTAGTTTTTTCACATACCTCCTCTCCTAGATTAGTGTAGGAAGTGTATTCCACACCTCTACTTCCTTTCAATTACAAATGCATTTAAATGGTGAAGGAGAAAAATCTAGTCCACATGTTGATCAAACATGGAATCATAAGGCTCTTTGAGAATAACAGATCTTTTTGTTCTACCGATTTTTGGAAGTCCTCAAATGGCTAGTTCCATTAGTGCAATTGTCATGCAAAGATTTTGGTGGTTGTTTCCCCCATTAGATTCCAAGTGAATTTAGATATTCTTATTCTTGAGGGTAAATTAAATGCACATGTTGTAGACAATTGGTTATATTAGTTAGGATCAAATTTATCTATGAATGATTTTTTTGATGAGGATATGATCAAGAGTGTTCTTTTGGAAGTATCTTCGCCCATAAATAAGTAGTGGCAAGCCCATGTGCTTTGGGAGGAAGACCATATCAGAGAAAAATCTAAGCCTATCTATGAAAATTTCATTGAATCCTTTAAGCATTAATACTATCTTGAAGATGCTTATGATGACCACTACATTTAGTGGAAACAACTGCACTAAGGAATGACAAGTTACTCTACATTGATATTGATGCCTTCTATCACCTCTATGCAAAGTTGGTCATATTTAAGTCAAAGTAGCATAATGTCTTCAAGTATCACAATAGTTCATGTCAATTCATTCAATCCAAATTGATGTTTTCTAAGGGAAAAATGATGGGGGAAGCTTATCACTACACAAATATCATTGAGGGGGATTCAAGACTAATAGGAAAATGGAACAAATCTCCCATGCAAATGAAAATGCCTTCCTTGGATAATAAAAATTCATCCAAGATAGGTAAATGGTGTGATAAAACTAAATCTAGTAGCCACTCCAATGTCTAGGGTGTCATGCATAGAAGAATCTATTCAGTTATATAGAAATAGATGGTTCCCATGAGCCCAAGGTGGAGAGCACAAACCCCAAGGCTACTTATATTTATGCACAATAATCACAATATCCACACTAGATGCAAAATTAGAGCACCTATTCTCTTTACAGAATGTGGGTACAATGGTAACCTTTAGTTCATTTGGTCGATGGTAGTAGCATGAAGAACCTCATTTCTAAAACTAATGTCACATGCCTAAATCTACCAACTATGCCTCATCTATATCCTTTTGGTTTGGGATGGACTGGTTCTTGTAGCACCAAATACATGCCATGTATCAATGCCACATCTTGAATATCGTATCATCCTCGTGAGGATCTAAAATGTGATGTTGTGCTAATTGATTCTACCTACATCATCACCAAGGTCTCTACATAGCCAATCCTTAGAGCATCACCATACTAGTGAGTGGTAGGAGATATTAGATTCTTGAAGTGATTTTATGAGTCAAACATGTTGCATAGTCTTTGCATTAGATTGCACAGGTTTCCTTAGCACAATTAGGATGATTGTCTTTCAAGAAGGGGTGAATGATATGTGCATAATTTTGCACAATTGTGTGTGTCACTAGACATTTGTTCCATAGTGCACAATCCCATAAGCAACTCCTTGAATCATGCGCCATGCATGTAGCACCATGAACCATGTTGGATATCTTCGAAGATACTCCTCAATTTGTGTGTAACTTTTAACATCATGCAACATCACACAACATAAGGATCATGCCACATAGTGCTGCTAACAACTCTACCTACGTTTTGTGTTGCATTTGTATTCATATGCATACTTATGGTGTGCAATACAAAGTTCAACACCAAACATTGTTCTATCTAATATAATATTGAGCAATAGTCTCATGCATCTTTTGGATCCATTTCATGATATGCCACCTATAAACATAGTGCATTAACAAGATTCTAACCATCAGGGGATAAAGCATCATACATGGAAGACCAACCAGTTGACCTTCCATAATAGCCTCTATCTTCATGGTCATGTAAATTATAAATGTACATAGATACAACATAACATATAAATAAATTTAGTATCTATACATTATAAATACATGACCACACATCTCCATAAGAGTACTCAACCATGTACATAACACACATTAAAAAAATGATTTGTTTAAGTTGGACAACATTCTTGTTTATGTAATGCTTATCTCCATATAGCTTCTACATGCTTACAACACATCTAGGCTCTTGCCTAGAGCATTGTACCCCAGACCACTTGGGATTTAGATTAGTTTTGGAGTTGTAAATAGACTAGTTGTAGTTGTTAAGAGATGTTGTTGATAATTATTAATCCATGTATATAGCTTAGAAGAAATGTATCACTTGTAAAAGGTTGAGACTAGTGGCATGAAGATCTTTGCTCATACTTGTTGGTGTTTTCTCCTTATTTTATGGTTTATGAATCTTATGAACAACGTCTTCAGAGACTGTCTAGACAAGTTTGTCTTAGTATTTCTTGATGACATTTTGATCTATTCTAAGAATGAAGAAGAACATATGCAGCATTTGAGAATTGTTATTTAGAGATTAAGAGAGCATAAACTATATGGCAAGCTCTCTAAGTGTACCTTCTTTCAGAAAGTAGTACAGTATTTGGTTCATATAATTTCAGCTGAGGGAATAGCTATGGATCCAGCTGTTGGAATTGAAAATTTTCAGTAAATTCTTTCAAACAATTTTAAAAGTTCCATGATGATTAACTTGAGTGTAGTACCTAAAAATTTCATGAATCTGGTGCTCTGAAAATTTTTTTGGACTAAAATGAAATATCAATCATATGTAGAATTCACAGGCATTTTTTGGTGGAAGAGTTTGATTTGTTTCTTTTTCCATTTTTGATGTTTCTTTAATGTCAAAGAGATTTATGAGGCTATTTTGAAGAGGAGAGAATTCACTGTTTATAGATTTGATAAACCACTCAATTAGTATTCAAGGAGCACAAAGTAATGCAGAATCTACAGAATCTTAGAGGAGGTTTGCACTTTCAACAATGTTTTTCTAGACACATTTGCAAAATGTTGAAACATAGGTAGGGCACGTAAAATAAGATCGCGCCATAAATGCTCTAAAACTCGCTAGTTGTCCTTGCATGCCTTCAACATAAATTTATGCTAGGAAGATTTCCTAAACTCTTCTGTTGTTCCTATTGGCATATTCTTTTGCATGTAAATGTTGGTTATTTCAGAAATTTGTCTCACGTTGTGCAAAAACAAACTCACATTGAAAATCTGTTGTTTATCAGTGCAGTTTTCCATATGAAAGCATTGTAATGCTTTAAAAAATTGCCTTACATGATAAAAAAGCATTCATTTCTGTTCTTCTATATGCGAACATTATAGTGCTAAGAAAATCATCTCGTGCCGTAAAAGGCATTCACGCTGGAAAATTTTCTAAACTCATCGGTTGCTCCTATTGTTATATTCATTGAGCCTCCTATAGGTGCAAGTGCTAGTATATAGGTGGAAGAGGGTTTGCAAATGCGTAAGGTGGTTGAAATAATTTGAAAGTTTTTATTTGTTTACAAGCCATTGGATTATCGGTTTTAAACAAATTATTTTCCATAGTTGTTTCCCTTGTTAAAGAACAGAAGAATCAGTTAGAATCTACCATAGCCACTGGTGAGGTTAAAATAGCATAAGTTTCAAATTGTTTTAAACTATAACCGATTTTAAATCTTGGTATATGCAATATTTGTTGTGATAACTGCTAGCATAGTGTCCTTGTTATTATTTATATTCTTGTTTAACATTCAGCAGTTTCTTGAGTAGTGTTGTGGTTGTTTAAATGGATTTGGAGTGGTGTTGCACCTTTAAATGCCATTTTTACCCTTTAGCTTTGGGTATTGGTATTTGTATTAAGCTTACATCTTTTTCTGCTAAATGCTGCAACTGCAACTTTATCATAAGGATTGTTCAATGTGATCTCTTGTTTAACCCTTAACTGTCTGTAACAATAGTGGCATCAAACACCAACTATGCCATGTTCCATCGACATCAAATGTAACTTGCAACATTTTCCTTAATGACCTGGTATCAAACTTTCATGTAATCTATATGGAGTAAAACTACCAACAACAGAAAACACCATGAACACCTGACAAACTCTGAGCCAATCCATGCAATCAACCTCTAAAGATCACAAAAACCCACAAATCCAAACTTGAGTTCGCAAATCAAAATCACCACAGATCTGCAAAGGGGAAGAAACACAGAAGCCTACTGTTTCAAGGAAACCAGATTAGGTACAAGAGTTGAATGATCATTGTAATTCTGATGTTGGGATGTCCAATGTTGTTAGTCTAATTTTAGGGAATAAACAAGTGTCAAATGATGATCTAGCAAGAAGTTATGATGCTCAAGTTGAATATGAGCATAAGTCAACCAAATTTTCCCACCAAAAAAATGATAAAAAACCTTATTCTATTAGCAATATTAGTTCTGGCAGCTTAGTTGAAGGGAAATACATGGGTTCTGATAAATCATCTGAAGGGGAGTAGCAGATGGGTCTTGCAACAATATGTGATGAGATAGATCATAGGGTGACTATCTTATAGGAAAGACCGATGTCTAGTGGTAAAGAATCTTTAGATCAATTGAAGTTTCAAGATACTGATTCTAGAGATGCATCGAGAGAACTGCGGGTGATGCAGGCAAGTTTGATGGATGTTGACAAGGAGTCATTTGTAGAAATTGAGGTTGAACACAAGAATGAAGTATTGGTCGCATTTCTACAAGTATGCAAAACATAATACCGAGAAGTGGAAGTCATGAATGGCAAAAGGAAAGAATAGTGGAAATTTTCAAAACTGAGAAAAATAGATCAAAATAATTTATATGGAGGGCTATCAAAGCACAATTTTCAAGAGTAACTTCATTATGAATCCAAGTTGAAAGATGAGAAACAGTGCATATGCATGCCCCACTATGAATTCAAAGAGCATAACTAATTTACAATTTCATCAAATAAGCAATAGATTACATATACTGAGAAAAGTAAATATTAAAGCACTGCCTTTGATAGCCAGCCTAAGAAAACAAATAATTATCTGAAGAAAAAGTTAGCAGCATAAAAGAGATTGAAGTAAACAAAAATTACCCAGTACTTTCCTACAACAATAAAAGGAAAATGAATGTGATAACGAATGATACGATGTTGAAACATTTTCACCAAAATATGAATGGCGAATCATTTTACTTGTAGCTATGATCAAATTACCAAATGAAGATTTTATAATCAAATTTATTTTCACTTGGAGATAAAATATTTTCCGGAATAAATTAACCAAGTGGTAATCTTTTTTCAAGTGCATATATAGGTTGGTAAAATATTTTGCCGAGAAGGAGTAATAGTTTTTGAATTAATTTTGTCCAACTTAAGTGAAAGATATGCGGGTTAATACAAATGAAAAATAATAATTAAGGGAAGGTAAATAGGAATAATAATTATTATTTTCACGAAGGTTATTGTCAAACCCTAATTAAGGGTAATTATTTTCACAACAAATATGAAAAATATAACTAGCAAATGTAAAAATAAAGATTAATGGCCAAAGAAGAAATAAAATAATTATTTTATTTTCTTCGCGATGATACTATAATGAAGGTTAATATGGAATATTTTATTTTCTGCCAAAGGCATTCAACATAAAGGAAAAGAAGTTAGGGATTTCTATGGAAAGGATAAAACCCTAAATACATCAGCGAATATACAATGGAAGTAAGGAAACTATACCGCACGCCACAGGTCCTAAGGATTACCTCAATGTAAATTATATGTTTATATGTTGTTTATCTAATGAATAATTTGTTTTCTATGCAGGATTTTGGTTACGTTGAAGCAGTTCTCAACTGGCAGTTGAATGAAGCGGCTCGGGAAGATTAATTTTAAGCCTGGGATGCTTATTAAGTGTTTCAAGCTGGAGATGAAAGGATGTAGTTATGAAGATTAAATACTTTCCTGAATGATTAATGATTTTCTTATCAAGTGAAACCATATATCTGTTATATCAGTTATTTAAACTGGAAAATGAATGTTACGGGTCTGAGGCTTGTTGCATCTCTTTAAATAGAGATACCAGGACCCGGAATAAGGAGTTAGAATTAGGTTAGAATTAAGTTAGAAATAGAGATTCTTTACAAAGACAAATTGAAGCATTTTTGGATATTTGATGCAAGTTTATATGCAATTTCATTCTGAGAAAGGCTATGGTGCATGATATGTTCTGAGGCAGCATTTGAGGATTCGAATTCGAGATACGTTGTGACAGTATCATCTGTTTGTTGTTTTAATTCAATCAATTTAATTATCTCCATATCATTCATTTTTTGATTATTCAATTTAAATGTGTTAAGGATATGTTTAAATTGTCTGATTACAGTTGATAATTCAGTATAATTGATTTGATTGGTTTGTTAGAGAGAATTAAATCCTTTCTCATTAATTATAGTAATCTTAAAATATTGAATGGATTATTAAGTACGATTCATTGATTAGGGTTATTAATTTGTCTCCATAGTTGATTTAATTTGTTAATTTGCAAATCTAAATTGGTTCTTTCCGGAAAGATTAAAATCCTTTTAATGTTTTGCATTTAATACAATTATGTCCTTTGGATTATTAAGAATGAATTAATAATTTTTTCCTTGCACGTTTGTACAAGTTGCAAACGATTGTATGTGCCAATCAGATTGAATTATTACCTGATACGAGTATTTGTTTCTGACATCCTGACTTCGTTGCCCAAATAGACAAAGCACCAATCAAACTATTGATGTATTTTATGTTTAAAATCTTTACTCTGTTGTAGATTCATTTCATGTTAGTTGTTATTTATTTCTGTTAGAATTTAGATTAAATCATTTGCTTTCTTTAGAATTAGTTTACAATATCTTATCTAATTTACAACTATGCCATTGTAATTGGATAAACTAGAGCAAACCAACATAGATTTAATCATACAACCTGCTTTGATAATCAAAGGTTCAACCACCTAGGTTGTAGCAGGACCTAAAGCACAAGGAGAAGTTGATCGTTAAGGTCAAACTCTAGTCATTGGCTCAAAAATGTTGTGAATTTGACCATAGGGCTTGGTATCCCCTTAGAATTCACAACCTGCATTTTTGAGACCCAACAAATTGGCGACTCTACTGGGGAGTCAAGTGAAAGTATTAGCCAGAAATTCTAAAGTTTTTCCCATCCGAGTCGCAACGAATTGGTGACTCAACTGGGGAGAGTTTGCCTAAAAATCTATAGCCATTTGTCATAGAGTCAATCTTAAGTTTTAATTAAAAGACTCCGCTGGGAAGAAAAGTATTTTAATTTTCCTCTTCTCACAAGAGGTGGCGACTCCAAAAATAAAATTGATGAAACATGGAAAAATATAACATACCCCCTTTAGATGCATTCTTTGAACCAAGGAGACATGAAGGAGAACCATTAAATGATGGGTATACAAATGAAAATAATGACTATAATAGCCCACATGATGAGGAGAAGCTTATTGATCAAACTGTTGTTGACCTTGATAGCATGACTGATCAGGAATTAGAAATGTATTTAGAATGGGGAGAGCAACAACTCAGGAGATTACAGATGATACAAAAAAGCAAAGAACTAGAAAGACAAATAGTAGGATTGGATAGACAGTTGGCACAATTGGGCCTCCAGGTACTGGAACCACCGAAACCTATCCCTCCACGTAAACAAAGTGGTGATGTCAATTCACATGCACCCTCTCAGAACACCTATGCTCCACATACTTTGAGAGTACCTCATGGTCCATACCATAACCCTATCTAGCATAATAAGCCACCACAAGAGCTCCAGCTTATAAATGCAAGTAACATTCCTCAATACTATGCACCACTAGGACAACACTATACCCTGCAATACCAACAATATATGCTGCATCGCAATGCTTACTATCAGTCTTTGTATAAGACAGAGTTTTTACCCACCCACCCACCGCCATATATGGATCAACAGTGTTGGGAAGAAGAGGGGAATGAGTATTTGCAATCAGGACAAGATGACAATGAAGAGGAAATATACATGTCTGAGGATAATTTTCAGGTTTGTTCAAATCCATTGTATGATAACATAGTAAAAGAAGATGAGCTGATACTTTGCCAAGATATTCCTGAACAAGAATTTCATGTGCATTCAGATCTAAATTATGAGAGGGATGAAGTGCCCTCAGATAACCAAAGTGATGTGTCATCTTGTAAACATGCTGACAAAATAGGTATATCTAATTTTAATGATCTTGAGCATTGTGGTAATGTTGAAAGAGATGAAGAAAATGTTGGAAACATAATGGATGAAGTGTAATGCCCCTCGCTTTTTGGCTTGTGATGGATGTTATTTTCTTGTTGCTTTCTGTCAGTTCTGGAACAGTTGATGGTTTTATATTACATAAATCTCAGTTTCGAGACATTGGATTAGTATGTATTGTTTTATGTTCTCCTTAATCTTGATGGACTATGTTCGATGGATGTATTAAGACATGTGTTATGAGTTTTGATGACTTTATGATTACTTTAGTTATGATGAGATGGATATGCTTAGTGATGGTTAGAAATCTCATATATATGCTTCTGATTATAGTTTTGTGTTGGAGCGGGGATGGTGTAGTACTGCTCGAATCGGGCACCCTACTACGCCGCGATTCCCTGTCTCAGTATGTGTGACATATATATATTTACAATTGATCATACATAACCCATTGGTTTTCCACGCAGGTTGCAGGTACCTGGCCTCGACTCCACCTGATTTAGCAGGTCTGAGTGGGCCCTACACCATGGATATTGTGGCGGAGATAACATGAGGTATTATACCGCTAGGTCAATCTCAGTCCTTGTCATAGTCCTGTGTACTTGTTGTTATCTTGGGTCCTTGCCATAGTCATGTGTTGAGTTGTGACGTTGTCCCTTGGTTCCTTGTGGTGGGTCGTCGAGGGTTGTGGAGTGTTGTTAAGTTGTTTTATCTGTTATGTATTCTTTATATTTTTACAACCTTTCAGTATTGGTATGGTCGTAAAATATAGGAATATTGTTTGTGTTAAGTCTTTTATTGACAAAAAAATTAATTATTGTTTTGTTGCAAACATTTATGAGGGTAATTAGTGCATAGTTGTTTCTTTTAAAATATTTTGTTGGCGCATAATTTATGTTTGAGAGTTGTCAGATATTTTGGGGAGATCTGAGAATCCCTATGTTAGGAAAAATAAAGTTCAAACTTCCTGAGAGAGTGGGATTGTGCGGTTAATGGGGAGTTATTGGAATTTATGGTTTGCCTGATTTTAGTCTCGGGGAGTCAGGCTTGTAGGAAGGGATTTTATGTCTTGGAGGTTGGGTTGTTTGGGGGGAGAGTTTTGGCTGTGGGAGAAAGGAGGCTTCAGACATTGTTGGGAGGAGAAAAGAAAAGAAAATTAGAGAAAGTTTGGGAGCATGAAAATTCCAGGTATGTTTTGTGAAATTCTGCTCTATGAACTAGGAAGAAATAGTCCTCTCATGAAGGGTTTTCTTTTGCATGGAATTGTTCTGTTGTGCTTCCTTGTCTTGTAGTTTGTTGCCTCACGAACCTTGTTGCAGTCCTTGCTCTGCCGACAAACTTCTTGTCACTTTGTGTCTTGCATGCTTGTCATTGAGAACATTTCAAACCATTCTATTTTTTTTCTACCTTGTAAAGGCCCCTTCTTGATGTATTTTTTCTCTTTCTTTCACTTTTTTTTTCTTTACACTCTGAGATCTGCGAACAAAGCAAGCTAAATGTATCAAACCCTCTCTTGGTGTAGTGTGTGCCTCTGTCTCTGTAGTGGGACCTAATCAAGACTTTGGTGTCTGTTGCATTCCAGGAGTTTTACCTTAACAAGCCTTCCTGTTGTATATCTTCTTAAGCCATCCACCATCTACCTTTAAGAATAATCTTACCTCACCAAGTTGTTCCTCTTCTTTAGGCTCGGGCAGGGAGGAGGATGGTAAAGGTTGCAGAGATTGGCTCTGCACCTGCCATAAACCTTGGGCTGTAATGTTAATCTAACACTGTTCGACAAATCCTCTCCGCGTATTCTTGTTGAGTACTATCTTTGAACCCTCTGGTGTGATCGTGCGAGTCTGGCAATTATCACATCCCATGAAGTGGTCTTCTAATACATTTTAACGCCAGCCAGGCCGCGAGTCTGGTATCTGTTGGCCGACTTGCACCACTCGATGATGTTCTTAACCTTGCTAAGCCTCATCTGCGCTAAACCCAACCTTCTTGCTTCTAAGGTCAATACTGTGCGAATGGAAAACTGTGTCTGGAGCTTTTTGAACCCTAAAATTTGTCCCTCGGCTTCATCAGTATTCTTCCCAGCGCGCGTTTTGCACTTCGTGCTTTGTCTTGTGCTGTTGAATGTTCTTATCACAGTTTCTGCCTATTGATCTCACTGAGAGTCGCTGTCATCTATTTGCCTTTTTACTTTGATGAGGAATTAGAGTTAATTCATTTGCCAGCTTTTTATTCTGTTGAGCCACCCTTGCACAACTCTTTCCTGTAGGTTTTGCGAGCACCGCTTAGGTAAACTGGCAGTTTTGTTTAGAAAGATCTTGCTTCTCCTGCGTTTATCCTCCGTAGGCTGGCGGTCTAGGTTGGTGAATGCGTTAGGAAAGATGCACTTTCTTTTATTGATGTCGCTATTTTTTGCTATCCGACTGCCTCAGCGTCTAGTCGACCACTTTAGCAACTTTTAAACCGCCTGCATTAATTAAAATCACATATTAGGCGAAACCACATCCCTGCAGTGCGTCGAATAGTCACTTTTCATAATTCTTACGTGTTTTGTTTAGTCTTTGGCACTTTTTCTTTAACCCTTGACCTCCGACAAAACCTTAGCAAACCTTTCTTTTTGTTTCGATTGGCTTGTGGGATCTTCGAAGTCAGAAAGGAAGTTTGTTTTTTCTTTTTTCCTTTTTCTCTTTTAATTTTGATGGCAGAAAGCAATGATTTTCTTATAGATAGGAATGTTAGTAATGTCAAGAGATAACACATATTTATTTAGAAGCCGATACTCTTAAGACTCCTATTTTCTTATTATTATTTAATGGATTAATGGATTACCGTAGTAGGAAATTTGTTTTAGTCTAATAGTTGTTATAGAGAATACGTGGGTAGTATCGTGGTGAATGTGAGAGCTAGTTTTCCTTTTTAGAAGGATCTTTTGTCTTTTACCTAAAGGCAATCTAGGTAGCTTCTTCTAGTCTTGTGTAGTAGATAAGTTTAGGTCAGGAGCTAAGTGGGGTTCTGGGCTAGCATAGTAGAGTTCTTATGGAAGATTAGTCAATTTTATGCTCTTAGAATGTACTCTTGTTGTTTGGAATAGCAGATTGATAACTAGAGCATTGATAACGTAGTTTAGAGATAGTGGTGTGGTCTATAGGTTTAGGTCGTGAAATCTCTTATTCCAGTGTTATAATAGAAAGATCACCTTAAAGTCAAATTGGGTGCTTAAGTGGTTAGTTTATTATCTAGTAGGACACGTGTTGACCTAGAATGTTAGTTAAGTTCTTGTTATTTAAACATGGCTCCATCTTAGATTCTTGTCTAAAATCAAGCTTTGTTGAAGTTGTTAACAATCTAGTAGTTGGTGAGGTGTCAACTTCTCTTGGAAACCTTAACCTTGTGATCATAAGGAAATTATTGCTGTACAATTCCTTATTTTTGGAGACTGAGGTGTTATGTACAATGTTATTGTGTTAAATGTGGTTGTGTGGTAATGGTGTCCTTAGGCCTTGAATGGTTTTCTGAAATTTTGATACTAGTGGGTATCACCGATGCAAGCGGGCAAGTGCATGTCATTTGGTTTTGAGTCTTGTTGTTAAGCCTTGTCTAGTTAATACAGTGGTGGTTATGTGAGTTTCATAAGGGGTCAAGTTGGTAAGCATCATGTTTGGTCTAGTTGATTATTTGATAGTCGTACAAATATCTTTGTGACTCTTGGATCTAATCACCTTGAAATCCAGTGTGTTAGAGTGTCTTGAATACGTTGGGGTTGTGATATTCTCGTTCTCTTTATTTCTTGTGATCTTTTGCCAGTGTCATGATCATCCAAGCCTAGTTCCTTATCAGAAAGGTATTGTTGTATCTTGGTATTATACCGACTCCAGAGGCCGATTGTTTGATATGTTTCTTATTACTTGTGCCCTATTGGTCCTTGTGATATTGTTTCCAAAAGTTTGGGAAAGGGTTATGGGAGCTCATATTGTTGTGGCTTGGTGAATGAAATATGTGCTATGTCAGAACTGATTTGTAATCCTTAATCTTATTTGTTGTGGTTGATCAGAGAACGCTAAGGGAGTGGCTTCCATGGTGGGGCCGGCGCCTAGTGAGAGGTCGCCTGGGTAACCCTGTGGAAGTTGTAAGTAAGTGAAAACCTAATAATACATTTAGGAGGACTGGGTAGTAATACACTTAACAAGTTAAGAAATGTGACCTCACCCATACCTTGAGTGCTTTCACAAGCTAAGGGAGGGATGAGAAGGCCTGGTTGGCAAGGCCGACCTCCTCGTCTTCATGAGAGGACATGTTGGCTCCGCATGTGTCACCCTATGGGGCCGACACCTAGAGAGAGGCTGCCAGGGTAACCATAGATGGGGGCCAGCTTCTGGTGAGAGATAGCCTGGGTAACCCATGCTAGGGCCATGCGATGACACTCTCCTTATGCGGCTCTGTTATGTTCTTCTTTCTTTGTTGGTACCTTTGGAGTGTGGTCGTGCTTTCATGATTGATCTGGTCTGATGTTAGTGATCCGTCTAGTTGGGTACTGTCAGTTCTGTGCAGTCTTTCATCATGGTTGTCTTCATGGAGTCTGGTTCTGGTATTTGTGTTTTTGACTGCAACCTTGATCTAGTGGTAATCCTCTTGTTATCTCCTAGCTCGGTGGGGTGGGCCTCAGGGTTCCACATGGTTGGGAGGTAGAGCTATCCATTGGTGTTCTAGAAACTCAGTTGCGTCGTGTGCAGAGATGTTCCAGTTTTAGGTGGTTCTCATTCTTCAGCAATGTTGTATTCCTTCTTATGTACTTTTTTGCAAATCGATGAGATTGACCTTGTAATCTTGCAATCTTGTAATCTTGTAACCTTATATTCTTATAACCTTGTAATCTTGTAATCTTGTAATTTGGAACTGAGGCTATGTAATCAAATCATACTGTTATTGTGGAAGTGAATGGGTTAGTTACCTCTACAGACTGATGGTTATCACTTTTATGGTCTTACTTATTTCCTAATGCAGTTATGTTGCCCTAGAGTGGTTAGACTGTACTTTTCTATTTTACATGTTTATTAATATCTTTGGATTATGTTTTGTACTGTACTATTTCTTTAAAAAAAAAAATAGTTATGTTTTTCACTCTGATTGGCCTAACACTCTAGGGTTGCATGACGGGGCATTACATTTGGTATCAGAGCCAGGTTTAACACTGGGTACCCTGGTTATACTTGAGCCCATTATGTAACCTTGTGCTTGAACTCTGTAGAATAATTTTATCCCTATTGTGAATCTTTTTAATGTAATAAAATGCTTTTGTGTTGTAGGTAGATGCCTAGAGGTAGGGGCTGAGGTCAGGGCTGAGGTAGGGGTCATGGGAGGGGTGGCGGCGGTATACCCCCTCCCAGTTCTCCTCATTTGAGTGCCCATGAAGGCGGAGGTCAGAACATGGAGGGTCAAGGTCAGCTTGATGGAGCTCAGTTGAGACAGATTCTGGAGGAGCCTCTTGCCCATGTAGGCCCTAGGCCGGAGGGCAGACAGACCCGAGGAGAGCAGGAGGTAGATCAGTGGGGTCCTAGAGAGAGAGAGGTCTCCTAGACCTAGGGAGTTGTCAGCTGAGCAGGAGGCCACCCTAGCTAGCCATATGAGGGATTTACTGAGAGCACACCCTCCCATCTTTGATGGAGCTGGTAGTGGACTTGAGGCAGAGACTTGGCTTTTGGACTTAGGCAGGTGTTTTGCCATGCATCCGTATGGTAGCAACACCAAAGCCAGATGTGCTATTCTGCATCTTCGAGGATTCGCTTCAACTTGGTGGTGGCTAGAGGAGCAGAAGCTGCATTTGGATATTAGCACTGTGTCTTGGGAGTTATTCTTAGAGAGGTTCAGAGCTCGTTTTCTTTCTGACCATTGAAGGCAGCATCGAGCTGATGAGTTCCACGAGCTGAGGCAGTTGGCCATGACAGTTGAGCAGTATGAGCACAAGTTTTACGAGCTCAAATAGTATGTAGGTATTGGGGATGACGAGTCCATGTTGGTGCAGCATTTTATCAGGGGCTTGAATGCCCGGATTAGTGGAGGGGTTCGTGTATTCGAACCTAAGACTATGGAGGTTGCCGTGGAGAAAGCCCGGATAGTGGAGGAGAATCTGGCTATGGCACTTGGTGGGCATACGGGAGTGCACATTGGCAGTGCACCATCTGCAGGATATGGTTCTCGAGGTGGTCACACTCAGGCATCAGGTTCCCATGCACCCTCAAAGGGTGGTCAGCAGCAGTAGAATTCGCAGTCCAAGCCAAAGAGTTCACAGCATCAACAAGGTAGATTTTAGAAAATGAAAGACCAGTCTTGGCAGCGCAATAAGCGGAACCGTTTTGATCAGCCAGCTCAGAGTACGCAGTCCGCAGTAAGTAGAGGCAGCTTCCAGCAGTCCAGTGCTTTTAGGGGTGACGGAGGTTTTGGTAGAGGCTCCGAGTGTTTCTCTTGTGGCTAGCAGGGCCATATTGCTAGGTAGTGCCCGCAGAAGGGTGCATCAGGTTTTGGACATCGACCAGCGGCATCTAAGCTGACAGTTGGTGATGCAGGTAGGTCACACCGAGTCTTTGCAGCGGTAGATGACAGTCAGGTAGAGCATCAGGGCACCGTGGTGGAGACTTCTGGTCGCATGCGAGGTATTGATTTTTCTGTTTTATTTGATTCCGGTGCATCTGATTCGTTTATATCTCCTTCTCTTGTGGAGCATTGTGGCTTAGAGGCAACCAAGCAGGTCGATAGGTGGCAGGTTGAGTTAGCTTCCAGGGCTAAGATAGCAGTTGAGTCTCTTGTTTCAAGGTGTGATTTGAAGATTGGTTCCTTATCTACTTCTGTGGACCTTCGCATTCTACCCCTGGGTTCATATGACATAGTTTTGGGTATGGATTGGTTGGAGGCCCATCAGGTAGTGATAGATTGCTGGCATAAGTCTGTTAGATCTATGGATGATTCGGGTGTGGAGATTGAGGTTGTAGGAGTTCAGAGACCCATTTCCCTGTGTATGATCTCTGCTATGCAACTCAAGAGATGCATGCGTTAGGGATGTCAGCTTTTTGCAGTGACTATGAGTGATTTGGAGATGGAGGAGAGTTGAGAGTCATCTCTTGATGATCACCCACTTTTGAGGGAGTATGTGGATGTTTTTCCATTTGATATTCCAGGGATGCCACCTAAGCGTGACATCGATTTCAGGATTGATCTCATTCCTGGTGCAGAGCCTATCTCATGAGCTCCATATAGGATGACCACTCAAGAGCTCAAAGACCTTCAACTGCAGTTGGAGGAGTTGTTAGCCAAAGGGTTCATACGACCTAGTGTTTCTCCATGGGGAGCACCTGTGATCTTTGTTAAAAAGAAGGATGGATCTTTGCGGCTATGTATTGATTATCGACAGCTCAATAAGGTAACAGTGAGAAATAGGTATCCCTTGCCTCAGATCGATGATTTGTTTGATCAGATTAAAGGAGCAAAGGTATTTTGTAAAATTGACCTTAAGTCAGGATATCACCAGTTGCGGATTTTTGAGGTTGATATTCACAAAACAGCATTTCATACCCGTTATGGACATTATGAGTTCACCGTGGTACCATTCGGGTTGATGAATGCACCTTCAGTTTTCATGAGCTTGATGAATGGTGTCTTCCGTACTTATCTTGACCGTTTTGTTCTTGTGTTTCTTGATGATATACTAATTTATTCGAAGACTATGGAGGAGCACGAGGAACATTTACGTCAGGTGTTGCACTGTCTGAGAGAAAATCAACTTTTTGCCAAATTATTGAAATGTGAGTTCTTTCAAACTGAGGTTAAGTATTTGGGTCATGTCATCTCTGGAGAGGGTATTGTGGTGGATCCCTCGAAGATCCAAGCTATTATGGACTGGCCTGCACCCACTAATGTTTTTGAGGTCCGTAGTTTTATGGGACTGGCAGGCTACTATCGTCGTTTTGTTATGGGTTTTTCGAGGATTGCCCATCCTATAACTTCTCTTCAGAGGAAACGGAAGAAGTTTGTTTGGTTAGAGCAGTGTTAGGCAGCTTTTCAGACTCTTAAGGAGTAGTTGACCAGTGCACCAATATTAGCAGTTCCTGACCCTGACAGGGACTTTGTTGTTTGTACCGATGCTTCCTTGGAGGGTTTGGGAGCAGTTCTGATGTAGGATGGTCGCGTGATTGCCTGAGTCTTGCAAACTCAAGGATCACGAATTGAACTATCCTACCCATGACCTAGAATTAGTAGTAGTTGTGCATGCCTTGGTGAGATGGAGGCATTTTCTGTTAGGGCATCGGTTTGAGCTACACAGTGATCATCGTAGTTTGCAGTATATTTTCACGCAGCCAAACTTGAATGTGAGGCAGAGGCGTTGGATGGAGTTCCTATGCGAGTATGACTTCGAAGTCAGGTATATTCAGGGCAAGGAGAATGTGGTAGCAGATGCTCTTAGCTGTCGGAGGCACGAGATTTCAGCAGTTTCTCTTACAATTGATTTGAGAGATCAGATTCTCACTGCTCTTCTGGCGGACAGTTGGTGTCAGGAGGTGAGATCCAAGATTGAGTCTGGTAGACCTTTAGAGGGTAGATTCTCCGGTTTCTCATTTGAGTCTGATGGTCTTTTGAGACATTTGGGTCGTATCTATGTTCCTAGTTCTGAGGGTCTTCGTACTCTAATTTTGTCCGAGGCGCATCGGGCACCCTACTCTGCTCATCCGGGTGTCAAGAAGATGTATGCAGATCTGTGACAACTGTATTTTTGGAGTGGCATGAAGCAGGCTATTGCTGATTTTGTGTTGAGATGTCTTGAGTGTCAAAGGGTGAAGGCGGAGCACCAGCATTCTGCAGGTCTTTTGCAGCCTCATTTGATTCCAGAGTGGAAGTGGGATATCATTTCGATAGACTTCATTGTCGGGTTGCCGATGTCCACTCGTCGACACGATGCTATTATGGTCACTGTGGATAGGTTGACGAAGGTAGCTCACTTCTCTCCTGTCCGTGCTTCTTACAATGCTTCTACGGTGGCCAGAGCGTTTATGGAGGACATTGTCAGACTTCACAGGATTCCTCGTAGGATCATCTCTGACAGGGATCCAGTGTTCACTTCCGCCCTTTGGACTTCCTTGCAGCATGCCTTGGGGACACAGCTGAACTTTAGTTTAGCTTATCACCCTGAGACTGATGGTCAGACCGAGAGGGTTAATCAGGTTCTCGAGGATATGTTGAGGATGTATGTGATGGATCGGCAGAGCCGTTGGGAGGATTACCTATACCTGGTGGAGTTTGCCTATAATAATGGTTATCATAGTTCTATTGGCATGTCTCCATTTCAGGCCTTGTATGGTCGTCCTTGTAGGACCCCTTTAAGTTGGGATCATCTGGAGGACAGAGTTCTTCTAGGTCCTGATATGCTTAGAGATATGGAGCAGCAGGTTGAGAGGATTAGAGAGCATTTGGTGGCAGCTTAGGATAGACAGAAAAAGTATGCAGATGCTCGTAGGATCGATCGTCAGTTTTCAGTTGGGGATCGGGTGTTCTTGCATGTGCAACCGCGAAAGAGTCCAATCCGCTATGGAAAGGGTTCTAAGCTAGCGCCATGCTTTGTAGGGCCTTTTGAGGTGTTGGAGAGGATCGGTCCTGTTGCTTATCACCTTGCCTTGCCACCTAGCCTTTCACGCATCTATAATGTGTTTCATGTTTCAGTACTTAGACCTTACTTTCTAGATATTGCTCATGTTCTTGATTGGACTGCTCTACAGGTAGAGGACGGGTAGCTGGCTTTGGAGCTCGTAGGCATTCTTCAGCACAAGAGACTTGCTCTTAGGGGTAGAGACGTGGAGCAGGTTAGGGTCCCGTGGGACCCTAATGATGAGACCTCTGCTACTTGGGAGGATGTTACCAGGATGAGGGAGTTATATCCTCACTTATTTGCAGGCTTCCAGGAGTAAGCCTAGATCTAAGGGGGGAAGGATGTAATGCCCCTCGCTTTTTGGCTTGTGATGGATGTTATTTTCTTGTTGCTTTCTGTCAGTTCTGGAACAGTTGATGGTTTTATATTACATAAATCTCAGTTTCGAGACATTGGATTAGTATGTATTGTTTTATGTTCTCCTTAATCTTGATGGACTATGTTCGATGGATGTATTGAGACATGTGTTATGAGTTTTGATGACTTTATGATTACTTTAGTTATGATGAGATGGATATGCTTAGTGATGGTTAGAAATCTCATATATATGCTTCTGATTAAGTTTTGTGTTGGAGCGGGGACGGTGTAGTACTGCTCAAATCAGGCACCCTACTACGCCGCGATTCCCTGTCTCGGTATGTGTGACATATATATATTTATAGTTGATCATACATAACCCATTAGTTTTCCACGCAGATTTGCAGGTACCTGGCCTCGACTCCACCTGATTTAGTAGGTCTGAGCGGGCCCTACACCATGGATATTGTGGCAGAGATAACATGAGGTATTATACCGCTAGGTCAATCTCAGTCCTTGTCATAGTCTTGTGTACTTGTTGTTATCTTGGGTCCTTGCCATAGTCTTGTGTTGAGTTGTGACGTTGTCCCTTGGTTCCTTGTGGTGGGTCGTTGAGGGTTGTGGAGTGTTGTTAAGTTGTTTTACCTGTTATGTATTCTTTATATTTTTACAACCTTTCAGTATTGGTATGGTCGTAAAATATAGGAATATTGTTTGTGTTAAGTCTTTTATTGACAAAAAAATTAATTATTGTTTTGTTGCAAACATTTATGAGGGTAATTAGTGCATAGTTGTTTCTTTTAAAATATTTTGTTGGCGCATAATTTATGTTTGAAAGTTGTCAGATATTCTAGGGAGATCTGAGAATCCCTATGTTAGGAAAAATAAAGTTCAAACTTCCTGAGAGAGTGGGATTGTGCAGTTAATGGGAAGTTATTGGAATTTATGGTTTGCCTAATTTTAGTCTCAGGGAGTCAGGCTTGTAGGAAGGGATTTTATGTCTTGGAGGTTGGGTTGTTTGGGGGGAGAGTTTTGGCTGTGGGAGAAAGGAGGCTTCAAACATTGCCAGGAGGAGAAAAGAAAAGAAAATTAGAGAAAGTTTGGGAGCGTGAAAATTCCAGGTATGTTTTGTGAAATTCTGCTCTATGAACTATGAAGAAATAGTCCTCTCATGAAGGGTTTTCTTTTGCATGGAATTGTTCTATTGTGCTTCCTTGTCTTGTAGTTTGTTGCCTTACGAACCTTGTTGCAGTCCTTGCTCTGCCGACAGACTTCTTGTCACTCTGTGTCTTGCATGCTTGTCATTGAGAACATTTCAAACCATTCTATTTTTTTTTCTGCCTTGTAAAGGCCCCTTCTTGATGTATTTTTTTTCTTTCTTTCCCTTTTTTTTTCTTTACACTCTAAAATCTGTGAACAAAGCAAGCTAAATGTATCAAACCCTCTCTTGGTGTAGTGTGTGCCTCTGTCTCTGTAGTGGGACCTAATCAAGACTTTGGTGTCTGTTGCATTCCAGGAGTTTTACCTTGACAAGCCTTCCTGTTGTATATCTGCTTAAGCCATCCACCATCTACCTTTAAGAATAATCTTACCTCACCAAGTTGTTCCTCTTCTTTAGGCTCAGGCAGGGAGGAGGATGGTAAAGGTTGTAGAGATTGGCTCTGCACCTGCCATAAACCTTGGGCTGTAATGTTAATCTAACACTGTTCGACAAATCCTCTCCACGTATTCTTGTTGAGTACTATCTTTGAACCCTCTGGTGTGATCGTGCGAGTCTGGCAATTATCACATCCCATGAAGTGGTCTTCTGATACATTTTAACGCAAGCCAGGCCGCGAGTCTGGTATCTGTTGGCCGACTTGCACCACTTGATGATGTTCTTAACCCTGCTGAGCCTCATCCGCGCTAAACCCAACCTTCTTGCTTCTAAGGTCAATACTGTGCGAATGGAAAACTATGTCTAGAGCTTTTTGAACCCTAAAATTTGTCCCTCGGCTTCATCAGTATTCTTCCCAGCGTGCGTTTTGCACTTCGTACTTTGTCTTGTGCTGTTGAATGTTCTTATCACAGTTTCTGCCTATTGATTTCACTGAGTGTCGTTGTCATCTGTTTGCCTTTTTACTTTGATGAGGAATTAGAGTTGATTCGTTTGCCAGCTTTTTATTCTGTTGAGCCACCCTTGCACAACTCTTTCCTGTAGGTTTTGCGAGCACCGCTTAGGTAAACTGGCAATTTTGTTTAGAAAGATCTTGCTTCTCCTGTGTTTATCCTCCGTAGGCTGGCGGTCTGGGCTGGCGAACGCGTCAGGAAAGATGCGCTTTCTTTTATTGATGTCGTTGTTTTTTGCTGTCCGACTGCCTCAGCATCTAGTCGACCACTTTAGCAACTTTTAAACCGCCTGCACTAATTAAAATCACATATTAGGCGAAACCACATCCCTGCAGCACATCGAATAGTCATTTTTCATAATTCTTACATGTTTTGTTTAGTCTTTGGCACTTTTTCTTTAACCCTTGACCTCCGACAAAACCTTAGCGGACCTTTCTTTTTGTTTTGATTGGCTGGTGGGATCTTCGAAGTCAGAAAGGAAGTTTGTTTTTTTTTTTTTTCCTTTTTCTCTTTTAATTTTGATGGCAAAAAGCAATGATTTTCTTGTAGATAGGAATGTTAGTAATGTCAAGAGATAACACATATTTATTTAGAAGCTGATACTCTTAAGACTCCTATTTTTTTATTATTATTTAATGGATTAATGGATTACCGTAGTAGGAAATTTGTTTTAGTCTAATAGCTGTTATAGAGAATACGTGGGTAGTATCGTGGTGAATGTGAGAGCTAGTTTTCCTTTTTAGAAGGATCTTTTGTTTTTTACCTAAAGGCAATCTAGGTAGCTTCTTCTAGTCTTGTGTAGTAGATAAGTTTAGGTCAGGAGCTAAGTGGGGTTTCGGGCTAGCATAGTAGAGTTCTTATGGAAGATTAGTCAATTTTATGCTCTTAGAATGTACTCTTGTTGTTTGGAATAGCAGATTGTTAACTAGAGCATTGATAACGTAGTTTAAAGATAGTGGTGTGGTCTATAGGTTTAGGTCGTGAAATCTCTTATTCCAGTGTTATAATAGCAAGATCACCTTGAAGTCAAATTGGGTGCTTAAGTGGTTAGTTTATTATCTAGTAGGACACGTGTTGACCTAGAATGTTAGTTAAGTTCTTGTTATTTAAACATGGCTCCATCTTAGATTCCTGTGTAAAATCAAGCTTTGTTGAAGTTGTTAACAATCTAGTAGTTGGTGAGGTGTCGACTTCTCTTGGCAACCTTAACCTTGTGATCATAAGGAAATTATTGCTGTACAATTCCTTATTTTTGGAGATTGAGGTGTTATGTACAATGTTATTGTGTTAAATGTGGTTGTGTGGTAATGGTGTCCTTAGGCCTTGAATGGTTTTATGAAATTTTGTTACTACTGGGTATCACCGATGCAAGCGGGCAAGTGCATGTCATTTGGTTTTGAGTCTTGTTGTTAAGCCTTGTCTAGTTAATATAGTGGTGGTTATGTGAGTTTCATAAGGGGTCAAGTTGGTAAGCATCATGTTTGGTCTAGTTGATTATTTGATAGTCGTACAAATATCTTTGTGACTCTTGGATCTAATCACCTTGAAATCCAGTGTGTTAGAGCGTCTTGAATACGTTGGGGTTGTGATATTCTTGTTCTCTTTATTTCTTGTGATCTTTTGCCAGTGTCATGATCATCCAAGCCTAGTTCCTTATCAGAAAGGTATTGTTGTATCTTGGTATTATACCGACTCCAGAGGCCGATTGTTTGATATGTTTCTTAGTACTTGTGCCATATTGGTCCTTGTGATATTGTTTCCAAAAGTTTGGGAAAGGGTTATGGGAGCTCATATTGTTGTGGCTTGGTGAATGAAATATGTGCTATGTCAAAACTAATTTGTAATCCTTAATCTTATTTGCTGTGGTTGATCAAAGAACGCTAAGGGAGTGGCTTCCATGGTGGGGCCGGCACCTAGTGAGAGGTCACCTGGGTAACCCCATGGAAGTTGTAAGTAAGTGAAAACCTAACAATGCATTTAGGAGGGCTGGGTAGTAATACACTTAACAAGTTAAGAAATGTGACCTCACCCATACCTTGAGTGCTTTCACAGGCTAAGGGAGGGACGAGAAGGCCTGGTTGGCAAGGCCGACCTCCTCGTCTTCATGAGAGGACATGTCGGCTCCGCATGTGTCACCCTATGGGGCCGGCACCTAGAGAGAGGTTGGCAGGGTAACCATAGATGGGGGCCGGCTTCTAGTGAGAGATAGCCTGGGTAACCCATGCTAGGGCCATGCGATGACACTCTCCTTATGTGGCTCTGTTATGTTCTTCTTTCTTTGTTGGTACCTCTGGATTGTGGTCATGCTTTCATGATTGATCTGGTCTGATGTTAGTGATCCATCTGGTTGGGTACTGTCAGTTCTGTGCAGTCTTTCATCATGGTTGTCTTCATGGAGTCTGGTTTTGGTATTTGTGTTTTTGACTGCAACCTTGATCTAGTGGTAATCCTCCTGTTATCTCCTAGCTCGGTGGGGTGGGCCTCAGGGTTCCACATGGTTGGGAGGTAGAGCTATCCATTGGTGTTCTGGAAACTCAGTTGCGTCGTGTGCGGAGATATTCCAGTTTCAGGTGGTTATCATTCTTCAGTAGTGTTGTATTCCTTCTTATGTACTTTTTTTGCAAATCGACGAGATCGACCCTTTAATCTTGCAATCTTGTAATCTTGCAACCTTATATTCTTATAACCTTGTAATCTTGTAATCTTGTAATTTGGAACTGAGGCTATGTAATCAAATCATACTGTTGTTGTGGAAGCGAATGGGTTAGTTACCTCTGCAGACTGATGGTTATCACTTTTATGGTCTTACTTATTTCCTAATGCAGTTATGTTGCCCTAGAGTGGTTAGAATGTACTTTTCTATTTTACGTGTTTATTAATATCTTTGGATTATGTTTTGTACTGTACTATTTCTTTAAAAAAAAAATAGTTATGTTTTTCGCTCTGATTGGCCTAACACTCTAGGGTTGCATGACGGGGCATTACATGAGGCATATTCACTTGACAGTGATCATATCTCACAGTTACTCACCATAGAATATCAAAAATATGCACATGGGGGTGATTTGAAAGTTTCATGTTCATCATACATATGCTTCGACAGTGAGGATACTTTGCATGATAGTAGACCATACGATTGGCGTGAAAGGATAACATCAGGATCATATTTAGTTGAGGTAGAAACATCTAGTGATTATGAGTTGCATAGCAATGATTATCTAGAGATAAGTTCTATCAAACCTTGTAATAATGAAGTCTGGGTATCACAGTTGTATGAGGAAAATACATATAGTGCTGAAGGTAGTGGTGACGACTTTGAATCTGATATAATACCATTAGATGATGCTAACATTGAAAAAAGTGAATATCAAATACAGTCTGATTTTCCCTATTTTTTAGTTCATATAGAGAATTATCATTTGGGGGATGATAGTGAATATTGTTACTTAAAATATCACGATAAAAATGGGTTTGACCTATCATTTGGGAGTTCTCAGATTGTGTATGATTTTCAGATGCATAATCATGAAGAATATAGCAACATTAATGAACCATTGTTAAAAAATATGGATATGTTCAATCATGTAAATCTTAGTAATATGATTAAATTGGTTTCATTATAGCATGATCAAAACAAGGTTTTTCACAGGGGAAAGACATGGATTTTCTTTTCTAATATGGTCTCTTAACCGTATCAGTTTTGGGGCAAAAGTAGACTCTGTCACCCAATGAATAAGGCACCAGCCTGCTTCCCAAAGATGTAGGATCTTGCCATGCCCGCAAGGGACATACATCCCCAGACGGAGCCTATGTTCGAACTAAAATTTTTTAGTAAATTCTTTCAAAAAATTTTAAAAGTTCCATGATGATTAACTTGAGTGTAGTACCTAAAAATTTCATGAATCTGGTGCTCTGAAATTTTTTTGGACTAAAATGAAATATTAATCATATGCAGAATTCACAGGCATTTTTTGGTGGAAGAGTTTGATTTGTTTCTTTTTCCATTTTCGATGTTTCTTTAATGTCAAAGAGATTTATGAGGCTATTTTGAAGAGGAGAGAATTCATTGTTTATAGATTTGATAAACCACTCAATTAGTATTCAAGGAGCACAAAGTAATGTAGAATCTACATAATCTTAGAGGAGGTTTGTACTTTCAACAATGTTTTTCTAGACACATTTGCAAAATGTTGAAACATAGGTAGGGCACGTAAAATAAGATCACGCCATAAATGCTCTAAAACTCACTAGTTATCCTTGCATGCCTTCAACATAAATTTACTCTAGGAAGATTTCCTAAACTCTTCTGTTGTTCCTATTGGCATATTCTTTTGCATGCAAATGTTGGTTATTTCATAAATTTGTCTCACGTTGTGCAAAAACAAACTCACATTGAATTTTTTTTGTTTATCAGTGCAGTTTTCCATATGAAAGCATTGTAATGCTTTAAAAAATTGTCTCACACGATAAAAAAGCATTCATTTCTATTCTTCTATATGCGAACATTATAGTGCTAAGAAAATCATCTCGTGCCGTAAAAGGCATTCATGCTGGAAAATTTTCTAAACTCATCGGCTGCTCCTATTGTTATATTCATTGAGCCTCCTATAGGTGCAAGTGCTAGTATATAGGTGGAAGAGGGTTTGCAAATGCGTAAGGTGGTTGAAATAATCTGAAAGTTTTTATTTGTTTACAAGCCATTGGATTATCAGTTTTAAACAAATTATTTTCCATAGTTGTTTCCCTTGTTAAAGAACAGAAGAATCAGTTAGAATCTACCATAGCCACTGGTGAGGTTAAAATAGTATAAGTTTCAAATTGTTTTAAACTATAACCGATTTTAAATCTTGGTATATGCAATATTTGTTGTGATAACTGCTAGCATAGTGTCCTTATTATTATTTATATTCTTGTTTAACATTCAGCAGTTTCTTGAGTAGCGTTGTGGTTGTTTAAATGGATTTGGAGTGGCGTTGCACCTTTAAATGCCATTTTTAGCCTTTATCTTTGGGTATTGGTATTTGTATTAAGCTTACATCTTTTTCTGCTAAATGCTGCAACTGTAACTTTATCATAAGGATTGTTCAATGTGATCTCTTGTTTAACCCTTAACTGTCTGTAACAATAGTGGCATCAAACACTAACTATGCCATGTTCCATCGACATCAAATGTAACTTGCAACATTTTCCTTAATGACAAGGTATCAAACTTTCATGTAATCTATATGGAGTAAAACTACCAACAACAGAAAACACCATGAACACCTGACAAACTCTGAGCCAATCCATGCAATCAACCTCTAAAGATCACAAAAACCCACAAATCCAAACTTGAGTTCGCAAATCAAAATCACCACAGATCTGCAAAGAGGAAGAAACACAGAACCCTACTGTTTCAAGGAAACCAGATTAGGTACAAGAGTTGAATGATCTTTGTAATTCTGATGTTGGGATGTCTAATGTTGTTAGTCTAATTTTAGGGAATAAACAAGTGTCAAATGATGATCTAGCAGGAAGTTATGATGCTCAAGTTGAATATGAGCAGAAGTCAACCAAATTTTCCCACCAAAAAAATGACAAAAAATCTTATTCTATTAGCAATATTAGTTCTGGTAGCTTAGTTGAAGGGAAATACATGGGTTCTGATAAATCATCTGAAGGGGAGCAGCAAATGGGTCCTGCAACAATATGTGATGAGATAGCTCATAGGGTGACTATCTTATAGGAAAGGCCGATGTCTAGTGGTAAAGAATCTTCAGATCAATTGAAGTTTCAAGATACTGATTCTAGAGATGCATCGAGAGAACCACGGGTAATGTAGGCAAGTTTGATGGATGTTGACAAGGAGTCATTTGTAGAAATTGAGGTTGAACACAAGAATGAAGTATTGGTCACATTTCTACAAGTATGCAAAATAGAATACCGAGAAGTGGAAGTCATGAATTGCAAAAGGAAAGAATAGTGGAAATTTTCAAAACTGAGAAAAATAGATCAAAATAATTTATATGGAGGGCTATCAAAGCACAATTTTCAAGAGTAACTTCATTATGAATCCAAGTTGAAAGGTGAGAAACAGTGCATATGCATGCCCCACTGTGAATTCAAAGAACATAACTAATTTACAATTTCATCAAATAAGCAATAGATTACCTATACTGAGAAAAGTAAATATTAAAGCACTGCCTTTGATAGCCAGCCTAAGAAAACAAATAATTATCTGAAGAAAAAGTTAGCAACATAAAAGAGATTGAAGTAAACAAAAATTACCCAGTACTTTCCTACAACAATAAAAGGAAAATGAATGTGATAAAGAATGATACGATGTTGAAATGTTTTCACCAAAATATGAATGGCGAATCATTTTACTTGTAGCTATGATCAAATTACCAAATGAAGATTTTATAATCAAATTTATTTTCGCTTGGAGATAAAATATTTTTCAGAATAAATTAACCAAGTGGTAATCTTTTTTCAAGTGCATATATAGGTTGGTAAAATATTTTGTTGAGAAGGAGTAATAGTTTTTGAATTAATTTTGTCCAACTTAAGTGAAAGATATGCGGGTTAATACAAATGAAAAATAATAATTAAGGGAAGGTAAATAGGAATAATAATTATTATTTTCATGAAGGTTATTGTCAAACCCTAATTAAGGGTAATTATTTTCACAACAAATATGAAAAATATAACTAGCAAATGTGAAAATAAAGATTAATGGCCAAAGAAGAAATAAAATAATTATTTTATTTTCTTCGCGATGATACTATAATGAAGGTTAATATGGAATATTTTATTTTCTGCCAAAGGCATTCAACATAAAGGAAAAGAAGTTAGGGATTTCTATGGAAAGGATAAAACCCTAAATACATGAGCAAATATACAATGGAAGTAAGGAAACTATACCACACGCCATAGGTCCTAAGGATTACCTCAATGTAAATTATATGTTTATATGTTGTTTATCTAATGAACAATTTGTTTTCTATGCAGGATTTTGGTTACGTTGAAGCAGTTCTCAACTGGCGGTTGAATGAAGCAGCTCGGGAAGATTAATTTTAAGCCTGGGATGCTTATTAAGTGTTTCAAGCTGGAGATGAAAGGATGTAGTTATGAAGATTAAATACTTTCCCGAATGATTAATTATTTTCTTATCAAGTGAAACCATATATCTGTTATATCAGTTATTTAAACTGGAAAATGAATGTTACGGGTCTGAGGCTTGTTGCATCTCTTTAAATAGAGATCCCAGGACCTGGAATAAGGAGTTAGAATTAGGTTAGAATTAAGTTAGAAATAGAGATTCTTTACAAAGACAAATTGAAGCATTTTTGGATATCTGATGCAAGTTTATATGCAATTTCATTCTGAGAAAGGCTATGGTGCATGATATGTTCTGAGGCAGCATTTGAGGATTCGAATTCGAGATACGTTGTGATGGTATCATCTGTTTGTTGTTTTAATTCAATCAATTTAATTATCTCCATATCATTCATTTTTTGATTATTCAATTTAAATGTGTTAAAGATATGTTTAAATTGTCTGATTACAGTTGATAATTCAGTATAATTGATTTGATTGGTTTGTTAGAGAGAATTAAATCCTTTCTCATTAATTATAGTAATCTTAAAATATTGAATGGATTATTAAGTACGATTAATTGATTAGGGTTATTAATTTGTCTCCATAGTTGATCTAATATGTTAATTTGCAAATCTAAATTGGTTCTTTTCAGAAAGATTAAAATCCTTTTAATGTTTTGCATTTAATACAATTATGTCCTTTGGATTATTAAGAATGAATTAATAATTTCTTCCTTGCATGTTTGTACAAGTTGCAAACTATTGTATGTGCCAATCAGATTGAATTATTACCTGATACAAGTATTTGTTTCTGACATCCTGACTCCTTTGCCCAAACAGACAAAGCACCAATCAAACTATTGATATATTTTATGTTTAAAATCTTTACTCTGTTGTAGATTCATTTCATGTTAGTTGTTATTTATTTCTGTTAGAATTTAGATTAAATCATTTGCTTTCTTTAGAATTAGCTTACAATATCTTATCTGATTTACAAGTATGCCATTGTAATTGGATAAACTAGAGCAAACCAACATAGATTTAATCATACAACTTGCTTTGATAATCAAAGGTTCACCCGCCTAGGTTGTAACAAGACCTAAAGAGCAGGGAGAAGTTGATCGTTAAGGTCAAACTCCAGTCATTGGCTCAAAAATGTTGTGAATTTGACCATAGGGCTTGGCATCCCCTTAGAATCCACAACCTGCATTTTTGAGACCCAACACCAACTATGATTAAGGCTATTTATGAATGGCCAAAACCAAGAAATCTTCATGAGGTCTGAAGTTTTATGGGTCTTGCTAGTTATTATAGGAAGTTTGTGAAAAATTTCTCTAAAATTGCACATCCTATAACTTCCTTGCAAAGAAAGGGCAAGAAGTTTGAATGGTCAGAAAAGTGCTAGGAGACCTTTGACCTACTGAAAGAAAAATTAAGTTCATCTTCGATATTAAAAATACCTAACCCAGAAGGTCAATTTGTAGTCGTTGTCCATGCCTCAGGGGAAGGCTTAGGTGGTGTACTAGTCTAGGATGGACATGTCATTGCGTATGAATCACACAAACTAAAAAACTATGAAAAAAACTATGCCCCACATGATTTAGAACTAGCAGCAGTCATTCATGCACTTCAAATGCGGAGACACTACGTGCTTGGAAAACCATTTGAGTTAAAATAGATCACTAGGGACTTAAATATTTGTTTACTCAACCCCATCTTAATGCTTGACAAAGAATATGGATAGAGTTTATCTCAGATTATTATTTTGAGATTAAATATATTCAGGGAAAAGAAAATTGAGTGACAGATGCTTTAAGTAGGAGAAGACATATCTCCTTTATGATCTCTATACATTCTGATTTTAGAAATCAGGTGTTACAAAAATCTAAGGGAGATGAGTTTTACGAGCAAGTAAAATAGGCCCTTGAGAAAGATCCAAGAATCCTAAATATGAAGGATTCAACCTTGGACCAGATGGGTTATTAAGGTTTAAAGGAAGTATGTATGTACCTAACTCAACAGAGTTAAGGTATATGGTTTGGAAAGAGGTTCATTCTGCACCATATTCTGGGCATCCTAGAGTAACCAAGTTACTCGTTGATGTGAAAACTTTATATTTTTGGAAAGGAATGAAGAGGGATGCTACAAATTTTGTAGCTACTTGTATTGAATGCCAAAGGGTGAAGGCAGAACACCAACACCCAGTAGGATTACTATACCCTCATGAAATTCCTGAGTGGAAATAGTAGATTATAAGCATGGATTTTGTGCAAGGGCTTCCTATGTGAAGGAACATGCACAATGCTATTTTGTTTGTGGTGGACGAACTCACCAAAGTAGTCCATTTTATACCTAGAAACTTGACGAATGGGGCACCAGTCATTGCTTGAAAATTTATTCAAGAGATTTGTAGACTACATGGCATTCCTAAGAAGATTATCTCAGATAGGGATGCACTGATGACATCAAGGTTTTGGCAAACCTTGTTCTCTTCACTTGGTGCACAGTTGAACATAAGCTTTGCTTATCATCTTGAAATGGATAGACAAACTGAAAGGGTGAACCAAGTGTTGGAGGACTTATTAAGGATGTATTGCATGGATCAACAATACAAGTGGGAGGATTATCTTCCTTGAGTGGAATTTGCCTACAATAACTCTTATCACTCAGCTATTAAGATGGCACCATTTGAGGCATTATATGGATAGAAGTGCCGAACCCCTATAAGCTGGGATAAGCTAGAAGATAGGGTTAGCCTTGGTCCAGAAATGTTGTCTGAGATGGAAGAACATGTCCATCTGATTAAAAGGAGGCTAGCGAAGGCCAATGATAGGGAAAAGAGTTATGCAGATGCAAAGCATATTGAAAGGCATTTCATTGTGGGAGATAAAGTTCTCCTAAGGGTAAAACCTCATAAAAGCTCCATCAAATTTGGAAAAATGTCAAATCTAGCACCAAGATATGTGGGCTCATTTGAAGTTCTAGAAGAAGTCAACCCAATGGCATACAAAATTGCTCTACCACCAGCACTTGCCATGATGCATAATGTGTTTCATGTTTCTTATTTGAAAAAGTTTAATTCTATTGATAATCAAATTCCTATCCTTGATTGGAATATTCTATAGGTGAAAGACCCAGGAGTGGTGGTGATCGAGCCTATCAAGTTGCTCTAAATGCATAAGCTATGCTTACGTAACAAGGAAATAACACAGTGCAAGGTCTAGTGGGACCAATATTTGGTGGAAAATGCCACTTGGGAAAATTATGATGAATTCAATTCTAGATTTCCTCATCTTTTCTAAGACATTTGATTTTATGCTTTTGAAAACAACTTCATATTATGTTGGTTTATCTTAATGATAATTAATTATCAGGGATGATGATTCTTATGGGGGGGAATATGTTACATCCCCAACTTACAATTAGACTTAATCATTAACTTGGCATGATAATCAGGAGGATTAGTCATAGTTAATTGATTTGATATTGTGGAAATATCTGATTTAACTCTTAATTATGAAGTGGTTACTATGTTAATTAGTTTTGTAAATTAATTAATTTATATTATGAGACATGATAATGATACATTGATCATGATCTTGTGGTCCTGAGTGTGAACAGGAAAAAGAACATCCTTCAAAGAAGGAAGGAGAGTATCATCCTGGAGGAAGGGTTAGACATTGTGAAAGCAAAGGGTTGAATAGCCATCCAAGTATCAACTTTTATGTCCTTCTTCTAAACTCCTCTTGTAAGTTGACATATGTCTTGTCTCTTTTCTTTAGCTACCATTTTCTTTGTAAGTTGTTATGTCGTTGGAGTTATCACAACAAGTTGTGACAATCAAATGATGTTCTTGGAGCATCATCCCTAGTCGAGAGACTATAGTGTTTAGAGATGAGGAGGTCTCTCATTATCCTTTTGTTCTCAGGGATTATTATTTTTCTATTCATTCGATTAATGGGGATAGTCAATTTTAGAGGAGTATTACTCAACCTTGATAATCAATGATCATGTTGTGACTCAATTTGTGTTTTCTATTATATAGTGATAATCCCTTCGTAAGGATGAAAACCTTTGTATTGGTTGTATTGTAATAATATATATTATTATTATTATTTTACTTATCATAAGACTTGATTACTATTGAATGTTATTAATTGTTTTGGTCGGCCTTGAGAATGATGAGAGCTTTCAGCTCATCCCATTTTGCACGATGCCTGGATCGAGCCACTTTTTGTGGAACAAATCAAGTGGAAAGGTAGTTACCCTCCAAGACGGCATGCCAACAGTCAGTCGGAAGGCAAAAGCTTTGATTGCTCTCTTTTTGGTAGGAGATTATGGTTAGTAGTTCATGTGTTGGGGTTTCATGAGTAGGGTAGTGAAAGCTACAGAGATAGCACTGGCAGATTGAAGCTGTGTGCAGCTCCTAGAAGACTAGGACTGGAATGGAACGACGTTCCCATTGAAAATATTGTCTGGGTATTATGATGGACAAAATCTTTTTACCTTCAATATATTAAACATGGATTGTATTTAATCTCTATTAGAGATAGAGTAATGTTATTTGTTATATCATATGTTTAATTCTGAGGCATGAGGCCTATAAGGCCATGCCATGATATATGTAAACCTTTTCATAGTTACAGCTCAAGGCTGTTACAGCCAAGCTATCGATGTTTTAAAAATTGTATTTTGTATTATGGCTCAAGGCCTTAAGGCGGAACTTACCATGTTATTTCTATAATGAGATAGACTCGAAGAAATAATTTATCAAAACAAATAAACTTCCATATGAACGAACTCACGACTATCTAGCCAAGATTGAAACCCACATAAGTCATTTAAGACTACACTTAAGGCCGTATGGCTGAATGTTGAAACATTGTAAACTTTTCTGAGACTGTGCTCCAGGCCGTGAGGCCAAGGTAGTAAAGTTTTTTTTTTCCTTCTGGTGTCTAAGCTTGAGGCCTACAAGTCGAGCAACGACTATTTGATGACTAATTTGTAACACTTGCTCAAGGCCACATGGCCAAGCCTTTAGAGATTAATTCTTTTCTATGTCTGAGCTAGGGTCTTATGACCCAAATGTAATACATTCTACCTTAGTTTACAATGCTCGAAGCTGTTATGGTTGAGCTCGATATCAATGCATGTTATTTGCATGTCATTTAATGACGTATTTAGAGCTTAAAGAGCTCTCAAAAGGAGTAAAGAATAACTCCAAAATGATGACTGTTATAAATGAATAATATAGTCATTCAATTGTGACAATAGCTGAGAGGGCAATAACATCAATAATACAGTCATTTGACTGTGATAAAAGCCAGGGAGGCAATTAAATGTCAATGTGTATTCAACATCCAAACTAATACCAAGTCAGCCTTGTATGGAAAGCTGACTATGAATCCTTTATAGGATTACTTAAACTATCAAAGATTTTACTTATTAACCTTTGATTATGGAGGTGGTGAGACCAATTGAGAACATAGTCTCATCATGAAATAATTAGAATGTACTTTTAAAAGTATACAAATTGGTTCTACATGTGTATGAATTAAGATTCAATGGTCGATGTTATGAAATATAATTCCATTACTTACTTAAGTGTAATCTATTAGGGCCGGTGTATAACACCTTAAGCTCTTAAGGATGGAAAGACCTATTAAACCTAATGAAACTAATCTTCTTTACTAAGGCATGGTATGCCTTGACTACTATGAAATTGAATTCATCATAGGTGATGATTTATTATCGAAAATGTAAACCATGGGAGACCAAGGTGGTCAAATGGTCGAATTGATATAAAATGAAACAAACAAGGTGATGAGGAGTCACTAGTTCCTCATTACAAGGATAAACTATTTGATCGTATCCAACCTATATTAGGAGTCAAAAGTCCAAGTATGGACAATGATTCGAATGGATCCCACTCATACTAGACCTAAAGAACAAGGTCGTTAAGAAATTATTGTAGGACATGACAGCTTATAAGTTGAGTTAGGGTGGTGGACATACGATGACATTCATTGCGTAATATGTTTGTATGTAAAACTTTGGCCAAAGTAATGCATTCGTCTCTGTATGCATTGTCAGTCCACAATGTTCTAGATGGCCTAGTGTCTTTAGTAGTGTCATTCAAGTTAGAGTGGATCTATAGTGTGTGACCGTGAGACATTAGGAAGGACACAACACTAGATACTCAGATGGCTAACCAGATGGTTTCTAATGTCTAACCTTTTTGTGAAGGGTAGGACTGCTTCCAGTTAGGAAGTTGAGTGGGGGACTGTAGGTCCGTGGTTGGAGGAAAAGCACTAGGATGATGCTCTCCTTTCCAAGCATGAGATAAGCCAAGGCTTATGAAGACAAATGTCATTGGTTCCAGATACAGTGTTGCATTTTATGACCAGTTGGTCTATTGTAACATGAAAACTTGATTATGATGCCTAGAGCATATATTGTATTTGATTAGTGATGGTTACTCACTAAAGATTGTAAATGTTTACTGAATTGTAAGATTTGTTATATCTTGATTTGATTAACATGCTTAATTTATGGAAAAGATTATGTTTCTTATGGTTCAAATTTTGATTATCTCTATCAATTGCTAATTAATGACTTGATTAAGATGCATGTTTAAGTTAAATCTTGATGATTATGGCAAGTGATGTTACAATGTGCATTGGAGTTGGGAAATGTTTTTAATTAAAGATAGAGAATATATTTTTCTATCTCATATAGTATAGCCATAGGGCATGGACCAATCTTCAAACCAACAATCTAAATGTACAATATTTTTTTCAGAGAATTGTGATGTGAATATCTTGGTAATTGTATCGATTATTCTTCTGCAATTATCTTTGCAAACTTGTCAACATCACACTACAAATTTCACTGGCTATATAATTGCAATGGCCAAAATCTAAAGCCTGTAATATGCTAACATAACACATATTACAAATAGAAACTACCTAGTTCAAAATAGAGACTAAAAGACATGAGCTTTAATAATCACAAAATAGGTCTCATTCAAACATAATAGGTGCAACATAAACTAGATTAACACCTATAGATAAATTAAGAAACACTACATAAAATATCTTAAGCTAATAAAGAAATAATCAAATATAATAATTAGCCTAGATATATGAGTTAGGACTAGGACCCAAGCATTTAAAAACACAAATCACAACCCCACTAGAAAAAATTACAATTCCTAGACATATTGACAAAGACTAAAAGACACGAGCTTTAATAATCATAGGAAAACTAAGAATCCTATTTTTTGTAGTGAACCAAATTCTAGAATTTAAAAAAGCCATGAAATCAACTCAAAACACAAACATAGTGTAGGTGGATAGTGTTATCACAACACATGCAACTAGCCAATAGCTACTGATATTTAGGTTGCATGCAATCATAGAGCAATGCAACTTGAAATCCAGAAAGCACACAAAATATTATGTACAATATAGTTTGCAGTGAAATCATTATAGTTTGTAGCTAAAAATATTCATCTCAAAATCAAAATAATAGAATAACAAATTAAATTTTTTAGAATGCCAGTGCAATGAAGCATGATAATATAGGTACACTTCTTGAAGCTCATGAAAGTAGGTCTCAGTCAAACATAAGATGTGTAACAAGTTATTGAGCTGGTATGTAGACTTCCAATTAAATGATATAGATAACTAGATTAACACCTATGGAGAAATTAAGAAACACTACATAAAATATCTAAAGCTAATAAAGAAACAATCAAATATATTAAATAACCTAGATATATATGATTTAGGGCTTGGAACATTTACCTAATCAAATTTATGATGAAAAACATAATAACAAAAGTAAATATCAAATCACATTCCCAAGCATTTAAAAACATAAATCAAATCCCACTAGCAGAAATTACAATTTCTAGGCATATCGATGTCCATGCCAATTTAAATACAAAATATGAGGGTAGTCTATATGAATTGGCATGTGTTATGGATTTTATTATAAGCAGATAACATTATACATTCATCCCTACATAGCCCAAGGAAAACAATTGAGATGTGCTACAACAACATGAACTATAATCAACAATAATTCCAATTCCAACAAACTAGCAAAAAGCCAAAAATATGTTAAGAATTTGCATATCAATAATAAACTCAAATCATGAAACAATATCTGCATTGAATTTGTATACAAGTTTTGGGTCAAAGAGGCAATATTAAGCCTAAAAACCACTAAACAATATGCTTAACAATGGAAATGCAAAAAAAACAAGGATGACAACCAATTAAATAATGATAACTAACTTCAAACACTATCATCTATCAACTAAAAAGAGAAGAACCAAGTTATTTTGAAGATAACCATGCAAAGAACAATTGTGACTATTTCTAGAAAACTATCTTGAGGTGTCCTAGAGATAGAATCAATGTTTAGACCAATCTTGGTATGAAATAACTTGCTCTTTATTGTTCAGGCTGCAAATGGAATCTTAATTGAAGAGAAAAAAGTCTATTTGATTACCAAAGATCAAATGAAAAAAGCTCAAATTTCAATCTAGCAACAAATAACTTGACACTTTTTATGACAAGAAAGGAGAAATACCAAAATGCAACCCATTTTCCTTCTAAACTAAGCCTCACAGACTCTAGTGGCATGGATTCAAATTAATGTAAACAATATCTCCACTAAATTTATATACAAGTTTTGGGCCAAAAAGATCGTATAAAGCCTAAAAACCACTAAACAGTAACCTAGGTTGCACTTATAAGGAATCCACAATGTTGTATTATATGTAGATAAGAAACATAATTGTGCATAAAAATATAAAGGCTACTGCTAGCAATGTTTTGTGGCAAATGAATATGAAATAGAAATTATATCACCATAGCTTCAACATATTATAATGCTAGGTATCACACTTGTGAGAATGTCATAGTTAACTAAAATGATTTACCTATCCCAGAAAATGCAACAACATAGTATCTTAATAGAGATCTATGTGAAATGAAAACTAATTTCATTTAGAATTCAAATTTAGAAGCTATTTATAGAAACAAAACCTAATTTTTGGACCCCTGCAAAATGGGACAAAAATAAAGTAGTTGACATGTTTGCATTGTTTTAGTTTGCATGTCTATTTGTTCTTGATTTAGTTTATACCAATTTTGGTATGAAATAGCCTACTTTTTATTGTTTAGGCTACAAGGATAAATACCAAAATGAAACCCATTTTCCTTCTAAACTAAACCTCACAAACTCTAGTGGCATGGACTCAAATTAGAAAACAATATCTCCACTAAACCTCTATGCAAGTTTTGGGCCAAAAAGATGATATCAAGCCTAGAAACCACTAAACAGTAAAGCAAGTTGCACTTAAAAAGAAGACATAGTGTTGTGTTATATGCAGATAAGGAACAAAACTGTGTGGAAAAATATAAAATCTACTACTAGCAGAGTTTTGTGGCTAATGAATATGAAATAATAATAATATCAGCATAGCTTCATTGTATGTGCCCCTCTCAATAAAATAAACCAGGCAAGTAGAGTAAATGACACCATATTGATGAATAGGTACCTACCTATTGCATACATAATAGATGCTAAGATGCCTTCCCAATAAATATATGTTTCTATTTGGGAAGCTTCATGTGGATTGGTTGAGTTTTTGTTTTTCTTGCCCATGCAATCAACCATATTGAGATCCTGGAAAACTTGCATGAAGGATATATTTAAGACTCACTACTTAGATACAATTATAGTGGTCATGTTTCTAGAAGCATGACAAATGAGTGGTCTAAAAGATCATGAAATATAGTCCATCTAATAAATTTTGGAAAGAAAAACAAGTGAAAACTACCATTGAACTTTTTGAAGTATATATGCCAAAACTATCAAAAGTGAAATGTCTTTGAAAGGGCACTATGGAGAAAATTATTGATAATTGGTGATGAGTGATACTCCTTACTATCAAACTATATTTGGAACAATATTATCAGTTGTGAATCTATGCAGTTCTTCCATCGATTATGTTCATGCATGTAACATAACATTAACAGGGTTAAAAATGACCATTTTAACCCAAAAAATACTAGATATGATCATTTTCCCATATATCTCTATTTTTTGTTGTTATCAATACAATGCTACAATCACTTAAAAAACATTTTATGCATTGAAATGCATTTGATGTGATAAAACTACCTACAAAATGGTACAAAACAAAAATATGAAGTCAATTTTAAATATTATAGTGTCCTAACATCTTCTGGAGACCGGTTAAAAAAAGGAGGCACAATTCAGAGAAAATGTGGCTTTTAGTGGTGATTGTATAACTTTAGAGCAAGACATGAGTTAAAGGCAAAGGAAACATTTAAAATTTTATTTGTAGAAGACTCCAAAAAGTGAAGCGCATCAATGACATGTTAGGAAGTGTTGCTAAAATGCAACCCATTTTCCTTCTAAACTAAACTTTAGAGACTCTAGTGGTATGGACTCAAATCAGGAAACAATATCTCTACTAAATTTCTATACAAGTTTCAAGCCAAAAGGAACACAATATCAATCCTAAAAACCATGAAACAATATGCTCAACAAAGGAAAGCACACATAAACAAGTTAAATTTGTAATGATCTTTATTTAACAAATCCAAGGTATTTCAACACATCAAGGTGAAATTCCACAAGAAATCCCCCAAGATCAAATTACTAGAAGCTCTCCACTAAATTAAACAAGGGTCTCATAGCTAAAGCCTAGTTTAAATGCACAAAAGAACCACAAACTAAAAACAATGGCTAGCATTCCTTAGAAGAACTTCAAGAAAAACAAAACAACCATTTTCTATACAAAACTCTAGTCTAAATATGTCAAGCACAATTAATCAAAACAATTGTCTTCATAGGTCAAACAACGATTTGCTCTCCAAAAACAAAGCTCTCCTCACAAGTACCATCTCTCTTAAGCACTTGCTAGAAGTTAAAATTCTACTAAGGATTCTATTGTGTGGTTACACAACATGCCCCATTTTACCCTAGCAAAATAGGGACCTAACTTTTTGCTTTGCTTGCCTTATTTTTCTTCCCTTTGCTTCGCTTTGCTTCGGGTGGTATGGTAAAACTAGTAGCAGATGTATGTCAGGATCATGTCCTTGGCATATAGATCCTTGAAATAGGGATAACTTTTCAAAGTCTAAATTTCTCATCAAAAACCTTGCCAAATGAAAGAGAATAAAATTCTAAGCATGTTTGCTTTTTGAAGCACCTTGAAATTCTTTGAAACAATGAAGTTACAGTTGGTCAAAATTTGGTCAATGGGTCATGGGGATGTTCACATTGTTTTACATTCATAAAAGCATTTAAAGATTAGAAATTATAGAGCTCCAAGGTTTTTATGGTGGTCATTATAGAGATTCAAACCCTAATGAAACGGTGCATATACTGAACAACGAACGGTAAGGGTGACTATACGGTGAAGGTGCACATCCAGACATATTTTAATCAAGGTTTTAAAATGTAGTAAATAGGTATGTAATGATAAAATGCTAGTTTTGTCATTTTACAGTATAGTAAAAGGTAAATTCGCACCTAGGGTAAATTTTTTAGCTGTGTGTCATCATATTATGCTATGTAAACTTTGAATGTTGGGATATTGAGAAGACTAATTGTTAAATCAATATATGAAACATATTTTGAGAGATGCATAATCTGTAATTGTAGGATACAATGCAGGACTGAAAGAACAAAAGTGATGCAGAGTTCAAGACTCCTATGTTCCCATGTCTTGGAGGCTTTGGCTTTTGATTTGGACATGTTGGGGATACTCATTCTAGGAACACAAGAATTGATGAATGGACAAGCAAATTCAAACATGGAGGTGGAAATCCTATCCTACAAAATATATATAACTCAGGGATGTGGCATGCCAGAGGTTTCCCATATGCAACAGAGGCTACGGATTTGCTTGTGGCATGTGCAAAATATTATGTTAAAGAGACCAAAAGAGTAGAGAAAGATGACAAAGTATATGCGGACTTCTCTGTGAAAGGAATCACAAAGGCATTTCATTTGCCTGTAGGTCCAAATTTTTTTAAGATAAATCTAGAGGACCTGGAGAAACAATATAAGAGCAACGTCACCATTTGCAAGAAAATAATTCTTTCATGCTAGAGAGGACAAGGCAACAATGTCAAGGCAGTAGCTAAATTACCGGTTAACCTATACAAATTTGACTTCACTCCACAGGTGCAATATATGATGGTGATGCTGAGTCGAATGACAAGAAAACCTGATGCAGGCACCTTTGAGCCCCAGATGTATGGATTGATTAGGATGGTGGAGACAACCAACACCAAGATAGGGTGGGTATCTCTGATCAGTGATAGCTTGGATGAAGGCATGAGGATGTTTGGAGGAAAATTGTACCTTTTCTATATGTCTTCATATGTGGTTTATGCATGTGTTGCACAGTCTTCATTCTCTGATCTGCAGATAGTAGGTAAAATGGGAAGAAACATGGAGATGTGACTATCTGAGAACATTACCCCCAATTGGAGAGGAAATCCTCTATTCAAAACTACAGGAAAGTAAATGATTGCTTTATTATGTATTTGGTGAGACTTATGGATAATGACAGAGACAAAAGATTGAGCATTGAGGCTCAAGAGGCTATTGTTATGAATGGAACTTGGTTTACCTAGTTCTCTACATTCACCTACCTTAGGATGGAGAGATTCAGTGGATAATCTCTTATGTTGCTCAGGTACCCAACATATAAGATTATTCTATTAGAATTAACAAGGCATATAATCCCTTCATATGAGGCCTTTGTTAAGAAGGGTAATGTCAGATTCCCCTTAATCATTGGTTGGTATGCATGCCCATCTATAGATGTAGCCAACAGTTTAGAGGCTAAGTTGTACATGTTGAATTTACAGTCTTTTCTTTTGGCAAGGCAGTATGATCCTTATAGAAGGATGGAAGGATTCATAAGCAAGAGGCCAATGCACCAAGTGCACTTGGAGGATTACTGGACAGATTGCCTAGATGATGTGGAGGTAAGGAGAAGATGCTACCAAAGGTTGACATTGAACTAAATCCACACATTAGACTACTTTGATGTCCGTCCACAATTGCATGATAATGATGGGATGCTGATATCTAAGGAATATGAAGATAAAAAGATATACAATGAGACCATCTCCACTCCAAACTCGAGCCAACCAGAGGTCATATCTATTGACCGAATTACAACCAAGGTCATGGACTAATGAAAGGCTACGTAGATCAGTAGGTGGCTGCCCTTAAAGCCAAGGGAGTGGGATTACCTATAGATAAGAAAAAGAAGAGGCTAGAATTGCCTAATAAAGAATATGATGATTTCTTAATTCATAAGAGACAAACCATGGAGTCCAAGAATGCCAAGCCAACTTCATCAAAGGAAGCTGGAGAATTCATAGATAGTGGCATCACTATAGCCACAAGACCATCCCCCCAGAAAGAAAAGGAAAATCCTATCCCAGGTGCTACAAGAACCATAGGACAAGAAGAAGGCCCTGGAATCATGTATCAAGACATGGAGGAAGGTGAGGATGAAATGCCCTTGAAAAAAAAGGGAAAGGTCAAGATATACTGCAAGGAACACATATGCCTAAGCAAAAGAGAGGGCAAACGCCTTTGATGAGAGGATCTACCAACAAACAACCAGATATCCTGCTTAAGGGGCAAGGTGATGAAGGGCTCACAAAGATGGAGTAGTTACTTGCCACTCAGCAACATGCAAAAAATAGAGATGCAAAATACATGGTGTTGAAGAATAGGGAGGATGTGGAGACAACATCCAAAGGACTGCAATAAAATTCAAAACTGAACTAGCTAAAGAAACTAGAGAGGTAGAAAGAAAGAAGATGAATGATCCTTCCTTATCACTTGATAAGACAATCAAACTAATAGAAGATAAAGTGATAAGGGAGGTGACATCCAATCTCCTTGAGAACCTAATCAAGAACACAACTCTAACACACCAAGGCATGCCACATGCACAAAAGAACATTAGATACTAGGACGAAGTGGAAGATCCTGAAGCAGTGGCAAAGAACATTGGCCTTGATGTGTTAGTAGGAGCAATCACCAACCTAGCAGTAATTGATTTATCATATGATGGGGGTGAAGATGAAGAAAAGGATAATGCCATGGATGATGGACAGAAAAAAGATGATACAAGTGCAGACATGGAGATCCATACATAAGTACCACATCATGATGTCCAAGATATTGGAGAGGGACACGCTGAAGTAGGGGACATGGAACAACAAGTGTTGATCTCTGAATCCCAAGATCCAAAAGATACAGAGATGCTAACATCTAGACAAGAGTGTCCATAGAACAAAAATGATGAGGATAAGATAAAAAAAGTTAACAACTGGTGGTGATCAAGGCACATATCAGGATGTGCAAGATCTTGACCACCAAGATGTTGATTCAAGTAATCATTAGCCTTAGATTGCACATGTACAAGAACAGACTGTAGAAACACCTCAGGATGTGCATGTTGATGCAAACAAATGAGATGAGGATGTTCATATGCATGTGCCTGATGATCAACAAGAGTCAGAAAAGGAAACACCTCATGATCAGGGAATGATATTAGGAGATGCTACAAAGGATCAAGATTAGCAGCAAGAACATAAGGAGGTTCCCACTGATGGGGATCAACAGCAAAATGTGAACCAAGAGGTTCCAGAAGAGAAAGATATAGATATGCAAGATGCTCAAACTGAGCAACCTCGCCAGCAAGGGCCAACATCCAGTGTGCCGCATTAGTTTGCACCAGAGGTAAACCCACCTCCAGCTATTTATTCTACAAATTTTGATATTTCTTCATTATTTTCACTTGGGGTTGCAAAACCCAAGAATATTAAAGAGACACCCAATCTTAGGGAAGAGAACTTCTCATGTAGCAATGCCCATTATTGATAGGGCATAGGGAGAAATAAGCGTTAATGAGTTATAAATAACCACCGTGGATCTGGAGCACACTATTGCCGAACAAGGGGGGTTGGAAGCCAAGGAGAGTATATGATGCATTGATTGCTAGAATAAATAAGGCCAAGGCTAAGAATCAAGAATATAAAGAGCAAATTGCTCAAATACAGGATTTCATCAAGGGATTGGTGGCACCAACAAATTTTCTCATCACAGCTTCTACATCCCTTGAAATAGTGTCACAATAGGAAATAATTGGGCTGGATGTACAAAAACATCATGCTAATATAATGAATAGGTGGTTTGAACAATTATTAATGGATGGAGAGGAAGTATTGAAGACTGCATTGTCCAATTGGGACATGTTGATTAACATGAAGAGAAAGGCTGACAAATTAAAGAAAGGGGTAGGCCAAAGATTAATAAGGAGTGGTTGGGATTTGATTACATTGAACTATATGAGGAAAGATGATATCAACACCATCACAACTAAAAATATCCTGACGCCTCAGACACTTCCTCAGATTGACACATGGTTTGAAGATATAGTATTTGAAGTCAGCATTCTGAAGAGATGTAATTTAAGGGGAGCTGATATTAGTGTAAAGTTACATGATCTTTTATCGGAAGAGTTTAATATTTTGGAAATTTTGGAAGGTGAAGTTGAGGGAAAAGTAGAGAATCACGATGAAGATTTTGCAGTAAAGGCATTTAGAGATAATATCCATTTAGCAGCTGAGGATCCTCTCCAGCATTTATTTGAAGACACAATTGATAAAGCCATGCAGATGAAGGTCAAGATTGAGGCATACAATGAAGAATTAGATAGTAGAACTAACAAATGGATATCTTTGAAAGAGTAGTTAAAATCTTAAGAGAATGTTGTTGAGAAGGCCAAGGTATAAGATAGAGAAGAGATAAATAAGGTTCTTAGAGAATATGAGCTTGTCTTAGGCATTAGATGCAGAATAATAGAGGGGCCATCTACAGAAGAAGAGTCTGATGAGAATTCAGAATGAAGTCGTTGTATTGACCAAATCAAAGATTCAGAAAGTATTTGATCATGCCTCATAGATAGTTGCCAACTGGCAACTTGTGCCACGTGTATTCTTTTGTTGACTCAGTCAAAGCGATATAGACCGTTGATCTTTTGGGATTGATCCTTACTCTTTGATCATTTGTAACTACATCCTCGCCTTGTTCTATAAAAGGAGATGGAATGCCATTTGTAAAATATTCAAAGCTTAATTGAGATAGAATTGGTGATTAGTGAGCACTTAGTGTACATTTTGTTGCTTAGTGTTTCCTCATTATTCTTTCTTGAGATTATCTGTAAATGTGTACTCTTTTGCATACTTGAATGAAGATGGAGACCTTTTGATTACAAACAATCACATATCTTGCATAATTTGTGAATGGATTTTGTATGCGTAACTGTGGATTGCTGCGCTTAGTAGAGGTGCATTCACAAAGTGCATGTTGTTTTCATTCCTTTCTTTTGAAGATTCACACTTGTCATGTGTAGTCATGGACTGTCCTGGCAAAGCATGGTTTGGTTCATCTCCTTTCATGAAAGTATCTAGGATGCATGTGGATCAATGATCAAACTTCACTGAATTTCAATAAATTTACAATTCTAGTACATTTTATTTTAAATTTCATAAATATCATCATCACAACTATAAATATTGACAAATGATAAGAGAAATATAATAAATATGCAGATATCCATAGTTAAATGAACATCTTATGCATATTTGAGCAAATTACATGCAAATACTTGGAAATTATGGTAAAGAACATGGAAATATCAGCTTATAGGTACAATATTTAGAAGAATTTAAAGTGCAGAAGTAGAATTGAGTGATGATTAGTTCAAATTTAAGCAAATTTAGATGAACTACTCAAAGTTACAAAGATCATCCTAAACAATCTCAATTAGAATAAAGATCAGAGGAATTGACCAAACTTAGGATACGTTCATCCAAATATCTGCATATCTTAACTAATGATAGTAATATTTAACATAATTAAGTGATAAATTCATTTAGAATAGGTACACAGGATAATATCCATATGGAATTACTTCAAAATCATGCATAAGGCCCCAAAGTGATAACAACATCATCACATCAAACCACTGAGTGACTGTCAAAAGGTCATGTCCTGACTAACGGAGACTTGAGATCATAAATTCATTTTGAATTTATCGTATCTTCCAAGATGATAAAGGTTTGTTGTGTTTAAACTTTTATTTGTGTTCATATGACTAATAACCATATCAATAGAAATTGGTGCTAGGAGGAGGGCCCAATCACTTGAAATTTGGAAGAATTTGTCATCCGAATGTGTTTTCCCATGTCTTGTGAAAGATTGTTTTTTGAATTTCAAATTTTACTCCAGAGTTTGGATGTATGTGCAAAGATTTCACCAATACTTGAGAATTTGAGTAATCCGATCATAAATATCGCTTCCCTGAGGATATTTACCCTGATATTTATAGACAGTTGTCTGGATTTCCCAAATTTGAGCTAAAAATTGTATTTCTTTGTAAATATTCCACAAATATCTCATCAATTGAGATAAGTGACCATAAATATCCACCTATGTGAAGGAATTATCCACATCTTTGCAAAGATCCTACCAAGATATCTGAAGTTCACTTTTCTTTGTTGAGTTGGCTCGTCAACCTGCCACCAGGTCAAGATTTGTTGGACCCTTACAAGAATTACCTACCATCAGACCTAGACTATGTTCCACTAGTGTCCAATCCAGACCTATAGGTTCTAGTTCACCAGTTACACCACCAGTACTAGTTCCTGTGCAAATCTTGATGGCTTTCTTTAACAATGATTCACCTCTAACCTTTGGAAAATACATTCCTTTACCAAAAAATCTAGACAAGCTCTGCCCTAGATATCATCCATATCAAGATGTAGAAGATTATCTTAGGACCTTCAAGGAATCTTGCTTTAGAGCAAGAATTCAACATGAGGATGTAGTATGTAGGTTGTTTTCCTACTCTTTAAGAGAAGAGGCATATCAATGGTATGCGAACTTACCTAAGAACTCAATCAACTCTTGGCAATTACTAGAAGATGCCTTTAAAGCTAGATACATGATTCCCATAGATGTTGCCATAGTTTACCACCACTTTGCTGAGATTAGGCGGGGAGAAGGTGAACTTATTGCCAATTTTAATGATAGATTTCAAAAGGCTTATGCTAAGCTTGTAGACCCATACGTCATTGCCACAGATGCAATATTACTAGTTTATTATCTAACTTTAGATCTTTTGACTTTAATGTTTGTGAGAAGACCTGTTGTTCCTCCCACAAATTTATCTAGTGCTTATGAATAAGCTTTGAAAGTTAACACAGATGAAACAAGTAAGTCATGGACCTATACCTAGTATAGGACCTCCTGCATTCCCTAACTAGATGTAACACATTAATGGAGCTTTGTCACACCCTGCCCCTTTGGCTAATCCTCTACAAGTCCCTCCAATCAATGCAATTTATCCTCAAGGGAATGGCCAGATAGTTCCACATCCAAGATTTGCTCCTATTGAAAATGTAACAAATGGAAATGGTACTTCTTTCTTCTCCCCTGTTCAAGATAATGTGGTAGCTAAGGCTTAGGAAGAGAAAGAAGATATCAGGGAGATAGCTACTCAATTAAAGAAGTTGACCACAGAAGTGACTCATTTGAGAAATCACAACTCTTATGCTCAGTCAAGTTCACAGAACTAGCATAATAGATATCCTGACAGAGTATATGGTAATAGTAGCAATGAAAGATTTGGATATCCTGATAGAGGACATAACAATGAAAGGAGTTACAACAACAATAATGCTCCTAGATCTCCAAGAGTCTGGAACACTAGACCTAATAATGGTTCCCTACCATCGCCTCTGGATAATCAACCACCTCCTGAACCTAAGCAAACAACAAGGATCAATTTGGCAAAAGCTTCACTCAACAATTGGTACAGGATATATAATACTAGTGCACATGTTGAGTTGGACTACCCACAGTTCAAGATAGTAGGAAGCATATTCCAAGCCAAAGTATAGAACACTGTAGGAGAAGTGTCTTTCCCTGAAGGAAATGAGATAGTACCTCTAGGATATGAGTCAGCAATGGTACTTGAGAGTTCCAATGATGATCATCAACATTAGACAGATGTAATACATGAAAAATACACCTTGGCATGTGAAGAGTCAAACATGGTATTTGAGACTGATCATATCTTTCCATTTGAAGATGAAAATGAGCCTGAGCAAGAGACTGAAGAAGTTCATGCATATTAGCAATATCAGAGAGGGCATAACTATAATTTGAGGAATAATACCAATCATCCTACTAGTCCTCTGACCACTTCTATTCCTCCAAATAATTTCAATACCCCTCCAGATCCTAAGGCTAGCAACAATCCTGGACCTCCAAAATTAAATCAACAACATTTTGCTCCATCTACATCTGCAACATTGACAAATGGTATGAGTCAATTACCTGAATCTGTTAAATTACTTGGTTATCTTGCTAATGAAATGAAGAAGATAAAGATCAATTTATCTTTGTCTAAGTTATTAAAAACACCTGTTATCAAGAAAAATTTCCTTAAGTCCCTAGAAGAACCTGTAGTCAAAAATGACACCCCTAGTAACACCCCTAGCAACATCCCTGTTAAAGATCTTACTCCTAGGGATGTCCCTACCTTTAAAACTAGATAAAAGGCTACAGTTCATATTGTAGATGCAACCCAGGTAACACTGTATATAGAGAAGTCTGAATCACCTCCTCTCCTACTCACACTTATAATATTTGGAAAGAATCTGCATAATTGCCTTGTAGACTCAGGTGCATCCACAAACATTATGCCCTTGTCCATATGTAAGACATTAGGTCTATCCCCTACAAAGTCACTCAAGAAGGACATGCAGTTAGACAAGTCTAAGGTCAGTGTTGTAGGAGAATTAACTCACATTCACATGCAATTGGCATCTGACCCAAGGGTGCAACATTATATAGACATTCAAGTTGTTGACATCCCTAATACATATGGCATGCTCCTAAGTAGAGACTGGTCAAAGACTCTAAATGGCTATATGGCTATTGATTTTTCTCACATGTAGTTTCCATGGAGGCATTCCAAATCAGTTCAGAATTGAGGTAGAGCCCAGAATGAAACATATACTAACTGAATACCATTAGAATAATGAGGTATCGTATCTAGATGTAGAGCCAGGAGTATATACTTTGAGGCCTCAAATAGTTAAGATAGAAGAGGTGCTGATGTGCATGCATGTGCATGAAGATGCTAAGCAAGATGAAGTTATGCTAAGAACAAAGTCGATGGTAGAATTTGATCATAGTTCAACAGATGAAGATGAAGTGAATCACTTTTTGGAATTTGAAAAGTATTTGTCTAGTGAAGTTCAGAAACACTAGTTGCATGGGACATCTGCTAAAGATATCCTCATGGGAGGTTGGTGTAGATTGCATGAAGATGTACACTCAAAAAACACATGCAGACCATGTTTGGATATAATAGAAAAGTTAGAAAGAACATGCATGGAAGACAAACAGTCATTGTTGGAGGTAGGTAAGAAGTCCAATGCTTATGATAGTAATCTGTTATTTCATCTAGATGCAGGAGAATATGAATAAGAAGTATATAAGATGCAAGTCCCGATGCTTACTACAGAAGAAGTATTGGTATGTAGCAATAAACATTGCAAGGAAGAGGTAAATATAACCACACCAGAGATAGACCGTTTCATTGAGTTTGACTATGAGTTGTTAGATGAGGACAAGAGAAGTCATCTGACTCAGTTTGAAAAACTTTTATCCAAGCAAATTTGAGGGCATATTCTCCAAGGAATTCCACCCAATCCAGTGTTGATTAAGGGATGGTGCAGGTTACATGAATCTCCCCATTCAGAAATAAATTGTGCTCTATGTATGCACATAGTAAGCAAAGAAGAATGCTTGTGTTTAAATAACAAATCACATAAAACTAGAGATGTTCTGGAAGAAACAGAAAGGAAAATGGTAATGTCCCCTGACAAAGGATATAATGACATCAAGTTCATGAAAAGAAAAGATATTCAAGAAAAATGATGCTCAGAAGAAGGAATGTGCAAATGTTTCACTCCCACAGAAACATCCGGATGTGATAAAGAATGAACCTCAAAAAATTAAATGGATATCTGTAGGTAGCATTGTACATCCTAGAAGAAAGAAGGAAGGTCTAGATAAAGACCCTCCAACAGAAAGACCATGGATATTAAGGTTCAACGGGTCAAAATCAAAATAGGGTGTTGGAGTAGGGATAGAGTTAATTGATCTGCAAGGGAAGTCATACCTTATAGCATACAGACTCCAAATCCATTGCACAAATAATGTGATAGAGTATGAAGCCTTGATCCATGGCTTACTCTTTGCCTTAAAGAAGAAAGTCAAGATACTACATGTATTTGGAGATTTAGAATTAGTTATCAAACAAGTTAAGAATTAGTATGCTTGCAATTATTAGAAATTATCAAACTATAGACACAGGGTCTGGGACCTCATTGAAGGATTTTGATGCCTTCAACATTTCACACATTCCAAGGAGTCAGAATTAGCATACAGATGCAATAGTTGTAGCCGCTAGTACATTGGAGCCATTGACAGTATCTGGGATGAAGAATTTTTCAGTTGAATTAGTGTCAATGCCATCAGTGCCTGATAATATGTTAAACTTTTAGGTCTTTGAGGATGATCAACACATCCTTGACTTCATTGCAAACATAGATATCTTTGAAGCACAAATAATGGATGAGAAGAATATGGACAACCAAGTCTGGGATGATGAAGAGATCATCAAGTTGCCTAATAATAAGATTCCCATAGGGATGATATAACTAGAAAGAATGTTTGATCTGGATAAGATCACTCAAGAAAAGGATTTACCCAAAAATGACGGAGGTGAATATCAACCCATCAACATAAGTCAAAGTCTGGATATCAGGAATGTCTTGATAGGAAAAGTATGCACGTTGCCTGAAAGAGAAGAGATAATTCAAGCTCTAAAAGATTACATACATGTAATAGCCTAGACGCATGATGAGTTGCAGACATATGGCACATCCATCATTACTCATACGATTGGACACTAAAACCAGATGTCAAGACATTTAGACAAAAGCAGAGGCCAGTGAATGCCCTGCTAGAGCCAATCATATTTGAAGAAGTTAAGAAGCTCTTAGAAGCTAGGATTATTTTCTGAATAAGACATTCCACATGGATAGCCAACCTAGTGCCTGTGAGGAAGAAGAACAAAGATATCCATTTATGTGTAGATTTTAGGAATCTAAATAAAGCATCAGAGAAGGACAATTATCCCCTCCCTTCACTGGATGAGGTACTCTAGATTGTTAATGGAGCACAAATGATGTCATTCCTAGATGGTTTTTTTGGTTATAAACAGGTCATGGTCTATAAAATAAACAAATTGAAGACTACATTCACCACTAAGTGGGGATTATTCACCTACAGGCATATGCCTTTTGGTTTGATTAATGCTAGAGTAACATTCTAGCGAGCCATGGACATCGCATTCAGAGGTCTAGTTGGCCAGTGCATAGTTATCTACATGGATGACTTGACAATTTTTTTAAAATAGAGAAGTAATCATGTTACAGATTTAAGGAGAGTACTCCAGAGATGTGAAAATTATGGTATCTCTTTAAATCTAAAGAAATGTGTGTTCAGTGTCACAACTGGTAATTTTTTAGGACACCTAGTATCAGAAGATGGAATCACCATTGATCCAGATAGGGTGAGCTCAATCGTGAAACTCTAGCTGCCTAACAGTAAGAAAGAGTCAAAGTCCTACTTTGGAAAGATAAACTTTGTTAGAAATTTTATCACCTGATATGCAAAAATAATTAGGCCCTTAAATGCAATGTTGAAGAAAGATGCAAAGATAGAATGGACTCCTGAAGCCAAGGCTGCTTTTGAGGATTAAGAAAGCAATAGTTGATGCTCTAGTGCTTAGTAGCCCTGGTTATGCCAAAGACTTTTATATATATTCCTTTGCTTCAGTCCACACTTGTGCAGCTGTGCTGACCCAGAAAAATGAGAACAAGGAGGAGAAACCTATTGTATTTATGAGTGTCCCATTCAGAGATGCAAAATTGAGATATCTGGATGTGGAAAGACAAGCTCTCACTTTGGTAAGAGTCACAAGGAAATTTAGACACTACATATTGAGAAGGTAATTGAAATAGTACCTGATGCGACAATGAAGATATTATTGATGTAGAGTGAACCAGGTGAAGAAAGAGCCAAGTGGATCACTATCTTACACGAATATGACATAGAGATCACTCCAATGAAGTTAGTAAGAGGACAAGCTTTGACTTAGATGATTGCAAAAATTGATCCAAACTTGGTCAGTCAATAATACACATTAGATTCCAGTAGTCCAGATGATTGGTATTTAGACATTAAGCATATCGTGATCTTAGAAAATCTTCCAAGTCACATGAAGTCCTCACAAATAAGAGCATTGAGAGTGAAATCCCAGAATTACATGATGAAAGAAGGGATCCTTTTTAGAAGAAAACATGAAGGTATATATATTAGATGCCTAGATAGGAAAGAGACTGATGAAGTCCTACAAGAGTTGCATGATAGGTTTGGAACTGCACATGGTTCCCACCTTGCCACTGCACATAAAATCCTTAGGGTAGGATATTACTGGCCTACAATTTTTAAAGACACTGCAGAACATAGTAAGCATTGACATACATGCCAAGTAGCCACATATAAAGAGAGATATGCTACACAACCAATGCAGCTAGTGATGGAGGGTTGCCCCTTTGCACAATGGGGAATGAATTTCATAGGAGAAATCAACCCACCATCCTCAAATGGCCAAAGGTATGTCCTAACAGTGATTGATTATTGTACTAGATGGATAGAAGCCATTAACAGAAAGACATGCACCATGGAAGATGTGATCAAGTTCCTAGAAGGTAATATCATTACAAGTTTTGGCGTTCCTTTCTCTTTGGTATGTGATAATGGTCCAACATTTGCTTCTTTGAAATTCTCTAATTGGGCATTTGAGTATGGTATAACTTTAAAGTTTTTTTCTAACTATTCTCCTCAAGGTAATAGATTAGCAAAATCCACTAACAAGAACTTACTGAACATCATCAAGAAGTTAGTAGACAAAAACCCTAGAGAATGGCATACCCTATTAAAATATGCATTGTGGGTAGATAGGACAAGAGTGAAAATAGCTTTAGGGAACTCCCCTTATCAGTTAGTATATGGAGTGGATAGAATTTTACCAGTAAACCTAAAGATCCCTACACTCCAATTTGCAAAAGAAAACCTTGATTTAGATGACAAACTAGAAGTCAGATTACTATAGCTCATGTAGCTAGAAGAAAAGAGAGATAGAGTTATAGATCATTTTGCTAGACATCAGGCTATTGTCAAACGCTCATTTGACAGAAGAGCTAAGGTTAAAACCTTCAGGATCTCATACTTAGTATTATCTTGGGATAAAGCCCATGAGAAGAAAGGTGACCATGATAAACTATGGTCTGGTCCCTTCCAAATTGCATAAATTTTAGGTGACAGTACCTATAAGCTCAAGACCCTAATAGGTGAGGATGTCCCATTTCTTGTGAATGGACAATTCCTCAAACACTATTTCCAAGCCTAGATAGGGAAAGGTCAAAACCATGTAATATATATATATGATGATCTCCTTGAACAACAAGAATTATTGATGAATATGATATCACAGACTTGATCAAAGTACTCAAGTTGACAATAGTTACAACCTATGTGGGAATTTGTATTCCTTTCATGAATTGCAACAATTTCACTAGTTTTCTAGAGTGGAAAGGTGCTCTATCTTACCTAACTAAACGTGGACTCAACAAACACACAAACAAAACAAAGCACACACAAGCAAGCTATACAAGCAACTGTACAATATATATATATATATATATATATATATATATATATATATATATATATATATATAATATATATATATATATATATATATATATATATATATATTATATATATATATATATATATATATATATATATATATATATATATATATATATATATATATATATATATTGTACAGTTGCTTGTATAGCTTGCTTGTGTGTGCTTTGTTTTGTTTGTGTGTTTGTTGAGTCCACGTTTAGTTAGGTAAGATAGAGCACCTTTCCACTCTAGAAAACTAGTGAAATTGTTGCAATTCATGAAAGGAATACAAATTCCCACATAGGTTGTAACTATTGTCAACTTGAGTACTTTGATCAAGTCTGTGATATCATATTCATCAATAATTCTTGTTGTTCAAGGAGATCATCACATGAATACACCTAATAGCCTTGGATTTGTTGAAGGTACTAGTGTTTGTGTTAAGTGAAAAATCTAAAGGTTTGCCCTTGCTACCATTGCAATTCTCAACCTAAACAAAAAAGTGCCTATACCTTGCAGATGCGATTACAAGATCATATCTTATGCATATTGAAAACAAAAAAAAAGAAAAGAAACATATTGAATATCAAAAAGAGGAAATTCTTCGGTCATCCAAGTAACTCTACCAACGCTATGGATGTCTGTCTGGCAGTAGGGCTCTACTTGGGAGAATTGCAAAGATAACCTTGTCAGGGCTATAGACGCCTGATTGGTAGCATGGCTCTATCCAAGGCTGGCTTAGAGGGTTAAATCCAACTATGTAGCTTAACACTAACTACTGTTATTTTCAACCTTTCTTCAAGATGAAGGAAATGAATCATATGCACACACCTGATTCCTTCTCATCACATTTTTGTATTAATGAATAAGATCTCAGTTAGAAAGGTCAAGATGCTTATGTATGATAGGAGTTGGAATTTTATGTCCTAATTTGTCCTCCTTGAATGATCGGAATTTTGGTTGTTTTCTTTGGTGGCAAGTTCTGTGCCAACTTTTTGCTTTGATTGGCTTGTTTTGCTTCCCTTTGCTTCGGGTAGTATGGTAATACTAGTAGTAGATGTATGGACTAGGCTCATGTCCTAGGCATATAAATCCTTGAAATAGGTATCAAATTTTCAAATTTTGAATTTCTCATCAAAAACCTTGGCAAATTAAAGAGAATAAAATTCTAAGCGGGTTTGCTTTTTGAAGCACCTTGAAATTCTTTGAAACAAAGAAGTTATAGTTGGTCAAAGTTTGGTCAATAGGTCATGGGGATGTTCACATTGTTCTAATGTCCAGACATTAAATTAATGTTCCGACTCCAAGAAATTTCTAAGTAAGCATAATATCTCAACATTTGCCAATGTACAGACGTCAAATTTAACTCATGAGACAACTAAGTCGTCATGCGCCTAGTTGTAAACATGCATATTCAAAATATGCACATTCAATGCTAATATCCAGACATTCGTTAATGTCTGGAAATTTCTTAGTATCCTTACTTTCTATAATATAATGACAAAACTAAACATCCAGACATTTAACAATGTCCTGACCTGTTCAAATACCCTAATGATGTGTCATTTTGACTTTTCAAATGAACATTGGTCTCTGGACAATTCACTTAAGAGACTTAACATCTGAATCTTTCCTTAACATTTAGATGATGTCATATGACCTTGAATCAAAAGGAATACTACAATTTGATGACATCATCTGGACATTAAGAGTTTGAAACATTTCACATAATCTTAACATCCAAACATTTGCTAATGTCCAGACCTCCCAGACATGCTGATAATGTCATGTTACATCCAACTAAGAATTGCACTAAGAGGGATGATGTCATTAGTAGATTTAGACCTAGGGATGTTTCACAAATCCTAATGTCTAGATATTTCCAAATATCCATATCCCGGTCCTCTACGACCAAAAATTTATAGCTTCTCATGGACCAATCAGATGGTGCCAAGTGGCACAAATTTGACTTTTTAAGATGGACATTGTAATATCCCAACATTCAAAGATTAAAGACAAAGGTCTTTGGAATCTTAATATCCCGATGCCCATCCTTGCTCGACATCTAGACATTGGTCCATATCCAGACGTTGCAATAAATGCCACGAAAAGAGTTGTTGGCCTTTTGAAAATTCAAATTATAAATCACCACTTGTTACAATCTCCCGGATTGAATGCTGATATCCACGAACAAAAGCCATTTGGTATTAATTACGCCCTAAATCCATGGTTTTAATGCATAAAGCCAGACTTTTGATCATTTTACATTCATAAAAGCATTCAAAGATAAAAAATTATAGAGCTCCAAGGTTTTTATGGCAACCATTATAGAGATTCAAATGTTAACGAAACGGTGCAGATATTGAACAGTGAATGGTAAGGGCGACTATACAATGAAGGTGCACATTCAGACATCTTTTAATCAAGGTTTTAAAGTGCAATAAATAGGTGTGTAACGATAAAACCCTAGTTTTGTCAGTTTACAGTATAGTAAAAGGTAAATTTGCACCTAGGGTAAATTTTTTAGCTCTGTGTGCTCATATTGTGCTATGTAAACTTTAAATGTCGGGATATTAAGAAGACTAATTGTTAAACCGATATATGAAACATATTTTGAGACATGCATAATCTGTAATTGCAGGATACAATGCAGGACTAAAAGAACAAAAATGATACAGAGTTCAAGACTGCTATGTTCCCATGTCCCGGAGGCTCTGGATTTTGACTTGGACAAGTTGGGGATACTCATTCTAGGAACACAAGCATTGATGAATGGATAGGAAAATTGGAACGTGGAGGTGGGAATCCTATTGTACAAAATATATATAACTCAGGGATGTGGCATGCCAGAGGTTTCCCATATGCAACAAAGGCTATGGATTTGGTTGTGGCATGTGCGGAATATTATGATATAGAGACCAGAAGAGTAGAGAAAGATGACATAGTATATGCGGACTTCTCTATGAAAGGAATGACAGGCATTTCATTTGCCTGGAGGTCCAAATATTTTTAAGATAAATCTAGAGGACTTGGAGAAACAATATAAAAGAAACGTCACTGATTGCAATAAATTAATGTTTTCATGCTGGAGAGCACAAGGCAGTAATGTCAAGGCAATAGATAAATTATCGGTTAACCTATACAAATTTGACTTCACTCCAGAGGTGTAGTATATGATGGTGATGGTGATGCTGAGTCAAATGACGGGGAAACTTGATGTAGGCACCTTTGAGCCCTAGATGTATGGATTGATTAGGATGGTGGAGACAACTGACACCAAGATAGGGTGGGCATCCCTTATTAGTGATATCTTGGATGAAGGCATGAGGATGTTTGGAGGCAAATTGTGCCTTTTCTATATGTCTTCATATGTCATTTATGCATGTGCTGCATAATTTTCATTCTCCGATCTGCAGACAATAGGTAAAATAGGAAGAAACATGGGAGATGTGACTATCTATGAACATTATCCCCAATTGGAGAGGAAATCCTCTATTCAAAACTATAGGAAAGTAAATGATTGCTTTGTTATGCATTAGGTGAGACTTATGGATAATGACAGAGCCAAAAGATTGAGCACCGAGGCTCAAGAGGCTATTGCTAGGAATGGAACTTGGTTTATCCAATTCTCTACCTTCACCTACCTTAGGATGGAGGGATCAATGGACAACCTCTTATGTTGTCCAGGTACCCAACAGATAAGATTATTTTGTTAGAATTAACAAGGCAGATAATCCATTCATATGAGGCCTTTGTTAAGAAGGGTAAGAAGGGTAATGTTGGATTCCCCTTAATCATTGGTTGGTATGCATGCCCATCTATAGATGTAGCCAAGAGTTCAGAGGATGAGTTGCACATGCTGAATTTACAGTCTATTCCTTTGGCAAGGCAGTATGATCCTTATAGAAGGATGGAAAGATTAATAAGCAAGAGGCCAATGCACCATGTGCACTTGGAGGATTACTGGGTAGATTGCCCAGATGATGTGGAGGTAAGGAGAAGAGGCTACCAAAGGTTGACATTGAACTAGATCCACACATTAGACTGCTTTGATGTCCATCCACAATTGCATGATGATGATGGGATGCTGATATCTAAGGAATATGAAGATAAAAAGATATACAATGAGACCATCTCCACTTTGGACTAGAGCTAACCATATGTCATATCTATTGACCTAATTATAGCCAAGGTCATGGAACTAATGAAAGTATATGTAGATCAATAGGTGGCTACCCTGAAAGCCAAGGGAGTGGCATTAACTATAGATAAGAATAAGATGAGGCAAGAATTGCCTGATAACAAATATGATGATTTCTTAATTCATAAGAGACAAACCATGGAGGCAAAGAAGGCCAAGCTAGATTCATCAAAGGAAGCCAGAGAATTCATAGATAGTGGCATCACTATAGCCACAAGACCATTCCCCCCATAAACAAAAGGAAAATCCTATCCCAGCTGCTACAATAACCATAGGACAAGTAGAAGGGCCTGTAATCATGTATTAGGACATGGAGGAAGGTGAGGATGAAATCTCCTTGAAATGAAAAGGGAAAGGTCAAGATATACTATAGGGAACACATATCCCTAAGCAAAAGAGAAGGAAAACACCTCTGATGAGAGGATCTACCATCAAACACTTAGATATTCTGCTTAAGAGGCAATGTGGTGAAGGGCTCACAAGGATGGAGCAGCTTTTTGCCACTCAGCAACATGCAACATAAAGAGATGCAAAATCCATGGTGTTGAAGAATAGGGAGGATGTGGAGATAGTGCCCAAAGTACTGCAACATGATGTCCCCATCCCCACCATTGTAAAATTCAAAATTGAACTAGTTGAAGAAGCTAGAGAGGTAGAAAGAGCGAAGATGAATGATCCATCCTTATCACTTGATAAGACAATCGACCTAACAGATGATGAAGTGATAAGGGAAGTGACATCCAGTTCCCTTGAAAACCTAATCAAGAACACAACTCTAACACCCCAAGGAATGCCACATGCACAAAAGAACATTAGAGATGAGGATGAAGTGGAAGATCCTGAAGCAGTGGCAATGAACATTGGCCTTGATGTGTTAGTAGGAATAGTCACCAACCCAGCAGTAATTGATTTATCATATGATGGGGGTGAAGATGAAGAAAAGGATAATGCCATGGATGATGGATAGAATAAAGATGATACAAGTGTAGACATGGAGATCCATACAGAAGTACCACAACATGATGTCTAGGATATTGGAGAGGAACATGTTGATGCAGGGGACATGGAACAACAAGTGTTGACATCTGAATCCCAAGATCTAAAAGATACAGAGATGCTAACATCTAGACAAGAGGGTCCACAAAACAAAAATGATGAGGATAAGATAGAAAAGATAACAACTAGTGGTGATCAAGGCACACATCAGGATGTGCAGGATCCTGGCCACCAAGAGGTTGATTCAAGTAATCCTCAACCTCAAATTACACATGTACAAGAATAGACTATAGAAATACCTCAGGATGTGCATGTTGATGCAAACAAATGAGGTGAGGATGTTCATATGCATGTGCTTGATGATCAACAAGAGTCAGAAAAGGACACACCTCATGATCGGGACATGATATCTGGAGATGCTGCAAAGGATCAAGATCAACAATAGGAACATAAGGAGGTTCCCACTGATGGGGATCAACAACAAAATGAGAACCAAGAGGTTCCACAAGAGGAAGATGTGGATATGTAAGATGCTCAAATTGAGAAAACTAGCTAGCAAGGGCCAACATATGGTGCGTTGCGTTGGCTTGCAACAGAGGTAAACCCACCTCCAGCTATTATTTCTGCAAATTTTGACATTTCTTCATTTTTTTGCTTGGGGTTGCAAAACCTTGTAAGAGTTGGCTAGATAGGAGCCACCCAAGATCTAGGACCTCATGAAAGCACAAGAGAGACAATATGAAAGAATAATAATCTATTCTATCAATGAATGCAAAATTGTGTATATACAATGTACATGAGAGCCTTACTTATAAAGACAAGGATGAGAGCTAAGATGCTGTAGTCATGTGACAAGTGCCTTAATCCTATGACATGTGACAACTATAGCACATGTGGAGGATAAGACAACTATCAACAACTAGCAACAACTAGACATAACTAGAAACATCTAGTAGACTCACTAGATCAACTTAACATGTGAATTATGTGAGAGAATATTATTTAACTAATAAATAGTTAAATAATATAAATTATCCTCACATAAGGGAAACTAGATAGGAAATATCCCTATTCACACTAACACCCCCCTTAAGTGCAACTTAGGGAGTAGCTGACTAAATGAAAAGATACAATGATGGATGGGTCTCGGCTATGTTAGCACTTATTTTGACCTGGGTTTGATTTGTCATGATCAGGAGGTTTCTTCATTTGAAGCCTTTATCTTCTTGCCCATTTTTTCTAAGTGTTGGACCTCCTCAGCATTTTTACAACTACAGCATCATATTTTCCTGAGGAGGAGGTCGTCATCATCATCTTGTCTTCGATGATGGTCTGCATCATCATGTTCTTCTTCGACCGGTTTCTCATCGTCATCATCATATTTCAACTGTCGGGTGATGTTTGGATATCATCCTGATGATACTGGTGAGCTACAGTGCGCCCTCAGTTGCTTGCGAGGGTGATTTTTCAAGTATCCGGTGACCTTCCATTTATCACCTTGCCCAAACATGATGATGATGTTGCCCCGATATTCTGAAAGGGTTATTCTCTAAGTTGTTCGACCTAACTTGTTTTTTCTTAAGGGTCGTCATCATCATGATATTTCCAGTTATCATCCTGCTGCTTGCGGAGGTCATCATATTTTCTGCCTTCATGATATTTCGCCGGGGTGATATTTTTGTCATCGGGTGATCTTGGTTAATATCATCCTGATGATGTTGTTGATGAGTTCTAAGTGCGACCCGATATTCACTAGGGTCATCATATTTTGAACGTCAGGATGATCTTAGTCAATATCATCCTGATGATGTTGTATCACTTCTTGTTCGTTGTTTTGTCATCCTGATGACGCTGACGTCATCCTTATATATCAGGGTGATATTTGTTTCTCTGCCTATCTGCATCATGATATTTCCGAAGGAGGGGGTGATATTTTCATATCACCCGGATATGTGTTTGTTCGAGCATCATGATGATGCTGATATCAAGGAGATATCCGCCTGCCGGCTTCGCGCATTATCTACTGGGGGTGATCTTTTCAAGCAGCGTCATCATATTCAGTTATCGCCCCGATCTTATAGTGGAGCTACAGTGCAACCTGATATTTGAACATCAGGAGGATATTTCCAAGTATCCGGTTGTCTTCCGAATATCATGATGATGTTAATATGATGATGACGTCATCAAGGTCCGCGGGGGTCATATTTCTAACACTGATCATCTTGTGATGATCCCCTGATATTTGTAAACATGATGATGACGTCATCCGGATATGAGGAGGTGCGCAGTCAGCAGGATATGATGATGACGTCATCAGGATGTTCATCGGCCAGACTTTTTGTTTAAGCTCAGCAGGAGGATGTTCCTCCGATGGATCAGGTTGTGCCGATTATCATGAAGGTTATATTTCAAATATCATGATGACGTCAGGGTGATATTTCGAACAACAGGATATCATGCTGCTGGAGGATGATGATGATGAGGTCTATACTAGTGTCGTCAGGAGCAAAAGCACCGACATGATATATGCTCATGACCTAGTATATAAAGTGTTATTGAGGTCATCGCGGGGTGCATGTGGGATATTGATATCCTGCATTTTCAAATATCATGATGATGAATCTCGGCGGGAAATGGTTGCGATTGCAGATTTGATGATCTTCCCAAGGCCGCGGGTTGGTGCGCCATTAATGGCGATTGTTGCAGAGGTTTGGGCGATGGCGTGGATGGATCCTGTACCCGACTGAGGGTGTACATCAGCGGACAGGGGCGCAGGGCTTGAGAAATCTTCCTGTCTCCTCCCCTACCTGCTGCATTCAAGTTTGGGCGCCAATCTGGTTGTGTTTGAGCACCATTTTCATGATACTGTGTATCTGGCGAAATTTTGGTCAACATTGTAATTAATTGCTGAGCACCTACCTGGCTGTTATAAGCAGGTGGTGTTGCTCATTTGAAAGGTTGTTGAAAGTTGATGATTTTGGCTCCGTAATGCATAACAAGCTGATCTGGTTGCTCTATACAGCTTACCTGTGAGTTTATGTATCTCTTGTTGTTTGTTTTTGGCATGAACCCACTGATTTCATGATTAAACTTATATGAGAAATGCTGTTTGGCATGTGTTGTGTTAATTCTGTCTCCAGTATTGCATGTATTCTTCTTCTGAATCTGGATGTTTGGTAATGTTTAGATTCTAGAGCATAGAATTCCTATGTTGAATGTCTGATCTTTTAACTTCTGCTCAAGGGGTAGATTAAACTGTTTTCAGGTTGAACATTGGGAAGGGTATACTCCAGTAGGGATACCATAAGTAGAGATAACCAAACACTTTGTATTGGGAGATACCTGTAAGGCAGGTATCACATATATCCCCTTGAAATCCAGTTTTAGTTGTTTATGCTGATCATTCACAGGTGTATGTCTACTGACTCCAGGCCCTGGATAGGCACCAATCATGCTTTGTTCTTGTGTTATAACCATGTCCAGCTTTGCATCCACACTTAAACTCCAAATCAAAATCTAAAACAACCATTAGGACTTTAGAATTAGTTTAGGATCCTCAGTCCTCTGTCTACAACTGCTAATAGGCCCAAAGCTAGCCCCTTTGCTCTTATCATTCAGTTTTGGTCTACTTACAGGAGGACTATCTGCTTTCTGTCAGCATCCCAGCCTTGTATGCATATCCTCATGGATGTTGAGTAGGGAATACCCCCCTAGGTCTTGCAGAGCCTGAAGAAGAAGAGGAGATAAAATATAGAGTCTATCTCCTACACTGTTGACCCCCTGGCCCAGAGATCCTGTTGATCACTGATGGCTACCTTGTAGGGAAATCTGGGAATAAGCATCCAGTCTGGGAAAAAGTCAACAGAAATTGGCGACTCCGCTGGGGAATGAGAAGTAAAAGTGTTATCTAATCATCTCTAGTGATATATATGTGACCCATCTGAGTCAGCAACAGTAATCTACTCCGCTGGGGAACCTTGTGAAAGAACCCTGGTTTTCAGAAGAAAACAGTTCCTAGCAATAGGTGGCGACTCCGAAGTAATCTCCCAACCGGTCAAAGTAAAATTTATATGCAGGGGAGAAGATCCCAACAAAATCCTCTATTTGAAGAGTTACCATTAACAAAAAGAATGATGTATAGAAGAAAGGGAACTGTCTCAGTTAGTCATGAGAGCTCCCCCAGAAAAGGTGATGATACACAAGATAACCCTGGGCCATCAAGACAGCATGCTCCTTATTTTTCAAGTGCAGAAGCTGATATCCAAGGTGCATATGAAAGGCAACAGGGTGGTAGTATGAGAATGAGGTCAGAGGTGTTCCAAGAACGCCCTTTTCTAGACCCAAGTGAAAGGTTTGAAGAGGCAGAGTCTCTGAGGGATGATGAAGATGATGACCAGAATGGTATGAGACCATCTACCTCCAGACCTAAGGATGAACAGTTGGCTGAAGAAATCAGAAGCCTAAGAGCAGAACTAGAATACCTACAAGCCATGAGAATCAGAGATGATATAAAGCAGAAAGTGCAAGCCTTAAGAACTGCCCAAAATGATTCAGTTCCTACTCTAGAGAATGCAAATATGCAAAGACATCAGCAAAGATATGAAATGCAACATCAGCATCATGATGACAGACAATATGTGAATGATGCTAGGATACCACTAAACAATGCAGGAAACCAAAATGCAAATAGAAATATTAATATTAATCAGCCAAACAGACAGCCCATGCAGCTAGATAGATTCAGGCAGCTGGTGTTTGATGGTATTCCTGGGTATCCTAACCCCATTGATAAGCATCTGAGGCTGCAAGTGCCTAAATTTTTAGGAAACAACACAGTGTCAGGAGAAGATCATCTAAAGGCCTTTCAAAATGTCATGGATAATTTTGAGATTGAGCATGAGGATGTTTTCATGAAGTCATTCATGCAATCCTTAATAGATGAGGCAAGAGAATGGTACAGGAATCTGCCTGACAGGAGCATTTCATCATGGGATGATTTTAAGAGAATATTCAAGGAGCAATATGGTGATAAGACTGACCCTATCTTTTTTGTAAATGAGTTCACCAGTATCACCAAAGGGTCAAATGAGCAGGTTGCAGACTTTAATGCAAGATTTACTAAAGTGTTGAACAAATTGCCACATCATATGAGGCCAAATGAACCAATGTGCATAATTTTGTACATCAATGCCTTTGATGCAAAGACTGCATATGGACTAAGAGATAAAGGTCCTGCCACTCTCAGGGATGCTTTCAGAATTGCAGTAAATATTGAAAACAATAGGAAAGCATCAGGCAAGACAAATAGAAGGGATGATGTAAAAATTCTGCAGAATCCAAATAAGCCTCAGAACACTCAAGGTAGTACATCTGCTCCTGAAGATAAGATAGACAAACTGGCAAATGTTGTTAAGGACCTGAGCTATAGACTAGCTAGAAGTGAAAAAGGGATGGGTCCTGACAGGCAAGTCTATCAAAGGCAGGAAAAGAGGCCATCATTACATGATATGCCTTATAACACCAATTGGCATGATGGTAAGCCTGTATTTTCACGTAACAACACAAATCAGAGGGCTCAGCATGCCAAGGAAACTCCTGATCCTCTAAAGAAAACTATAAATATTGCTGATGATGCTCCGTGGTGTATAATTTGTCAGATGCCACATTCACAGTCACAGTGCATGATTGCCCAATCTTTGTATGATAATGCTACATCTTGTAATGAGTGCAATGAGCCACATCATGTGCAGGATGATGATGTTAACATGATGTCCATAGGCAATGGATACACTCTGTATGATGCTGATGAGAAGACAGATCATCAAGTTCAGGCCTGCCAACAGTCCCCATATGATGAAGATAATGAAGATAACTATGTGTACGCTCAGAACTCACACAATTTTCTGAGTAACTTACAACGACCTTCTGATGAGGAAATTAGAGCCTTCACAGCTGCAGCAGTTGCTCAAGTCAAGAGCAACTACAACCTCAGAGGTAGAAATCAAGTAGGCAGCCTACATCAGCCAGAGGATATTTCTGCAGGTCAGCTGATGCATGGTCATAAAGGAACTGAACCACAAAAGAGGCAGTGGGTAAATAATAAACAGAACTTTAGATACAGAGCAGGTCCTGAATCTCAAGGACCAGAAAACAAAATCCCTCAGGCTGAAGATCAAAGTAGAGGTTCCCAAGACAAGAATGATGATCAGGGAACTATGAAAATGAAAACTAAATCAGCTCAAGATAAAAGCAAGATTGTGGAGCAAGCTACAACTGTTGTACAAAACTATGCTCCATTTGATATAGCCCAGATCCTCTCTCAGGTAAAGGTCTCTGTTCCACTTATGGAACTCATGAAAGTGGAAGAGATCAAGAATAGGACAATATCCCTAATCTCAGGGGTACCTTTTCAAGCTAAACAAAATGATCAGACCCAGGGTGAGAAACATGTCATGTGTAATGAAGAAGATGAGACTCCTGAAGTCTATTTAGGAATGACCATGACAAAATGTCCTTCACAGGTGGAACCATTTTATGTTTCCCTGGTTATAAATGGTAAAATAATTAGAAATTGTATGCTTGACTCTGGAGCATCTACAAATGTCATGCCTTTGGCCATCATGCAACAAACTGGATTAAAAATTGACAAGGCATGTGGAAAGTGTTATGCTATGGATGCCAGAGAGGTACCAGTTATTGGAATCATGAAAGATGTAGATTTCAAACTGGCAGCATTTCCTGAAAAAAGATACAAAATGAATATAACTGTGGTTGACATCAAGCCACAGTATGGTATGCTGCTGTCAAGAAGATGGGCAGCACTAATTGGTGGAAGTATGCAGCTGGACCTGTCATATGCCATGATTCCAATGAATGGCAGGGATGTCAAGCTAATCAGAGAGCAGAGATCATCAGAGACAGTGGAAGACCAAGAAGCAAATGAACAGGTATGCTTTGTAGACACTGACTGTGATAACTTCAAGGTTGTCTCAGATGATGCAGAAGATAAAAAGAAAAATGTCTGCATTGAAGAGCTGGATCAGCAAGGCTTATGGACCATGTTTTTTGATGGAGCTTGTGCAAAAGGAGGCTCTGGAGCTGGAGTTGTTTTCCTGTCTCCAACTGGTAAGCTCCTCAAATTTTCTTTCTTGCTGAGGTTTGATTGCACAAACAATATTGCAGAATATGAGGCTTTACTCTTAGGCCTGAATATTGCTCTCAAACATGGGATTAAGATGTTAAGAGTATTTGGGGACTCTGAGCTGATTGTATCCCAAATCAGAAATAAGTATGCTGTAAAAAATAAAAGGTTGAAACAATACAAGCATGCTGTTTGGGATACTATTGAACTTTTTGATGCATTTTCAATTGGCTGGGTAGAAAGGTCAAAAAATGTTATGGCTGATTTCTTAGCCAATGTTGCAATAAGGCCAGATGACATCACTCTGTCAGGTGTCACAAGTGTAGAAATTAAAACTAGGCCTGCCATACCAGAAAATATATGCAGTTGGCAAGTTTTTAATGATGATAGGGATTTGCTGAAATTTTTGCACTGCATAGATGAGTATGAGGATCAACAGATTGACTTCCAAGCTTTTGTAGAGACTGTAAATGGAAAAGAGACTCTTGTGGGAAAGGAGATCATCCAGTTGAAGACTAAAAAGATCCCTAGAGGGTTAGTGGCTTTGGAAAGAGCCTTTGACAGTAGAGACAAAATGGTCACAAGGACATCCCCCACTAATAAGGAGGATTTAGAAGAAATAAATTTGGGGACATCTCAGACCCCTCAGAAGGTATATATTGGTAAACAGCTCAAACCACACATAAGAAGTATGCTGATTGCATTACTAAAAAAGTATAAACATGTTTTTGCTTGGTCATATGAGGACCTAAAAGCTTATAGGGAAGACTTATTCCAGCATGAGATCCCACTGAAGCCTGAAGCTAAGCCATTTAGACAGAGGCAAAGGCCTATAAATCCTACCTTAGCTCCCAAGATGCAGGAAGAACTCAGAAGGCTCAGGGAAGCTGGAATAATTGTGCCAATCAGACATTCAACTTGGGTGTCTAACCTTGTCCCAGTCAGGAAAAAGAATGGTGATATTAGGTTGTGTGTTGATTTCAGGAACTTGAATGTATCCTCTTTGAAGGATAACTATCCACTGCCTAATATGGAAGCTATGTTGCAGAGAGTGACTGGTTGTGAACTCCTATCCATGATGGATGGATTTTCAGGATATAATCAGGTAAAGGTAAAGGAATCAGAACAGTATAAGACTGCCTTTACCACTCCATGGGGAACATATGTGTATGTTAGAATGCCATTTGGACTAACAAATGCAGGTGCTACATTTCAAAGAGCAATGGATGTTGCTTTTGCAGGGCTGATTGATTCAATCCTGGCAGTATATCAGGATGACCTGACTGCCTACTCAAAGAAAGAAGAGCAGCACTGTTTGCATCTGGAGCAGATTTTCATAAGAGCGCTAGAATATGGTATTTCTTTAAACCCAAAGAAGTGTGCCTTTGGAGTAGTTGAAGGAAAACTTCTGGGACACGTTGTTTCCAAGGATGGAGTCAGGATAGATCCAGAGAGAGTGGCAGCTATTGACAGGATTCAAATGCCAAAAACTGTGAAAGGAGTTCAGTCCTTCTTTGGACAGATAAACTTTGTTAGAAGATTTGTTCCCAACTTTGCAGAAATCACAAGGAACATTTCCAAGATGATGAAGAAGGATGCAACTGTCAACTGGGAAAGGGAAGCAACAGAATCATTTCAGAATATCAAAGAGGCAATTAAGATGGCCCCTGTTCTTAAATCTCCTAATTTTTCTAGGCCATTCCAAGTGTTCTCATTTGCTTCCTTTCATACTGTAGCTGCATGTTTGTTACAGAAAAATGAAGATGGTTTTGAACAGCCCATTGCTTTCTTCAGTATGTCCCTGCAGGCCTCTGAGTTGAAATATGACATTATGGAAAAGCAGGCATATGCACTAGTTAGAGCCATCAAAAGTTTCAGACCATACCTGGTAGGGTCATATATCATTGCATATGTACCTCATGCAGCAGTCAAAGACATATTCACTCAGCAGGAGGTGACTGGAAGAAGGTGCAGATGGATAAACAAACTGCAGGAATTCAACATAGACATACAAGTTACTAAGTTGATAAGAGGACAAGGATTAGCCAAGATGATGGCACAGTCAAACTTGGAAGCATGCCAAGTTAATGCAATCCAAGATGAGAATGTAAGTGTATCAGGATCTGAATGGTACAAGGATATTGTCTATTATTTGCAAAATCTGAATTGTCCTTCCCATTTCAGTGACAATCAAAAGAGGACTCTAAAGCTACATGCAATCAGGTATGTCATTGTTCAAGGTGAGCTGTACTGGAAAAACCCTGATGGTGTGCTGCTGAGATGTGTGGATGAGAACATGGCTAACAATGTTTTGATTGACATGCATAAAGGATTGTGTGGTGGACATTATACTGCCCAAACAACAGCTCATAAAATTCTCAGGGCAGGATATTGGTGGCCCACTCTCTTTTCAGATGCACAAAGGTTAGTAAGGAAGTGTGACCCTTGCCAGAGATTCTCAGGAAAGCTGAAATATGATGGTGCTTTACCCCTCAGGGCTGTACCTGTGGATGCTCCATTCCAGCAATGGGGAATTGACTTCATAGGGGAGATTGCAGACAAATCAAGTGGGGGACACAGTTGGATTTTGGTGGCAACTGACTACTTTACCAAATGGATTGAGGCCATTCCAACTAAGAGAGCCACAAGTAAGGTGGTGACAGATTTCATACTAGAGAACATCATCATCAGGTTTGGAGTACCATTTAAGATAATCAATGATAATGCTATGTGCTTCAGATCAGGTGAATTTGTTGATTTTTGCAACAAATATGGGATAAATCTGTCATATACATCACCATATCACCCACAAGGAAATGGTCAAGCAGAATCAAGCAATAAGAGCATCATGAAAATTGTCAAGAGGATACTGGACAAGAACAAGAGAGCTTGGGACTCAAAGTTGAATTTAGCAGTATGGGCTGACAGAGTGACGGTGAAAAGGGCTATTGGGAAGTCACCTTTTGAGCTGGTATATGGTACATCAGCTAGACTGCCCATAAACAATCTCCTACCAGTTTACAGATTCATTCAGGAAAATGATGAGGACATTGAAGATCCCATGACAGAAAGAGTGAATCAGCTGGTTGCATTGGATGAAGACAGAAGGAGAGCCCACCAGATCAATCTCAAAAGACAACAAGATATGAAATATCAGTTTGACAGGAGAACTACAAAAAGGAAGTTTCAAGTCAATGATCTGGTGCTTATCTGGAATGCTAAAGATCAGGAAAAGGGTAAACATGGTAAATTTCAACCCTTATGGATGGGCCCATATCAGGTTTACAATACTCATGGGGAGGATTCTTATTTCCTCCAGGCCCTAGATGGTGAAATTCTGGAATTGCCTGTGCATGGCCAATTCCTTAAATTCTATTTTGCATGAATAACTGGTTGCTGTGCACATTTGTAAAAATATGTATGTAGTGTAAATGCCTTGTACAGCTCGCGTTTTTTGGCTTTTTGTCTGGTCTGCCCGGAGATCTGGTTCTCGCTGCAGGTTTTCACCTGCACGTCCCCATTCGGAGCCACTGTTAGCACTTATTTTGACCTGGGTTTGATTTGTCATGATCAGGAGGTTTCTTCATTTGAAGCCTTTATCTTCTTGCCCATTTTTTCTAAGCGTTGGACCTCCTCAACATTTTTACAACTACAGCATCATATTTTCCTGAGGAGGAGGTCGTCATCATCATCTTGTCTTCGATGATGGTCTGCATCATCATGTTCTTCTTCGACCGGTTTCTCATCGTCATCATCATATTTCAACTGTCGGGTGATGTTTGGATATCATCCTGATGATACTGGTGAGCTACAGTGCGCCCTCAGTTGCTTGCGAGGGTGATTTTTCAAGTATCCGGTGACCTTCCATTTATCACCTTGCCCAAACATGATGATGATGTTGCCTCGATATTCTGAAAGGGTTATTCTCTAAGTTGTTCGACCTAACTTGTTTTTTCTTAAGGGTCGTCATCATCATGATATTTCCAGTTATCATCCTGCTGCTTGCGGAGGTCATCATATTTTCTGCCTTCATGATATTTCGCCGGGTTGATATTTTTGTCATCGGGTGATCTTGGTTAATATCATCCTGATGATGTTGTTGATGAGTTCTAAGTGCGACCCGATATTCACTAGGGTCATCATATTTTGAACGTCAGGATGATCTTAGTCAATATCATCCTGATGATGTTGTATCACTTCTTGTTCGTTGTTTTGTCATCCTGATGACGCTGACGTCATCCTTATATATCAGGGTGATATTTGTTTCTCTGCCTATCTGCATCATGATATTTCCGAAGGAGGGGGTGATATTTTCATATCACCCGGATATGTGTTTGTTCGAGCATCATGATGATGCTGATATCAAGGAGATATCCGCCTGCCGGCTTCGCGCATTATCTACTGGGGGTGATCTTTTCAAGCAGCGTCATCATATTCAGTTATCGCCCCGATCTTATAGTGGAGCTACAGTGCAACCTGATATTTGAACATCAGGAGGATATTTCCAAGTATCCGGTTGTCTTCCGAATATCATGATGATGTTAATATGATGATGACGTCATCAAGGTCCGCGGGGGTCATATTTCTAACACTGATCATCTTGTGATGATCCCCTGATATTTGTAAACATGATGATGACGTCATCCGGATATGAGGAGGTGCGCAGTCAACAGGATATGATGATGACGTCATCAGGATGTTCATCGGCCAGACTTTTTGTTTAAGCTCAGCAGGAGGATGTTCCTCCGATGGATCAGGTTGTGCCGATTATCATGAAGGTTATATTTCAAATATCATGATGACGTCAGGGTGATATTTCGAACAACAGGATATCATGCTGCTGGAGGATGATGATGATGAGGTCTATACTAGTGTCGTCAGGAGCAAAAGCACCGACATGATATATGCTCATGACCTAGTATATAAAGTGTTATTGAGGTCATCGCGGGGTGCATGTGGGATATTGATATCCTGCATTTTCAAATATCATGATGATGAATCTCGGCGGGAAATGGTTGCGATTGCAGATTTGATGATCTTCCCAAGGCCGCGGGTTGGTGCGCCATTAATGGCGATTGTTGCAGAGGTTTGGGCGATGGCGTGGATGGATCCTGTACCCGACTGAGGGTGTACATCAGCGGACAGGGGCGCAGGGCTCGAGAAATCTTCCTGTCTCCTCCCCTACCTGCTGCATTCAAGTTTGGGCGCCAATCTGGTTGTGTTTGAGCACCATTTTCATGATACTGTGTATCTGGCGAAATTTTGGTCAACATTGTAATTAATTGCTGAGCACCTACCTGGCTGTTATAAGCAGGTGGTGTTGCTCATTTGAAAGGTTGTTGAAAGTTGATGATTTTGGCTCCGTAATGCATAACAAGCTGATCTGGTTGCTCTATACAGCTTACCTGTGAGTTTATGTATCTCTTGTTGTTTGTTTTTGGCATGAACCCACTGATTTCATGATTAAACTTATATGAGAAATGCTGTTTGGCATGTGTTGTGTTAATTCTGTCTCCAGTATTGCATGTATTCTTCTTCTGAATCTGGATGTTTGGTAATGTTTAGATTCTAGAGCATAGAATTCCTATGTTGAATGTCTGATCTTTTAACTTCTGCTCAAGGGGTAGATTAAACTGTTTTCAGGTTGAACATTGGGAAGGGTATACTCCAGTAGGGATACCATAAGTAGAGATAACCAAACACTTTGTATTGGGAGATACCTGTAAGGCAGGTATCACATATATCCCCTTGAAATCCAGTTTTAGTTGTTTATGCTGATCATTCACAGGTGTATGTCTACTGACTCCAGGCCCTGGATAGGCACCAATCATGCTTTGTTCTTGTGTTATAACCATGTCCAGCTTTGCATCCACACTTAAACTCCAAATCAAAATCTAAAACAACCATTAGGACTTTAGAATTAGTTTAGGATCCTCAGTCCTCTGTCTACAACTGCTAATAGGCCCAAAGCTAGCCCCTTTGCTCTTATCATTCAGTTTTGGTCTACTTACAGGAGGACTATCTGCTTTCTGTCAGCATCCCAGCCTTGTATGCATATCCTCATGGATGTTGAGTAGGGAATACCCCCCTAGGTCTTGCAGAGCCTGAAGAAGAAGAGGAGATAAAATATAGAGTCTATCTCCTACACTGTTGACCCCCTGGCCCAGAGATCCTGTTGATCACTGATGGCTACCTTGTAGGGAAATCTGGGAATAAGCATCCAGTCTGGGAAAAAGTCAACAGAAATTGGCGACTCCGCTGGGGAATGAGAAGTAAAAGTGTTATCTAATCATCTCCAGTGATATATATGTGACCCATCTGAGTCAGCAACAGTAATCTACTCCGCTGGGGAACCTTGTGAAAGAACCCTGGTTTTCAGAAGAAAACAGTTCCTAGCAATAGGTGGCGACTCCGAAGTAATCTCCCAACCGGTCAAAGTAAAATTTATATGCAGGGGAGAAGATCCCAACAAAATCCTCTATTTGAAGAGTTACCATTAACAAAAAGAATGATGTATAGAAGAAAGGGAACTGTCTCAGTTAGTCATGAGAGCTCCCCCAGAAAAGGTGATGATACACAAGATAACCCTGGGCCATCAAGACAGCATGCTCCTTATTTTTCAAGTGCAGAAGCTGATATCCAAGGTGCATATGAAAGGCAACAGGGTGGTAGTATGAGAATGAGGTCAGAGGTGTTCCAAGAACGCCCTTTTCTAGACCCAAGTGAAAGGTTTGAAGAGGCAGAGTCTCTGAGGGATGATGAAGATGATGACCAGAATGGTATGAGACCATCTACCTCCAGACCTAAGGATGAACAGTTGGCTGAAGAAATCAGAAGCCTAAGAGCAGAACTAGAATACCTACAAGCCATGAGAATCAGAGATGATATAAAGCAGAAAGTGCAAGCCTTAAGAACTGCCCAAAATGATTCAGTTCCTACTCTAGAGAATGCAAATATGCAAAGACATCAGCAAAGATATGAAATGCAACATCAGCATCATGATGACAGACAATATGTGAATGATGCTAGGATACCACTAAACAATGCAGGAAACCAAAATGCAAATAGAAATATTAATATTAATCAGCCAAACAGACAGCCCATGCAGCTAGATAGATTCAGGCAGCTGGTGTTTGATGGTATTCCTGGGTATCCTAACCCCATTGATAAGCATCTGAGGCTGCAAGTGCCTAAATTTTTAGGAAACAACACAGTGTCAGGAGAAGATCATCTAAAGGCCTTTCAAAATGTCATGGATAATTTTGAGATTGAGCATGAGGATGTTTTCATGAAGTCATTCATGCAATCCTTAATAGATGAGGCAAGAGAATGGTACAGGAATCTGCCTGACAGGAGCATTTCATCATGGGATGATTTTAAGAGAATATTCAAGGAGCAATATGGTGATAAGACTGACCCTAGCTTTTTTGTAAATGAGTTCACCAGTATCACCAAAGGGTCAAATGAGCAGGTTGCAGACTTTAATGCAAGATTTACTAAAGTGTTGAACAAATTGCCACATCATATGAGGCCAAATGAACCAATGTGCATAATTTTGTACATCAATGCCTTTGATGCAAAGACTGCATATGGACTAAGAGATAAAGGTCCTGCCACTCTCAGGGATGCTTTCAGAATTGCAGTAAATATTGAAAACAATAGGAAAGCATCAGGCAAGACAAATAGAAGGGATGATGTAAAAATTCTGCAGAATCCAAATAAGCCTCAGAACACTCAAGGTAGTACATCTGCTCCTGAAGATAAGATAGACAAACTGGCAAATGTTGTTAAGGACCTGAGTTATAGACTAGCTAGAAGTGAAAAAGGGATGGGTCCTGACAGGCAAGTCTATCAAAGGCAGGAAAAGAGGCCATCATTACATGATATGCCTTATAACACCAATTGGCATGATGGTAAGCCTGTATTTTCACGTAACAACACAAATCAGAGGGCTCAGCATGCCAAGGAAACTCCTGATCCTCTAAAGAAAACTATAAATATTGCTGATGATGCTCCGTGGTGTATAATTTGTCAGATGCCACATTCACAGTCACAGTGCATGATTGCCCAATCTTTGTATGATAATGCTACATCTTGTAATGAGTGCAATGAGCCACATCATGTGCAGGATGATGATGTTAACATGATGTCCATAGGCAATGGATACACTCTGTATGATGCTGATGAGAAGACAGATCATCAAGTTCAGGCCTGCCAACAGTCCCCATATGATGAAGATAATGAAGATAACTATGTGTACGCTCAGAACTCACACAATTTTCTGAGTAACTTACAACGACCTTCTGATGAGGAAATTAGAGCCTTCACAGCTGCAGCAGTTGCTCAAGTCAAGAGCAACTACAACCTCAGAGGTAGAAATCAAGTAGGCAGCCTACATCAGCCAGAGGATATTTCTGCAGGTCAGCTGATGCATGGTCATAAAGGAACTGAACCACAAAAGAGGCAGTGGGTAAATAATAAACAGAACTTTAGATACAGAGCAGGTCCTGAATCTCAAGGACCAGAAAACAAAATCCCTCAGGCTGAAGATCAAAGTAGAGGTTCCCAAGACAAGAATGATGATCAGGGAACTATGAAAATGAAAACTAAATCAGCTCAAGATAAAAGCAAGATTGTGGAGCAAGCTACAACTGTTGTACAAAACTATGCTCCATTTGATATAGCCCAGATCCTCTCTCAGGTAAAGGTCTCTGTTCCACTTATGGAACTCATGAAAGTGGAAGAGATCAAGAATAGGACAATATCCCTAATCTCAGGGGTACCTTTTCAAGCTAAACAAAATGATCAGACCCAGGGTGAGAAACATGTCATGTGTAATGAAGAAGATGAGACTCCTGAAGTCTATTTAGGAATGACCATGACAAAATGTCCTTCACAGGTGGAACCATTTTATGTTTCCCTGGTTATAAATGGTAAAATAATTAGAAATTGTATGCTTGACTCTGGAGCATCTACAAATGTCATGCCTTTGGCCATCATGCAACAAACTGGATTAAAAATTGACAAGGCATGTGGAAAGTGTTATGCTATGGATGCCAGAGAGGTACCAGTTATTGGAATCATGAAAGATGTAGATTTCAAACTGGCAGCATTTCCTGAAAAAAGATACAAAATGAATATAACTGTGGTTGACATCAAGCCACAGTATGGTATGCTGCTGTCAAGAAGATGGGCAGCACTAATTGGTGGAAGTATGCAGCTGGACCTGTCATATGCCATGATTCCAATGAATGGCAGGGATGTCAAGCTAATCAGAGAGCAGAGATCATCAGAGACAGTGGAAGACCAAGAAGCAAATGAACAGGTATGCTTTGTAGACACTGACTGTGATAACTTCAAGGTTGTCTCAGATGATGCAGAAGATAAAAAGAAAAATGTCTGCATTGAAGAGCTGGATCAGCAAGGCTTATGGACCATGTTTTTTGATGGAGCTTGTGCAAAAGGAGGCTCTGGAGCTGGAGTTGTTTTCCTGTCTCCAACTGGTAAGCTCCTCAAATTTTCTTTCTTGCTGAGGTTTGATTGCACAAACAATATTGCAGAATATGAGGCTTTACTCTTAGGCCTGAATATTGCTCTCAAACATGGGATTAAGATGTTAAGAGTATTTGGGGACTCTGAGCTGATTGTATCCCAAATCAGAAATAAGTATGCTGTAAAAAATAAAAGGTTGAAACAATACAAGCATGCTGTTTGGGATACTATTGAACTTTTTGATGCATTTTCAATTGGCTGGGTAGAAAGGTCAAAAAATGTTATGGCTGATTTCTTAGCCAATGTTGCAATAAGGCCAGATGACATCACTCTGTCAGGTGTCACAAGTGTAGAAATTAAAACTAGGCCTGCCATACCAGAAAATATATGCAGTTGGCAAGTTTTTAATGATGATAGGGATTTGCTGAAATTTTTGCACTGCATAGATGAGTATGAGGATCAACAGATTGACTTCCAAGCTTTTGTAGAGACTGTAAATGGAAAAGAGACTCTTGTGGGAAAGGAGATCATCCAGTTGAAGACTAAAAAGATCCCTAGAGGGTTAGTGGCTTTGGAAAGAGCCTTTGACAGTAGAGACAAAATGGTCACAAGGACATCCCCCACTAATAAGGAGGATTTAGAAGAAATAAATTTGGGGACATCTCAGACCCCTCAGAAGGTATATATTGGTAAACAGCTCAAACCACACATAAGAAGTATGCTGATTGCATTACTAAAAAAGTATAAACATGTTTTTGCTTGGTCATATGAGGACCTAAAAGCTTATAGGGAAGACTTATTCCAGCATGAGATCCCACTGAAGCCTGAAGCTAAGCCATTTAGACAGAGGCAAAGGCCTATAAATCCTACCTTAGCTCCCAAGATGCAGGAAGAACTCAGAAGGCTCAGGGAAGCTGGAATAATTGTGCCAATCAGACATTCAACTTGGGTGTCTAACCTTGTCCCAGTCAGGAAAAAGAATGGTGATATTAGGTTGTGTGTTGATTTCAGGAACTTGAATGTATCCTCTTTGAAGGATAACTATCCACTGCCTAATATGGAAGCTATGTTGCAGAGAGTGACTGGTTGTGAACTCCTATCCATGATGGATGGATTTTCAGGATATAATCAGGTAAAGGTAAAGGAATCAGAACAGTATAAGACTGCCTTTACCACTCCATGGGGAACATATGTGTATGTTAGAATGCCATTTGGACTAACAAATGCAGGTGCTACATTTCAAAGAGCAATGGATGTTGCTTTTGCAGGGCTGATTGATTCAATCCTGGCAGTATATCAGGATGACCTGACTGCCTACTCAAAGAAAGAAGAGCAGCACTGTTTGCATCTGGAGCAGATTTTCATAAGAGCGCTAGAATATGGTATTTCTTTAAACCCAAAGAAGTGTGCCTTTGGAGTAGTTGAAGGAAAACTTCTGGGACACGTTGTTTCCAAGGATGGAGTCAGGATAGATCCAGAGAGAGTGGCAGCTATTGACAGGATTCAAATGCCAAAAACTGTGAAAGGAGTTCAGTCCTTCTTTGGACAGATAAACTTTGTTAGAAGATTTGTTCCCAACTTTGCAGAAATCACAAGGAACATTTCCAAGATGATGAAGAAGGATGCAACTGTCAACTGGGAAAGGGAAGCAACAGAATCATTTCAGAATATCAAAGAGGCAATTAAGATGGCCCCTGTTCTTAAATCTCCTAATTTTTCTAGGCCATTCCAAGTGTTCTCATTTGCTTCCTTTCATACTGTAGCTGCATGTTTGTTACAGAAAAATGAAGATGGTTTTGAACAGCCCATTGCTTTCTTCAGTATGTCCCTGCAGGCCTCTGAGTTGAAATATGACATTATGGAAAAGCAGGCATATGCACTAGTTAGAGCCATCAAAAGTTTCAGACCATACCTGGTAGGGTCATATATCATTGCATATGTACCTCATGCAGCAGTCAAAGACATATTCACTCAGCAGGAGGTGACTGGAAGAAGGTGCAGATGGATAAACAAACTGCAGGAATTCAACATAGACATACAAGTTACTAAGTTGATAAGAGGACAAGGATTAGCCAAGATGATGGCACAGTCAAACTTGGAAGCATGCCAAGTTAATGCAATCCAAGATGAGAATGTAAGTGTATCAGGATCTGAATGGTACAAGGATATTGTCTATTATTTGCAAAATCTGAATTGTCCTTCCCATTTCAGTGACAATCAAAAGAGGACTCTAAAGCTACATGCAATCAGGTATGTCATTGTTCAAGGTGAGCTGTACTGGAAAAACCCTGATGGTGTGCTGCTGAGATGTGTGGATGAGAACATGGCTAACAATGTTTTGATTGACATGCATAAAGGATTGTGTGGTGGACATTATACTGCCCAAACAACAGCTCATAAAATTCTCAGGGCAGGATATTGGTGGCCCACTCTCTTTTCAGATGCACAAAGGTTAGTAAGGAAGTGTGACCCTTGCCAGAGATTCTCAGGAAAGCTGAAATATGATGGTGCTTTACCCCTCAGGGCTGTACCTGTGGATGCTCCATTCCAGCAATGGGGAATTGACTTCATAGGGGAGATTGCAGACAAATCAAGTGGGGGACACAGTTGGATTTTGGTGGCAACTGACTACTTTACCAAATGGATTGAGGCCATTCCAACTAAGAGAGCCACAAGTAAGGTGGTGACAGATTTCATACTAGAGAACATCATCATCAGGTTTGGAGTACCATTTAAGATAATCAATGATAATGCTATGTGCTTCAGATCAGGTGAATTTGTTGATTTTTGCAACAAATATGGGATAAATCTGTCATATACATCACCATATCACCCACAAGGAAATGGTCAAGCAGAATCAAGCAATAAGAGCATCATGAAAATTGTCAAGAGGATACTGGACAAGAACAAGAGAGCTTGGGACTCAAAGTTGAATTTAGCAGTATGGGCTGACAGAGTGACGGTGAAAAGGGCTATTGGGAAGTCACCTTTTGAGCTGGTATATGGTACATCAGCTAGACTGCCCATAAACAATCTCCTACCAGTTTACAGATTCATTCAGGAAAATGATGAGGACATTGAAGATCCCATGACAGAAAGAGTGAATCAGCTGGTTGCATTGGATGAAGACAGAAGGAGAGCCCACCAGATCAATCTCAAAAGACAACAAGATATGAAATATCAGTTTGACAGGAGAACTACAAAAAGGAAGTTTCAAGTCAATGATCTGGTGCTTATCTGGAATGCTAAAGATCAGGAAAAGGGTAAACATGGTAAATTTCAACCCTTATGGATGGGCCCATATCAGGTTTACAATACTCATGGGGAGGATTCTTATTTCCTCCAGGCCCTAGATGGTGAAATTCTGGAATTGCCTGTGCATGGCCAATTCCTTAAATTCTATTTTGCATGAATAACTGGTTGCTGTGCACATTTGTAAAAATATGTATGTAGTGTAAATGCCTTGTACAGCTCGCGTTTTTTGGCTTTTTGTCTGGTCTGCCCGGAGATCTGGTTCTCGCTGCAGGTTTTCACCTGCACGTCCCCATTCGGAGCCACTGTTAGCACTTATTTTGACCTGGGTTTGATTTGTCATGATCAGGAGGTTTCTTCATTTGAAGCCTTTATCTTCTTGCCCATTTTTTCTAAGCGTTGGACCTCCTCAACATTTTTACAACTACAGCATCATATTTTCCTGAGGAGGAGGTCGTCATCATCATCTTGTCTTCGATGATGGTCTGCATCATCATGTTCTTCTTCGACCGGTTTCTCATCGTCATCATCATATTTCAACTGTCGGGTGATGTTTGGATATCATCCTGATGATACTGGTGAGCTACAGTGCGCCCTCAGTTGCTTGCGAGGGTGATTTTTCAAGTATCCGGTGACCTTCCATTTATCACCTTGCCCAAACATGATGATGATGTTGCCCCGATATTCTGAAAGGGTTATTCTCTAAGTTGTTCGACCTAACTTGTTTTTTCTTAAGGGTCGTCATCATCATGATATTTCCAGTTATCATCCTGCTGCTTGCGGAGGTCATCATATTTTCTGCCTTCATGATATTTCGCCGGGTTGATATTTTTGTCATCGGGTGATCTTGGTTAATATCATCCTGATGATGTTGTTGATGAGTTCTAAGTGCGACCCGATATTCACTAGGGTCATCATATTTTGAACGTCAGGATGATCTTAGTCAATATCATCCTGATGATGTTGTATCACTTCTTGTTCGTTGTTTTGTCATCCTGATGACGCTGACGTCATCCTTATATATCAGGGTGATATTTGTTTCTCTGCCTATCTGCATCATGATATTTCCGAAGGAGGGGGTGATATTTTCATATCACCCGGATATGTGTTTGTTCGAGCATCATGATGATGCTGATATCAAGGAGATATCCACCTGCCGGCTTCGCGCATTATCTACTGGGGGTGATCTTTTCAAGCAGCGTCATCATATTCAGTTATCGCCCCGATCTTATAGTGGAGCTACAGTGCAACCTGATATTTGAACATCAGGAGGATATTTCCAAGTATCCGGTTGTCTTCCGAATATCATGATGATGTTAATATGATGATGACGTCATCAAGGTCCGCGGGGGTCATATTTCTAACACTGATCATCTTGTGATGATCCCCTGATATTTGTAAACATGATGATGACGTCATCCGGATATGAGGAGGTGCGCAGTCAACAGGATATGATGATGACGTCATCAGGATGTTCATCGGCCAGACTTTTTGTTTAAGCTCAGCAGGAGGATGTTCCTCCGATGGATCAGGTTGTGCCGATTATCATGAAGGTTATATTTCAAATATCATGATGACGTCAGGGTGATATTTCGAACAACAGGATATCATGCTGCTGGAGGATGATGATGATGAGGTCTATACTAGTGTCGTCAGGAGCAAAAGCACCGACATGATATATGCTCATGACCTAGTATATAAAGTGTTATTGAGGTCATCGCGGGGTGCATGTGGGATATTGATATCCTGCATTTTCAAATATCATGATGATGAATCTCGGCGGGAAATGGTTGCGATTGCAGATTTGATGATCTTCCCAAGGCCGCGGGTTGGTGCGCCATTAATGGCGATTGTTGCAGAGGTTTGGGCGATGGCGTGGATGGATCCTGTACCCGACTGAGGGTGTACATCAGCGGACAGGGGCGCAGGGCTCGAGAAATCTTCCTGTCTCCTCCCCTACCTGCTGCATTCAAGTTTGGGCGCCAATCTGGTTGTGTTTGAGCGCCATTTTCATGATACTGTGTATCTGGCAAAATTTTGGTCAACATTGTAATTAATTGCTGAGCACCTACCTGGCTGTTATAAGCAGGTGGTGTTGCTCATTTGAAAGGTTGTTGAAAGTTGATGATTTTGGCTCCGTAATGCATAACAAGCTGATCTGGTTGCTCTATACAGCTTACCTGTGAGTTTATGTATCTCTTGTTGTTTGTTTTTGGCATGAACCCACTGATTTCATGATTAAACTTATATGAGAAATGCTGTTTGGCATGTGTTGTGTTAATTCTGTCTCCAGTATTGCATGTATTCTTCTTCTGAATCTGGATGTTTGGTAATGTTTAGATTCTAGAGCATAGAATTCCTATGTTGAATGTCTGATCTTTTAACTTCTGCTCAAGGGGTAGATTAAACTGTTTTCAGGTTGAACATTGGGAAGGGTATACTGCAGTAGGGATACCATAAGTAGAGATAACCAAACACTTTGTATTGGGAGATACCTGTAAGGCAGGTATCACATATATCCCCTTGAAATCCAGTTTTAGTTGTTTATGCTGATCATTCACAGGTGTATGTCTACTGACTCCAGGCCCTGGATAGGCACCAATCATGCTTTGTTCTTGTGTTATAACCATGTCCAGCTTTGCATCCACACTTAAACTCCAAATCAAAATCTAAAACAACCATTAGGACTTTAGAATTAGTTTAGGATCCTCAGTCCTCTGTCTACAACTGCTAATAGGCCCAAAGCTAGCCCCTTTGCTCTTATCATTCAGTTTTGGTCTACTTACAGGAGGACTATCTGCTTTCTGTCAGCATCCCAGCCTTGTATACATATCCTCATGGATGTTGAGTAGGGAATACCCCCCTAGGTCTTGCAGAGCCTGAAGAAGAAGAGGAGATAAAATATAGAGTCTATCTCCTACACTGTTGACCCCCTGGCCCAGAGATCCTGTTGATCACTGATGGCTACCTTGTAGGGAAATCTGGGAATAAGCATCCAGTCTGGGAAAAAGTCAACAGAAATTGGCGACTCCGCTGGGGAATGAGAAGTAAAAGTGTTATCTAATCATCTCCAGTGATATATATGTGACCCATCTGAGTCAGCAACAGTAATCTACTCCGCTGGGGAACCTTGTGAAAGAACCCTGGTTTTCAGAAGAAAACAGTTCCTAGCAATAGGTGGCGACTCCGAAGTAATCTCCCAACCGGTCAAAGTAAAATTTATATGCAGGGGAGAAGATCCCAACAAAATCCTCTATTTGAAGAGTTACCATTAACAAAAAGAATGATGTATAGAAGAAAGGGAACTGTCTCAGTTAGTCATGAGAGCTCCCCCAGAAAAGGTGATGATACACAAGATAACCCTGGGCCATCAAGACAGCATGCTCCTTATTTTTCAAGTGCAGAAGCTGATATCCAAGGTGCATATGAAAGGCAACAGGGTGGTAGTATGAGAATGAGGTCAGAGGTGTTCCAAGAACGCCCTTTTCTAGACCCAAGTGAAAGGTTTGAAGAGGCAGAGTCTCTGAGGGATGATGAAGATGATGACCAGAATGGTATGAGACCATCTACCTCCAGACCTAAGGATGAACAGTTGGCTGAAGAAATCAGAAGCCTAAGAGCAGAACTAGAATACCTACAAGCCATGAGAATCAGAGATGATATAAAGCAGAAAGTGCAAGCCTTAAGAACTGCCCAAAATGATTCAGTTCCTACTCTAGAGAATGCAAATATGCAAAGACATCAGCAAAGATATGAAATGCAACATCAGCATCATGATGACAGACAATATGTGAATGATGCTAGGATACCACTAAACAATGCAGGAAACCAAAATGCAAATAGAAATATTAATATTAATCAGCCAAACAGACAGCCCATGCAGCTAGATAGATTCAGGCAGCTGGTGTTTGATGGTATTCCTGGGTATCCTAACCCCATTGATAAGCATCTGAGGCTGCAAGTGCCTAAATTTTTAGGAAACAACACAGTGTCAGGAGAAGATCATCTAAAGGCCTTTCAAAATGTCATGGATAATTTTGAGATTGAGCATGAGGATGTTTTCATGAAGTCATTCATGCAATCCTTAATAGATGAGGCAAGAGAATGGTACAGGAATCTGCCTGACAGGAGCATTTCATCATGGGATGATTTTAAGAGAATATTCAAGGAGCAATATGGTGATAAGACTGACCCTAGCTTTTTTGTAAATGAGTTCACCAGTATCACCAAAGGGTCAAATGAGCAGGTTGCAGACTTTAATGCAAGATTTACTAAAGTGTTGAACAAATTGCCACATCATATGAGGCCAAATGAACCAATGTGCATAATTTTGTACATCAATGCCTTTGATGCAAAGACTGCATATGGACTAAGAGATAAAGGTCCTGCCACTCTCAGGGATGCTTTCAGAATTGCAGTAAATATTGAAAACAATAGGAAAGCATCAGGCAAGACAAATAGAAGGGATGATGTAAAAATTCTGCAGAATCCAAATAAGCCTCAGAACACTCAAGGTAGTACATCTGCTCCTGAAGATAAGATAGACAAACTGGCAAATGTTGTTAAGGACCTGAGCTATAGACTAGCTAGAAGTGAAAAAGGGATGGGTCCTGACAGGCAAGTCTATCAAAGGCAGGAAAAGAGGCCATCATTACATGATATGCCTTATAACACCAATTGGCATGATGGTAAGCCTGTATTTTCACGTAACAACACAAATCAGAGGGCTCAGCATGCCAAGGAAACTCCTGATCCTCTAAAGAAAACTATAAATATTGCTGATGATGCTCCGTGGTGTATAATTTGTCAGATGCCACATTCACAGTCACAGTGCATGATTGCCCAATCTTTGTATGATAATGCTACATCTTGTAATGAGTGCAATGAGCCACATCATGTGCAGGATGATGATGTTAACATGATGTCCATAGGCAATGGATACACTCTGTATGATGCTGATGAGAAGACAGATCATCAAGTTCAGGCCTGCCAACAGTCCCCATATGATGAAGATAATGAAGATAACTATGTGTACGCTCAGAACTCACACAATTTTCTGAGTAACTTACAACGACCTTCTGATGAGGAAATTAGAGCCTTCACAGCTGCAGCAGTTGCTCAAGTCAAGAGCAACTACAACCTCAGAGGTAGAAATCAAGTAGGCAGCCTACATCAGCCAGAGGATATTTCTGCAGGTCAGCTGATGCATGGTCATAAAGGAACTGAACCACAAAAGAGGCAGTGGGTAAATAATAAACAGAACTTTAGATACAGAGCAGGTCCTGAATCTCAAGGACCAGAAAACAAAATCCCTCAGGCTGAAGATCAAAGTAGAGGTTCCCAAGACAAGAATGATGATCAGGGAACTATGAAAATGAAAACTAAATCAGCTCAAGATAAAAGCAAGATTGTGGAGCAAGCTACAACTGTTGTACAAAACTATGCTCCATTTGATATAGCCCAGATCCTCTCTCAGGTAAAGGTCTCTGTTCCACTTATGGAACTCATGAAAGTGGAAGAGATCAAGAATAGGACAATATCCCTAATCTCAGGGGTACCTTTTCAAGCTAAACAAAATGATCAGACCCAGGGTGAGAAACATGTCATGTGTAATGAAGAAGATGAGACTCCTGAAGTCTATTTAGGAATGACCATGACAAAATGTCCTTCACAGGTGGAACCATTTTATGTTTCCCTGGTTATAAATGGTAAAATAATTAGAAATTGTATGCTTGACTCTGGAGCATCTACAAATGTCATGCCTTTGGCCATCATGCAACAAACTGGATTAAAAATTGACAAGGCATGTGGAAAGTGTTATGCTATGGATGCCAGAGAGGTACCAGTTATTGGAATCATGAAAGATGTAGATTTCAAACTGGCAGCATTTCCTGAAAAAAGATACAAAATGAATATAACTGTGGTTGACATCAAGCCACAGTATGGTATGCTGCTGTCAAGAAGATGGGCAGCACTAATTGGTGGAAGTATGCAGCTGGACCTGTCATATGCCATGATTCCAATGAATGGCAGGGATGTCAAGCTAATCAGAGAGCAGAGATCATCAGAGACAGTGGAAGACCAAGAAGCAAATGAACAGGTATGCTTTGTAGACACTGACTGTGATAACTTCAAGGTTGTCTCAGATGATGCAGAAGATAAAAAGAAAAATGTCTGCATTGAAGAGCTGGATCAGCAAGGCTTATGGACCATGTTTTTTGATGGAGCTTGTGCAAAAGGAGGCTCTGGAGCTGGAGTTGTTTTCCTGTCTCCAACTGGTAAGCTCCTCAAATTTTCTTTCTTGCTGAGGTTTGATTGCACAAACAATATTGCAGAATATGAGGCTTTACTCTTAGGCCTGAATATTGCTCTCAAACATGGGATTAAGATGTTAAGAGTATTTGGGGACTCTGAGCTGATTGTATCCCAAATCAGAAATAAGTATGCTGTAAAAAATAAAAGGTTGAAACAATACAAGCATGCTGTTTGGGATACTATTGAACTTTTTGATGCATTTTCAATTGGCTGGGTAGAAAGGTCAAAAAATGTTATGGCTGATTTCTTAGCCAATGTTGCAATAAGGCCAGATGACATCACTCTGTCAGGTGTCACAAGTGTAGAAATTAAAACTAGGCCTGCCATACCAGAAAATATATGCAGTTGGCAAGTTTTTAATGATGATAGGGATTTGCTGAAATTTTTGCACTGCATAGATGAGTATGAGGATCAACAGATTGACTTCCAAGCTTTTGTAGAGACTGTAAATGGAAAAGAGACTCTTGTGGGAAAGGAGATCATCCAGTTGAAGACTAACAAGATCCCTAGAGGGTTAGTGGCTTTGGAAAGAGCCTTTGACAGTAGAGACAAAATGGTCACAAGGACATCCCCCACTAATAAGGAGGATTTAGAAGAAATAAATTTGGGGACATCTCAGACCCCTCAGAAGGTATATATTGGTAAACAGCTCAAACCACACATAAGAAGTATGCTGATTGCATTACTAAAAAAGTATAAACATGTTTTTGCTTGGTCATATGAGGACCTAAAAGCTTATAGGGAAGACTTATTCCAGCATGAGATCCCACTGAAGCCTGAAGCTAAGCCATTTAGACAGAGGCAAAGGCCTATAAATCCTACCTTAGCTCCCAAGATGCAGGAAGAACTCAGAAGGCTCAGGGAAGCTGGAATAATTGTGCCAATCAGACATTCAACTTGGGTGTCTAACCTTGTCCCAGTCAGGAAAAAGAATGGTGATATTAGGTTGTGTGTTGATTTCAGGAACTTGAATGTATCCTCTTTGAAGGATAACTATCCACTGCCTAATATGGAAGCTATGTTGCAGAGAGTGACTGGTTGTGAACTCCTATCCATGATGGATGGATTTTCAGGATATAATCAGGTAAAGGTAAAGGAATCAGAACAGTATAAGACTGCCTTTACCACTCCATGGGGAACATATGTGTATGTTAGAATGCCATTTGGACTAACAAATGCAGGTGCTACATTTCAAAGAGCAATGGATGTTGCTTTTGCAGGGCTGATTGATTCAATCCTGGCAGTATATCAGGATGACCTGACTGCCTACTCAAAGAAAGAAGAGCAGCACTGTTTGCATCTGGAGCAGATTTTCATAAGAGCGCTAGAATATGGTATTTCTTTAAACCCAAAGAAGTGTGCCTTTGGAGTAGTTGAAGGAAAACTTCTGGGACACGTTGTTTCCAAGGATGGAGTCAGGATAGATCCAGAGAGAGTGGCAGCTATTGACAGGATTCAAATGCCAAAAACTGTGAAAGGAGTTCAGTCCTTCTTTGGACAGATAAACTTTGTTAGAAGATTTGTTCCCAACTTTGCAGAAATCACAAGGAACATTTCCAAGATGATGAAGAAGGATGCAACTGTCAACTGGGAAAGGGAAGCAACAGAATCATTTCAGAATATCAAAGAGGCAATTAAGATGGCCCCTGTTCTTAAATCTCCTAATTTTTCTAGGCCATTCCAAGTGTTCTCATTTGCTTCCTTTCATACTGTAGCTGCATGTTTGTTACAGAAAAATGAAGATGGTTTTGAACAGCCCATTGCTTTCTTCAGTATGTCCCTGCAGGCCTCTGAGTTGAAATATGACATTATGGAAAAGCAGGCATATGCACTAGTTAGAGCCATCAAAAGTTTCAGACCATACCTGGTAGGGTCATATATCATTGCATATGTACCTCATGCAGCAGTCAAAGACATATTCACTCAGCAGGAGGTGACTGGAAGAAGGTGCAGATGGATAAACAAACTGCAGGAATTCAACATAGACATACAAGTTACTAAGTTGATAAGAGGACAAGGATTAGCCAAGATGATGGCACAGTCAAACTTGGAAGCATGCCAAGTTAATGCAATCCAAGATGAGAATGTAAGTGTATCAGGATCTGAATGGTACAAGGATATTGTCTATTATTTGCAAAATCTGAATTGTCCTTCCCATTTCAGTGACAATCAAAAGAGGACTCTAAAGCTACATGCAATCAGGTATGTCATTGTTCAAGGTGAGCTGTACTGGAAAAACCCTGATGGTGTGCTGCTGAGATGTGTGGATGAGAACATGGCTAACAATGTTTTGATTGACATGCATAAAGGATTGTGTGGTGGACATTATACTGCCCAAACAACAGCTCATAAAATTCTCAGGGCAGGATATTGGTGGCCCACTCTCTTTTCAGATGCACAAAGGTTAGTAAGGAAGTGTGACCCTTGCCAGAGATTCTCAGGAAAGCTGAAATATGATGGTGCTTTACCCCTCAGGGCTGTACCTGTGGATGCTCCATTCCAGCAATGGGGAATTGACTTCATAGGGGAGATTGCAGACAAATCAAGTGGGGGACACAGTTGGATTTTGGTGGCAACTGACTACTTTACCAAATGGATTGAGGCCATTCCAACTAAGAGAGCCACAAGTAAGGTGGTGACAGATTTCATACTAGAGAACATCATCATCAGGTTTGGAGTACCATTTAAGATAATCAATGATAATGCTATGTGCTTCAGATCAGGTGAATTTGTTGATTTTTGCAACAAATATGGGATAAATCTGTCATATACATCACCATATCACCCACAAGGAAATGGTCAAGCAGAATCAAGCAATAAGAGCATCATGAAAATTGTCAAGAGGATACTGGACAAGAACAAGAGAGCTTGGGACTCAAAGTTGAATTTAGCAGTATGGGCTGACAGAGTGACGGTGAAAAGGGCTATTGGGAAGTCACCTTTTGAGCTGGTATATGGTACATCAGCTAGACTGCCCATAAACAATCTCCTACCAGTTTACAGATTCATTCAGGAAAATGATGAGGACATTGAAGATCCCATGACAGAAAGAGTGAATCAGCTGGTTGCATTGGATGAAGACAGAAGGAGAGCCCACCAGATCAATCTCAAAAGACAACAAGATATGAAATATCAGTTTGACAGGAGAACTACAAAAAGGAAGTTTCAAGTCAATGATCTGGTGCTTATCTGGAATGCTAAAGATCAGGAAAAGGGTAAACATGGTAAATTTCAACCCTTATGGATGGGCCCATATCAGGTTTACAATACTCATGGGGAGGATTCTTATTTCCTCCAGGCCCTAGATGGTGAAATTCTGGAATTGCCTGTGCATGGCCAATTCCTTAAATTCTATTTTGCATGAATAACTGGTTGCTGTGCACATTTGTAAAAATATGTATGTAGTGTAAATGCCTTGTACAGCTCGCGTTTTTTGGCTTTTTGTCTGGTCTGCCCGGAGATCTGGTTCTCGCTGCAGGTTTTCACCTGCACGTCCCCATTCGGAGCCACTGTTAGCACTTATTTTGACCTGGGTTTGATTTGTCATGATCAGGAGGTTTCTTCATTTGAAGCCTTTATCTTCTTGCCCATTTTTTCTAAGCGTTGGACCTCCTCAACATTTTTACAACTACAGCATCATATTTTCCTGAGGAGGAGGTCGTCATCATCATCTTGTCTTCGATGATGGTCTGCATCATCATGTTCTTCTTCGACCGGTTTCTCATCGTCATCATCATATTTCAACTGTCGGGTGATGTTTGGATATCATCCTGATGATACTGGTGAGCTACAGTGCGCCCTCAGTTGCTTGCGAGGGTGATTTTTCAAGTATCCGGTGACCTTCCATTTATCACCTTGCCCAAACATGATGATGATGTTGCCCCGATATTCTGAAAGGGTTATTCTCTAAGTTGTTCGACCTAACTTGTTTTTTCTTAAGGGTCGTCATCATCATGATATTTCCAGTTATCATCCTGCTGCTTGCGGAGGTCATCATATTTTCTGCCTTCATGATATTTCGCCGGGTTGATATTTTTGTCATCGGGTGATCTTGGTTAATATCATCCTGATGATGTTGTTGATGAGTTCTAAGTGCGACCCGATATTCACTAGGGTCATCATATTTTGAACGTCAGGATGATCTTAGTCAATATCATCCTGATGATGTTGTATCACTTCTTGTTCGTTGTTTTGTCATCCTGATGACGCTGACGTCATCCTTATATATCAGGGTGATATTTGTTTCTCTGCCTATCTGCATCATGATATTTCCGAAGGAGGGGGTGATATTTTCATATCACCCGGATATGTGTTTGTTCGAGCATCATGATGATGCTGATATCAAGGAGATATCCGCCTGCCGGCTTCGCGCATTATCTACTGGGGGTGATCTTTTCAAGCAGCGTCATCATATTCAGTTATCGCCCCGATCTTATAGTGGAGCTACAGTGCAACCTGATATTTGAACATCAGGAGGATATTTCCAAGTATCCGGTTGTCTTCCGAATATCATGATGATGTTAATATGATGATGACGTCATCAAGGTCCGCGGGGGTCATATTTCTAACACTGATCATCTTGTGATGATCCCCTGATATTTGTAAACATGATGATGACGTCATCCGGATATGAGGAGGTGCGCAGTCAACAGGATATGATGATGACGTCATCAGGATGTTCATCGGCCAGACTTTTTGTTTAAGCTCAGCAGGAGGATGTTCCTCCGATGGATCAGGTTGTGCCGATTATCATGAAGGTTATATTTCAAATATCATGATGACGTCAGGGTGATATTTCGAACAACAGGATATCATGCTGCTGGAGGATGATGATGATGAGGTCTATACTAGTGTCGTCAGGAGCAAAAGCACCGACATGATATATGCTCATGACCTAGTATATAAAGTGTTATTGAGGTCATCGCGGGGTGCATGTGGGATATTGATATCCTGCATTTTCAAATATCATGATGATGAATCTCGGCGGGAAATGGTTGCGATTGCAGATTTGATGATCTTCCCAAGGCCGCGGGTTGGTGCGCCATTAATGGCGATTGTTGCAGAGGTTTGGGCGATGGCGTGGATGGATCCTGTACCCGACTGAGGGTGTACATCAGCGGACAGGGGCGCAGGGCTCGAGAAATCTTCCTGTCTCCTCCCCTACCTGCTGCATTCAAGTTTGGGCGCCAATCTGGTTGTGTTTGAGCGCCATTTTCATGATACTGTGTATCTGGCGAAATTTTGGTCAACATTGTAATTAATTGCTGAGCACCTACCTGGCTGTTATAAGCAGGTGGTGTTGCTCATTTGAAAGGTTGTTGAAAGTTGATGATTTTGGCTCCGTAATGCATAACAAGCTGATCTGGTTGCTCTATACAGCTTACCTGTGAGTTTATGTATCTCTTGTTGTTTGTTTTTGGCATGAACCCACTGATTTCATGATTAAACTTATATGAGAAATGCTGTTTGGCATGTGTTGTGTTAATTCTGTCTCCAGTATTGCATGTATTCTTCTTCTGAATCTGGATGTTTGGTAATGTTTAGATTCTAGAGCATAGAATTCCTATGTTGAATGTCTGATCTTTTAACTTCTGCTCAAGGGGTAGATTAAACTGTTTTCAGGTTGAACATTGGGAAGGGTATACTGCAGTAGGGATACCATAAGTAGAGATAACCAAACACTTTGTATTGGGAGATACCTGTAAGGCAGGTATCACATATATCCCCTTGAAATCCAGTTTTAGTTGTTTATGCTGATCATTCACAGGTGTATGTCTACTGACTCCAGGCCCTGGATAGGCACCAATCATGCTTTGTTCTTGTGTTATAACCATGTCCAGCTTTGCATCCACACTTAAACTCCAAATCAAAATCTAAAACAACCATTAGGACTTTAGAATTAGTTTAGGATCCTCAGTCCTCTGTCTACAACTGCTAATAGGCCCAAAGCTAGCCCCTTTGCTCTTATCATTCAGTTTTGGTCTACTTACAGGAGGACTATCTGCTTTCTGTCAGCATCCCAGCCTTGTATGCATATCCTCATGGATGTTGAGTAGGGAATACCCCCCTAGGTCTTGCAGAGCCTGAAGAAGAAGAGGAGATAAAATATAGAGTCTATCTCCTACACTGTTGACCCCCTGGCCCAGAGATCCTGTTGATCACTGATGGCTACCTTGTAGGGAAATCTGGGAATAAGCATCCAGTCTGGGAAAAAGTCAACAGGCTACTAGGCCATGTTAGGTACCCATGTACAAACAAGTCTCAAGTGGAGTAAAGGAGAAAAACTCATGGGAAAAAACTCCTCTCCAAAAGTGAGAATGAATGAAAAAAAAACATGTACAAGTGATGGAATGATGGAAGAATCAAGAACCCCAAATACAATATCCATCACAAATATACAATCAATAGCCCCCCATAAGAGGGAAAGAATGAGACAAGATGCCCCCCCCATAATGAAGAAGCTCCAATGCGAATGGTGAATGAACTAGAAGAAGAAGATCAAAGATGATCTAAAACCTACAAACAACATGTCTTCCCTTGGGAAGAAACCAATCCACTGGTGCATGAAGAAACTCCATCTCCAAACCAAGAGATGAGGAAGGAAGTCTCATGAAATATGATGTCTTTGAAAGTTGTTCATGTATCTCCATGTCGATACCGAATGATACCACAATCAAATCAGGAGTCTCAGGCCTCACTGATGAAAGTGACAATCCAGGATCTAGTGAAAACTAAAAATCATCAACCTCCAAAGATAATGATGTGTTGACAACAAGTGTCCTATGGTTGTCATCAAAGAGGAGAGAGAACCCCTCAAATGTGTCCTCCAAATCATCAATGTGAGAATCCACAAACAAATCTGAAATGCCTGTCAAATAGTCATCCCACAAAGCTATATCTGAAACACAAGAAGTATCCTATTGAACTAAATCACCAAACTCTGAAGAAGCATGAGGTAGAGAAAATGGAAGTGTAGCACATGTCTCAAGAACTGGTGAAGAGGCAAGAATACCAAGGTTCAAGTGACCAAACTTCTCCTTAGAAATATGATTCACACAAGGAGTGTGAATGTTAGCCAAAGGATCTGAATCATCATTAGCTGTGAAACCATAAAAGGTGTATAGTCGAGATGCATGATCAGCCACCCCAGTAGCAATTATCTCTACACTTTCCAAGTCTCTAATAATAACCAAATGATGTGTGAATTCCACTGTCTTCCCTGTACCACTATGTGTAATTTGATAAATGGAAAGAAGATTATTGGTCAAAGAAGGCACACAAAGGACATCATTGAAGGTACCTTCACCAATATCAATAGTTCCCTTTCCAATTACATTCATGTATGTGTTATTACCCATCAAAATAGGTGGCATATCACATATCTCAAATGAAGAAAACATATCCTTGGAAGAAGCCATATGATGAGAAGCACCTGAATCAAGAAGTCATTTACCTAATGTAGAACTTGTACTTGCACAAAGTGCTTTAACTTTATGTTTAGGTTCCTTAGTTTTCCTTGCATAAACTGGTTCAGAAAATTTTGGCTGTGTAGATGGTGATGGAGTAGAAGGAGAAGATGAACTAGATGTTATGGTTGAAGGCAACTGAATATGGTTCTTCTGAAGAAGATTCTTCAATTCATCAATCTGTTTCTTATAACAATTATGTTCATCATGTCTAGTTCTCTTACAATAAGCACAAACAACTTTCTCCTTCTTAGACTTATCTTCTTTAGAAGAGGTGGGAGTCTTGTTAGGTGATTTTGATTTTGTCTTAGGTGAAGATTTATTTTTACCTTTGCCTTTTGATGATTGAGCTATTAATGAATGATTCTTGGGGAGTACATTGAATTCAACTAGCTTAGCATGCTCTCTAGTCAATCATTCACAAAACACCTCAAGAGAAGGTATAGTAAATACATCACCTAGGGCATCCATGGTGGAATAAAAGGTAGAAGAGAAAACTTCATATGGGCCTTTCATCTTAGACACAATTAAGAATACAGATTCCTTATCAGATTTATCTTTCCCATAGCCTGCCAATTGAGATCTTAAACCTTTGAACTTAACCAAATAATCCTTAATGGAAGGAAATGCATCAGGAGAAAGAGAATTCAATTCTACATCTATTTGCAAAGCACAAAATTCACTAATTTTCTCAAATAGATCATAGTACTTTTTCCATGCTTGCTTAGGTGTCTCACATCCCTCAATATGAAATAACAAACTATCAGAAACATGCAAGGCAATCAATCCCATGGCTTAATCAAGTTTGTTTCTAAATTCAAATTTCTCATATTCTTTTGTGAATCTAGGTTGTTCATCATCCAATGTTGACCATAAACCCTTAGATTGAAGTAAATGACACATATTTTGTTTCCATGAATGATAGTTGTGAGGTGTGAGTAGCTTAAATGAATTTGCATTAGCCATGAGTAAAACAACCCCAATAGAGAAAAACTGAAATGTAATCTGACACGAAACCTCCCAAAATCTAAAACAACACTGAAAATAAAGCCTCCCCAAGTAAAAATAATCACCAATTTCAACTCTTTTTCCAATTAATGAGTGTATGTACCTGTTGGTGCCTGAATTGACTGTCAGTTAATTTAGCAATTTTCATGCAGGCACCTTCCCAAAAAATCCAAAAAATTTGCTAAGTGTTGGCCCTCCTCAGCATTTTTCAACAGCAACATCATATTTTCTTCCGAGGTGGTCAGCATCATTGTGATTTTCTATCGACCTGGTTATCTATCAGGATCATCATGTTTCAATATCGGGTGATGTTTAGACATCATCCCGATCCTATAGTAGAGCTACAGTGCACCCTGATATTCTTGCGGGGGGTGATAATTCAAACATTTGGTGATCTTCCAGATATCATCCTGCCCCGATATGATGATGATGTCACCCCGATCTTTTGAAGGGGTCATTTTCTAAGTTGTTCAAATCTGACCTGATGTTCTTTGAGTTAAATGGGTCATCATCATCATCTGATCTACAGTGCATCATGATATTTTGTATGGGGGGTGATATTCTGAAGTATCAGGTTATCTTACTAATATTACCCCAGCGCCAATATGACGATGATGTCATCTGGATATGAGACTTGCGCGGTATGCAGGCAGATGATGATGACATCAGCAGGATATGACGGTGACGTCATCAGGATTTTTGAAGGCATTGGAGTGATCGGCTTCATCGGTGAAAGATTTCTTGAGTGCTCCGATTGTTTTGGTCTGGCCGATGGGAGGGAATGCGAAGGAAGGCATCGGTGTGACTGTTGAGATCGGCAGGAGGATTTTCACGATTTCCCGATGGTGTTGGTCATACCGATGGGGAATGTATGGTGTTGCGGTCGGCAAGACAAGTGATGTCGGCGAGTATTTTTTTGAAGTGAGCTGATGGTAGAAGTTTGGCCAATGGGCTCTTGGAGAAGAAGCGTGTGTCGAGCGTGGCAGAAGCGCTCGACGCTTATCATACATGCGGCTATGTTTTTAAAGTGGTAGGGGGCTCTCCGCACCGTGCATGTGGGATTAATCTCCCTGTATTATTTTGAAACTGCGGTGAAGTGCATTTTGGCGGGAAGCTCCATTTTGATCGCAGCGACGGTTTCCAAGTAGGCCGCGGGTGGTTGAGCCATCAATGGCGGTTGTTGCAGAGGTATGGGCGATGGTGTGGACGGATCTAGTACCCGATTGGAGTTGTACATCCATAGGCGGCGGTGCAAGGCTTGAGATCCCTTCCTGTCTCCTCCCTTACCTGCTATATTCAATGCGAGTTGGGCGCCATTTTCTCAATGTACTATATCTGGCGAATTTTAACTTTTGCCATGTAATTAATGTTAGGAACCTTCCTTGCTGTATATAGCAGGTTCTGTTGCTCATTTGAAGGTTGTTGAAGGCCTGAGGCATTTTTGTGTAAATAATGAAGAACAGGGCATGATCTTGGCTATTTTTTCCCATTTTGGAGTTTATGAGTTGCAACATGAATGTATTTTGCACATATTTTCAGTTTCAGTGTTAATGTTATATGAAAAATGCTTATTGCATGTGTCTATCTGCTTGTCTCCATTTGCTGCATGTTATTCTCTTTCTTTTGAATCTGGTTGCATGTCAGTAGGGATATCTGTAAGTAGAGGCAGTTAGGTACCCATTCTTGGGTGATGTTTGTAAGGCAAGCATCAGTTCAACCCCCTAAAACTTGAGTGAAAGTTGCAAACCATTTGTTGTATACGGCTAGTTGACTCCTTGCCCAATGGATAGGCACCAGTCTGCTCCTGGATTAGTAGTTATGAGCCAAAACCCCTTGTCTTGCATCCCGGACATTATGTCCGCCCATTTCATCACTTCCACCTGTTAGTTGTAGGAGTAGGATTAGGAACCCCATGCATGCTCTCATACCCGACCAGACATATATGTCCAAGAACATTGCCCACCTTGTGATCTATCATACAGATCTTGGTCCATACATGAGAGTATTCTGCCTGTTGCTGTCAAGCTAAATCATTGTGTTGTTGAGCTAGTCAAGGTTACATCTTAAGTTATAGGGATACCCCCCTTGGTGCGGCAGAACCAGAAGTGAAGGGGAGGAGCTCATGCAACCTCCTGTATTAGTTGGCTGAATCTGTATGTGCATAGGAACTGGCAAACCCTGATGCTGATTCAGAAGAAAAAACAACAAAATGGCGACTCCACTGGGGAGTTGATTTAAAAAGAACATATTTGTGACCCATCTGAGTCACCAACAAAATGGTGACTCTACTGGGGATGGACTGATAAAAGAATGATATATTTGTGACCCATCTGAGTCACCAACAAAATGGCGACTCTGCTGGGGATGTGACTGATCAAAAGTAATATCTAGTCATCCTTGGTGATATATTTGTGACCCATCTGAGTCACCAACAAAATGGCGACTCCGCTGGGGATGGACTGATAAAAGAAATGATATATTTGTGACCCATCTAAGTCACCAACAAAATGATGCTCTATTGGTGGAATGAACCTGGAAAAGTAGCTTTCAGCTATTGAAAATTTTGTCCTCTCTAGAGAGGTGGCGACTCTGCAAAAAGATTTGAATGCACATGAAAGATAGATGTATGTTATTTGTTGAAAGATGTACATATTTCTACATCTGTATGAGAAAAGGTACCTTGTTCCTTCCCTTTTATATATTTACTGTTTTGCTGCATAGGTTAGATGCCAGGGGAGGTTACAGGTCTTAGGCAGACAAAGGATGTCTAAGAGTAAGTTTTTTGTGAATCCAAGTATGAATTATCCCGTACTCAGTGGTGAAATGTTGGAGAAAAGAATAGAAGAGATAAAAAATAGTTTGATATTCTTAGAGGCTGAGCAGGCCTGGTTAAAAAGCAATAACCCTGTTATGTCTGCCAGTCAGAAGGCTAAACCTCTTCTCAGCCCTTTTGATCCTCCGTATGACCAACTGGATTTGTCATGGGTTGATTATAAAGTAGAAACTATGCCTGCTAGGATATACTGTCAGATGCCTAGATTTGGTGGTCACAGTGTACGTGATGGGAATGCACATATCCAAAATTTTTACAGTTTCATGGGAAAACATTCATTTAGAGATGAGGATATGTGGATGAGGTTTTTTGTTAGGTCCTTTGATGCAAATGCAAAAGACTGGTATTTGAACTTTCCAAAGAGATTTTTTGCCTGTTGGGATGAGCTTACTGACTGTTTTAAAGAGGAATTTGCAAGAGAACCTGCTGATCTTGTTGCAGAATTGATGAACATCAGAAAACAAGATAAAGAGCTATGTGTTGATTTTAGTCATAGGTTTGCAGTAGCCCTTTCACAGATCCCAGAAGTCTTCAGACCTGATATTTCAGCCTGTGTTGGCATATATTTTGAGGCTTTTGAGGAGGGCTCAGTGCAATACTGAGGGATTTCAAGGTGACAAGTATGCAGATGGCATACAAGTTTGCCGAAAATATAGAAAAATTCAGAAATGGGCACCTGTTGATATCCCTGTCCCTAGGCTTTGGTGTGAATAATAGTTGTGAAGCTGCAAATGACCAAGTAATTAAGGCATCGTGTGAAGATGAAAAGATGAATATTGAAGGTGCCAGTGAAAGGACTAGTGAGGATTCCCATTGCAATGATGAGGCATCTGACCATGAAAACAATAATGAGGTTATGGACAGCAATGAGCAACTTTTGGAATGGACCTGTGGAGATAATTGTGAGTATTGTGCTTAAGATAGAGAAGAAATAAGCATACAGGCTGATACTCCTCCACAGAGGGAATCCATTGGTGATGAAGAAGCATGCTCTGCTGCCCATGAACAAATGGCATACTATGATGAAACTGATGCACCTGGGTCACCCATTTATGACACATATGGTGATGAGGATCTGTCTGAGTATGGTGAGGATCTTGACACTATTTTTGACTTGGATTCTATTTCTCATCCTGATGAAAGAGAGACCAACATACATCAGGTAAGTGATTGTAAAAATGTGCCTGATTTGAAAGAGGTGCCGGAGCCTGATCTTTTCCAGCTTGGTGTACCAGATGGTTGTGTACATGATGTACACAATTGTGATTTTGAAAGCTTTTCTTTTGATGTGCCACCATATACAATGAGCTCTGTTTTTCCTAGTTGTGTGGTGGACTTTGAGTGTTTTCAATTTTCAGTCCAGCTAGGAAATCATTTTGCAATGCATAGTGATGATAACATGTGTTCTATGCCATATGGGTATGCATTGCCTAATACATTCTGCATCCACTTATTGCCGGATGCTGAAGGTTGTCTGCATAGGGGTGACAATGACAAGCCAAATTAGAGGGTTGAATATGCAGATGACAAGGTTTGTTTGTGGGTGGATCTTTGCAGTATCACCAAGCTTGACCCAGTGCATGCAGATGAAAACAAGATATTTGACAAAGGGAGATACATGTTTTTCCTTTTCTTGGTGGCCTTAGGCCATCAAGTGTGTTTGGTGATGCAGGTTAGTGCAGTATTTGACTCTGTACCCAATGGATAAGGGACTGGTCTGCATCCCAGAGATCTAGGGTTCTCGCTGTAGTCTTGCACCTGCACATCCCCAGATAGAGCCACTGTTGGTGCCTGAATTGACTGTCAGTTAATTTAGCAATTTTCATGCAGGCACCTTCCCAAAAAATCCAAAAAATTTCCTAAGTGTTGGCCCTCCTCAGCATTTTTCAACAGCAGCATCATATTTTCTTCCAAGGTGGTCAGCATCATCATGATTTTCTGTCGACCTGGTTATCTATCAGGATCATCATGTTTCAATATTGGGTGATGTTTAGACATCATCCCGATCCTGCAGTAGAGCTACAGTGCACCTTGATATTCTTGCGGGGGGTGATAATTCAAACATCTGGTGATCTTCCAGATATCATCCTGCCCCGATATGATGATGATATCACCCCAATCTTTCGAAGGGGTCATTTTCTAAGTTGTTCAAATCCGACCTGATGTTCTTTGAGTTAAATGGGTCATCATCATCATCTGGTCTACAGTGCATCATGATATTTTGTATGGGGGGTGATATTCTGAAATATCAGGTTATCTTACTAATATTACCCCGGTGCTAATATGACGATGACGTCATCTGGATATGAGACTTGCACGGTATGTAGGCGGATGATGATGACGTCAGCAGGATATGACGGTGACATCATCAGGATTTTTGAAGGCATCGGAGTGATCGGCTTCATCGGTGAAAGATTTCTTGAGTGCTCCGATTGTTTTGGTCTGGCCGATGGGAGGGAATGCGAAGGAAGGCATCGGTGTGACTGTTGAGATCAGCAGGAGGATTTTCACGATTTCCTGATGGTGTTGGTCATACTGATGGGGAATGTATGGTGTTGCGGTCGGCGAGACAAGTGATGTTGGCGAGTTTTTTTTTGAAGTGAGCCGATGGTAGAAGTTTGGCTGATGGGCTCTTGGAGAAGAAGCGTGTGTCGAGCGTGGCAAAAGCGCTCGACGCTTATCATACATGCGGCTATGTTTTTAAAGTGGTAGGGGGCTCTCCGCACCGTGCATGTGGGATTAATCTCCCTGTATTATTTTGAAACTGCGGTGAAGTGCGTTTTGGCGGGAAGCTCTATTTTGATTGTAGTGACGGTTTCCAAGTAGGCCGCGGGTGGTTGAGCCATCAATGGCGGTTGTTACAGAGGTATGGGCGATGGTGTGGACGGATCTGGTACCTGATTGGAGTTGTACATCCATAGGCAACGGCGCAAGGCTCGAGATCCCTTCCTGTCTCCTCCCTTACCTGCTGTATTCAATGCGAGTTGGGTGCCATTTTCTCAATGTACTATATCTGGCGAATTTTGACTTTTGCCATGTAATTAATGTTGGGAACCTTCCTTGCTGTATATAGCAGGTTGTGTTGCTCATTTGAAGGTTGTTGAAGGCCTGAGGCATTTTTGTGTAAATAATGAAGAACAGGGCATGATCTTGGCTGTTTTTTCCCATTTTGGAGTTTATGAGTTGCAACATGAATGTATTTTGCACATATTTTCAGTTTCAGTGTTAATGTTATATGAAAAATGCTTATTGCATGTGTCTATCTGCTTGTCTCCATTTGTTGCATGTTATTCTCTTTCTTTTGAATCTGGTTGCATGTCAGCAGGGATATCTGTAAGTAGAGGCAGTTAGGTACCCATTCTTGGGTGATGTTTGTAAGGCAAGCATCAGTCCAACCCCCTGAAACTTGAGTGAAAGTTGCAAACCATCTGTTGTATACGTCTAGTTGACTCCTTGCCCAATGGATAGGCACCAATCTACTCTTCGATCAGTAGTTATGAGCCAAAACCCCTTGTCTTGCATCCCGGACATTATGTCCGCCCATTTCATCACTTCCACCTGTTAGTTGTAGGAGTAGGATTAGGAACCCCATGCATGCTCTCATACTCGACCAGACATATATGTCCAAGAACGTTGCCCACCTTGTGATCTATCATACAGATCTTGGTCCATACATGAGAGTATTCTGCTTGTTGCTGTCAAGCTAAATCATTGTGTTGTTGAGCTAGTCAAGGTTACATCTTAAGTTATATGGATACCCCCCTTGGTGCGGCAGAACAAGAAGTGAAGGGGAGGAGCTCACGCAACCTCTTGTATTAGTTGGCTGAATTTGCATGTGCATAGGAACTGGCAAACCCTGATGCTGATTCAGAAGAAAAACCAACAGTACCCAAATAGCTTCAAACTGAAAATTTAATGTAAAAGGAAAAATATGGAAATATTGCATCGACAGAAATGAAGAGCACAGAATTACCTTTCCAATGCCTATAAGAAGTTGAAATTTTGATGAAGTGGGTGCAAGTTATGAGCTTGGGAGTGCCAAATGCAAGTTTTGGCTTCAAATAGCAAAATTTGGCATCAACATGCAAAATCTCAAAAAATACCTACACCACTGCGAAGAGCTCAGAACCAGCTTTCCGTCAATATTTTGTTTACCAAAATTTGACACTGTGGAGAAAAGATATGCCAACCAAAAACAAATGCCCTCTTAGGGCTAAAAGGGGGCCAAGGGGCAATGCCATTACCCTGACATAGTGATGATGTCAGCAAACTGTTGATGGAATACGCTTTGTCCTGTCATAATATTCTCTATCAAATCATAATGATGATGTCACTCCTGATTTATGACATCATGCTGATGTCAGCAGACAAAAAAACAACTCGCTGGTATATGCTCTAGATTCCTTAGAATATTCCTAAATTATCTTTTGTTTTTAAAAAACTACCTATTTGGTGTTAAAACTGCTATCTAGAATGTGAAAACTGCCCTTGTCACCACGGAAAACCACTTATCATGCCTGTAATGGGCGAAGGTGGTTTTTCAGAGATAGGAAGTCTAGAATATTTGATGTCGGGTGGGAGTTGGGTCCTACTAGGCGGCAGTTTTGATGCCCTAGTCAGTTTTGAGTCCGTCGGGATTAAATGCCTGGAGGAAACTAGTGACGACCAGTGAAATGTAGTCGTCGACGTTTGTGAAGATCCTGTTAGGCGGGTTGCAGGAATACACCGATTGAAATAACCAATGAGTTTAGAAAATTTCCTAGCACTGTGGGAGATGATGTCGGTAGTTAAGATGATGCCGAACATATTTGTTGCCACTGCTGTTTAGCAAAGACCACCGATGAATATTGGGATCTGCTGGAGTGATGATGGAACATGTGAAGACTACCAGTAACGGAGAAGGGAGGCCACTGACGTAGAATACGGTGTGGGGGGCCCACACCACATGGCACCCCCACACAGCTTGCTAGTACCTCTAGGTCTATGCACAGGTCTGCGCAACCAGGTACAGTAGGTACCCTGTAACAATTAAAACTCCACAGAAAAACTTTCATATAAGGCAGAAAAATGAATTCTAATCGAATAACAATACTTTTACCCACTGGCCAATTGACCTAAGGACACTGATGACATAGGTAGAGATGTGTTTGTGCAAGCAAGATTTTGCACAAAGAGAATATGCAGAGAATATTCCTTGTGACAAATCTGTACGATGAGGGGCAAAATTGTTTTGCCTTTTCCTGCAACTTTGTCTGATTTGGGCAAATTGACAGTCGATCTATAGGTTTTTGGGCATCCTGAGCATGATGGAAGGGCTTTATTTTTCCCAAACTACTTCAAAATTGTAGCTACCTCTCAATTAGGTATCCATTCCCTGAATTGAAAACCTCATAGATTTGGCCTCCAATGTCTGATCTGGATGAAACAAAAGGTGATCTCGACTATCTTAGACCTTCTGAATACAATGGTGTTCTTAGATTTGCAGCAACACACTCCAAAATGAACCTGCAATATAAGGCACAAAGAGGAAACCCTCACAAATTTGACTTTTCCATCAAGTCTTTTTTATTCTCCAGGTTATCATTCGATGCAAGAGAAGAGCATACTCAACTATCAAGATCCACAATGAATTTGCATTCAAATCTTTCAAAAATTTGTCTAACAAGAAGAAATTCCACCTAGAGAGCTCTAATACCATCTAAGAGTTGGCTAGATAGGAGCCACCCAAAATCTAGGACTTCATGAAAGCACAAGAGAGACAATATAAGAGAATAATAATCTATTCTATCAATGAATGCAAAATTGTGTGTATACAATGTACATGAGAACCTTGCTTATAAAGACAAGGATGAGAGCTAAGATGTTGTAGTCATGTGACAACTGTCTTAATCCTATGACATGTGACAACTATAACATATGTGGAGGATAAGATAACTATGAGACAACTATCAACAACTAGAAACAACTAGACACAACTAGAAACAACTAGAAACATCTAGTAGACTCACTAAGTCAACTTAACATGTGAATTATGTGAGAGAATATTATTTAATTAATAAATAGTTAAATAATATGAATTATCCTAACACAAGGGAAACTAGATAGGAAATATCCCTATTCACACTAACAAAACCAAGTGCAAGGCAAGAGCCACATCAGCAATAAAGAGAGACCCAATCTCAAAGAAGAGAGATGCTCAGGTAGCAGTGCCCATTGTTGATAAGGAAAAGGGAGAAATAAGCATTAATAAGTTCCAGATAACCACAGTGGATCTGAGGCACACTACTGCTGAACAAGAGGGGTAGGAAGCTAAGGAGAGTATAGATGCATTGATTGCCAGAATAAATAAGGCCAGGGCTAAGGATCAAGAATATAAAGAGCAAGTTACTCAAATGCAGGCCTTCATTAAGGGATTGGTGGCACCAACAGATGTTCCCATCATAGCTTCTACATCCCTAGCAATAGTGTCATAGCAGGAAATAACTGGGCTGGATGTGCAAAAACATCAAGCCAATATAATGAATAAGTGGTCTGAATAGTTCTTACAGGATGGAGAGGAAGTACTGAAGACTACATTGTCTAATTGGGACATGTTGAGTAACATGAAGAGCAAGGCTGACAAATTAAAGAAAGAGGTAGGCCAAAGATTGATAAGGAGTGGTTAGGATTTGATTACACTGAAAGACATGAGGAAAGCTGATATCAACACCCTCATGACTAAAAAGATCCTAACGCCTCAAACACTTCCTCAGATGGACACATGGTTCGAAGATATAGTATTTGAAGTCAACATTCTGAAGAGATGTAATTCAAGGGGAGTTGATATTAGTGTAAAGGTACATGAGCTTTTGTCGGAAGAGTTTAATATTTTAGAAATTTTGGAAGGTGAAGTTGAGGGAAAAGTAGAGAATCAAGATGAAGATTTTGCAGTAAAGGCATTCAGAGATAATTTCCATTTAGCAGTTGAGGATCCTCTCCAACATTTCTCTGAAGACACGATTGATAAAGCCATGCGGATGAAGGTCAAGATTGAGGCATACAATGAAGAATTAGCTAGTAGAACTAATAGATGGATATCTTTGAAAGAGCAGTTGAAAGCTCAAGAGCATGCTGCTGAGAAGGCCAACGTGCAAGATCGAGAAGAGATAAATAAGGCTCTTAGAGCATATGAGCTTGTCTCAGGCATTGGATGTAGAATAATAGAGGGGCCATCTACAAAAGAAGAGTCTAATGAGAATGCGGAATGAAGCGGTCGTATTGACCAAATCATAGATTCAGAGAGTATTTGCTCATGCCTCATAGATAGTTGCCAACTGGCAACTTGTGCCACGTGTATTATTTTGTTGACTCAGTCAAAGTGATGTTGACCATTGATATTTTGGGATTGATCCTAACCCTTGGATCATTTGTAATTGCATCCTTGCCTTTTTCTATAAAAGGAGATGGATTGCCATTTGTAAAATATTCGAAGCTTAATTGAGATAGAATTGGTGATTAGTGCGCACTTAGTGTACAATTGTGTTGCTTAGTGTTTCCTCATTATTCTTTCTTGAGATTATTTGTAAATGTGTACTCTTTTGCATACTTGAATGAAGATGGAGACCTTTTGATTACAAACAATCACATATCTTGCGTAATCTGTGAATGGATTCTGGATGTGTAACTGTGGATTGTTGCACTCAATAGAGGTGCATTCACAAAGTGCATGTTGTTTTCATTCTTTTCCTTTGAAGATTCATACCTGTCATCTGTAGTCATGGACTGTCCTGGCAAAACATGGTTTGGTTCATCTCCTTTCATGAAAGTATCTAGGATGCATGTGGATCAGTGATCAAACTTCACTTAATTTCAGTAAATTTACAATTCCAGTACATTTTATTTTAAATTTCATAAATATCATCATCACAATTGCAAATATTGACAAATGATAAGCAAAACATAACAAATATGCAGATATATGTAGGTAAATGAACATCTTATACATATTTGAGCAAATTGCATGTAACATTGAAAATATCATGCAATTACTTAGAAATTATGGCAAAGAACATGGAAATATCAGCTTATAGGCACAATATTTAGAAGAATTTAAAGTGCAAAAGTAGAATTGAGTGAAGATTAGTTCAAATTTAAGCAAATTCAAAGGAACTAATCAAATTTACAAAGATCATTCTAAACAATTTCAATCAGAATAAAGATCAGAAGAATTGACCAAACTTAGGATACATTCATGCATATATCCACATAACTTAACTAGAGATAGTAAGATTTAACATAATTGAGTGGTAAATTCATGCAGAATAGGTATACAGGATAATATCCAGATGGAATTACTTCAAATTCATGCGGAAGGCCCCAAAGTGATAACAACATCATCGCATCAAACCACTGAGTGACTGTCAGAAAGTCATGTCCTAACTAACAGAGACTTGAGATTATAAATTCATTTTGAATTTATCGTATCTTCCAAGATGATAAAGATTTGTTATGTTTAAACTTTTATTTGTGTTCATAAGACTAATAACCATATCAACAGATTCCACCAAACAAAAACAGTGAATCAAAAAAAAAAATGCATTCTAAATCTACACAAGTGTCATTTGCCTTGTGAAACAACCAAAATCCAAATCATTTGAAGCCATCCATGAAAGAAAACAACATCACAGTTCAAAACACTGCTAGGTTATCCACTAGATAAAAGCACCAAACATTGTATGAACATATCACTTTAATTTAAACCCCACCAAGCACCATCTTGAGCTCAAAAACCGTGCATCTCTCCACTAAACAAAATAGAGGGTCTCATTGAAATACATGCAAGAATCATCCAACAAAACCAGTGCTCGATTGCCAGACCTCTACAAAACAAAACAACAAAAATCCAAATCTGCAGGCAGGATAAACCATGACCACAATACAAGACAAAACAAAAGAAAAAGAACAAAAGAATTTATGCTATTTACCTCGGTGGCTATAAACAATAGTAAGCAGACTATAGCAAATTTGTGGAAAAACCAGCTAGGTAGACTGCCCAAGTTCACAACATGGTTTTTTAAATGTCCAGATCTCAAGAGCCCCACAATGCATCATGCCACAACACATGGCCTAGACAAACCTTGTACAACTACCACATGCCTCCATACGTGCCCACCGAGATACCTTCGAAATAGGCTCGCCACTCATCACATAGACACGTCAACAACCTCTAAAACATTAGAAACTCATCAAAAAAATTCCCCTACTCATTTTTATTGGTGGGAATATTTTCCCCCATTTTTGCAAATGGAAAAAACTCCAAAACTCCTGCAAAAATTGGCAGGCCAATGACAAGAAAGCAAAAAAATCAAGGAAAACTCTATTTTCTAAATCCTTCTACTATAGACCTTAGAAAACCAAGCTTTTCCTTGTGTTGGTGTGGTTTTCAAAAACAAAATTAATAGGTTTTAGTGTATTGAAAACATTAGTCCCAACTTTAGGCAAGGAGTAATTATAACAAAACTCTTCAATATCATCATGGAGAAAACTTCACAATCAAAACCTATTAGGCCACCTTATTGATTGCAACTTTAAATCACATATTTTGCTAAAAATGCTCTTGTTCTTTAAGGTCTCTCCAAACTCACCGCCGATGGATTTCTCTACAATTTCTCTTGATCCATTCACGATTTAGGCAGCGAACCTACTTTAAACCGTGTATTTTTGGAATCTTTTCCAGGCTTCGAAAAGCAAAATTATCAAAACAACGTTTAGTTTACTTTTTGAATTTACCATTTAGTCTTGGGAACATAACATATTCACAAAAGTATATTGGAATTTGGACGGCTTTCGGTGGATTCATCTCTGTATGGTGGAGAATATACACAAGCAACATGTCATGTGCTGTCTTTTTCAATCAGTTCTCCATTAACATAGGCAGACATTCACTGGAAAAAATTTGTTAATTGGTCTGCAAGTGAACCCACACCTGGGCAACCCCACGCATGCTTTGCTTCCTTGATTTCATGTCAGAATGACTAAGATGCCCACCATAGAAAGCTGCAAGGACACTCGGTACCACTTTTATTGTTTCAAGAACCGTCCAAAATTCTAATCATATTTTCACCTTTAGTTGCCGTCGGTGGTTGGATGAATGGTTGGTTTGAGTCTTCCATTGCTTTATATACTTAACATGTTCTTCCCTTTACTCACAAAAACATTCTATCTTCTCCAAGCTTCCCTTATCTGGGTTGTTGGCCTTAGCTTGTAAATCAATTCTATTTGCCTTGTTTAACAATTCTGCAATGGCAAGGAGCAAGGGAAATCCACAAGTTCTTATTGTGAAGCACATAATCAGAGTCCTCTGTAGGTTTGCCAGTTCCCATAAGGCAGATGGGTATGCTCTTTCTTCAAAGAGCAGAAGGCATTTCAGCTCAAGAGATGAGTTCAGATCGTGTGGTGGCCTCCCTGGTGATGTCCCTAAGGGACACTGTGCAGTGTATGTTGGTAGTGAACGATCTAGGTATATCATCCCCACTAAGTATTTGAATCATTCTCTCTTCAGGGAATTGTTGGATAAGGCCGAGGAAGAGTATGGATTTGATCACCAGATGGGACTTATAATTCCCTGTGAGGAGGTTGCTTTCCAGTATCTGACGTCCATGTTGGGGAAAAGGGTGTAGCATTAAGAGATATGAAAGTGGATGAACTCATTGTTTGTTCTTGGTCAAGAGAAATAGGCCTCATTGTTTTCAGGTCTGAGGAGCACCATTTCAGTCAATGTTGCTTACATCTTATCCTTTGAAGAGATGGTTGAAGCAAAAGCAAGGGCTTAACAGGCGATCAGGCCAACCTGTGTACAGTTTTGGGCTGATGTCCGATTGAGGCCACCAGAAAAATATTGTTGTACATAATTATACTTGTCATTATAATGTACATTTTCTGTAAACAAGATTAAAAATCTAAGAACTCGTCAATGGACTGCATTTTTTTCTTTGACACTCTGCTCTTAATCTTTTGTTTATGCCTCTCTAGATGTAAAGGCCTCAACAATTCTGCCATCTTGCATATAATAAGGTTTCCTAGGCATCTCTGTCATATGGATATGGGAGAGTTTCTTGTTTGGTGGATCTTAGCCGACGGAATTTTGTTTTTACGCTCTTATCAACTTTACTATTACAAATAACATTACTGCAATAACAAGATTGAATTTTGTAAAATTGAAAAAATACACACCTTCACATGTGGCATAAAAGATGTTGGGAAATTAAGGATGGAAATTGACAAACCAGTACTGAAGTTTTGTAAATAAGTGTTTTTAAAATTGAGATTTTGAAGAAAAATATTATGTGGGTTGTTTAAACAAAGACATGATATTTGATAATAATTAAAGTTTTTTTTACATTTCACTTTATTTTAGAAATAAAAAAAATGAAATCACATACATCAAAATTACAATTTAAACAATAGTTTGTAATGATTAGAATCAAATAGCCTAAACTAAGTGGGCTTTTACACTGTGATAGACAATTGTATTAGAGGAGATCATCCTTTACCTTTAGGAGATTCTATCGTTTAAAATGCTATAGAAAAGCTAATTTGGTTAAGGTAATTCCTTAGTATCCTATCTTTAAAATATTGCATGTTTGCCAATATTCACAAGGTTAAAAGAAATGTTATCTATATCAAATAAAATCTAAAATACTTCAATGATAGGGTTAGAATCCTATTATAACATTAAGGACACTAGCTTGTCAAAAGACTAAAAGAATCAAATTCTCATGTGTAGATTTGTGAGTTGCAATTATTGAAGGAGCTCAAATTTGGTTTAAAAGAATCAAATTCTCATGTGTAGATTTGTGAGTTGCAATTATTGAAGAAGCTCAAATTTGGTTTACATTGCATGGGTAGAGACCACAATTTCTCTCTAAGAGATTCTATCATATAAAGTTCCCATAGAAAATATAATTCAAGTATGGAAATTCCTTGGCAAATGCATGCTTGGTAATATTATCAAAAGCATAAATATAGATGATATGAAAAGATAAGTTGTCCAAAGTTAAAAAATCCAAACAACTTGATAAGTGGGATCAAAACTCTCATTATGGCACAATACTCCGCTTAAATATAAAATGGTTCAATAGTTAAACAATTAATAGTAATTATACACTTCATTCACATGCAAAAGTGGTAAACTATTGTATTTTTATTGGCAAAAAAATATTTGTAACTGCTGAATTGTTTGATATTTAAGAATAGCCATAACATAGAATACAAAAGAGTCTCAAAGACTAAAATAATCATAGACTTATAACTACAATTGTGAATCATGGTGATGTAGTGAGGAAACGGATTAAAATTTGCTATTAATCCTTTTTACCCCATTGTTGTACCAAGTTGCACAACATTACTATAAATCGACTAACTACATAGAAATTAATTCACATCAGAAAACTATTACTATATATTTTTCTTCATGTTCAGCGAACCCACACCCTGTATCAACAAACATTATAACTCCTGACATATTTCTTTTATAACATATTTTTTTACTATTAGATTCCATCATGGGTAATGCATATAGAGGGGAATGTCTATATAAAGACAAATTTGATTCCAAATCAAGAAAGGATTGTCTATTTGGTTTTCACCATTTGTATCTTCAAACACTAAAGCAAGATAACCAAATAAAGCAACAAATGTTGAAACAAAGGAAAAAATAGCAAAATGATGATAGAGGATATCACCACATTTTGAGAAAATTGTTCTCAAAAATTCAAATTTTATAACTTCAATCCCAAAATCCAAGATGTATTTATCATTCTCTCCAAACCAAATCAAATATCTATCTAGATTCTAAAATGGAGGATCACAACAATTAAAATGAACTCAAACAAGGTGTTTTTCCATACCTAGTGATGTGACACTAAGTATAGAATTGAATGTAGTGTTTGTATAGTTGCAAAATTAAAGGGGGCATTGTCGCTATTAAAATTTTTCTCAATAATACAAATTTTATAAATTTAATTTCAAAATCCAAGATGTATGAACATCATTTTCTCCACAAACCCACATGAAATATATATTTAGATTCTAAAATGGAGGGCCACAACCATTTAAATGAGCCCAAATAAGGTGTTTTCCCATACCCAATGATGCAACACCAAATATGGAATTGAATGTAGTGTTTGTATAGTTGCAAAATTAAAGGGGGAATTATCTTTCTAATAATAGCAATTGTTTGTAACTATTTTTTTTTTTGTGGAAAAAGGGAAATTGAAGTGTCATATACTAGCTATTTTAGATCTTAGAGATCAATTAGAAGTCTTTTTCCTTGTTGTTTTTGGGTTGCATATAGGAAAAATTTGTTTACATTGAGAGTTACAGTAAGAGATGTAAATTTCTTGTTTCTGAAAATAAAGGAATTTAAAAAAAAAATTAAATGATTATTAATTAGTATTTGTGATTATAGTGTTTATCCTAGTTCACATTATTTTTAATGCATTTTAGTTCCAATTTGAATATTGGATCAAAGCATCTAGATTTGAGTGTAAATCTATATGAACAGAGGTTCTTCTATATCATTTTGGTATCAAAGAAAATAAAGATGGCTCAATAAGGAGTTCATCTAATCTAGGGAATGAGAGATAGAATGAATGTAGGGCCATGGAAGAAAAATGGTGAAGAATGGCTTAGGACATTAGAGGTCATTAATGTTATACTACATCTAGATGATTATGAATAATAACAAGAGAACATGGGCAGTGCATCTAGGGGGTAGATCCTATGGAAAGGCTCATTGAGGTTGTATCCAGATAAGGATGTAGAGTGAAGGTTGAGATTACATGTTTTAGGGATGAACTCAACCCTAATTTAGCCATAGAGTAGGTTTTGTTGGGAGTTTTCAATCTCAAATCCAATATGCTCAATTGATGAGATACACGGGTTTGACTACTACAAAATAGAAATATGAAAATTGTATGCAAATCTGAAATTAAGTTTACTTGATCTTAAAATTACCATGAAGAGATTTAATGGATTCAAATCAGAAAATTGAAAAATCAGCGAACACCATTATTCATCACATAACACAAAATTTATAGTGGAGAAACCCTTGTAGGAAAAAAACTCTACATAGAAACCCTCGTATTAACTTTGAGAACAAGATTAGAATACAACCATACTTCCCAATCTCCTCATTACCTCCAATTTGATAGCATACATGTGTACCTATGAAATATCTAAGTTCTGTTCAACTCTATTCCATTCCTCAATCAATAAGATTCTATTTATATATAAAATACTTGTAGAAATATTCATCAGTACATAGATAAATTGATGCAGGAGCATCCCTAGTTTAAGAGAAATCTTGCATCAACCAAAAACATTTGCATTTTAGTTTGTTGGCATTTCAGTTTGTTTCTTTTCATTTTCCAGTCAGTTCAGTCAGTAACAGTTTCTGTATTTTGGTCTGCATTCTACCACAATTGCATTTTAGATCTTGCGGAGTTGGACTTAACATCTAGACACATTCATGCACAACATATCCAAATCTTAGATCATTTGGATGGGGTATTTGTAAGATATCACTATTAGAAGATCGACTATTTTATCAGAATAGAGCATCCTGACAGTCTCAGACAGTCAGCTAAAGGAGAAGACTTGGGGGGCATTTCATGACTTGCAGAGCTAAATGACACATCATTCAATGTTGTTTAGTTCATGGCCGACCTTCTCTAAGATCCGCACACCATTCCATTCAATTGTGGAGGAGTTCTTCATGATTAGGTCTGACCTATACATGTACCCATGTTACAGCTCTTCATTGGAGTTTGTGATCCTCCTTGGCCAACGTGGAGGAATCTTATGTTCCAGAGATGATATATATTGATGTAATAGATGCCTAGGAAATTAGTGAGTTACATAGAGATAGTTTATAGATTGAATTCTTTGCGAAGGAGCTTCAAAGCTAAATCTTGTGCATATTGTGTAACTAAGTAATAAGGCCTGTGAGCCCTAATTGTAACCCCGCATGTTGCCAACCAATTTGTATTTGGATTCTTTGATATACTGATTGCCTGAATCTACATTTGCTTTATATCTTTGAGTTGTTTCTATTTTGTTTACTCTAGCTACATGGCTTGGACAATTCACTTTATGGACCCTCCTAACCGTGACTACACCAAGTGGTATTAGAGTGAAAGTTCAAATCTTTGGGAGCAAATTGAGTGAAGTTGGTGAAGGAGTTCCATAAGATATTGTTATGAATAGATCACCAAATCTGAGGTAGGTTACTTGTGTTGCAACCGATCACCGATTGTGAGGCAGTTGTCACCTTGTAGCCCGATCACCGAATTTGAGGCAATTACACTTGATCCTAGGAAGAATGCCGCTGAGGAGAATCCCTACTGTTGGAACAATGGCTGGATGAATGGATGAGATGATGGAAATGATGAAAACCATGCGAGTTCATTTGGATATTGTTGAAGAAGATAGGCAAAGAGGACTTACACCTAGACCTAATGTTGAAAGTGATGATGATGAAGAATTTCAATTCACTAATCAAAATGGTGAAACCCTAGGAGATGAAAAAGAAGAGGAATCGGACCAAGTTAAGATGTTGTGAGCTATTTCAAAGATTGTAAAAATACCTAGAGTTGATGTACTAAACTATACTTGCAATTTAAACCTTGAGGAGTTGATTGATTGGATAAATGATATAGAATAATACTTTGAGTATGAAGAAATTGAAGATCTAGAGAAGGTGAAATTTGCAAAGACAAAGCTGAAAGGGCATACTTTTATATGGTGGAAATAAGTTCAGTTGGATAGAAACATAAGAGGAAAAGAAAAGATTACAAAGTGGGACATGATGGTTATAAAATTGAAGAACCAATTTATACCTGCTGGTCCTATGAGTTGGAACTGTTGAAGAGATTGTAAAACCTGAGATAAAAGGAGAAATCTGTGAAGGAGTACACTGAAAATTTTCATTATATGATCATAAGGATAGGGCATAGTGAAGCAAGAAAGGAGAAAATGGCTAGATACATCAATGGACTGAGATTGAACATTCAAGAAGAATTGAGTTTGGTAAGGATGACAACACTAGAAGAAGCATATCAGTTTGCCTTGAAGGTTGAAGAAAAGTTGAATAAGAGGCATGATCAAAGACAAAGAGGAAAAGGAGGAAAATTTCAGAGAGGTAGAACATTTTACAGAGGAGAGAAATCATATGCGGAGTAGAATAGCCAAGAGAACACATTCAAGGAGGATAGAGATAACAAAAAATACTAGAGAGATGATAGAACTTTCTACTATCGAGGAAACCCTAGTCCATACCAAAGTGGAGGATATAGAAGAGACAGAAGAGGACCTGATAGGAGAACATTCAGAGAAACTTATTTTAAGTGTGGAGGTGAAGGACATAGAGCATTTGAATGTAACCATGAGGGAGTACAAGCAAGAGAACATAGAACAATGGAAGAGTAAACTATGTGGAAGAAGAACCTGTTGGATCACTGAGTTTAGTTGGCAAACCTGAGAAAGGAGAATCACTTGTGATGAGAAGAGCACTATTTCAAGTAGAGACAAATGAGGAACCACCATAGAGGAAAAGCTTGTTTAGAACCAGATGCAAATCATGAGGTAAATGTTGTAAAGTTGTAATTGATAGTGGTAGTTCTGATAACCTAGTTTCAGAGGAGATGGTGACTAAGTTGAAGTTGGAAAGATTGAAACACCCTAAGCCCTATCAACTAGCATGGATTCAGGATGATCATAAGGTACTGGTGAGTGAACAATGTTTGGTGAAATTTCATATTGGATCTTATCATGATGAAGTATTGTGTGATATTATGCCTATGGATGTATGCCATATTTTGTTGGGTAGACCATGGCAGTATGATAGAAAAGCTATACATGATGGGAGAAAGAATACATACACGATAAAATCAAATGGAAAGAGAATTACTCTGATTCCTTTGGAAGATGATCCTAAGAGTGAAGTATGTAGGAATGCTACAATCTATTTGGTAGATGGAAGAAAATTTTTGGATTGTTTGAGACATGAGAATATGTGTTATGCTTTGATTCCTAAGAAGCCTGAAACATTGAAGGAGACTGGAGAATCACAACCGGAGATAACTGAGTTGCTGACAAAGTATGAAGACATTATATCTGATAATGTACCTGAAGGATTGCCACCAATTAGGAGTATCAATCATCACATGGATCTTATACCTAGAGCTAGTTTGCCTAACAAAGCAACACACAGAATGACATTGGGAAAGAATGAAGAATTGAATAGATAGATACATGAGTTGTTGAGGAAGGGTTGACTAGAGAAAGTTTGAGTTGAAGGATGGAGAATGGAGAATGTGTACAGACTCTAGAGCAATAAACAAGATCATAGTTAAGTATAGATTTTCTTTACATAGGATGTATGATATCATGGATTGTTTGAGTGGAGCAAAATATTTTACAAAGATAGATTTGAAGAGTGGATACCATCAGATCAGAATTAGAGAAGGAGATGAATGGAAAATTACTTTTAAGATAAATGAAGGATTGTATGAGTGGTTAGTGTTGCCTTTTGGATTGACAAATGCACCAAGTACTTTCATGAGATTGATGAATGAGGTTTTGGAGAAAATCTTGGGTAAGTTTATTATTGTATATTTGGATGACATTTTGATTTTTAGTAAGACAAAAGAAGAACATTTGTGGCACCCAAGACAAGTATTGCAAAGGCTGAGAGAAGAAAAATTGTTGATAAACATCAAGAAATGTAGTTTCATGAAGGAAGAATTGGTATACTTGGGATTTGTGATTTCTGCGGAAGCATTGAAGATGGACCCTGAGAAAGTGAGAACAATTTTTGAGTGGCCTACACTGGAGAGCATTGGAGAAGTTAGATCATTTCATGGATTAGCTAGTTTCTACCAGAAGTTCATCAGAAATTTTAGTTTAGTATGTAACCCTATGATAGAGACAATGAGAGGTGACATAAAAGACTTTAAGTGGACATCAAGAGTAGATAAAAGTTTTGAATTGTTGAATGAGAAAGTGATAGAGCAACCTATGTTGGCATTACCAGATTTCAATAAGGTATTTCAAGTAGATTGTGATGCAAGTGGAATGCAATAGGAGCAGTGTTAAGTCAAGAAGGTAGACCTATAGCATATTTCAGTGAGAAGTTGAATGATGCAAGGAGAAGATATTCAGTTTATGATTAGGAGTTCTATGCCATAATTCAAGCCTTGAAGAAGTGGAGACATTATTTGTTGCCTAAGGAGTTTGTGTTGTACACAGATCATCAAGCTTTGTAATATTTGAACAGTCAAGGAAAGTTTAATTAGAGACATATGAGATGGGTAGAATTCATGCAGACTTATACTTTTGTGTTGAAGCATAGGAGTGGAAAATCAAACAAAATTGCATATGCCTTGAGTAGGAGAAGGAACTTGTTGACAGAGATGAGAGTTGAAGTGTTAAGATTTGATGAATTGAAGAACATGTATGAAGAAGATTTTGATTTTACAGAACCTTGGAAAGCATGTAAGGAACCTATTGTGACAGAATAGGAGTAAGTGGTTGGGCTATTTCATTCAAGAAGATATGTTATTTAGAGGAAATCAGTTATGTATACCTAGACGTTCCATGAGAGACAATCTGATCAAGGAAAAACATAGTGATGGATTAGCAAGACATTTTGGTATTGATAAGACAGTGGCTTTGGTAAGTGAAAATTAGTTTTGGCCTCAAATACATAAGGATGTTAGGAAATTTGTGCAGAGTTGTAGAGTTTGGCAAGTTGCAAAAGGGAGTAGTCAGAATACTAGGTTGTATAAATCTTTGACAGTACCGGGGAGACCTTGGGAAGACATAAGTATGGATTTTGTAATGGGATTGCCTAAGACACAAAGAGAACATGATTCAATATTTGTAGTGGTGGATAGATTTTCAAAAATGACATATTTCATACCTTGTAAAAAGACAACTGATGCAGTGCATGTAGCTAACCTATTTTTCAAGGAGATTGTGAGATTGCATGGATTACCTAAGAGCATAATTTCAGATAGAGACACAAGATGGATATTTTTGGAAGACACTTTGGAAGAAGATGAAGATAGATTTGAAGTTTAGTTTAGCATTTTATCTACAAACTGACGGAGAGATAGAGGTAGTTAATAGGAGTTTGGGAAACTTGTTGAGATGTTTGGTTGGAGAGAAAGTAGGAAGTTGGGATTTGATTCTTGCACAAGCAGAGTTTGTATACAATAATTTAGTGAATAGGAGTATTGGAAGAATACCTTTTGATATTGTGACAAGAACTAACCCTAGAGGAGTAACAGAGTTGAGAGATATCGGTATGGAAGATAAGAGTACATAAGCAGAATAATTTGTAGGACATATGGAGACAGTGCATAACCAGGTGAAGAAGCATTTGGGGGAAATGAATAGCATGTATAAGGAGAAGGCAGATGAGAAGAGGAGATAAAAAATTTGTAGTGGGAGATGAAGTGATGGTATACTTGAGAAAAGAAAGATTTCCAGTTGGGACATATAACAAGTTGAAGATGAAGAAGTTTGGACCATGTAGGATACTTAGAAAGTTTGATTCAGGAAATGCATATGAAGTGGAGTTACCAAAGACATTAGGTATATCACCTATTTTCAACATTGCAGACCTATATCAATATCATGAATATGAGATCAATGACAGCATAGAAAAAGACTTGAAGAAGTAGTTACCACAACAAGCATTGGAGAAAATTGAAGACATTCCAGACAACAAAGTTGGACGCAGCACCAGAGGAAGATAATACAAATAATATCTTGTGAAGTGGAAAGGTAGACCAGAAGAAGACTCATCTTGGATTTCTCAGGTTGAGGTAGACCGTCTTGGTTTTCCTCTAACACCGACAAAGTGAGGGACTCACTTTTCAATAACCCCATATGTCTGATGCAAGAACATCCCTAGTTCAAGAGCAATATTGCATCAACCAAAAACATTTGCATTTCAGTTTGTTTCTTTTCATTTTTTAGTTAGTTCAGTCAGTAGCAATTTTTGTATTTTGGTCCGCATTCTACTGTATTTGCATTTCAGATCTTGCGGAACTGGACTTAACATCTAGATACATTCATGTACAACATATCCAAATCTTAGATCATTTGGATCAGGTACTTGTAAGATATCTCTATTAGAAGATCGACTATTTTCTTAGAACATAGCATCCTGACAGTCTTAAATAGTCAACTAAAGGAGAAGACTTGCGGGGCATTTCACAACTTGTGGAACTAAATGACACATCATTCAATGTTGTTTGGTTCATGGCCGACCTTCCCTGAGATCCGCACACCATTCCATTCATTTGCGGAGGAGTTCTTCATGATTAGGTCTGACTTATCCATGTTCACATGTTACAACTCTTCATTGGAGTTTGTGATCCTCCTTGGCTGACATAGAGGAATCTTATGTTTCGGAGATGATATATATTGATGTAATAGATGCCTAGGAAAGTAATGAGTTACATAGAGATAGTTTATAGTTTGAATTCTTTGTGAAGGAGCTTCAAAGCTAAGTCTTGTGCATATTGTGTAACTGAGTAATCAGGCTTGTGAGCCCTAATTGTAAGCCCGCATGTTACCAACCAATTTGTATTTGAATTCTTTGATATACTGAATGACCGAATTGGCATTTGCTTTATATATTTGAGTTGTTTTCGATGTGTTTACTCTAGCTGCACGGCCTGGATAGTTCACTTTGTGGACCCTCCTAACCGTGACTGCACCAGAAATGCACCTAACTTGCAAAATCTAATGCCCACCTTTGGGAATATATCAAACAAGCCAAAAATATCCTTAATTAAAACCTCTTATAGGTTGTCATAATTTTCTATCAATAGACGGTCTCAAAATTAGTTGATTCCTTACATGTAAGAGTCTAATAATAACATATTCTCTTACACTATGTCATAAGCCCAAAGTAATTGATTCCATGTAAGAGACTAATAATAACAGATGCTCTTACACCATGTCATAAGCCAATAATAGACTTGGGCATCCCACTTTTACCTGTTACCATCCCAAGGTAAGAATTTTATGTTAAAATTTACCGTAGATTGTTAGTATTACTGTAACAAAATAATTACCATAGTAAATGATAGATTATTACTATTACTGGTACCAGTAATTAAATAATTACCTTTTTTCAGTGGATCCTTAATCCCTTATGAATAAATTTACAAATTTAACACCATAACTACAAGGATGTTGGAAATCCCCAAGAACCTTGGAACTTTCTAAGAATAGTGGAAACCATGTCATGCGATTACAATCTTGCTGGCACCTTAATCCTATCATTCTCCCACTTGACATCATACATTGTAAATACATCCATAGGAATAACCAACAAGGGAAAAGCATCCCTTAGCCAACCATGTACCATTAATTATTCAACATGATTTTGTCCTCCAACAAGACACCTACAAAAGCAACCAAGATAACCACCATCTCAAGAAAGAACTCCTCATATCATGTCACCCATGATAAGACAAGGAACATGCCAAGGTGAAAGATATCAACTATCCCTAAAACCTACACCAATCTATACATGTTCATACAAGCATCAAATTCAAATTGTAATGAATGACTATGAATAATTGCCACACTCATACCAATTGGAATAGAAACCATAGTAAGTTTCTAGCTCATCCAGTCCATTCATACCTCAAACTAGGATAAACAAACCATCATAGGTAGAACTTCATCAACATAACAACCCACATCTGCAAGTTATAAGTCCTTGTATATCTACCATCCTACAAAAGAAGACTCCAAGGTAACAACACACATAGACATGTGGTAAAAAACCTCTAAAGTAACTCATTACAATAAAGTGAAACTAGTCCAGGAGAGTGTCCACTCTCATATAGAAAACATATACCTTCTAGAACTCCCATTGCATGGATAATGTCAAATCTAAAAGCAAGATCAAATCAATAACAAGTCCCCCTATAGCACTTCACATAGAGGATGTAGCTAACTCCTCGATCACATAGAGTGAAAGAAACATACAATGATATGAAAAATATATCTCTCATTACCAATCCAAATAACTCCCCCAAGTCCAAACCAATGAAAAAAGATATCAAGGAGTTACCAAATTGTTACCAAAAAATAATGAAGTACAAACAACACTTGACTCCATACAAAACCTCAACTCCATAAACATAAGAAACTTCAAGAAGAAGATACTATATTAGAAAAGAGAGAATTTGCAAATCAAATCATGTCCTTGTACCACCCTAGCATGTGCCAAACTATGTAAAGTAAGATCTCCTTCAACACTCCCAAACTTTAAGGATATCAACATCTAACTTTCAAATTATGATGAAATCATGGTAGCAATAGATGTAATCCTCTCATAGAAAGTAGATCAAACTAGCCAAACATTCCCATAGCATAATGAAATATGCCCAAAGCCACTAACCATTTCATGTACCTCTCATAACAAATCATTAGAACTAACCCAAGCTCAAGATCACAAGGAGAACAATTGAAATACATAAAACCATACATCTACTTCTCAACAAGCCCTCAAAACTCAACATTCAAGACTAGTGCACAAGAGAAGAAAAGATACATATAAAGAATGCATCTAATAATTAGGTGAGAAACACTTAGATCATTCACCTACCAAGTAGAACAAGAGTGGGATACAATATTATCATATGCATACAACACGAAGCAATATAAGCTTTCAATAAAATAATAACCTTTGTCATCACGTCCATTTCTAGGTGTAGGATACTCGGTCTTTCTGCTGAAGAACATCATAAAAAGTAACAATTCCAACACATATCTCTAAGCATAAGAGATATCCAGCCTAACCCAAGTCTAGTATCCATGAGCATCCACCAATCAATCCATGTCAACTTCAAATTCAACATGCAAAATCTTGAAGTTCCAAGAAAATGATTAATACTCAAAACCAAATAGAACTACATCCTCTCCAAAGGAATAAAAATAACACCTTTACAAAAGACTCTAAGATTCCTCCATGAAACAAGATGTTAACACATCTTCAAATAACATGAAGATCAAGTATCCTCTATCAATAGAACCAAAGATGTCAATGAACCCTCACTACAACCTAAGGGCATAATCCAAGAGCTCCTTCTAACACCAACAACCAATACAAAAGATCATTCATCTTCTAATCAAAGATTATCCATGGATCTCACATAGTTAAACTATGCACTACAACAACAATAACTTAGAACCAAAATCTTGAAACAAAGAAGATAGAACACACTATGCACAAATACACAAAGCTCCCACCAAAAGTGATACTAAGCTATGCATGATATCATGATGAACATCATTATTAAAACTCCTCTAAAAGTGAATAAAGCCTCTCATGCACCACAACTTATTGCTACAGAATCTTATCAACAACTATATGAAGTACTCCAAAACCTTTTTTACTCACTTCAATAAATATTCAATCAAGGTGACCAAGAAGAGGCCTACAAAATAGAATCCACAACAACTAATTCACAAGATCTGCACACATGCAACATATCAAAGGAGAAAGACATGATTAGTGCTCCAATATCAAATAACTAATAAAAATAGTTTCAACACCACATCAGTAACATGAAGAATAGAAGTAACCAAGTACAACATGTAGATTTCAAAGACTCAAACACTAAGGGGTAAAAGTACAAATGTGTGCCACATTTTTAGCCAACAAAATAGTACGGAATGAGTCATTTTCAACCGAGTCAGACTCAAGCGAGTTCTTTTCACCTAAAACCATGTGGCGCCTATGTGCCATATACATGTCTTGTACTTTTTGGGTGAGTCTTTGTTGGGCAAGTCAGTTTCACCTGAAACAAAGCAATTAAAAACAAAAAAAGTAATGTCGACATATTTGGCAGCAGTCATTTCTAGCAGATAGTGACATGAGGAGACTATTAGGGTTTCATTCGAGTGAAAATGCTGTTGCTAACATTCTCTACAACCTTCCTCAATAGACCAACTAGGTATGTTCACAAAACCCACTCAAATGTTCTCTCAAACATATTGTACGTGATGATGTACATGTTCTCTGAAATGAACCTACACCTTTAATTTTGTATTTGAAAAGTAGAAATCCCTTAGTAACAACAAGAGACATTTGAACACTTTCAACATATCAAACTAAAACTATAAATCCAAATAAATTAGTTTGAAGTGCATTTAAATCATTTAGATTCTTTAAAATTACAAATAGCTAATTAGATTGTAGTTAATTTTGGGAAAATTAAAAAAATATAGAATAGTGTTTCTTTCAATGCATTTAGATTAAATCATTTAGATAACTCTTTTTCATTTAGTAGAGAACATGATAAAATGAAATCCCCTGATACCAACATGAGGCACTCAACAATGAAGCACCTTTTGTTGTTTCAAGGTTGAGACACCTTTCCTAACATTTTCAGTATCATGAGGAATACTTCACATTCAAAAAATCATTTTCCATCGAGATTGATTGCAACTTTAAATCACAATTTTTTCTAAAAATGCCCCTTGCCCTTTAAATCTATCCAAACTCATTGTTAATGGATTTCTATACAATTTCTCTTGATTTATTCATGATCAGGAGAAAAATTATCATCTAGGAACTGTAGACACCTAAAAGTGTCCATCCCTCACAAAGACCTAATCACTTCCGCATTCTCCTGATTTTTCCTAATTTGCCTCCATGGTTAAGTAATTGATTTTAATTAATTAATTACCTAATCATTTATTTCCCTAAAGTTCACTTCATTTGATTTATTCAAGCAAATAAATCAAATCCCATCAAAAATCCCCCTTCACATGTCCCCTTCCTCAAATGAATTAAATAAACTAACCAAGTTTATTTAATTTAATCATCTTCCACCTCATCACATTTGTGAATTTTAAATTCACTTTGGTCCTGTTGTGGAGGAAACCCCTAACTCATCCTAGCCCTTCATTTTGGCTCCAAGTCAACATGCAATCTAGGCCCTTCATTCAAATCAACTCCTCTATAAAACAACCCATTCAGCTTCATTTTCACCTCTTAGAAGACATTTTTGATCTCAAATCTGCTGTAATCCTACAATATCTTGCCCATTCATCAACTTGAGCTTCTAAAGATTGTGCAACAACCTACAAATCTGAGAACAAAATTGCAAGATTGAGGAGGACAATGGAGAGAAGTCATTACTAGCTTAGATTCTTAGTTTATTTCTATTTAGTTTGATTGATTTTCTAGGTTAGAATGCACTCCACTGGGAGTTAGGGTTAGCTATTATTTTGTTTTTTGCATGATAGCTAGCTTTTCCCCTATCTTCATTTTGTGAACCCAACGTGAATTTGTGAAAAATCTGACATTTTTGGTGATTTCTAAAAATCTATTTCTATAGGTGGCCTCCAGAGCTCAAATGGACCTCACTGTTGAGTCCAGGAGGTCTGAGAAATGAAAAATGACTATAAATTTGTCACTGGAAAAAAAAATTGAAATTTTTTTAGTTTAGGCCCCTATGTAGGGTCGTACCGTATGGATCCATATGGGGCCGTACAACCTTTGCGTAGGGGTCTAGCTAAAACATTTGGTTTGCATTGTTCAATTTCACCTTGAAGGTTAATGTCTTTGTTTGTATGTCTTAGGGTTTGAATTCATTTTGTTGCAGGGCTCACATATTTGATTTCAGGCTCATGGTTTGCAAGATTTATGTCTTGGGTTGCAGGGATTTAACAACTTGTTGTCGCAGGTGTTCATTCTATCATCGCTACCACTCAACAACCTACACTCCTTCACTACCGCAAAACCCTAACACTCACCCCCGACTACCTCACCTCCGCCTGTCATTTGACCACCCTAAACTACCCTTTCGAAAAACTGTTGTTTGTACACCCTAAAATCACCTTACATTCTCCCGTCGACCCACTATATAGTCGCCAAATCCTGCTTTTTTCCGTCAAAATCCTCCAGTTGACACTTGAACTCTTTGGTTCTTATAGTTGACGCCTAAAGATCCTATAGTTGCCACCCGGGAATGCACCCTCCACCACTTCAAATCCCCTCGGCTATGTCTTCCAGTGCCCTTGGAAGCCTAGCCTTAATTGGTTTCATCCACCAAAGTCACCTGTCTCTGTTCAAACTTCTACCTCCATCGAAAAGTCCATCATTTCTGAGATCCTTCACCCTCTATGCAACACCTTACGACTGCCCCTACAAGTCGGTTCCAAACAAGGAATGAGATTGCCAATATTCACAAATCTTGCCACCCATTGAAGCAACTCTGCCATTTGTAACACTAGTAGCCTCCCTACTTAGGTTCGTCGTTGTCCTTTTTCTCCCAACTGCCACCAATCGCTTGCCCTCATGGTTTCAAGTAGCCACCAGTCGATATGTTTAGCCCTTAGTGATTTTTGTCGCCTCCTGCGGCTAGCTAACCCTAACAACGGGTTGACAGTCTCTTAATTTTTTTTTAAAACCTACCTTTGATTTTACCGCCGAGCTTACTAGTCACGTCATTCGTTAAGTGGGTGGTCATATTAGCGATCGAGGGGGTAGGGACCATCGAGCCCCCCCTCCTTATTTTCTTTTTTTCACCAGTATTGCCTCCTGGTCACATGGGTGACAAGGGGCTCAACTAACTGAAATTGGCAGCTCCCAGACTGTTAGATCTAACTGTGCCATGTGACCATGACAAAAGTAACCACCAGTTTAATGTTGACAGTCAAGGACCCCTTGTCTGCCCCCACATGCCTAAATAGGCATTTTTTTCAAACTCACATAACTTTCTCATACGATATTGAAATTTCACAAATTTGGTGGCATCAGAAAGGTAACATAGCAAATTTTGCAACGATATAGGTTTTGATAGGTGATGATGATGTTTTGTCATTTTTTCTGGTCAAAGTCAATGCTTCATTCAAACTTCAAACATGAATATCTTGAGCATTTTTTGTCGGATTTCAATGAAATGTTTTTTCAAATTGCTCAGAATTTCATAAATTTTCTGATTCTACAATCTCTTTTTCTATAACTAATCAATATTTTTAGATATTTTGCAGATTCCACTTTTGACCTCTTTTGACTTGTGGCTCGCAAAATGATGCATCTACTTGTTATGTCATGTTTTTTTTGCTTTATCATGGAGATTTTCTATTACTAATGTCTGATTTACAGCATGTGGCATTCATGGGCTGAAGACTTTAAACTGAAACTACTAACACATTTTGATGCAGGGTTTTCTCCTTTCATGTTCATGTGTTTGGTTATCATAGGAACACTTGGTTTTGGTGCACTAAAATGAACATAACTTTTTGTTTTCACATGGTTCTTGGGGACTTAAAATGAATCACTATTTGCATTGTTTGGTGACTTTGCTTGTGTTTTTGAAGTGTGTATGCTCTTCTCTCATGCTCTAAGCAATCTTGGCAATCAAAAACACTTCTTGAACACTTGCATTTGTCACACCACACATCTATTTTCTAAGGTCAATGAACCCCCATGCAAGTGTGAGCAAGTTCACATGTGTATGCTCTCCCCTTGCGACTTAGTGCGAGCATGGGGATCAAAAACATGTTAACTTGTCTTACTTTTTTTAGCCTTAGAGCGGGCCTGCTCTTGAGACACATCCGAAAGGAGAACTCATTTGTGATCCCAAGCGGGACTTTCATCTGGCCCACTGTATAAGTTGAGGATAAGGCAAAAGTAAAGTCTAACCAGTATGAGCACTCACCATTCAGTGCTAGCTCAAAAGGAGGCGTACCTATGGGTATATTAAACTCCTACTAGGGTTAGTTAGAGCCTTAAATGGCTTGCTAGATGACCGTGGGGTGCCAGTCCCCTAGATATTCACTAGAACCCTTTTGTTTAGTGGCCAAAAACCCTCTATTTGTTGACGTAGAAGGGTAACCTTTGAAGCCACCCCGATTCATGTGGTTCTTAGTAGAGATAGTAGGGACAATCCTAAGGTTTGGTGGGGGGACAAGCCTTGGGAACCTGAAACTTGGTATGTGTGAGAAGTGAGTGCCGTGGAGGGGAGCTGGTGCTACCAAGATCCTGGAGCTATCTGCTTTGAATAAGCACAGTTAGGGGATTCAACAAATATTGTCCTTGCCTAGCCTAGGATTGTGCATGTCTACAAGTGTTTGCAAAACATCACGAGTCATCAAAAACAACCAATCTGATTGCCATGTGTGTGCTTGCCTAATCATCACCCTCAACATTCTTGACCACACATTCATTCCATGACATCATCATATCCTCATCATGCCAACTCATCCTATCCTAATCACATTCCTATTCATATCTTCCATCATTCAACCTTCACATCCTAATCACCATCCTTAGCCATGTCACATCCTAGTCACATCCAAGTCATCATAATCCTATCCTAATCACCTATCTAATCATCCAATCACTCATTCCAAATCATTCCACATTACCATAATCATAGTCATCATATCCTACTTGTCATCTCCTAATCTATTTCCATCACATTCCTCATCATTCAACCACATCCCTAATCCCATTATCCTTACACATCATCCCAATCCATTACATCATAATCAATCATATCCTAATCACATTACCCTAACCATGATCCTAATCATTTCTAATCACATTCATGTCATATTTTCTTCATGTGACCTCATTATATTTATACCTTAATCATTCCTAATCATTACATCCATTCCACATCATATCCTATTCATCATTCCAACTCATCCTATCCTAATCACATCCCACTCATATCTTCATCATTCAACCTTCATATCCTAATCACCCATCTTAGCCTCATCATATCCAAGTCATCCCTAATCATATCCTAATCACATTCTTATCATGCCTCATCATTACACCTCATCATAATACTATTCTACCCTACCATTTCTAATCATTCCACCTCATCCCAATTATATCCTAATCATCATGATCATGTCCAATTCATCATGCATAACCATTACACATTGTCATCCCAATCCAATCCTAATCATTCTACCATGCATTCTACACTATCCAATCATCATCATTCTTACTCATTACACATCACCCCTAATCATTCAACCACATCCTAATCATATCCCATTCATCATCCTAATCATTTTCCTAATCATATCCAAGCCATCCTTGTCAAACCCTAATCACCTTGTTCATCTAATCCACATAATCCTAATCCATCCAAGTCATCTTTCCTAATCATTTCACATCATTCAACCATATCCTAATCATGTTCTATTCATCATCCCAAATCATTCCACCACATCCTAATCATGTCCTCATCATCATTCTTGTCATTCCATATCACCATCCTCATCCACTTCACATCATCCTAATCATTCCATATCTAAGTCATCATAATTCAAACCTTAATCATCCCGTGTCACCTTCTTCATAATCAAATCCTAATCATTACATTTCATCATCCTCTCCATTTGAATCCAATCAATTTCATACTATCATTCCACATCATATCACTATTGCATATCCTAAACATATCCAAGTCATCATCATCATCATCATTCTCTTAATCATGTCCAAGTCATCTCAATCCAATCCTAGTCAACACCCTAATCATCAACATTCATAATACAATTCACTTCTTCCTAATCCATCCAAATTATCTAATCTCGTCATTACACAACATCGTGTTCATCATAATCATTTCATATTCAATCCAAATCATCCAATCTCATCACTACACATCACCATCTTCATGTTAATCCAATTGATCACATCCCAATCATATCATAACCATTCATTCATTTTCCAATCCATTTCATCCTAATCATTCCCAATCACAATACACTATAACCATAGGGAAAACTTTGAGTATCTACTCTCCCTATCAAATTTGATTGCAACTATGTCAAAGCCACCCATTACATATCCAATTCCATTCCTCTACGCTCATAGAGGTTCCCAAACATTAGTCTTCTTAAGGTTGAAACATAGGGAGAAACTGTCAAAGCTTGATTGTATCACAAGTATAAATTCAGACCAAGAGACCTTGACATATTTTCACATCAATCAAAATCTGGGCTTAATACTCCATAGCTAGTTTAAGTCCATCCTAACAAGTGAATTCTGAAACTCATGGGTTCACTCTAATCAATCATCTCTTCCATACCTGAAGGTCTCAACAAAACCACTTTGTACTTTGAAAGGTCATTAATAGACAAGAGTACCCTTTTGGAGCTAAACTTTTTGAAGACTAATATCATTAGCCTCTATCATAGCCTGGGCCTCATCACATTCCATTATCATTCCCATAACATCCCACATTTCACAAGTCTCATTTGGTGAAGGCATGGTTGCACAAAGAAGAGAAAGGGAATAGATTCCCCTAGTCATCCCTGATTCCAAACATTCCAAACATTTCTTCCAACACATTGTCCAATCATTTCACCTTATCATAATCACATCCTATTCATATATTCATCATTGAACCTTCATGTCCTAATCACCCTTTCTAATCACATCGTTCAATCAAATTCATCCTAATCACCTCACACCTAATCATATCCTAATCATTTCTAAGTCAACCCTAACCATAACCTAATCATCCCTAGTCACCCATCTAATCATCCAATCAATCCCACACTCTATCACATCTCGTTAATTCTAATCACTCCATCTCATCATTCATCCTAGTCAAGCACAACATGATCTTAATCCCACAAGATAATATAAAATGATATGAAGACATAAGTCATTCCACAACAATCCTAGAGAACAATGATCTAGCACCCCAAGCCTCTTCACAAGCTTATCTAAGTCCACCTTGGCAACAAGACAAAGTGCCTTCAAATCCCAATTCTATCTTTGACAAGGGGAACATAAGTCTACCTCATCCATCTTATAAGCACATTCTATCACCGCTCCACCTAATGCCAATCACAAGACCACATCATCTACCCTTATTGCCATTCTGCCTACAAAGGATGTGATGCAAGGGTTATTAGCAAGGGATCAACTATCTCCATGTCATCCAACACATATGCTTTAGCCTACCAATGAGTCCTCAAATACCATGTCCAAATATTCAACCTCATCACATGGTCCAAAACATATCAAACCTATCCAAGAGTCATCTGCTTCCACTCAAAGTCAAGAGTTATGTCAAGAGCATAATCCTAATCATTTGGAAACATCTAGCCCTCATTCACATCAAGATCAAACCCCTTCCATTACACCCATCCATAACACACTTGGTGCCATATATGATCAAGCTCCCATTTATGATCATAATCCTACGTATGATCAAGAAAACCATGATGACCCTTTTGGTCCACTTTATGCATTCCATGGTCAAGAGCTTGCCACCTCCACCCATCCATGGTCCAACCAACTTCCATTTTTCATGATGAGACATGTGCCTCCCAAGAACACATACACATAGAAGATCAAAAAAATAATTTGGATCCTAATGAGCACGATCACAATCCTAATAGTCCATCCACATCCACCATCGATCCCATTTCAAATCCACCATCATATCCACTTGGTCTATCCACATTCATCCATGAGTGTTCCTCCTTGGGACAATAAACAATCTTTGTCCACTTCACCTTCTCCATCAAATAACGAACTCATTTCTAGTGTCCATACCACACATAGTCCCATTGTCAACCCAATGCTCCAAAACTAGGTATTATGGAGCTGATACATGTCAAAGTCCTCCCACGCTCATATAGCCTTGGATACACACCTCAAGGTCAACAATCTAACGATGTTGGTACCACCTCCACTCCTCCTAAGTCTATTTTCCACTGCAAACCTTATCATATTCCCAGAATGTATGTCGCCATTCCACATCCATCATCCTACAGATGTCAAAAGCATGTGACCATACACCTATCACTCTGTCCACTTCACCTCCACTACTTCCAACAGCTATCTTCCATACATTCGATAACATTCCTAATCATGACCAATTTATGCACGTATCATCTAAACATAAAGCTTGCACTCATTCCACCCACCACATGGGATTCAAAAATAAACATTTGGATGCCTCTACCAATCAAGACAAAAATCCTAAGGGTCCTAATACCTTAGGAAATCAATTCAAAAAGTCAAAGCAAAATATATCAAAAAATCGATCCAAACCCATTCTTCCAAAAGCAAAGTCCAAAAGAAAAATGGTTTGGGTCCTTAAACAAAAATCAAATAAGTCAAATGAGGCATCCACCTCTCAAAAATCCCAACCATCCTCATCCATCCAAAAATATCATTTCATTCAAAAGTTTCAAATTATTCCATCCAACAAGTCAAGCAAAAATCATAAAGATACTAAGTACATGTGGGTCCCTAAGTCACTACGCCATCCATGCACTAAGCAAACGTCACCATTGCTTCCTACACCGCCATCCACTCACAAGATTCCATGTTTAGCATGGTGTGTACAACCATTGGTCATGATTCCTTTTCACACCTCCATCATCCCATCATTCAATCATTACCCTACATACTTGCCTCATCATCTCCCTATGGTCCATGCTTTTGCATAAACATTTCATCCATCATTGCATAAGTCCTACATAATCCACTATCGTACCTTTCATGATTCACTATCTGCCTAATCCATCTCACTTTCACACATCACCCTACCAACATCGATAAGCATAATGACATTTGACATGGTCCATTTGTGACGACTTCACTCTCAAATGGGACTATCACCTTCACGGCACTAGACACTTGGGTCCCTCCTATCCATATTCCACATCTCCCATTCAAAAAGACAAAAAAGAAGTAAAAAAAAAATCAAAATTGAAAAAAGAAAAAAGGTAAAGAGAAATCCCTTTGTCCAATGGTGAAAACCTGGTAAACAGGTGCCTTGGATAAGTACCATGATGAAAACCTGGCAAACAAGCATCATGTGTAGATTGATCAGCTATGTCACTTACACTTGGGGGCACATTGTCTCATCTTCCTATCATTTTCCACCTTACCATCCTTATTCATACACCCGCATGCCTATCTTATCACATCCATTCATCCTCCCTTCCTCTTTTGATCTTGATAAAGACATGGGGGCAAAATGTTGAAACATGCCTTGGGGTATCTCTTGACATACCTTATCCTTTCCAAATGATCCTATCATTATCATTAAGTCATAAGCTTTGTCATTTCAAATCCCAAGCCTTGCACCTAGAATGGGACATGTTATTCCTATGCGACATAGCCCTTGAGATCACATTCTTGTTCTCTTATGCATACATCCAATCATTCCACTTCGCCTATCCATTTATCTATCCATCTTACATTCATTCCCTTGCACCTAGACTTGGTTCCCCCTTGTCATTGGTATCTAGCACAAAAGGCTATCTAAATTGTCATCCATTGACATCCCCAAACATATCAAAAATACAAAAAATCAAAATATCCTCAAAACCCAAAAAAAAATTGAAATATTCCTAAAAACACAAAAAAACTATCAAAACATTTCAAAAACACAAAAAAATCAAAACCTTTCAAAAACACAAAAAATCAAATATTCCCAAAATCACAAAAAAATCAAAACATTCTCAAAAATCCAAAAAAAATCAAATATTTTCAAAATCCAAAAAATCAAATATTGTCAAAGCCCAAAAAATCAAAATATTCCCCAAAACACAAAAAAATCAAATATCAACCAAAAAATCCAAGCAATAAAATCACTCGATCAACTCATCACCACTTCAATCCATCATATCATTCTAGCCAAAACAATTCTTCAAATCATTCAATTCTTCCAATCACTCCATCAAATCTCTTGATCGATCAATTCAAACATCAGATCCATCATATCATCATATCATTCAAATCAGTTCTTCTAATCATCCACAGTCCATATGGTCGAACTACGTCGCCTCTGAGCTTTCATGTAGGCAAGGCCATCTTCAATGTGCCCCCGAGGCATTAGGTCCATCCCTTAGGGCGTATCTTGTCAACCATCATAATAAGTCATCCTTTCATGAAATGGACGCTTTGATCAGACCAAAGCAATCAATCTTTGACAAGCAAACCAATCCCAAACATCAACAAGACAAGCTATTCAAACTAGCCAAATCAATCAATTGCCTCGTGATAATCATATGTCACTATCCTCATCAACTATCACATACACTATATGGAGTGGGGCATCGTCACAACCAGGATTTTGCTCCTTATACGACATGTGTCATTTATCAAACATCATCCAATCAATCATCAATCAAGTATCACTTGCCTTAGACAGGTAGGGGCATTGTTGAAACCAGACCAGGTGTCTTATACGACATTCTTCCTATCTTGAAACTAGGCCTTCTTCAACATATCACAATCAATCAAACACATATCACTTGGTAAAAGTTCCAATTGGTTGTTGGTCTAGTTTGTCTTATCTTTTATTGGATTGTTTTGCAGTCTTGTTCTTATGCTTCTCAAGGCAGTCCCTAAGTGATGAAGAGAAGAGAGCATAGAGCGAGACCTTTTTCTTTGATTGCTACTTGCGGTTTGTCTTGGCAAAATGACTGGGGCAACTTGGGGCCTTGCATGTGATCGGGATTCCATTGGGTGTGAACCAAAGACATCCTATGCATTGGAAAACCTAAATGCTTCCTTGCATCAGGACTTGCACACCTCACAGTTATCTCATTGCAGGTTCTGACAAGGTGCCATAGTTACTAGTCTGAGTCATGCATTCCTTGTCTATCATGTGCCTCTTTCACAAAGGACTACACTTTCCACTTTGGCCTTTGACATAATAAGTTCTATGATGATAAGTAGAAAAATTACAAGTGAGAAGCTCAAAATCTATCAAAGAAAGATATCATTCCCATTCTTCTAGGCAATCTTTCATTACCTCCACCATCTCTCTCTCACATCTTCATTCCTCCACCTTTATTACAGCTTACCTATAATTCATTTCTTCTATCCATTCCCCTATCTTTCTTCCTTCACCAATCCCTTTCATTTTGAGAGCCTACCCGTGTTTGTCCAACCTGCCTATCCTCTCAAGCGGGCATCATCGGCCTACCTTTCCATCATCGTCCTTTTCCTCTATCCATTTCCTGGGCTTCTTTGAAATGATGTTACTTGGTCACAACATCATCTCAAAGAGGGGCAAAATATAAACACCTAAAAGTGTCCATCCTTCACAAAGACCTAATCACTTTCACATTCTCCTGATTTTCCCTATTTTGCCTCCATGGTTAAGTAATTGATTTTAATTAATTAATTACCTAATCATTCATTTCCCTAAAGTTCCCTTCATTTGATTTATTCAAGCAAATAAATCAAATCCCATAAAAAATCCCCTTTCACATGTCCCCTTCCTCGAATTAAATAAACTAACCAAGTTTATTTAATTTAATCATCCTCCACCTCATCATATTTGTGAATTTTAAATGCACTTTTGTCTTCTTGTGGAGGAAAACCCTAACTCATCGTAGCCCTTCATTTTGGCTCCAAGTCAACATGCAATCTGGGCCCTTCATTCAAATCACCTCCTCTATAAAACAACCCATTCATATTCTTTTTCACCTCTTAGAAACAATTTTTCATCTTGTTGGTAAACATATTTGTCATCGCGAAATAACCTTTGAAATTGACCCGTCGCCCTTAGAGCAATGACAAAATTGTCCCAACAATTGGAGAAGCTGTTATTGAATTATCAGCTTTCCTCTGTGTTTGAGAGGGGCAGCTCCCTCGTATGATTGAGTTTTGGTATTTTTGTGTACTTTTAACCTGAAAGTACATAAAGGAGAAAACAAAAAACTAGGAAAAGATGAATAACAAAAACCCCAATAGTAGACATACGAAAACCAATTGAGATTCCAAAACTAATAACGATTACAAAAGGGGTTATTACCAAATAGGTTGAAACATGCAATGATGATGAAAGGAGTACAATAAACCTCAACATAAGAAGAGATAGGTCATACAAGCACATCCAAAACAAGATACTAGGAGATGGGTGTGTTTCATTACATCAATCACACAGATAATCAATGTATTACACATGTGCATAAAAGGGATTACCAATTCAACATACGAGAAATTAGTAATGATAACATAAGAACGCATTTAGAACACACGAACTAAACTACATTTTTCATTATCTTTGAAATTATACAATTCCAAAATCCTTTTTGTACATAGTGTAAACATAAAATCTTTTCAAAATCTCTCTGAAAATTTCTCTAGAGTTTCCCCTTTTTCAAAGTTCTCTCAAAAGAGTTCCCCCTTTACATTTGAAATAGCCTTGTATTTATAGGCTTCTCCCTAGTAACTACCTTGTAACCACTTTGTAACTACCTCACAACCACCTAGTAACTACCTTTTTGAAATACAAAAATATAATGAACCTTATTTTGCTTATATTTTACATCACTTTTCTAGAAATAAAGTTCATTTTCTAACTTTTCATTATAATAAGTGACATAAGTCACTTTTACAAAAAGGTAACTAAAATTTGTAAATTTCAAGTCGTGAACTTTGCTTAGTTGCTTTCCATCTTCGTCAGCTCCATTTCAGTGGCCATCTTTTCATATCTTTCCAAATGTTGTAAATGTGGTAGACACAAGGAATTGGTCTTGCTAACTTTGCATAAGAATTGCCATGAAGGATCATATCTATATCTATTGATGGGAATTCAATAAGATTGGTAGCTTTGTATCCACTGGAATATCCATATCCATTTCAACAGGATCTCTACTGCCAATACTTGAATTTATGGAGAGATAAATCTGACGACCATATGAAGCAACAACATTATGTATCTATTGAAGACACAGTTGAAAGTGAGACCAAAAGATGTCTTAGGCAAGCTAGGGGTTGCCCTACTTCCCATCAGTTGATCACCTGCATGACAAATATCCCCATGACTACTCGAATTTCCTTTCCATGTAACTTCCTTAGAAAGACCATCTCCTTCATTCTGAGATCAAATACCTGAATCTTTGACTTTCATCTCAATCACAATCATAGAATGCTATCACCATCCATTATTCATCTCAATCTCATTACGCTATGAAGAGAGGGCTAGTTGTAGCTTTCTTCTCAGTTGTGCTCTTCATTCAACTTCCATAATGAAAGATAGTTTTTATACAAGCACATTATCGTTTAAGTTCAAATGCACTAAGAAGTGGAACATTGACGTGTTTCTTGACATTCAAAACTACTAGAGCAGCACATATATTCCCTCTATTCTTTGTATAGGCTTTGAAGTATCATTTTTAACAACTTGTAGTCATGACTTCACTAAGGGTTATATCTATATCAAAATTTTTGTGTTTTCATATGTTATTCACATATTACGAAAATTTCACCTTCATAAGACTTTCTTCTCTTTGAATTGGGAATGAATTCTCTCCATAATACCTTCTATAGATCTTAGAATTCAAGAACCCAGGCTAACAATAGTGAAAGACGAACATCTTCATTCCATTGAATTTACTCTATTCAAACTATCATGGTAAGATGGATATGATTGTACCTATATGCATGCCATTCTTGGTAGCATTTCATGCATATGACATGCTTTCAATTAAGAAATACATTCTTACTATTAGTCTCTTGTCATATGCCACATTCTTCCTCCCATTCTAAATCAAATGCAGAAAATTGACTTCCCTCTTCATCAACCTTTTCCATGCATACTATTTTCTATTTACAGTCTTCCATGGAAATATTATATCATAACATTTTCTAATGTTAATTTTTCTTTCACATTTTGGCATTGTGGTGGTACCATCATCATATACCGTGTATATGAGTATCTCTAGCTGAGCCAATACCTATGTAAGGATGCAATCGGTCTATCCATTTATGTCATGATTTTTGCTTTATTTGAATTCCATCAACGTCATGCCCTCAGCCACCTTCAAATTCCAAATTGTTTATAATGATATGTTCATACTCTTTTAATTGCAAGCCCTTGCCTACTAGCTTTATTCGATGGCCACTTCCATCAATTGTCTTGTAGGAGGAAACTTCTCAAATAAGACAAAAGTTCTATTGTTCCTGCCAGTTCAAAAACAATCCATATAGGTTCTTTCTATTCGCAACCTTCACGAAGTGTTCTAGGGCAACCATCAGCTAAAGAGGTAACATGGTAGAGAGATCCATGCAAACAACCAATAGAGAATCTGCCAAAACCTTTGTCTTGATTGAAGTTTCTAAACCATATTGTGCACAATCTACAGTCATGGCAGTTCTATCACCTTGTCTGTGCTTATACATTATGCATACCAATCTACCAGAGTATCAAGAAAGACTAATATTTTCAACAAAAACATTTTTTGAATATCCTGCAATCATTGCTTTGAGTTTCTTTCTGCATTTTGCATTCATGTCTATCACGACATTTTGAATTATATTGGCACTTGCACCCATAGCAGACTCAAGGAATATGCCATTAGGAACAATCGATGGCGTAAGACAATTTTTTTTTGAGTATTATAAGGCTCACATGTACTATCCATCATCTAAATCTTTGAGGCATTTTGTCAAACAGTTCATGTGCTTTGTCTAATGTGTTTTCGACGCAGTGCATTTACGTCTCTTAATGGGTGTAACTACAATATATGACAAAAATATCATTCCATATGCTTTGCTGTATGCTCATACCCTATTATAACTTGCTTTTGACACTGGTTGGGGAGGATTCTAGCGGTAGTAGCGGCGTCTATCATGGCTTTACAACTATAAATGTATTTGTTTGAAAGTCTCTAAAGCCTTCATATCAACAAAATCCATTTCGTGCATACTCTGCAAACTTTGCAATCTAGAAGACCACATTTCTTTGAAGGATGCTTTCAAATAGTTCATTCACTTGTTTATTCTTCGATGCTTTGCACATATGTCTAACACGCATTTCCAAGTATAATATTTGATGAAAATCCTCCTTCCATTGTGTTTTGATGCGTGGCCATACCCTGTTGAAAAGATCCCATTTTGCCATGGGCCACATTTCTTTGAGAAAGTCTTTCAAATAGTTTAAGAGCTTTTACTATGCTTCTACATTTCTAATACCCTCACTGCAAATCCCTTTTATACATATTCTTCATTTGAATTTGCTTGAGAGTTTTGAAAACATATTCAACAAAACCATTATATGCACATTTTGCAACCTTTGAGGTATTCTGTCAAACAGTTTGTTATTTTATCTGTGCCTCCACATCATACATGCATATATATGCCTGAGCATTTCAACCATTACATAGTAAGATGAGATGATGGAGTTCTTGAGGTTTTGGTGTGCCATATGTTAAATTCATCTACCTAAAAGTTTCTAAATCCTTTACACTAGATTCATCTTGTACAAATCCTGCACTCATTGCATCCTACAAGACCACATTCCTCCAAGGCATGCAATCAAAAAGTTCATGTGCATTGTCTATGTTTCCACACTTTGATTATATATCTTTCGAGGGCATCTGAAATAACAAAAGCTGATAGAATCCACATAAGAATATGCTTTGATAGATGTCTACATCTCTTTCCAACGCATGGAGAATGCTTGCAAAGTTGTGGAGTTTGGCTTCAACACCTGCAAGTTTCATTCAGCCTTTTTCACACGACCATTTTGAGCATTTATTGCATTTGTCTTATGCTTGCACATTATGCATATATGTCTTTCAGGGCGACTGCAACTACAACTACGATATATAATAGAAATCTGTTTCCAATCATGCTTTTATTGATGTCGATGCCCTATTTGAAAGCTCTCATTTTGGTGCAGGCCAGAGCTGGCAAAGGTCACCGAGCTTAGATTTACATCTGCCAGTCACATCTCTCTGAATATTTTTAATACGTATACCTCACAATAAAGATTCACTTTATGCTTCTTAGGTAGTTATAATAACTACCAATTTACAGCTTTTGTTGATCGACTCTTTGAGGGCATTTTGTGGCTGTTGAAGATAGTTCATAATGACTTGTGCACATTTTGTTATCATTTCTAACTGTCCATCAATGTAGCACGGCCTGAGGAGAGTAACTTGCTCTTTCAAAAATAGAAGTAACTTTTTAATTGCCAATAATCCCATCTTCATTTTGCATGCGAGAGAAAGAGACTAACTTGAGGTGATTTCCTAAATTGTGGGAGAGATAAATGAACATGGAGGAGTTATTACTGTTCGTAAAAGACAAAAATGGATTTCCTACTTTTTATCTCCCCAGACTTGAAAAATTGCACCCTTTGGTTTTGGTTTTGGTAGGTGACTCCTACCTCAAACTGCCTAGGAAAGATCAAGTGAACCCATTGACAGGCTAAAAAAAATATGCACCTGTACGGAAAAGAGACGAGTGTGGATGAGGTGCCTGTGAACTTAGTAACCATTCCAAAGTGACGAGAAAAATAAGCCGCATGAAAAATGGGGACTTCTTGAATAACAAACCAAACAAACATTTCTCGTCATAAGCATCTGAGTCCTTCCAAATCACATTGGTGTTGCCTTGTGTAGCTTCAAACATGTCTTCCGACATCATGTTGAGCACATGAATATCCTCTATCTAAAAATTCTTCTGATAGTTTGAATCAAAGAAAACTAAATCACAAATAAGATATCTTTCATGTGAACCAATCACCAAAGAAAACTCAATACTCTGTGACTGATCCTTCTCATGAATAATGTCTTCCTTTATCATTGAAGCATCACATGCAAAAGAAAATTCCCCTTTGTTTACCATTACCAACAGGATATGATTTATCAGAGGATTTCATATGAGGATGAGAAAGCAATGAATTTGCATTATGCACCTTTCCACTTTGAAAAGTCCCTTCTACAGTTGATGAAGAGGAAATAACATGTAGCTTTTCATCAATCTTTTGAACACTTCCAATTTCATCCATGTTCTGACAAACATTAGAAATCTGATGTCCTTTATCGGTATCATAACCATTACTCACACTGCCTTCTCGAACATTATTGTATGCTGATGATGGACTAGAACATACAATGAAATCACTCAAATAAGGACATTCAGGAATAAGTTCATTTGTAACCTCTATTCGTGCAGATTCACACCCAATATCCTCATGATCTTGTTGCACATTTGGAATGGCAGTACTCAATGCTTCGTCTTGAGTAGTACCTTTGGTTCCAGTAGTTGAGGATTCTTCTTCAAGGGATGATAAAGAAGAAAGGACGACATCTTCTTCATGAATAAAATCATCAACAGTAGTGGTGAGATGCCAATCTTGAATGAAAACCTCATAAGAGATTTCTTGCAATATTCTTTCATCATCACTTTCCTCTTGCTCAAGTTGCATGCATGTCAGGAAAATATTTTGTGACTCGTCTTCACATTCTTTCACACTTTGGCTCAAAATTTCTTTTTCACTCCCTGGAATAGCCACCATGTGATGGAAATCTGTCTTGGAGGTTGTAGTTGTGGAACCAAAGAAAGTTGTCACAAGAGGAGTGACATTCATCAAAGGAACTGAAAACATGTCATTGTCTGGACAAATTTCTTCTTCATCATTACTTGCTTCTATACAATCTTGTTTTTCTATCTTGATCACTGCTTCTTTTTGGTCTTCTTTAAGTATTTAACATGCATGTTCCAATGAGTCTCTTTTAGACACTTCCTTCAATATAGGTTCATTTGTAGGAAAAATATTTGCCTCTTTATTGCTTAACTCATCATGCAAATGATATATCTCAGCATAATTTCTTTTATCTTCTGGTGCATGAATCTCCTCCGATAGGGAATTACAATCATGAGCAAGAAAATGAGTCTTCTTCCCATCATTTTGTTCAATCTTCTACAACATTTGAAGCAAGGAAGGATGAACCTAGTTAGATGCAAATTGCATGCCACCATAGAAACTCTTCAAAAACTTTACTTGCGTAGGATCATCAATAACTTGATTTTGCTGAGTAGAGGATGCAGAAAAAGGATAATTTTCATCATCACAGTCTCTGTCTGATTCAGGAAACTGTAAGTTATGCATCTGGGTTCTTCGATACCAAACCATCTTTCAGGATTCTTCTTTAGATAGAGTCACCAATCTTCTTTTCTGGGGAGATACTTGTATATTATTGAGGAATAAAAAGGCACCAACACTTTCAACTTCGATTTCCCCAGTAGAGTCACAAAAAATATGTTGGTAAAGAGATTTGTCACCCCAAAATAACCTTTGAAATTGACCCGTTGCCCTTACAGTGGTGACAAAATTGTTGCAACAGTTGGAGAAGCTATTATTGAATTATCAGCTTTCCTCTGTGTTTGAGAGGGGCAGCTCCCTCGTATGATTGAGTTTTTGGTATTTTTGTGTACTTTTAACCTGAAAGTACATAAAGGAGAAAACACAAAACTAGGAAAAGATGAATAACAGAAACCCCAACAATAGACATACGAAAACCAATTGAGATTCCACAACTAATAACGATTACAAAAGGGGTTATTACCAAATAGGTTGAAATGTGCAATGTTGATGAAAGGAGTACAATAAACCTCAACATAAGAAGAGATAGGTCATACAAGCACAAAACAAGATACCAGAAGATGGGTGTGTTTCATTACATTAATCACACAAATAATCAATGTATTACACATGTGCATAAAAGGGATTACCAATTCAACATACGAGAAATTAGTAATGATAACACAAGAATGCATTTAGAGCACATGAACTAAACTGCATTTTTCATTATCTTTGAAATTATACAATTCCAAAATCCTTTTTGTACATAGTGTAAACATAAAATCTTTTCAAAATATCTCTAAAAATTTCTCCAGAGTTTCCCCTTTTTCAGAGTTCTCTCAAAAGAGTCCCCCCTTTACATTTGAAATAGCCTTGTATTTATAGGCTTCTCCCTAGTAACTACCTTGTTACCACTTTGTAACTACCTCACAACCACCTAGTAACTACCTTTTTGAAATACAAAAATATAATGAACCTTATTTTGGTTATATTTTACATCACTTTTACAGAAATAAAGTTCATTTTCTAACTTTTCATTATAACAAGTGACATAAGTCACTTTTACAAAAAGGTAACTAAAATGTGTAAATTTCGAGTCGTGAACTTTGCTGAGTTACTTTCCATCTTCGTCAGCTCCATTTCGGTGGCCATCTTTTCATATCTTTCCAAATGTTGTAAATGTGGTAGACACATGATGGAATTGGTCCTACTAACTTTGCATAAGAATTGCCATGAAGGATCATATATATGTATTGATGGGAATTCAACAAGATTGGTAGCTTTGTATCCACTGGAATATCCATATCCATTTCAACAAGATCTCTACTCCCAATACTTGAATTTATGGAGAGATAAATCTGACGACCATTTGAAGCAACAACAATATGTATGTATTGAAGACACAGTTGAAAGTGAGACCAAAAGATGTCTTAGGCAAGCTAGGGGTTGCCCTCCTTCGCATTAGTTGATCACCTGCATGACAAATATCCCCATGACTACTCGAATTTCCTTTTGATGTAACTTGCTTAGAAAGACCATCTCCTTCTTTCTGACATCAAATACCTGAATCTTAGACTTTCATCTCAATCACAATCATAGAATGCTATCACCATCCAATATTCATCTCAATCTCATTACGCTATGAAGAGAGGGCCAGTTGTAGCTTTCTTCTTAGTTGTGCTCTTCATTCAACTTCCATAATGAAAGATAATTTTTATACAAGCACATTATCGTTTAAGTTCAAATGCACTAAGAAGTGGAACATTGACGTTTTTCTCGACATTCAAAACTACTAGAGCAGCACATATATTCCCTGTATTCTTTGTATAGGCTTTGAAGTATCATTTTTAACAACTTGTGGTCATGACTCCACCAAGGGTTATATCTGTATCAAAATTTCCGTGTTTTCGTATGTTATTCACATATTACAAAAATGTCACCTTCATAAGACTTTATTCTCTTTGAATTGGGAATGAATGCTCTCCATAATACCTTCTATAGATCTTAGAATTCAAGAACCCAGGCTAACAATAGGGAAAGATGAACATCTTAATTCCATTGAATCTACTCTATTCAAACTATCACGGTAAAATGGATATGATCGTAACTATATGCATGCCATTCTTGGTAGCATTTCATGCATATGACATGATTTTAATTAAGAAAGACATTCTTACTATTAGTCTCTTCGCATATGCCACATTCTTCCTCCCATTCTAAATCAAATGCAAAAAATTGACTTCCCTCTTCATCAACCTTTTCCATGCATACTATTTTCTATTTATAGTCTTCCATGGAAATATTATATCATAAAATTTTCTAATGTTAATTTTTCTTTCACGTATTGGCATTGTGGTGGTACCATCATCATAAACTGTGTATATGAGTATCTCTAGCTGAGCCAATACCTAGATGTAAGGCTACAATCGGTCTATCCATAAATGTCATGAATTTGGCTTTATTTGAATTCCATTAACGTCATGCCCTCAGCCACCTTCAAATTCCAAATTGTTTATAATGATATGTTCATACTCTTTTAATTGCAAGCCCTTCCCTACCAGCTTTATTTGATGGCCACTTCCATCAATTGTCTTGTAGGAGGAAACTTCTCAAATAAGAAAAACGTTCAATTGTTCCTACCAGTTCAAAAACAATCCATAGAGGTTCTTTCTGTTCGCATCATTTCATGAAGTGTTCCAGGGCCACTATCAACTGAAGAGGTAACATGGTAGAGAGATCCATACAAACCACCAATAGAGAATCTGCCAAAACCTTTGTCTTGATTGAAGTTTCTAAACCATGTTGTGCACAATCTGCAGTCATGGCAGTTCAATCACCTTGTCTGTGTTCATACATTATGCATACCAATCGACCAGAGTATCAAGAAAGACTAATACTTTCAACAAAAACATTTTGTGAATATCTTGCAATCATTGCTTCGAGTGCCTTTCTGCATTTTGCATTCATGTCTATCATGGCATTTTGAATTATATTGGTACTTGCACCCATAGGAGACTCAAGGAATATGCCGTTAGGAACAATCGATGGTGTAAGACAATTTTTTTTTTGAGTATTATAAGGCTCACATATACTGTCCATCATCTAAATCTTTGAGGCATTTTGTCAAACGGTTCATGTGCTTTGTCTAATGTGTTTTCAACGCTGTGCATTTACGTCTCTTAGCGGGTGTAACTACAATATATGACAAAAATATCATTCCAAATGCTTTGCTATATGCTCATACCCTATTGTAACTTGCTTTTGACACTGGTTGGGGAGGATGCTAGCAGTGGTAGCGGCGTCTAGTGTGGCTTTACAACTATAAATGTATTTGTTTGAAAGTCTCTAAAGCCTTCATATCAACGAAATCCATTTCGTGCATACTTTGCAAACTTTGCAGTCCAGAAGACCACATTTCTTTGAAGGATGCTGTCAAATAGTTCATTCACCTTGTGTATTCCTTGATGCTTTACGCATATGTCTACCACGCATTTCCACGCATAATATTTGATGAAAATCCTCCTTCCATTGTGTTTTGATGTGTGGCCATACCATGTTGAAAAGCTCCCATTTTGCCATGGGCCACATTTCTTTGAGGAAGTCTTTCAAATACTTCAGGAGCTTTTACTATGCTTCTACATTCTAATACCCTCACTACGAATCTGTTTTATACATATTCTTCATTTGAATTTGCTTGAGAGTTTTGAAAACATATTTAAGAAAACCATTAAATGCACATTCTGCAACCTTTGAGGTACTCTGTCAAACAGTTTGTTGTTTTATCTGTGCCTCCACATCATACATGCATATATATGCCCGAGCATTTCAACCATTACACAGTAAGATGAGATGATGGTGGAGTTCTTGAGGTTTTGGTGTGCCATATATTAAATTCATCTACCTAAAAGTTTCTAAATCCTTTACAACAAATTCATGTTGTACAAATTCTGCACTCATTGCATCCTACGAGACCACATTCCTCCAAGGCATGCAATAAAAAGGTTCATGTGCACTATCTATGTTTCCACACTTTGATTATATGTCTTTTGAGGGCATCTGAAATAACAAAAGCTGATAAAATCCACTTTAGAATATGCTTTGATAGATGTCTACATCTCTTTCTAATGCGTGGAGAATGCTTGCAAAGTCGTGGAGTTTGGATTCAACACATGCAAGTTTCATTCGGCCTTTTCGACACGACCATTTTGAGCATTTATTGCATTTGTCTTATGCTTGCACATTATGCATATATGTCTTTCAGGGTGGCTATAACTACAACTATGATATATAACATAAATTTGCTTCCAATCATGCTTTTATTGATGTCAATTACCTTTTCGAAAGCTCTCATTTTGGTGCAGGTTGGAGCTGGAAAAGGTCACAGAGCTCGGACTTACATCTTCTAGTCGCATCTCTCTGAATATTTTTAATACCTATGCCTCACAATAAAGATTCACTTTATGCTTCTTGGGTAGTTATAATAACTACCAATTTACAGCTTTTGTTGATTGGCTCTTTGAGGGCATTTTGTGGCTGTTGAAGATAGTTCATAATGACTTGTGCACATTTTGTTATCATTTCTAACTGTCCATCAGTGTAGCATGACCTGAGGAGAGTAACTTGCTCTTTCAAAAATAGAAGTAACTTTTAAACTGCCAATATTCCCATCTTCATTTTGCATGCGAGAGAAAGAGACTAACTTGAGGTGATTTCCTAGATTGTGGGAGAGATAAATGAACATGGAGGAGTTATTACTGTTTGTAAATGATAAAAATGGATTTCCTACTTTTTATCTCCCCAAAATTGAAAAATTGCACCCTTTGGTTTTGGTTAGCCAAAAGTCGAAATACGCGCGAACTTAGCCACATTCAAAAGTTAACGCAAACTTAGCGGAAAGCAAATGTTGACATGAGGTTTACAAAATTTGAAAGCTGATGCAAATTTTGCAGGAAAATAAGAATTGATGCGAATTTTGTGGAAAATAAAAGTTGACGCATGCTTAGCGAAAAATGAAATTTGGCGCAACAATAATGTTTCTAAGCCGATTCAATTTAGGTTTTGACTTGAATTAATTTCTTCTTTTTCGTGGTTTGCCTGAATTTGTAGCGATTTAGAAACTATATCCACGCATGTGAAAAATACATCTTCTTCAGAATTATTTCACGGATCACTTCCAAGACTTTGGCTAAAATATGTGAAAATTCCCTCCTTCAAATTGGCAAATGACTTAACACTTCAAGAGAATCTATGACTAGAGATAACTCAACATAAGGATTTGATGCAAAAGTTTAAAAATTGACAAGTTGAAAATGAAGCCAACAGCTGGCTCTAACTGGGGACAAGGACCTTGTGGACGCAGGACGAACCTGGAATCTCTATTTATGAATAGTACCTTATCCATTGGGGCTATAGATTCAAGAGATAATATGATGTACAAGGGGAAGCAAGGAGACAAAGACACATAGAGACAAGGCAAACGACGAAAATGACAAAAACTAAAATAGGACAGACAACAAAAAAAAACTCCTAATTAACCTATGTACATGGTAGGTGACTCCTACCTCGAAAGATCAAGTGAACCCATTGATAGGCTGAGAAAAATATGCACCTGTATGGAAAAGAGACGAGCACGGATGAGGTGCTTGTGAACTCAGTAACCATTCCAAAGTGATGAGAAAAATAAGCTGCATGAAAAATGAGGACTCCTTGAATAACAAACCAAACAAACATTTCTCGTCATAAGCATTTGAGTCCTTCCAAATCGCATTGGTGTTGCCTTGTGTAGCTTCAAACATGTCTTTTGGCATCATGTCGAGCACATGAATATCCTCTATCTAAAAATTCTTCTGATAGTTTGAATCAAAGAAAACTGAATCACAAATCAGATATCTTTCATGTGAACCAATCAACAAAGAAAACTCAATACTCTGTGACTGATCCTTCTCATGAATAATGTCTTCCTTTATCATTGAATCATCACATGCAAAAGAAAATTCCCCTTTCTTTACCTTACCAACTTAGGATATGCTTTATCAAAGGATTGCATATAAGGATGAGAAAGCAATGAATTTGTATTATGTACCTTTCCACTTTGAAAAGTCCCTTCTATAGTTGATGAAGAGGAAATAACATGTAGCTTTTCATCAATCTTTTGAACACTTCCAATTTCATCCATGTTCTGACAAACATTAGAAATCTGATGTCCTTTATTACTATCATAACCATTACTCACACTGCCTTCTCCAACATTATTGTATGTTGATGATGGACTAGAACATACAATGAAATCACTCAAATAAGGACATTCAGGAATAAGTTAATTTGTAACCTCTTTTCATGCAGATTCACACCCAATATCCTCATGATCTTGTTGTACATTTGGAATGGCAATACTCAATGCTTCATCTTGAGTAGTACCTTTGGTTCCAGTAGTTGAGGATTCTTCTTCAACGGATGATAAAGAAGAAAGGACGACATCTTCTTCATGAATAAAATCATCAACAGTAGTGGTGAGATGCCAATCTTGAATGGAAACCTCATAAGAGATTTCTTGCAATATTCTTTCATCATCACTTTCCTCTTGCTCAAGTTGCATGCATGTCAGGAAAATATTTTGTGACTCCTCTTCATGTTCTTTCACACTTTGGCTCAAAATTTCTTCTTCACTCCCTGGAATAGCCACCATGTGATGGAAATCTCTCTCGGAGGTTGTAGTTGTGGAACAAGAGCAAGTTGTCACAAGAGGAGTGACATTCATCAAAGGAACTGAAAACATGTCATTGTCTGGACAAATTTCTTCTTCATCATTACTCCCTTCTATACAATCTTGTTTTTCTATCTCCATCATTGCTTCTTTTTGGTCTTCTTTAAGTAAACATGCATGTTCCGATGAGTCTCTTTTAGACACTTCCTTCAATATACATTCATTTGTAGGAAAAATATTTGCCTCTTTATTGCTGACCTCATCATGCAAATGATATATCTCAGCATAATTTCTTTTATCTTCTGGTGCATGAATCTCCTCTGATAGGGAATTACAATCATGAGCAAGAAAATGAGTCTTCTTCCCATCATTTTGTTCAATCTTCTGCAACATTTGAAGCAAGGAAGGATGAACCTGCTTAGATAAAAATTGCATGCCACCATATAAACTCTTCAAAAACTCTACTTGCTTAGGATCATCAACAACTTGATTTTGCTGAGTAGAGGATGCAGAAAAAGGATAATTTTCATCATCACTTTCTCTGTCTGATTCAGGAAACTACAAGTTATGCATCTGGGTTCTTTGATACCAAACCATCTTTCAGGATTCTTCTTTAGATAGAGTCACCAATCTTCTTTTCTGGGGAGATACTTGTATATTATTGAGGAATAAAAAGGCACCAACACTTTCAGCATCGATTTCCCTAGTAGAGTCGCCAAAAATATGTTGGTAAAGAGATTTGTCACCCCAAAATAACCTTTGAAATTGACCCGTTGCCCTTACAGTGGTGCAAAATTGTCCCAATAGTTGGAGAAGCTATTATTGAATTATCATCTTTCCTCTGTGTTTGAGAGGGGCAGCTCCCTCGTATGATTGAGTTTTTGGTATTTTTGTGTACTTTTAACTTGAAAGTACATAAAGGAGAAAACACAAAACTAGGAAAAGATGAATAACAGAAACCCCAACAATAGACATATGAAAACCAATTGAGATTCCACAACTAATAATGATTACAAAAGGGGTTATTACCAAATAGGTTGAAATGTGCAATGATGATGAAAGCAATACAATAAACCTCAACATAAGAAGAGATAGGTCATACAAGCACATCCAAAACAAGATACCAGGAGATGGGTGTGTTTCATTACATCAACCACACAGATAATCAATGTATTACACATGTGCATAAAAGGGATTACCAATCCAACATATGAGAAATTAGTAATGATAACACAAGAACGCATTTAGAGCACACGAACTAAACTACATTTTTCATTATCTTTGAAATTATACAATTCCAAAATCCTTTTTGTACATAGTGTAAACATAAAAACTTTTCAAAATTTCTCCAGAGTTTCCCCTTTTTTAGAGTTCTCTCAAAAAAGTCCCCCCTTTACATTTGAAATAGCCTTGTATTTATAGGCTTCTCCCTAGTAACTACCTTGTAACCACTTTGTAACTACCTCACAACCACCTAGTAACTACCTTTTTGAAATACAAAAATATAATGAACCTTATTTTGGTTATATTTTACATCACTTTTCCAGAAATAAAGTTCATTTTCTAACTTTTCATTATAACAAGTGACATAAGTCACTTTTACAAAAAGGTAACTAAAATGTGTAAATTTTGAGTCGTGAACTTTGCTGAGTTACTTTCCATCTTCGTCAGCTCCATTTCGGTGGCCATCTTTTCATATCTTTCCAAATGTTGTAAATGTGGTAGACACATGATGGAATTGGTCCTGCTAACTTTGCATAAGAATTGCCATGAAGGATCATATATATGTATTGATGGGAATTCAACAAGATTGGTATCCACTGGAATATCCATATCCATTTCAACAGGGTCTCTACTCCCAATACTTGAATTTATGGAGAGATAAATCTAACGACCATTTGAAGCAACAACAATATGTACCTATTGAAGACGTGTACAGTTTAAAGTGAGACCAAAAGATGTCTTAGGCAAGCTAGGGGTTGCCCTACATCACATCAGTTGATCACCTGCATGACAAATATCCCCATGACTACTCAAATTTCCTTTTCATGTAACTTCCTTAGAAAGACCATCTCCTTCTTTTTGAGATCAAATACCTGAATATTAGACTTTCATCTCAATCACAATCATAGAATGCTATCACCATCCATTATTCATCTCAATCTCATTACGCTATGAAGAGAGGGCCAGTTGTAGCTTTCTTCTTAGTTGTGCTCTTCATTCAACTTCCATAATGAAAGATAGTTTTTATACAAGCACATTATCGTTTAAGTTCAAATGCACTAAGAAGTGGAACATTGAAATTTTTCTTGACATTCAAAACTACTTGAGAAGCACATATATTCCCTCTATTCTTTGTATAGGCTTTGAAGTATCATTTTTAACAAATTGTAGTCATGACTCCACCAAGGGTTATATCTGTATCAAAATTTCTGTGTTTTTGTATGTTATTCATATATTACAAAAATGTCACCTTCATAAGACTTTATTCTCTTCGAATTGGGAATGAATGCTCTCCATAATACCTTCTATAGATCTTAGAATTCAAGAACCTAGGCTAACAATAGTGAAAGATGAACACCTTCATTCCATTGAATTTACTCTATTCAAACTATCACGGTAAGATGGATATGATTGTACCTATATGCATGCCATTCTTGGTAGAATTTCATGCATATGACATGATTTCAATTAGGAAAGATATTCTTACTATTAGTCTCTTGGCATATGCCACATTCTTCCTCCCATTCTAAATCAAATGCAGAAAATTGACTTCCCTCTTCATCAACCTTTTCCATGCATACTATTTTCTATTTACAGTCTTCCATGGAAATATTATATCATAAAATTTTCTAATGTTAATTTTTCTTTCACGTGTTGGCATTATGGTGGTACCATCATCATAAACTGTGTATATGAGTATCTCTAGCTGAGCCAATACCTGTGTAAGGTTGCAATTAGTCTATCCATAAATGTCATGAATTTGGCTTTATTTGAATTCCATCAACGTCATGCCCTCAACCACCTTCAAATTCCAAATTGTTTATAATGATATGTTCATACTCTTTTAATTGCAAGCCCTTGCCTACTAGCTTTATTCGATGGCCACTTCCATCAATTGTCTTGTAGGAGGAAACTTCTCAAATAAGAAAAAACTTCAATTGTTCCTGCCAGTTCAAAAACAATCCATAGTGGTTCTTTCTGTTCGTAGCCTTCACGAAGTGTTCTAGGGCCACTATCAACTAAAGAGGTAACATGGTAGAGAGATCTATGCAAACCACCAACAGAGAATCTGCCAAAACCTTCAGCTTGATTGAAGTTTCTAAACCATATTGGACACAATTTGCGGTCATGACAGTTCAATCACCTTGTTTGTGCTTATACATTATGCATACCAATCTACCAGAGTATCAAGAAAGACTAATATTTTCAACAAAAAACATTTTTTGAATATCCTGCAATCATTGCTTCGAGTGCCTTTCTGCATTTTGAATTATATTGGCACTTGCACCCATAGGAGACTCAAGGAATATGCTGTTAGTAACAATCGACAGCATAAGACAATTTTTTTTTGAGTATTATAAGGCTCACATATACTGTCCATCATCTAAATCTTTGAGGCATTTTGTCAAATAGTTAATGTGCTTTGTCTAATGTGTTTTTGACGTTGTGCATTTACGTCTCTTAGCGGGTGTAACTACAATATATGACAAAAATATCATTCTATATGCTTTGTTGTATGCTCATACCCTATTATAACCTGCTTTTGACACTGGTTGAGGAGGATGCTAGTAGTGGTAGCGGTGTCTGGTGTGGCTTTATAACTATAAATGTATTTTTTTGAAAGTCTCTAAAGCCTTCATATCAACAAAATCCATTTCGTGCATACTCTGCAATCTTTGCAGTCCAGAAGACCACGTTTCTTTGAAGGATGGTGTCAAATAGTTCATTCACCTTGTGTATTTCTTGATGCTTTGCGCATATGTCTACCACACATTTCCAAGTATAATATTTGATGAAAATCCTCCTTCCATTGTGTTTTGATGCATGGCCATACCCTGTTGAAAAGCTCTCATTTTTCCATGGGCCACATTTCTTTGAGGAAGTCTTTCAAATAGTTCAGGGGCTTTTACTATGCTTCTACATTTCTAATACCCTCACTGCGAATCCATTTTATACATATTCTTCATTTGAATTTGCTTGAGAGTTTTGAAAACATATTCAACAAAACCATTATATGCACATTTTGCAACCTTTGAGGTACTCTGTCAAACAGTTCGTTGTTTTATCTGTGCCTCCACATCATACATGCATATATATGCCCGAGCATTTCAACCATTGCACAATAAGATGAGATGATGGTGGAGTTCTTGATGTTTTGGTGTGCCATATGTTAAATTCATCTACCTAAAAGTTTCTAAATCCTTTACAACAGATTCATCTTGTACAAATCCTGCACTCATTGCATCCTACAAGACCACATTCCTCCAAGGCATGCAGTCAAAAAGTTCATGTGCACTGTCTATCTTTCCACACTCTAATTATATGTCTTTTGAGGGCATCTGAACTAACAAAAGCTGACAAAATCCACTTTATAATATTCTTTGATAGATGTCTACATCTCTTTCCAACACGTGGAGAATGCTTGCAAAGTCATGGAGTTTGGCTTCAACACCTGCAAGTTTCATTCGCCCTTTTTGACACGACCATTTTGAGCATTTATTGCATTTGTCTTATGCTTGCACATTATGCATATATGTCTTTCAGGGCTGCTGCAACTACAACTATGATATATAATAGAAATCTCCTTCCAATCATGCTTTTATTGATGTCGATGCCCTATTCGAAAGCTCTCATTTTGGTGTAGGCTGGAGCTAGCAAAGGTCACGAAGCTCAGATTTACATCTGCCAGTTGCATCTCTCTGAATATTTTTAATACCTATGCCTCACAATAAAGATTCACTTTATGCTTCTTGGGTAGTTATAATAACTACCAATTTACAACTTTTGTTGATCAGTTGTTTGAGGGCATTTTGTGGCTGTTGAAGATAGTTCATAATGACTTGTGCACATTTTGTGATCATTTCTAATTGTCCATCAATGTAGCACGGCCTGAGGAGAGTAACTTGCTCTTTCAAAAATAGAAGTAACTTTTTAACTGCCAATATTCCCATCTTCATTTTGCATGTGAGAGAAAGAGACTAACTTGAGGTGATTTCCTAGATTGTGGGAGAGATAAATGAACATGGAGGAGTTATTACTATTTGTAAAAGACAAAAATGGATTTCCTACTTTTTATCTCCCCAAACTTGAAAAATTGCACCCTTTGATTTTGGTTAGCCAAAAGTCAAAATACACGTGAACTTAGCCACATTCGAAAGTTAACGCAAACTTAGCAGAAAGTAAACATTGACGTGAGGTTTACAAAATTTGAAAGTTGACGCAAACTTTGCGGGAAAATAAGAATTGACGCGAAGTTTGTGGAAAATAAAAGTTGACGCAGGCGTAGCGAAAAATGAAATTTGGCACAAAAATAATGTTTCTAAGCCAATTCAATTTAGGTTTTAACTTGAATTAATTTCTTCTTTTTCGTGGTTTGCCTGAATTTGTGGTGATTTAGAAACTAGATCCACGCATGTGAAAAATACATCTTCTTCAGAATGATTTCACGAACCGCTTCCAAGACTTTGGCTAAAATATGTAAAAATTTCCTCCTTCAAATTGGCAAATGACTTAACACTTCAAGAGAATCTGTGACTAGAGATAACTCAACATAAGGATTTGACGCAAAAGTTTAAAAATTGACAAGTTGAAAACGAGGCCAACACATCTCAAATCTGCTGTAATCCTCCAATATCTTGCCCATTCATCAAATTGAGCTTCTCAAGATTATGCAACAACCTACAAATCTGAGAACAAAAATTGAAGATTAAGGAGGATTGTTGGGAATTAAGGTGTCTCAACCTTACTAATTCCTTGCATTATTTATGATTGTATTTATTTATTCATTGCCTATGATGTAAATTAATTGTAAATTCCATATTGCCATTTTGTGGGATGTGGCACGTGATGTGTCTTCCTACATGGAAGATGACAACTTGTAATTTTGTCCACACATGAGGAGATAGGCATCCCACTTTGTGGTAGGAGTATTTTTCCATGTGTCAGCATCTTGGATGTTGTGTAAGGGAATGTTTGACTGAAACGGTTATGACGAAGTTATGACATGAAAGAGTCAAAAATAGAAGCTTGTAAGACAGGTGAAGACATGTGTCATGAAGCATCTTTGAAAAAGGCATGTTTGGGCATCCCAAGGTGGACTATGACATGTTGTAAGAGAATATGCTATTTATAGTCTATCTATGACAGATTCTCTTACAGCTGTAAGTTGTAACTGCTATGACAGATTCTATGACGGTTGTAAGAGTAGTAAGAGCATCTGTCATAGCCCATTTTGGAAATAGGTGACCTCTTTGGGATGGGAGCTATGGACAAGTGTCAGACACATTCTACAATGTTGACCAAGTGTCCATAGGCATGGGTTTTGGGCCATGAGGCCAAGTTGGACGCCCATTCCAAGATAGGACCAATTTTGCCTTGTATATTCTATATAAACAGGTGCTTGGAGGAGGAGATATAGTATGTGATTTACAAGTACTGTTATGCTACCGGATTGACTCCAAACACGAGTGTTGAAGACTATTTAATCTTGCATTACAAGTATATTGTAAACCATATTCAATTTTGATAATACATTGTGTAGGTTTCTGAGTGTGGGGTTTTTCACCTGAAAGGGTTTTCCCCATGTTATGTCTTTGTCTCTCTTCTTCTATCTTCTTTCTGGTTCTATGTGTATTGCTGCAATATCTCTATTAGATGTTTAATGTTGCTATAATTTTAAGGATTAAATTGAATTTCTACAGCCCTCTCCTCATTGGATTAGTATAGGAAGCGATTTCTGCATACCTAGCTTCCTTTTAGTTGGTATTAGAGCCTAGCCAATTTTGGTCTTAGCTGTTGGGTAGGGATTTTTTGAGCTGATCTTGAGTTAAGTGGGAGTCTGTGTAGAGCATTTTGAATCTTATTGTAGCAATGAGATGGCAAGCACATCTGGAAGGATAGAGGTGGAGAAATTTAATGGCACAAATTTTGAGCTGTGGAAGCTCAAGATGGAAGACATGCTTGTTGATCGAGACCTCTAGGAAACTATCAGTGAGACAAAACTAGCTGTAATGTGACAAGATGATTGGGATCTCAAGGATTAGAATGCAAAGGGTCTCATAAGACTTAGTCTTGCTGATTCTGTTCTATTAAATGTCCATGAGGAGGCTACTGCAAACTTGCTTTGGAAGAAGTTGGGAGATGTTTATCAAGCCAAATCCCTAGTTAACAAACTTTTTCTAAGAAAGAAGTTGTATTCCCTTTGAATGGAGGAAAGAGGTCATGTTGTAGAACATATGAATGCTTTTAACAGGCTGGTTCTATAATTGACATCCATTGGTGTGAAGATGGAGGAGGATCGATGTATGACCTTGCTTTGTTCTTTTTCGGACTCATGGGATCACCTTGTCATGGCTATTGGAAGCACCACATTCACATTCAAAATGGATGAAGTGGTTTCTTTGCTGTTGTTTGAAGAGATGCAGAGAAAGTCTTTTGAGGCAGCCAAAGAGGCTCTTACAGTTTGTGGAAGACCTAAGGAGAAAGGAAAAAACAAGGATAAGAAAGTTGAGAAGGGTAGTGTTGATGAGTGTTTTAGCACACAACAACACAGGTGTGATTGCTGGTTTCACACCTCTCTTGAAAATTATCCTACCCTAGGTAAGACTATTCCAAGGTTTCTACAGCTAGGTCTTAGCTTGCTTGGAATCTCTTAGTTGGTATGTTCTAGCTGTGCCTACAAGGGGTCTTTCATGCCATCTACAAATTTTTGAGTTGGGACAGCAAATATACATAAGCCCTTTATGACTTTCAGCTGATAAGACAATGCTATATGTTGCTAGAAATCCTAATCTAACAATGGTTTTCAAAGAAAATGCAAAAGAGTTTAGGGTTTTAGAGAAATCATATGTGACATTCACAATGCACAGGTTACTTTAAGCAGACAAAATACTCTAAAACTTAACCAATTTTCTGAGTTGCCAAACTAAAAAACTGATGTTACAACACTGCAGAAAATGATGCTATCTTCAATAGAAATCGAAAGATTTTCAGATTACCTTCATTTGTTAAATACCCAATAAATGACGCAATTTAACTTGTGAAATGTAATCGAACTTTAGCATAAATGATCATCCCAGACTAACTTTACACAGTTATCTACCATCAACAAATAACTAAAAGTATGGACTTAGAGTATTCATCAGATACTTTCAGCAAACCATGAACATTCTAAAAACACAACTAACTAACTATGGGAGAGCAAGAAGCAAACCATGAAGACTAAATAAGGAACACAATATACAAATTCTCAGAACAACTACAGAAACTTGCTTTGTATTACTTCAAATGGTAGAATGTCAATAATTCGGCATCAAACTCTCTCTCACAAATGAGAGAAAAGGATGGCCCTTTATAGACAAGGCACCATACCGAGTTTTTCAATGGATGGTGGAGATTAACTCAACACCAATGGTCCAGATTACATGGCATTTAATGAAGTACATCAGTTTGTTGCATTTTTGGATTTACATTTGTCCTTTAGGAAAAAGACAAAATACAGCTTGCAAATACATTGAATCTAGACAAAATGGATACCCATTTGGCTGTATATGATTAAAAGTCAATTTTCAAGGCCTAATAAAGCCAAAATAGAATACACGACGCTTGAAAACTTGAGATGGTGTGGATTCATGGGATTCCAAGTGTTGACTGGATCAAAAAGAGTATGTGGCACTTTATTAGTGAAGATATATCCAACTGGATGCTTGTTGGACTGATCCCTGATGACTGGACTGTTGGAACACCTATATGTATGTCTTGGACATTGGACTGGACTTATAGGAACTACCATGAAAGAAGCATGATCTTAAATTTCTTTTAGCTCTTGAGACTCATCTTTATCATCTTGGACATTATACTAATCTTCTCTTATAGGTGCAGAAGCAATTTGGTTGATAGAATGTTGATTCTGCATTTTTGGGTCAACAAGGGACCTCTGTGTGTTCATCCTTCCAAGATGGCTCCAATTAGCTCCAACAAGCTCCTTTGTACTCTTAGACCTACAATAAACAAGACCAAGTATCAATTTCAACATAAACAAGTCATTTTCCATCAATTTGGATCAAAACATGTCCATTTGCAGTCATGGATCAGTAAAAAACAACCCATTGTCAATGTCAATTCTTTATAGACAACTTCATAAATCTAGTGATTTTTACATGATTTTCTGTATTTTTACCATTTTCAAGTACCCATTTGGTCAATATATTGATCTAGGAAGTTTTTGCAGTCATTAGGATCCATTTGTAGACTTTAATTTCATGTTTTTCTAGCATTTTCTATAAAAAGAGAGATTTTTGGGGGTCACAGACTTTTCATGTGTAGTGGCATTAATTATCATAAAATGTGCCAAAAAATCCACACAAACTTGGTAAAATGTTCATCATAATGTGACAACTAGTTGTACAATTCAAATCCATCAAGGAAATCCAATTTGCTCCCTGAAAAACTCAAATTTTTGGCCAAAATGTCCAAAAAGCGCTAATTTTGGGTTCATCTGACCAAAAGTCAGTGCAATGCAATTCTAGCGCAGGTCGGAGAGGTTCATTTTTAGTGTAAACTGCTTTTGCACTACTTTTAGGTGCCACCAACTTGCATGAGTTTGGACTTAGACTGACTAATAGCATCTCATAAGGTTGGTCGGGGTGGATTGTAGCGCAAGTTGGTAAGGTCGATTTTTAGCGCAAAACATAAAAGGCTCAGTCGGCGGGGATTTTCAATGCAACCGACTAGCGCGGATTTCTCTGTCTACCAACCAAGTGTAGTGAAGGAAAATATTGGCGCAAGTCGGTTGAAGCCCATTTTAGTGCTTTTCTTTGAAATTGTCTCGATGAGGATTTTTGGTCCGACTGACCTATCGGTAGCTTGGAGGGAGGTTGGTTGGAGGCGAATTTAGCACAAAAGTCGGTAGGAGCTATTTTTAGTGCAAAGGTTAGTAGGAGGCATTTTTAGCGCAAGATTTTGAATTGGCCAGGGTGAAAGTATATTTAAAAATATATTTAAGTATAAGAATTCTAGAATATTGAGATTCCACCAGATTTTAGACTTAGCCATTTTCAGGATTTTCAGGGTTTCAGACTTAGCCAAATCAGGGCTTCAGGAACTTGTATCAGGGCGAAAGAACATGGACCCCTTAGTTAAACCTAGTGGAATTTGACATGATTTTGCAATTGTGATACCTAGAAACTAGGAATTTCAACTTGACACATCCTGAAAAAGCAATCTCAAGGGCAATATCTAGTGACAGGATTTTAGAGAAAAATGTCGTAACACCAAATCTCAATGCAAAAGGCAACAAATGGCAATCTTTTAAGCACAAGACCACTCAAGACACTTCAAAATCAATCATGAAAAAATCAATGACTCCAAACATGCAAAATACTCAAATCTGGAACAAATCCTGCACTCTAAGCACAAATTCACTTTCTCATCACCATAAGCAAGAGAGGTCGAGACTCCAAGCCAAAGAAAAAGAGGGGGTATTCATTTGGCAAAATGGGGTGTGTGTGCAAGGCACAATAGGTAGATCTCAATCCCGTGGGAGATCTAAATCTCCTGGAAAGTCCAAGGCTATCTGTTGGAACTATGGTAAATCTAGGCATTTCTGAAAGGAATGCAAAGAGGAAAAGAAAAAGAAGCAGAACCCAGATTTAGATTCTGACAAGTCACAAGATGATGGTGATGCCTTCATCGCAGACCTGACAACCCATGCATCTGATGATGTGTGGCTAATTGATTCTGGTGCATCATTCCACATGACCTCACATCGAGACTGGTTTACTAAGTATGAGGAGTTCGATGGTGGAAAGGTGTACCTGGGTGATGACTCTCATCTGAAGATTGTTGGTCGTGGAAGAGTCTCTATTTGATTCCCTGATGGACGAGTGAAGGGGATCTCTAGGGTTACGCACATCCCAGGCTTAGTACGGAACATGCTTTCTGTAAGTATGTTGAATGATGCAGGTGTGCAGGTTGTCTTTTCGAAAGAAGGATGCAAAATGACTAGAGGAGCTATGGTGCTTGCTAAGGGTACTAGGAGAGGTACTCTGTTTCAGCTGGAGGCATGCATTTCACAATGCAATAGTTCTTCTGACTCAAGGAAGAGGGCAACAGTCACTTCATCCCCACCATCTGAATGATTAGTGAAGAAATCTGTTGTTTCTAGTCCTAATGGTTGTAATCATGGCTTGGAAGTTAAGCTTCCTGCTGAAAAGACAATGTTATGGCATAAGAGATTTGGTCACATTGGTGAGAAGGGTCTGTGTACATTGAAAAATGAAAACCTCATTGAGGGGTTAGATGATTGTAATCTTGAGTTTAACTTTTGCGAACATTGCATATATGGGAAACAAAATCATGTTCATTTTTATTCGAGTTCTCATAAGTCTTCTGGTGTATTGGACCTTGTTCATTTTGATGTATTTGGTCCTGTTAATGTTCCTTTGTTATCAAAAGATGTATTTTTTGTATCTTTCATAGATGACTATAGTAGAAGGACATGGATTTATTTTCTCAGAAGCAAATCTAAAGTCTATAGTAAGTTTAAGGAGTTTAATGCCTTTGCTGAAAACTAGACTGGTAAAAAGATTAAGTGTTTGAGAACTAACAATGGTGGTGAGTTCTGTTCTACAGAATTTGATAAATATTGCAAGGAACTTGGGATTGAAAGACATAAGACAAATCCATACACCCCGCAGCAAAATGGAGTTGCAGAGAGGATGAACATGACACTGATGGAGAAGGCTAGGAGTATGCTTAGTGGAGCTAGCCTAGAACAAAAGTTTTGGGCTGAAGCTATTGCCACTTCTTGATATCTTGTAAATAAATCTCCTACATCAACTCTTGTTCAAAAGACACCCATGGAGGTGTGGTTTGGTAGAAATCCTTCAATAAGGCATCTTCATGTTTTTGGTTGTGAGGCATATGCACATGTGCCTAGGGAGAAGCAGTCAAAATTGGAGAACAAGGTTGTTAAGTGTATCGTCATTAGCTATGGTGTTGGTGTGAAAGGATTCAAGCTTTGGGATCCTATGGTTGAAAAAATGTTGTATAGCAGAAGTGTCATATTTAGAGAGCTTACACCTTCTTCCACTATTTTATAGCTAGAAGAAAAAGAAAAGAAAGAGGATGTTGTTTAGTTTCCTGCTAGCCCTGAGAAGACTGAACAGAAAGACAATGTTGGACTTGATGATGAGGAGAGCTCTTTCAGATCTAAAAGCTCAAATGAAGAGGCTGAACCTCAACCTCAGCTCTTGAGGAGGTCTACATGAATAAGAAAGCAACCTGAAAGGTGTGGTTTTACATTGCTTGATTCTAGTTCTGCTTTTGCTTTGCTTACTAACAGTGATGAACCTAGAACTGTATCAGAGGCTATGGACATAAAAGATGCAGGTTCCTGGAAGGAGGCCATGGAGGATGAAATGGCTTCTTTGGGAAAGAATCAAACTTGGGACTTGGTGCCTTTGCCTCTTGGATGAAAACCCGTTGGATGCAAATGGGTGTTCAAGAAGAAATTTGGTACAGATGGCAAAGTTGAGAAGTATAAGGCCAGATTCGTTACGAAGGGGTATTCACATGTGGAGGGTATATATTATGGTGAGATCTTCTCTCCATGGCAAATTTGACATCCATTCAATTCCCATTGTCTCTTGCAGCAACTTATGACTTAGAGGTAGAATAGATGGATGCGAAAACAACTTTCCTTCATGGTGATTTGGAGGAAGAAATCTACATGTCACAACTAGAGCATTACATGGTGAAAGGTATAGAAAATTTGGTTTGCAAATTGAAGAAGTCTTTGTATGGTTTGAAGTAGTCTCCTAGGAGCTGGTACTTGAAGTTTGATGCCTTTGTGTTGTCTATTGGATTTGTGAGATCGAAATCGGATCACTGTGTGTATTATAAGTTTGATGGTGATCATATTCTCATTGTTACATTATATGTTGATGATATGTTGCTCATTGGGAAGGGTAAGAATATGATTTCTGATTTCAAATCTTAGTTGTCAGCATAGTTTGAAATGAAAGATTTAGGGGCATCCAGGTACATTCTAGGAATGGAAATCAGAAGAGACAAAACTAACAGAAAACTTTGGTTAAGCCAGAGTAAGTATGTGAAGACCGTGATGGATAGGTTTAGCATGGCAGATTGTAGAGTATGTGAAGACCGTGATGGATAGGTTTAGTATGGCAGATTGTAGACCACTGTGTGTTTCTGTTTCTTTGGGGACAAAGTTGTCTATTGAGGATTGTCCAAAATCTCTTAGTGATGTGGAGGACATGACCAGAGTACCTTATGCTAGTGTTGTTGGCAGTTTGATGTATGCTATGGTCTGCACAAGACCAAACATTGCCCAAGCAGTGGGAGTCCTTAGTTGATTTATGTCTAATCCAGGATGGGTACATTGGGATGGAGTTAAGCGAGTGTTCAGATATTTGAGGGGTACTTCTGAGTATTCCATATGCTATCATGGTAATGTTATAGGACCTCTGCATTCTGTTGATATTCATAGATTTGTGGATTCAGATTGGGTAGGTGACATTGATAGTAGGAGATCCACCAGTGCTTATGTGTTTACATTGTTTAGTGGTGCTATTAGTTGGATGAGTAAGAGACAACCTATGGTTGCTTTGTCCACGACATAAGCTTTGTATATGGCAGCAACTCATGCTTGTAACGAAGCCATTTGGCTTAAGAGATTGTATTCAGATATTGGTGTTGATGCAGGTCAAATTACAATCAGTTGTGATAGTCAGAGTGTGATTTGCCTTGCGAAGAATCCAACTTTCCATGCCAGAACAAAGCATATTGATGTTCAGTTTCACTTAGTGTGAGACATGGTAGAGGATGGGAAGGTAAATTTGGAGAAGGTAGATACTTTGAAGAATGTTGCAGATGCATTGACGAAGCCAGTGGGCACAGAGAAGTTCATATGGTGTTCAGAGTCTATGGGCCTCTCGACTTATAGCAATTAAATCATGTTATTCAATTGGCTCTTACAAGTTGTTCGACAAGTGGGAGAATGTTGGGAATTAAGGTGTCTCAACCTTGGTAATTCCTTGCATTATTTATGATTTTATTTATTTATTCATTGCCTATGATGTAAATTAATTGTAAATTCCATATTGTCATTTTGTGGGATGTGGCACATGATGTGTCATCCTACATGGAAGATGACAACTTGAAATTTTATCCTCACATTAGGAGATAGGCATCCCACTTTGTGGTAGGAGTATTTTTCATGTGTCAGTATCTTGGACATTGTGTAAGGGAATGTTTGACCGAAACGGTTATGACAGATTCCTATGACGAAGTTATGACATGTAAGAGTTAGAAATAGAAGCTTGTAAGATAGGTGAAGACATGTGTCATTAAGTATCTTTGAAAAAGGCATCTTTGGATGTCCCAAGGTGGAATGTGATATGTTGTAAGAGAATATGCTATTTAAAGCCTGTGTATGATAGATTCTCTTACATCTGTAAGTTGTAGCTGCTATGACAGATTCTGTGACGGTCGTAAGAGTTGTAAGAGCATCTGTCATAGCCCATTTTGGAAATAGGCAACCTCTTTGGGATGGGACCTATGGACAAGTGTCAGACACATTCTACAATGTTGACCAAGTGTCCATAGGCATGGTTTTTGGGCCATGAGGCCAAGTTGGACACCCATTCCAAGATAGGACCAATTTTGCCTTGTATATTCTATATAAATAGGTGCTTGGAGGAGGGGATGTATTATGTGATTTATAGGTCCTAATACACTGCCAGATTGACTCAAGACATGAGTGTTGAAGACTATTGAAGCTTGCATTGCAAGTGTATTGTAAACCATATTTAGTTTTGATAATACATTGTGCAGGTTTCTGAGTGTGGGGTTTTTCACCCAATAAGGGTTTTCCCCACGTTATATCTGTCTTTCTTCTTCTATCTTCTTTCTAGTTATGTGTGTATTGCTGCAATATCTCTGTTAGATGTTTAATGTTGCTGTAATTGTAAGGATTAAATTGAATTTGCATAGCCCTCTCCTCATTAGATTAGTGTAGGAAGCGATTTCCACACACCTAGCTTCCTTTCAAGGACAACAAAGAGAAGTCATTACTAGCTTAGATTATTAGTATATTTCTATTTAGTTTGATTGATTTTCTAGGTTAGAATGCACTCCATTGGGAGTTAGGGTTAGCTATTATTTTGTTTTCTACTTGATAGCTAGCTTTTTCCCTGTCTTTAGGAACAACTCTCAATTATTAAATGGTGACCTTCCAGTATTTAAATGAGTTTATGGTGACTCTTCTACCATACACCAAGAATAATTTCAACCCTGTGGAAGTTGGTTACTCAAAAACATCTTGAAACTATAATCATGGATGGTCTCAAAAAACCCAACTAGAATCTACCATTGGTTTTTTGGCATTTCCAATTTAAAATTTTTGTCCTCATTAAGCATAGGTGGCCACTTCAAGATAGCAATGCCAAAATTTAGTTACTCATTAGCCACCATGGAAAGTTTTAACTATTCCACTTATGATTTGTTGGAATCGTCCAAATAATGCTCTAAACTATTCTAGAAATGTATGAGCGTCCAATCCACCATTTTGTCATTAAATATGGTTGTAGATGTCACAAGAAGTCATCGAAGTGCATGATAAATCAAAATCATCTGACTAGATTGTCTGAACTTAAATGCCTTTCACTTTCATGATTTAATATATTTTTTTGTAGAAAATGATGAGTAGGCATTCAGCCTTTTCAACATCTTCAATGCAAGAGTAGTGTTGTGCTGCCTTTGGTATTCATAGGGATAACATGCTTGCACAAAAACTGAACATGCTCTAGCTTATGGAATGAAAATAAGCACTATTTTTTTCAAATATGATACATAAAGAACACACTATCCACTAGACTATGGCAAGACAAAGATTACAATGAGTTACTCATCTTTTTTGGGGACTTATGTGGGATTGTTGGTTCACAAATGGATGCTCATGGAACATTTGATTAAAATGTTTCAAAGTTAATTATTAGAAAAAAGTAGATATATTTTTAATTTTTGCAAAGATTGTAAGCACAAAAATTAAAGCTTTCATTAGGTTATTTTGATTGTACATTTGTAAGCATTTTTAGTCAAGTTATATGTACATTCTTTGCAAAAATAATTATACCCAACATTTTTATGTGGGATAGATATGTTCAAACACTTTACTTATTGAGAAAAAAATAACATTGGGTGGCCTAGCCTTTAACAAGGTTGTGTGACATGACCTAGTCTAACTATTGTGGCCTTGTCTTGGACTGATGCAACCTCTTGTCACACACTTGCCTCCTCTGTACCTAATTGATGAGAAAGGGGTTGTGTGGTAAAGCACAGTAAGACGTAGTAGGAAAGAGGGAAGACTACTAACATTTTTTATAGTTGTCAAGGCCCTTAGTAGTTGTACAAAGATTGAAACATGACAAACAAAAATATAAATGTCAATACAATTGAGACAAATATGAGATAGAGACTACACAACTATGACAGATTTTCCTAAAAATGGTTTGCCCTAATAATTAATGATCTTAATGACCCAAGAGATATCATTCAATAAATAAATTACATACACATAATTAAAGACTTTTGGAACATGGGTCAATGAAGAAATAATCATATTTTGGAATTCACCAGCACCAAACTCTAGACAGTCTTTTATAGCATATCTTGAGTTCACCATCTAAATTGTGATTGGGAACTCGATTCAGCTGCTTACAATTTTTTTGACTCTACAGAATTCTAACTTACCTGTTCGACATTTTCAACTTACCTATTTGACATTTTCGACTTATGATGATTGATTACTTGAATCAGAATGTTTGTGAGTATGGTCAGTCTGTTTCGACTAGTCTATGAAATTTCAACAGCCTGCACGTTTACAACATACTGGTTGTTTAAGCTTTACCCTCCAAGCTACTCCAAAAATGCTCAAATACTCAAATGTCGCTACAATCTTCTTGTCCAATATTATTGGTCACCTTGTGCAAGATCAAAACTTCATCAGCCAAGTTGGTTTTGCCTGAATAAAAGCAAGTAAAAACAAAAAAAAGTAATGTCGACATATTTGGCGGTAGGCATTTCTGGCAGACAGTGACATGAGGAGACTAGTGGGGTTTCATTCGAGTGAAAATGTTGTTGCCAACCTTCTCTACCACCTTCCTCAACAGCCCAACTAGGTATGTTCACAAAACGCACTCAAATTTTCTTTGAAACATATTATATGTAACAATGTACATGTTCTCTGAAATGAACCTGCACATTCAATTTTGTATTTAAAAAGTAGAAATCCCTTGGTAACAACAAGAGACATTTGAATGCTTTCAACATATCAAACTAAAACTATAAATCAAAATAAATTAGTCTGAAGTGCATTTAAATCATATAGATTCTTTAAAATTACAAATAGCTAATTAGATCGTAGTTAATTTTGGGAAAATTAAAAAAATATAGAATGGTGTTTCTTTCAATGCATTTAGATTAAATCATTTAGATAACTCTTTTTCATTTAGTAGAGAACATGATAAAATGAAATCCCTTGATACTGACATGAGGCACTCAACAATGAAGCACCTTTTGTAGTTTCAAGGTTGAGACAACTTTCCTAACATTTTCAGTATCATGAGGAATACTTCACATTCAAAACATCATTGTCCATCGAGATTGATTGCAACTTTAAATCACAAATTTTGCTAAAAATGTCCCTTGCCCTTCAAATCTATCCAAATTCACTGCTAATGGATTTCTGTGCAATTTCTCTTTATTTATTCATGATCCAGAGAAAAATTATCATCTAGGAACAATTCTTAGTTATTAAATGGCGGCCTTCCAGTATTTAAATGAGTTTATAGTGACTCTTCTACCATGGACAAGGAATAATTTGAACCCTATGGAAGCTCGTTACTCAAAAACATCTTGACACTATAATCATGGATGGTCTCCAAAAACCCAGCTAGAATCTACCATTGGTTTTTTGACATTTCCAAGTTGAAAATTTTATCCTCATTAAGCATAGATGGCCACTTTAAGATAGCAATGCCGAAATTTAGTTACTCATTAGCCACCATGGAAATTTTTATCTATTCCACTTACGATTTGTTGGAATCTTCCTAATAATGCTCTAAACTATTCTAGAAATGTATGAGTGTCCAATCCACCATTTTGTCATTAAATATGGTTGCAGATGTCACAAGAAGTCATCAAAGTGCATGATAAATCACAATCATCTGTCTAGATTGTCTGAACTAAAATATCTTTCACTTTCATGATTTAATATATTTATTTTTGTAGAAAATGATGACTAGGCATTCGCCCCTTCCAACATCTTCAATGCATGAGTAGTGATGTGCTGCCTTTGGTCTTCATAAGAATAACATGCTTGGACAAAAACTGAACATGCTCTAGCTTATGATATTAAAATAAACACTTTTTTCAAATATGATACATAAAGAACACACTATCCACTAGCCTATGGCAAGACAAAGATTACAATGAGTTACTCATCTTTTCTGGGGACTTATGTGGGATTGTTGGTTTACAGATGGATGCTCATGGAACATTTGATTAAAATGTTTCAAAGTTAATTATTAGAAAAAAAAATTGATATATTTTTATTTTTTGCAAAGATTGTAGGCACAAAAATTAAAGCTTTCATTAGGTTATTTTGATTGTACATTTGTAAGCATTTTTAGTCAAGTTATACATACATTGTTTGCGAAAATAATTATACCCAACATTTTTATGTGGGATAGATATGTTCAAACACTTTACTTATTGAGAACAAAATAACATTGGGTGGCCTAGCCTTTAATAAGGCCATGTGACATGACCTAGTCTAACTATTGTGGCCTTGTATTGGACTGATGCAACCTCTTGTCACACACTTGCCTCCTCTGTACCCAATTGATGAGCAAGGGGTTGTGTGGAAAAGCACGGTAAGATGTAGTAGGAAAGAGGGAAGACCACTAATATTTTTTATAGTTGTCAAGGCCCTTAGTAGTTGTACAAAGATTGAAACACGACAAACAAAAATAGAAATGTTAATACAATTGAGACAAATATGAGATAGATACTATGCAACTATGATAGGTTTTCCTAAAAATGCTTTTCCCTTATAATCAATGATCTTAATGACCCAAGAGATGTCATTCAATAAATAAATGACATACACATAATTAAAGACTTTTGGCACATTGGTCAATGAAGCAATAATCATATTTTGGAATTCACCAGCACCAAACTCTAGATAGTCTTCAATAGCGTATCTTGAGTTAGCCATTCAAATTACAATTGAGAACCCGATTCGGCTGCTTACAAATTTTTTGACTCTACAGAATTTTGACTTACTTGTTCGACATTTTCAACTTACCTATTTGACATTTTTGACTTATGATGGTTGACTACTTGAATCAGAATGTTTTTTAGTATGGTCGATCTGTGTCGATTAGTCTGTAAAATTTTGACAGCCCGCACGTTTACAATATACTGGCTATTTAAGCTTTACCCTCAAAGCTGCTCCAAACAAGCTCAAATACTCAAATGTCGCGTCAATCTTCTTGTCCAATATTATGGACCTTGTGCAAAATCAAAACTTTATCAGCGAAGTCAGTTTCACTTAAAAAAAGTAATTAAAAACAAAAAAGTAATGTCGACATATTTGGTGACAGACATTTCTAGCAGACAGTGACATGAGGAGACTATTAGGGTTTCATTCAAGTGAAAATGTTGTTTCCAACCTTCTCTGCCACCTTCCTCAACAGCCCAACTAGGTATGTTCACAAAACCCACTCAAATTTTCTCTCAAACATATTGTATGTGAAGATGTACATGTTCTGTGAAATGAACCTAAACCTTCAATTTTGTATTTAAAAAGTAGAAATCTCTTGGTAACAACAAGAGAAATTTGAACAGTTTCAACATATCAAACTAAAAATATAAATCCAAATAAATTAGTCTGAAGTGCATTTAAATCATATAGATTCTTTAAAATTACAAATAGCTAATTAGATCGTAGTTAATTTTGGGAAAATTAAAAAAATATAGAATAGTGTTTGTTTCAATACATTTAGATTAAATCATTTAGATAACTCTTTTTCATTTAGTAGAGAACATGATAAAATGAAATCCCTTGATACCAACATGAGGCACATAACATTGAAGTGCCTTTTGTAGTTTCAAGGTTGAGACACCTTTCCTAACATTTTCAGTATCACGAGGAATACTTCACATTCAAAACATCATTGTCCATTGAGATTGATTGCAACTTTAAATCACAAATTTTGCTAAAAATGCTCCTTGCCCTTTAAATCTATCCAAACTCATTACTAATGGATTTCTGTGCAATTTCTCTTGATTTAATCACGATCAGGAGAAAAAATATCATCTAGGAACAACTCTTAGTTATTAAATGGCGACCTTCCAGTATTTAAATGAGTTTATGGTCACTGTTCTACCATGCACCGGGAATAATTTCAATCCCGTGGAAGCTGGTTACTCAAAAACATCTTGACACTATAATCATGGATGGTCTCCAAAAACCCAGCTAGAATCTACCATTAGATTTTTGGCATTTCCAATTTGAAATTTTTATCCTCATTAAGCATAGGTGGCCACTTCAAGATAGCAATGCTGAAATTTAGTTACTCGTTAGCCACCATGGAAAGTTTTAACTATTCCACTTACAATTTGTTGGAATCTTCCTTATAATACTCTAAACTATTCTAGAAATGTATGAATGTCCAATCCACCATTTTATCATTAAATATGGTTGCAGATGTCACAAGAAGTCATCGAAGTGCATGATAAATCACAATCATCTGACTAGATTGTCTAAACTAAAATGTATTTCACTTTCATGATTTAATATATTTATTTTTGTAGAAAATGATGAGTAGGCATTTGCCCCTTCCAACATCTTCAATGCAAGAGTAGTGATGTGCTGCCTTTGGTCTTCATAGGTATAATGTAGTGCCCCTCCAATTTCGTCTTGGATGTGCAGGTGGTCGCGCTAAGGAGCATGAAGAAGAAGGTAAAATACTCAGAATACTTAGGGTATGTTAGACATGTTGATGGTAGGTTTTCCATTTTAATGTAGTTGATGACACTCATTGATGTTTACTATGATGACACTGTTGATACTTTATGATTAGTACATTATGCTTATGTTGTGATTAGTTATGGATTAATTGATTATGTAGATTTATTTTACTACGTGAATTATGTGACTATCTGATCATGTGTTATCTAGTTGTTTAGTTACTAATAAACTTGTTTAATGGGGATATTTCTGATGTGTTTTGTGAAGGGACGGTGTAGTATTACTCATAATGAGCACCCTACTATGCTGTGATTCCCTATCACAGTGTGTTTGATTATATATATATGTTTGTACACAAACCCTTGGTTTGATGCAGGTTGTAGGTACCAAGCACCGACTCCACCTGAATTAGTAGGTTTGAGCGTGCCTTTATACCAATGGATAATGTGGATGGGAGATAACATGGGGTTCCCTCTGTCAGCCAATGTCTTCAGTTTGTCATCATCCATGTATTTCAAGTCATGGGTGTAGCTGTCGCTCAGTTGGTACTTGTCCTCGAGTGTTGGTCATCCTTTGGTATGTGGTTGTTATTCTTTATTTATTGTAGTTTAAGGTTCATTTTATAGAATAAGTGATCTATGTTTATAGATGTGTTAATGTTTGATCATTTTGGTTATATAGTCAATGTGTATTTGTTGGAGATTTATTAATTGTTATAGTAATAATAATAATAAGTATATATATATATATATACATCAATATTAGTTATTTAATTAATGTAGAAAATTGAGAATATTAATTATTTAATTTTTATATTAAATTAAATTAGTAGCTTTGAAAGCTAGTAACAATAATAATATTGTCAATATTTAGTACTTTATTGATTTTATCTGACATGTGAGATTTTATTTTATTTCACCATTAATTTATTGTTGGAGTGGGTTGTCAGAAATTTGAAAATTATTCCTGTTAGTGGTGTTATGAATGCAATTAATTTTGGATTGTGGATATATGTAATGAAGAGAATGGTGATAGTGGGTATCAATTGTTGTCTATTTTGGTTTTGGAATGATTATTTGAGGGGAGAGTTCTTAGAAAAGATACATAGAAATTTGGGGAAAAGAAGAGTAATTGGCAAAGGAAGACGAGAAGGAAGCAAGGGAGATCTAAAGAATTTATGGGTATGTATTAAACAAAATTTCTTCTACTTGTCTGTATATGAAGAAAAATCCTGTATGTGAGTAGTTTGTACAATTTTATGATTTGTCAAATTCTGGTTGAAGTGTGGTTCTCTGTGAATTATTCTAGACAATAGTAAACCCTTTTGAAAATCAGTGTCCATCTGCAATCAAATGCAAGTTTCTCTCGTTAATTAAAATGATTGATCAAGCTCTGCAACCTATTCTCTCTGTATGCTTGATGAGTATATATTGTTTTCTATAACCCCATTATTATTAACCTTGCCATTTGCATTTGCTTGAATATTCTCTTCAACAACCCATTGTGACATTTTAAGAGACCTTACTCTGAATCATCTTCATGCCTATCTATCTTTCTTCACATCTATTCCTCTTGCTATTTGACTATCGCTGTATTCTCATATTACCTGAAGACACCTTAGCTAAATGAAATCTTTTGCCATTGGTAGAAATTAAATCATTTTCTGTTGTTGCATTCCTATGTCAAATTAAGAATGCCAATTTCTTTTTATCAAAAGAAAACTCAACTTCTGCAGTGTCGCCCTTGCTTGTGGAGATCAAAATTCATTTTCAAGCCCAAACTATTTTCTTTCCAGTCATTGATCTATATATCAAACAAATTATATTTATCTATAAACTCTTGCCATTTGATGGGATTCATTGAACAGTTGTTGAAATAAGACTAATAAAGATGGTTTCATTTCATCAAAACTCTTAAATATTTTCTTTTCCTCCAGCCTACTTGGCTACATTGTACGGCCTCCATATGCATTGAATCATGTCTAAAATGGCATTTGAAATTTTAGTAACTGCACACCAAATGAAATTTAGGATAAGAGATATTAGAATTTCAGCTTTAAAACTTATGTATATTCCTTTCCCTTAGGCACTGCCATACGGTCATACGGTGCTGAGGGTTCCTCCTGAGGTTGCCAGAAATTATGAATAATGCAATTAAATTTTAGTTTGTAGTTTATGCATTTAAAACAATGATTTTTTTCTACCTGAATTAAATTCCTCTGATCTTTGGCTCTTGGCTATGAAATTTGGTTGCCTAGTTCAACCAGCTTCATCATTTTTCTTTGTTGCCTGAAAACTTAATTTATTGTTCAATATGAATTATTTTATAGATTGAATATGTAGATAGATATTTTAATCATTTTTAGCAATTTTGTCAATCAACAAAATCTCCAAGTTTAACTAGAGAAAACTTAGGGATTCTCATAGGTTGTAGATTTAGTTAATAGGAAATAATGGATTAAGTTAGAAATAGAAATTCTCTTTTTGTGTTGAGTTTAGGTAATTAATAATTTAACTATTCTTTGTAGTAATTTTTATATATATAGAAAAAAAAATTGTAGTTATATTATGGAGTTCTCACAAATAAATTTAACCCAACATGCTTCTCAGGCTATGGAAACAAGGAACCAATCAGTCAACTCATTGACAGTTGAAATAGGTCCAAGTGATAGTGGTAATGAGAAGGAGGAATGGATTACCGCTAAGAAAAAGAACCGCAGAGGCAAAAAATCTGTGGATGTAGGCACTGACTCCAAACAAGGGAGACCGATCCTCAGAGAAACAAGGCAAAGAGAGATTGACAGGGAGATTGCCAGTGGTAAGCAGAAAACACTGGAGGTCCAATCCCTCAAACTTTCTAAATGAGAATCCTATCCTAGAATTTGAGGGGCTTTAATAGCCCCACCAAATAGTTTGAGGTTAAAAACTGTGTTTTAGATAATAAGTTAGATATTCTGTTACTTCAGGAGGTCAAGATGAATGAGGAGAGCTTTAAAAAGATAGCTGATTACATATGGCCCAATGTTGCTTTCTACATTAGTCCGGCTATAGGGGCCTCTGGTGGGATTGTTACTATGTGGAACAGTGCTAAAATTCAGGGTTCTCTTGTGGCTTCTAGTAAGCATTTTCTGGTCATTAACTTCTCTTTGCCTTCCTTAAATTGGTATTTAATCAATATTTATGCCCCAAATACTAGAACTCTGAGGCAAACATTGTGGACTGATTTGAGTACCTTTTTGACCAATACCCCACGCTCTCGATGGATGCTGGCTGGTGACTTCAACACTCCCTTATATCCTTCTGAGAAATCAGGTGGGATCCTAGATTATTCTGACAGCATGTTTGATTTTGCAGAATTCATCAATGTTTGTGGTTTGCTTGATGTGGAATTACAGAATCAAAATTTTACCTAGTCTAACAAAAGAAGAGGAGACCAAATGATCCAGGTTAAATTAGACAGGTTTCTTATTTCTAGTAATTGGGATAATCATCATAATTTGAATCTGCAGGCTTTTCCTAGAACCATGTCTGATCACTGCCCTATCTTCCTCAATTGGAAAGATCAGAGCCAACGGGGTCCCTTCCCTTTCCGTTTTGAAGCTATGTGGATCAAGCATAGAGACTTTAGACAGCTTGTGGCTCAATGGTGGCAAATTCCTATTCAAGGTACTCCTATGTTCAGATTGGTTAAAAAGCTCCTGCACATTAAACAGGAAGTTCGGGGGTGGAATAGATATAGTTTTGGTAATGTGTTTCTTCGAAAGAAAAATATAACCAGAAAATGATCTAATATCTAGCAGTGGATTGCCCAAGGGGATGATTCAAAAGACACTACTAAGGAAGAATATGATCTGATTTATGACTGGAAGAATCTTACGAGTAGCGAAGAGGTCTATTGGAAACAGAAGTCTAGGATTTAGTGGCTTAAAGAGGGAGATAGGAATACAGTCTTTTTTCATCTTTCAGCCATGAAACATAGGAAGGATAACTCCATAACAAAATTATGTTTGGAAAATGGCAATACTATTACTGAGGAGAATGAGATTGGAGATCAAGCTGTGCTATTCTTTCAGAATTTGTTGACTGAACAAGCTAACAATGATGAGAATGGCAGGATTTTGAATCAGTCCATCCCCTGTCTGATAACTGAGGAAGATAACCTAGAAATGTTAAAGCCTATATCCGAGGAGGAGGTTCGTGTTGTTTTATTCTCTATGGGCCCCTTCAAAGCTCCGGGCCCTGATGGCTTCCCTCCTATTTTTTTCCAGGAATATTGGGATATTGTGGGGGCTGATCTAACTACTGCTGTTAGAGACTTCTTCAAAACTGGTAAACTTTTAAAATAGATCAATACTATTTTTATTGTCCTTGTTCCTAAAAAGATGAAGCCTACTCATCTGTCTGAGTTTAGACCCATTAGCCTCTGTAATACTATCTATATGCTATGCACTAAAGTTCTTGTCATGAGATTTCAACCTTTTTTAGATAAAATCATTTCCCCTTCTTAGAAAGGCTTTGTCCCGAGCCGTCAAATTCTTGATGCTGTGATCTCCACTCATGAAACTATTCATTCCATGAACAAGAGTAGAATCCCTAGTATGGCTTTTAAGTTAGATATCTCTAAAGCCTACGATAGGGTCTCATGGACTTTTCTGTTTCAAGTCATTAGGAAGTTTGGGTTTAATGATAAAATCTCTCTTCTCATTCAGAAGGCTATTTCTTCTGCTAAATTCTTAGTTTTGGTCAATGGGGTCCCTAGGGGTTTTTTCTCTTCCTCGAGAGGACTCCGCTAGGGGGATCCTCTTTCCCCTTGTTTATCATGATGGCGGAAGCCTTGGGGAGACATATTCAAGCTAATATCTCTTCTAAGGATCTTTTAGGCATCAAACCTACTTCCTCCCTTTCCCCTATGTCACTGCAGAAGTTTGTTGATGATACCATACTTTTTGGTATCTCTTCTGTGATTGAATCTCAGAGTTGGAAGAATATTTTAAATAACTATGCCAAAGTTTCTGGTCAAAGCATAAATTTCCAAAAGAGCAATGTGTATTTTTTTAATACTCCTAATATTCTCCGGCAAAAAATCATTAATATCCTGGGCTGTGCTAAAGCTGATCTTCCTGCTATTTACCTTGGCCTCCCCCTTATGGTCAAAGAGGTGTCTCCAGGTTTCTGGAATGGAATATTGGAAAGAACTCAGAGGAAACTGATGGGATGGAAAGGGAAACTACTTAGTAGTGCAGGCAAATTACAGCTTCTTCATGCCTCCCTGAAAGGTATACCTACTTATTTCCTGTCTCTTTTTAAGATACCTAGTTCATTTGCTGACAAATTGGAGCAGATTCAAAGGAAATTTTTATGGACGGGGGTGCAAGACAAACAGTGAATGTCTTTGGTCAGCTAGGAAAAAGTGTGTCTTCCTAAATCCCATGGTGGTCTCAATATTAGATCCATTCGTAACATGAATAAAGCCCTCATTTCCAAAGTCAACTGGAACCTGATTTATAATCACAAAGATTGGGGGGAAATCATGCAAGCTAAATATCTTCATGTCACTGATTGGTCCAGCTTTCTCCAACAGGAAGGGTTACCTCAAGGATCTGTTATCTGGAATAAACTACTGAAATCCAGAAGCCTTCTTAAACAAGGGGTTAGATGGAAATTAGGAAATGGTATGTCTATTAATTTCTAGAATGACATTTGGATAAAAGATAAGGCTCTTATTACTCAGGGGAATTATGGAGCCATTGCTGGCATTGCTACTCAGATTTTTGGGGATAAAGTCTACAATTACATGGTTAATAATAATGGCAATAAAAGCTGGAAAAACTTATTGGATTGTTGTGCCCATCGCCCTGATCTCACTCCTAGAGTTCGGGCTATTCAACATTTGATTCAGGGGATCAGAATCCCTCTCTTCCCTCGAGAGGATGAACAGTATTGGTGGTCGAATAAGAATGGATGCTTCTCTATCAAGTCTACTTACCATCTGTTGGTTCCTGAGGTTCATAGAAAGGAGATATGGAGAAAAGTTTGGAATCATAAACTTCTACCAAAAATCAATATGTTTTGGTGGGCATCTGTTCATAAAAAAATTCTTACCCAAGACAATATACAGAAGAGAGGGTTTACTTTGGTCAATAGATGTTGTCTATGTTGTGTTAAGGAGGAAATTGTTTCTCATCTTTTCATACATTGTGATTTTTCCAGGGAAATCTGGAACATAATTTTAAGAAATTTTGGCATTTAGTGGGCCTATAATTCTGATATTAAGGAAGTTATTACCAGTTGGTATCCGACCTTTTCTCATCCCTGGCTTATTGAGTTATGGAACCAAACTCTACCCTGTTTGGGTTAGACTTTATGGAAAGAACGTAATCACATAATTTTTTGGGATACTGCTAGAGATGCCTCTCAGGTTATTCACTCTTTTGTTAAGATTCTAATGGAAAGTGTCACTAATGCCCATATCCTTATTGCAGAGAAACCTTTGACCCATGAAGAGGAACAAATTGCGACTAATTGGAAGATCCTAAATCATATTCCTATTCATAATAATTCTAAAGGGTTGCAGAGGCTTAACACTAGATGGAGTCCCCCGAAGCCTAACTGGCTAAAACTAAACTTTGATGGGGCTTCTAAGGCAGATGGCAAAGCTAGTGGTGGAGGGATTATAAGGGATGACAAAGGGTGGATGGTTGCTATCTATGCTGGCGGGTTAGGCTGTCAAAGCAATAATTATGTTGAAGCTGTTGCTCTTCTATGGGGGATTAAATTGGCTATCTCCCTTGGTATTAGAAATCTAAATATTTAGGGGGACTCCAAAATGGTTCTTGATGCGGTGAACAATGTGTCGACCATTAGTATTAAGCTCAAATATATTATTATGGATATTCAAATTCTCCTGCAGAAGATTCCCAGGGTGGACATCTCTCATATTTATCGAGAGGGTAATGGGGTTGCAGATGCCTGTGCCAAACTTGGTCAACAATATTTAAATTGGCGATGTTGGTGCCAAATCGACTACATCCCTTTTAACATTAGGGATCTTATTCAAAAGGAAGTGACGTGTCAAGGATGAGTCAGATTTATTGGAAAGACAGATCACTTCGTCAGTTCTATTGGAGGATGTTGACGTGCATCTTGAAGTACGAGATTTTTTGTACTTTCTTGATTATTGTCATTTCCACCTTATTATGCCCCTCTGGTAAGGCAAGCAACTTACTTGCTCATTATAGCGTATGCCGTGAAATTATGATTAAGCATGGGAAGAGTAAGTTTCATCTTTGTAAGGCATTCCTTATTAATGATAATGCATGCTGTTCCATTACCATTATCATTATCCTTGATCAAGGGGTTAATGTTACCCTGCATATGAACTCTGTGGAAATTTAGGGTTTTTGTGATCTTCTCTGTAAGTCCAACATGGGTGGCGATAGAATTTGAACGGAACCCGTTTCTTGTTGCGAGTTCAAAGATAACCTGGTCGTCTAGCATTATTGTAAAGAGGGTGGGATTAGTCCCTATTTGGAGCGGCTCAATGGGTATGATGAAAACTTGTCTGAATAGTTTACTAGGTCTTGGCTAAACTGGCGTGTCTCTGTGGGGGGAATCAGTTTCAAGATCTCAAAAAGTGTTATTGCTATGGCAACTGGCATGACTACTCAGGGGATTAAACTACAAAGGAAAACCAAAATTGCGGACCATTCAAGTCAAAAACTCTTTCTTGGATACGGAGAAGAACTCGTTCCATATTAGGGGGGATTCGAGCGAGCCAAGCTACCTAAGCCTTGGGATGGTGTGTGTTTTCTTCTTATGAAGTATTTCACTCTAGAGGGGCATTTCACCAGGTTCTATAACTATCATCTTCCACTTCTGAATCACTTTAGATGCAATGCACATATTAGCTTTCCATTTTATCCTTTATCTTCCCTTGAGCATTCTGTTCTTAGGGTTAGAGCTAAACTAGCCAAGAAACCTGCTAAGAAACCCATCCCCCTTCATCAGGGCCTCATCTTCTATCTTTATAATTTCCATCTTGCCCTTGAGCCTGCTAAGGAAATTTTGACTAATAGTGGGGAAATATCTTCTAACCCTAATGATATAGCTGTTGTTGAAAAACCATGCCCCTCCCCTATTTCTACTAAAACAAAAGAAGTTTCTTTTTCTACTCCTGAGGAGATTCCCATAGATACTCTGGGCTCTACTATTAGTATGAAGTGCAAGAAGAGGAAGACCCAAGCTGGTGAAGCTGGCACTATGGGAGCTGCTGTGGGGACCCCTAAAAATCCTTGTAGGACCCCCGTGGGACAAGGTAGCAAGTCTCATCCGTCTACTAAGAATATTAAGGAGGGTTGCTCCTCAGGAGTTAGGCAGTCTGGGCGAATTGCTGGCAAACCTATTCCTAAGGCCAAACTCATTGATTATTCTGAGAGTGCCTCCGACGAATCCACCTAGGGTGATGAGGCTAAGGATATGGATGTTCAAGAGATCTCTGAGCATGCTGATGGTCAGCAGGAGTATAAAGAGACGGGGGCTGTTGCTGATGATGCTGATGATTCTGCGGGGAATGCTGACAAAGTGGGGAAGATGTTGGTGGAAGAAGCCGATGAAGAAACAGAAACTGGTGCTGGCTTTGGGTCTAAAATTGCCAGTCTAAGGGGCCGTATTGAGAAGTTGGAACAGAACCTTTCCACTGTGCTCAGGAGTTCTATCTTACTCAATATTTTTGTGCTGCAGAACCTTGGGGCTACTGTCACTGTTGACACTGATGTGGACTCTTTGAAATTGGATGATCTTATTAAATCCATGGATAAGTAAGGAGAGATTCTTCCTACTTAGTTTTTGCTTCTATATTGATGATACTCTGCTACTCCGTATTAACTATCTTAGTCTGTAGTTGCTGTTTATGCTGGGAAAACAGAGTTTGATGTATCTAGTTTGAAGCACTTTTGTGCTGTCTGCCTCTGTGGCTCTTTTGCTTTTTGTAAGGGTTCGGCCTCTTGTTTAGCTGCCTTATATTATCAAAAACAATAATTTAATGTGGACTTTAATTAAATTTCTTAGAAAGTTTTAAGTATTAGTTTAGAATCATTATTTTGTTCAACTTGTTCTTGGAATCAATAGTATAGTTCAAATAATAGGATTATAAATGTATTATTTTATTTCATTTATGAGAAATCAAATCCCTATTATTTAGGGATGTGTTATATTTAAGTATTATTTTACTTCATTTATGAGAAATCAAATCCCTATTATTGATGGATGTGTTATATTTAAGTATTATTTTATTTCATCCCTATTATTTAGGGATATGTTATATTTAAGCATTACTTTATAAATAAAAATTCAAATCCTTTTAAAATAATTTATTGATTTATTATTTTATCTGGTATATTTAAGAATATTAGTAGTTTTATCTATTGTAAGAGAGTTGGATATGGATAATAAATAAGGCTTCTTAATATATATTTGTCTTAGTCAAATTGATGTAAATTATCATATTATAAATGTTTAATTGTTATTTTAGATCTAGTTATAAGGTGTGTATGATGACCTTAGTTAAGTCTTTAATTTTAGTATGAATTAGAATATTTTAAGTAGTGTACATAGAGTTAGTCTATGAATTAAATTTATGATTGTTATATGTCTAGATATCTTTGATATTATTTTGGTGGAATATAACATTTAGTTTAGATTTAGTAAGACTTGTCAAGTATTTTTATATATCTTGCTTCCTCTTCACCTTAAGGAACTTTGTGGTCATATAATGGAGTCTAATCTTATTTATGACTTAAATTAAAGGTTGTGCTTAGTTATGAAATTGGGTGAGTAAGTGGAGGTTAGGTTTGATATGAAATGTTTAGCATTTAACTCATATACTTTCTAAAGATTTAAACGGGATGATCAGTTTTAATCTACTTTATGATCCTTTATGTTTTGCTTATACAATTATTTTGAATAGAAACTACAAAGTTGTCTAGAATTTTAATAAGATCCACATTAGTGTAGAAAGTGGGTTAGTCTAATAATGGGTAGTATCTTGTTTGATTGAATTTTCTATTATAGAATAATTGGTATCCCTTCAAGTTATTATTGTCTGCATTAGAGTTACGTTATGTTGTTAGATAATTGATCATGATTGGAATAATGTCACATTCTTTAAGACTATTATTAGTGCATCAGATCATATGTTACATTTGTGGTTTTGATTGAATTATTGATCTTGGTTTAGGATGTGCTTTGGAAAGTGAATGTGATGTGTGACCATTATGTTTTAATGATGTCAAGTGTTGTAGAAGTTGTTTCTAGAGGCCTAGGAGGGTGTTAATGTGAGTTGAATGAAATGCACTCTTATAATATTGTCTCCTGTTTCACGTTGGTATGATACATGTGCAAGATGGAGAATGCCTTGCTCAATGTACTTATTCATGTGATTATGATGAGAATGCAATATTGGAATGCCTTACTTGTGTAATGTGAAATGATATATATTTGAGAAATGTGACAGTTCATGCTTGGTTTATGTTTTGGACTTTAAGAATCTAGATGCAAAGATGGGGGAGTGGCTTTCAATGTGGGGCCGACGCCAAAGTGGTTGTCAGGGTAGCCCATTGGAAGTTGTTAATTCCAGTGATAACATAATAATATTTTAGAGGGTTGGGTATCTTTCACACTAATTAAGATAATTAGATTCCTCACGCATCCCTGTAGTGCTCGTTCAGGCTAAGGATGGGATGAGAAGGCCTGGTTTGCAAGATCAACTTCCTTGTCCTCACAAAAGGAATGTTGGTTTCACATGTGTCACCCTATGGGGCCAACGTCTAGTATGAGACTGTCAGGGTAACCATAGATGGGGGCTGGTGTCTAATATGAGACTGTCAGGGTAACCCAAGGATGGGGGCCGACATCTAGATAGGGACTGTCAGGGTAACCCATGTTAGGACCATACGATGACACTCATCCCTACTGTAGTCTAGCATTCCCTAATTATTTTTATCCATTCATTATGTGATTGCATCTGGAAGTGTTGTTGAGTTACTTATGTTAGATACCTATGTTGTAATGGAGTCATGTGTAGTTCTTGTTCTTTTTAGACTACTGTCTACCTGCCTGTCTATTGTCATGGGACCTCATTGTTATCTCCTAGCATGGGGGGTGGACCTCAGGGTTCCACATGGTTAGGTGGTTGTGCTTTATTCCATTGGTTCATTGGCATCGAGGCTCGTGTGTGAAGAGGATGTGTCTCTCATGTTTCCAATTTTGCATCTGTATCTGAGGACAAACATTTGTACTACTTACACTTGGATTTTTGTATTAATGGAGATCATTTTGTAAATTGATGTATTCAAGAAAGAGCTTATGTATCATTGAAATTATGTAACTCCTTTTGTAGAATACCCTATTTGTACTTGTAATTATTATTAAAAGGATGATGTATCTATCCGATGATGTAAGATAAGTTGTTAGTTGACTCTTTGACTTCTTTGAATTAGTTATGTGTGTTGTTGAATATTGTGTTGTATCAATAATGTAACTATGTAATCCCTAGAGATGTTAGTTTAACTTGATACAATTATATTACGTTAGATTTTGTTATTGTAATTTCTTTCTAAAAAAAAAATCTGCCTTTTTATTGCTTTAGTTAAACTTTCTCTAGGGTTGCATGGCGGGGCATTACATTTGGTATCAGAGCCTAGGTTGCAACACTGAGACCTCTAGATTGTTGTTTCTCTAGGTTAAGTGATTTGCTCTTTTTGGTGAGTTGGTAATGGTACCTTCCACCTATGTGCATTAGTATGACATTAGAAGGTTGATAAGTTTACAGACTTGTTCTTTGACCCTGGAAGAAATAAATTATTAATTTCTTGTTTTACTTATGTGCCTGCTATGTGTTCTTTCTCCTTCTTTTCTGGAAATGTGATGTTATATCTAACAATATGTCTTTCCAAAATGTTAGTGCTTTTTGTTTTGTCGAGGCTTTGAGTTTCTCTTGTGGTCACTGGTGCGTTATAAGAAAGAAGCATGGTTACTGTTAGTGCATGTGATTAGGAGTGTGGTATATGCCTCCTCTAGTGATGTGAATATCCTGTACCCATTCTGTGTGGGGTGTTGTGAAAGGCTAGCGGTGTTTTGTGTTCCCTTGTTTGGTGAAGTAATCGTACTTGGGGGTTATGTTTAGCTATGGGTGTAGAAGCACCATACCATCTTTATGTTAATTGCATTATATGTGTAAGTATTGGAATGATTTAATCAATCAGTGGCATCATGTGGATTATGTGGTGTTGTCATGTGTGGGGTATCTTTGCGTTGTTGTTTGATAATCTAATAGCTATTTCCTAGTTGGTCATGACCGCATGTGGAAGATCTATTGTGGTTTATGAAAGTTATTGTTGTATATGCCTGTGTAAGAACTATGTGCAAGAGATCAAACGGGAGCTTGTGTTGGGCCCATGAGATCATGAATGTGATAATGTAAGTCAATTATAGTTTTGAATTATTCCTGTGTGTGACATCATACATTTCCTTTATATCTTCTTGCATAAGGAAGCAATTGCATATTTCCATAGTTTAGTAAAAAGAAATTGTATTGCATTAAAGATAGAAGTTGTTTGTATATAAGTAGCGACTGTGTTGCCTTAAATCCTTGTATAAAAGTAGCTTAGATAAGAGGATGTAGATAACTTAATTGTCTGTGTGTATGGTGTACGTTCTCTAACACATTCTGGACCTTGTGTCCTTGAGTGTTGTGTAGCGGATACTCCATTTTTGTGGCTAAAATTAGTCACATTGTGATGTGAATTTGTTGTGTAATTTGGTTGTTTTGAAATTTTTAACAATTGTTTCATGTGTTGTTGGGGCTTAGTAGTGAATTTTATTTCTTTGAACTTTTCTATGACATGAGTGGTCACCAAAACTCTTTCCTTTATACTTGATTTATTGTTGGAAATTGCCAGCACTATGTGACTTAAAGTTGGATTTGATTATTTTCCCACTTGGGTTTGCATTTATTTTTAAAATCTCTATGGTGGCTATTCCGAATGTTTGTTTTTATTGGCCCCATTTTGTGTTAAGTGTTGTTTCTATCATGTTCATGTCGAACCTCTGATAGTATGTTCAAGGGAGGACTCCACAGAGAATTGTATTGTGTACGATGGTAAATAGTCGAAAGCATAGCTGAAATAAGATATGATATGTATTTTTCCTTGATTATATATGAATACAGTTCTCTAAACCGTATGAAACTTTCAAAATATGTGTGATTAGATATAAGTAGATCACATGATACACCTTAAAGGTAAAGAATTAATGTTCTTCTTATTGTTATGGAACAATTGTGCCTATTTTATGAACAATTGCTTAATATGGATGTGTATGTTGACAAAAGAAAATTACAATACTAATGTGTTATGTTTCCACCCTAGTCTGTGACTTCTAGGAGGAAGTCAAGTTTTAAGGGGGGAGGATGTAGTGCCCCTCCAGTTTTGTCTTGGATGTGTAGGTGGTCAGGCTAAGGAGCATGAATAAAAAGGTAAAATACTCAAAATACTTAGGGTATGTTAGACATGTCGATGGCATGTTTACTGTTTTGATGTAGTTGATGACACTCATTGATGTTTACTATGATGACACTATTGATACTTTATGATTAGTACATTATGCTTATGTTGTGATCAATTATGGATTAATTGATTATGTAGATTTGTTTTACTATGTGAATTATGCAACTATCTGACTATGTGTTATCTAGCTATTTTGTTACTAATAAACTTGTTTAATGGGGATATTTGTGATGTGTTTTGTGAAGGGATAGTGTAGTATTACTCATAATGAGCACCCTACTATGTTGTGATTCCCTGTCACAGTGTGTTTGACTATATATATATATATATATGTTTGTACACTAACCCTTGGTTTGATACAGGTTGCAGGTACAGGCACTGACTCCACCTGAATTAGCAGATATGAGCGTGCCTTTACACCAATGAATAATGTGGATGGGAGATAACATGGGGTTCCCTCTGTTAGCCAATGTCTTCAGTTTGTCATCCTCCATGTATTTCCAGTCATGGGTGTAATTGTCACTCAGTTGGTACTTGTCCTCAAGTGTTGGTCATCCTTTGGTATGTGGTTGTTATTGTTTGTTTATTGTAGTTTAAGGTTCATTTTATTGAACTTAGTGACCAAGGTATTAAGTTGTTGATTATAGTTGTTTGGTTCATTTTATAGAATAAGTGATCTATGTGTATAGATGTGTTGATGTTTGATCATTTTGGTTACATAGCCAATGTGTATTTGTTGGAGATTTATTAATTGTTATAGTAATAATAATAATAAGTTTATATATATATAGACATCAATATTAGTTATTTAATTAATGTAGAAAATTGAGAATATTAATTATTTGATTTTCATATTAAATAAATTAGTAGCTTTGAAAGCTAGCAATAATAATAATATTGTCAATATTTAGTACTTTATTGATTTTATCTGACATGTGAGATTTTATTTTATTTTGCCATTAATTTATTGTTGGAGTGGGTTGTCAGAAATTTGAAAATTATTCCTGTTAGTGGTGTTATGAATGCAATTAATTTTGGATTATGGATATTTGTAATGGAGAGAATGGTGATAGTGGGTATCAATTGTTTTGTCTATTTTGGTTTTGGGAAGATTATTTGAGGGGAGAGTTCTTAGAAAAGATACACAAAAATTTGGGGAAAAGAAAAGGAATTGGCAGAGGAAGAGGAGAAGGGAGCAAGGGAGATCTAAAGAATTTTTGGATATGTATTAAACAAAATTTCTTCTACTTGTCTGTATATGAAGAAAAATTCAGTATGTGAGTAGTCTGTGCAATTTTATGATTTGTCAAATTCTAGTTGAAGTGTGGTTCTCTGTGAATAATTCCAGACAATAGTAAACCCTTTTGAAAATTAGTGTCCATCTGCAATCAAATGCAAGTTTCTCCCGTCAATTGAAATGATTGATCAGGCTCTACAACCTATTCTCTTTGTATGCTTGATGAGTATATATTCTTTTCTATAACCCCATTATTATTAACCTTGCCATTTGCATTCGCTTGAATATTCTCTTCAACCACCCATTGTGACATTTTAAGAGACCTTACTCCGAATCATCTTCACGCCTATCTATCTTTCTTCACATCTATTCCTCTTGCTATTTCATTGTCACCATATTCTCATATTGCCTGTAGACACCTTAGTTAAATTAAATCTTTTGCCACTGGTAGAAATTAAATCATTTTCTATTTTTGCATTCCTGTGTCAAATTAAGAATGCCAATTTCTTTTTATCAAAAGAAAACTCAACTTTTGCAGTGTCGCCCTTGTTTGTGGAGATCAAAATTCATTACCAGGCCCAAACTATTTTCTTTCCAGTCATTGATTTGTCTATCAAACAAATTATATTTATCTATAATCTCTTGCCATTTGATGGGATTCATTGAACACTTGCTGAAATAAGACTAATAAAGATGATTTCATTTTATGAAAACTCTTAAATATTTTCTTTTCCTCCAGCCTACCTGGCTACATTGTATGGCCTCCATATGCATTGAATCCTATTTGAAATGGCATTTGAAATTTTAGTATCTGCAGACCAAATGAAATTTAGGATAAGAGATATTAGAATTTCAGCTTTAAAACTTATGCATATTCCTTTCCCTCAGGCACTGCCGTATGACCATACGATGCTGAGGGTTCCTCCTAAGGTTGCTAGAAATTATGAATAATGTAATTAAGTTTTAGTTTGTAGTTTATGCATTTAAAACAATGAATTTTTTTTACCTAAATTAAATTCCTCTGATCCTTGGCTCTTGGCTATGAAATTTGGTTGCCTGGTTTAGCCAACTTCATCATTTTTCTTCCTTGCCTGAAAACTTAATTTATTGTTCAATATGAATTTCTTTGTAGATTGAATATGTAGATAGATATTTTAATTATTTTTAGCAATTTTGTCAATCAACAAAATCTCTGAGTTTAACTAGAGAAAACTTAGGGATTCTCATAGGTTGTAGATTTAGTTAATAGGAAATAATACATTAAGTTAGAAATAGAAATTCTCTTTTTGTGTTGAGTTTAGGTAATTAATAATTTAACTATTCTTTGTAGTAATTTTTATATATAGAAAATAAAAAAAATTGTAGTTATATTATGGAGTTCTCACAAAATTAACAATAATTTAATGTGGACTTTAATTAAATTTCCTAGAAAGTTTTAAGTATTGGTTTAGAATCATTATTTTTGTTCAACTTGTTCTTGGAATCAATAGTATAGTTCAAATAATAGGATTATAAATGTAATATTTTATTTCATTTATGAGAAATCAAATCCCTATTATTTAGGGATGTGTTATATTTAAGTATTATTTTATTTCATTTATAAGAAATCAAATCCCTATTATTGAGGGATGTGTTATATTTAAGTATTATTTTATTTCATGCTTGTTATTTAGGGATATGTTATATTTAAGCATTACATTATAAATAAAATGTCAAATCCTTTTAAAATAATTTATTGATTTATTATTTTATCTTGTATATTTAAGGATATTAGTAGTTTTATCTATTGTAATAGAGTAGGATATGGATAATAAATAAGGCTTTTTAATATATATTTGTCTTAGTCAAATTGATGTAAATTATCATATTATAAATGTTGAATTATTATTTTAGATCTAGTTATAAGGTGTGTATGATGACCTTAGTTAAGTCTTTAATTTTAGTATGAATTAGAATATTTTAAGTAGTGTGCATAGAGTTAGTCTATGAATTTAATTTATGATTGTTATATGTCTAAATATCTTTGATAGTTTTTTGGTGGAAGATAACATTTAGTTTAGATTAGTAAGACTTGTCAAGTATTTTTATATATATCTTGCTTCCTCTTCACCTTAAGGAACTTTGTGGTCATAGAATGGAGTCTAATCTTATTTATGACTTAAATTAAAGATTGTGCTTAGTTATGAAATTGGGTGAGTAAGTGGAGGTTAGGTTTGATATGAAACATTTAGCATTTAACTAATATACTTTCTAAAGATTTAAAAGGGATGATTGGTTTTAATCTACTTTATGATCCTTTATGTTTTGCTTATACAATTATTTTGAATAGAAATCACAAAGTTGTCTAGAATTTTAATAAGATCCACATCAGTGTAGAAAGTGGGTTAGTCTAATAACGGGTAGTATCTTGTTTGATTGAATTTTCTATTATAGAATAATTGGTATCCCTTCAAGTTATTATTGTCTGCATTAGAGTTACGTTACGTTACGTTGTTAGATGATTGATCATGATTTGAATAATGTTACATTCTTTAAGACTATTATGAGTGTATCAGATCTTATATTACATTTGTGGGTTTGACTGAATTATTGATCTTGGTTTAGGATGTGCTTTGGAAAGTGAATGTGATGTGTGACCATTATGTTTTAATGATGTCAAGTGTTGTAGAAGTTGTTTTAAGAGGCCTAGGAGGGTGTGAATGTGAGTTGAATGAAATGCACTCATGTAATATTGTCTCATGTTTCATGTTGGTATGATACATGTGCAATATGGAGAATGCCTTTCTCAGTGTACGTATTCATGTGATTATGATGAGCATGCAAGATGGGAATGCCTCGCTTGTGTAATGTAAAATAATGTATATTTGAGAAATGTGACAGTTCATGCTAGGTTTATGTTTTGGACTTTAAGAATCTAGATGCAGAGAAGGGGAAGTGGCTTTCAATGTGGGGCCGGCGCCCAAAGTGGCTGTCAGGGTAACCCATTGGAAGTTGTTAATTCCAGTGATAACATAATAATATTTTAGAGGGTTGGGTAGCTTTCAGATTAATTAAGATAATTAGATTCCTCACCCATGCTTGTAGTGCTCGTTCAGGCTAAGGATGGGATGAGAAGGCCTGGTTGGCAAGATCAACTTCCTTGTCCTCACGAAAGGAATGTTGGTTCTGCATGTGCCACCCTATGGGGCCAACATCTAGTAAGGGACTGCCAGGGTAACCATAGATGGGGGCTGGCATCTAGTATGAGACTGTCAAGGTAACCCAAGGATGGGGGCCGGTATCTATGTAGGGACTGTCAGGGTAACCCATGTTAGGACTATGCAATGACACTCATCCCTACTATAGTCTAGCATTCCCTAATTATTTTTCTCTATTTTTTTGTGATTGCCTCTGGAAGTGTTGTTGAGTTACTTGTGTTAGTTACCTAGATGTTGTAATGGAGTCATGTGTAGTTCTTGTTCCTTTTAGACTACTGTCTACCTGTCTATCTATTGTCATGGGACCTCATTGTTATCTCCTAGCGTGGGGGGTGGACCTCAGGGTTCCACATGGTTGGGTGGTTGTGCTTTATTCCATTGGTTCATTGGATTCAAGGCTCGTGTGTGAAGAGGATGTGTCTCTCATGTTTCCAGTTTTGCATCTGTATCTGAGGACAAACATTTTTACTACTTGCACCTAGATTTTTGTATGAATGGAGATCATTTTGTAAATTGATGTATTCAGGAAAGAGCTTATGTATCATTGGAATTATGTAACTCCTTTTTTAGAATACCCTATTTGTACTTGTAATTATTATTAAAAGGATGATGTATCTATTCGATGATGTAACAAAAGTTGTTAGTTGACTCTTTGACTTATTTGAATCAGTTATGTATGTTGTTGAATATTATGCTGTATCAATAATGCAGCTATGTAATCCCTAGAGATGTTAGTTTAACTTGATACAATTAGATTATGTTAGATTTTATTATTGTTATTTCTTTATAAAAAAAAAGAAAAAAAAAATCTATCTTTTTATTGCTTTAGTTGAACTTTCTCTAGGGTTGCATGGCGGGCATTACAGATAACATGCTTGCAAAAAAACTGAACATGCTCTAGCTTATGACATGAAAGTAAACATTTTTTTTTCAAATATGATACATAAAGAACACACTATCAACTAGACTATGACAAGATGGAGATTACAATGAGTTACTAATCCTTTTTGGGGAGTTATGTGGGATTGTTGGTTCACAGATGGATGCTCATGGAACATTTGATTAAAATGTTTCAAAGTTAATTATTAGGAAAAAGTAGATATATTTTTATTTTTTGCAAAGTTTGTAAGCACAAAAATTAAAGCTTTCAATAGGTTATTTTGATTGTACATTTGTGAGAATTTTTAATCAATTTATACGTACATTCTTTGCAAAAATAATTATACCCAACATTTTTATGTGGGATAGATATGTTCAAACACTTTAGTTATTGAGAACAAAATAACATTGGGTGGCCTAGCCTTTAATGAGGTTGTGTGACATGACCTAGTCTAACTATTGTGGCCTTGTCCTTGACTGATGCAACCTCTTGTCACACACTTGCCTCCTCTGTACCTAATTGATGAGTAAGGGGTTGTGTTGAAAAGCATAGTAAGATGTACTAGGAAAGAGGGAAGACCACTAACTTTTTTTTATAGTTGTCAAGGCCCTTAGTAGTTGTACAAATATTGAAACATGACAAACAAAAATAGAAATGTTAATACAATTGAAACAAATATGAGATATAGAGTATGCAACTGTGACAACCTTTCCTAAAAATGCTTTATGCTAATAATCAATGACCCATGTCATTCAATAAATAAATGACATACACATAATTAAAGACTTTTGGCACATGGATCAATGAAGCAATAATCATATTTTGGAATTCACTAGCACCAAACTCTAGATTGTCTTCGATATCGACTATGTGTATCTTGAGTTCACCATCCGAATTGTGATTGGGAACCCACTTCTCTAAGCAGCTCCAAACTATGTGTATCAAGTACTCAAATGTCACCTCGATCTTCCTGTCCAACATTATGGACCTTGTGCAAGATCAAAACTTTATTGCTGCCATTGATTTTGCCTTGCTGCGGAATCATGTCTTCAACGCTGACTGCTGGAGATCGGCAGTGGAGGATTACAAAATTCACATTGGAGATGCTCTGTCTAATAATGGGGATTCTGCTTCCTCTCAGCCATAACTTGGCTATTCACTCGACCTGCCGTCACCTTTTGTGTGTATTGGTTTTGGTTCTTTCTCTCTCTGGGCTATTTTTTCACCTTAGGGATCTGGTTCCTTTTTGTTGTGTTGTTAATATTTCTACAACCTGTCATGTCCATCACTCAACTATATTTGTTTTTTCATCTAATATATGGTATAGGTGGTTAAAACTGCCTCTTTTCTTTAAAAAAAAAATAATAATCATATTTTGGGAAATTTGGTTAGGGAGCTCAAGAAAATTAGAATTTGAAATAGGTTGACTAGGTTTTATTGGATTTGAAGATAAAATCATACCACATAATATAATCCAATGTGAAAAATACTCAAAACAAAAGTTAAAATTATATCACATTTATATAGTAATATAAAACCACGTATAAGTAGTTAATAAATTTAGTGTAATTATAAACTAGTATACCTATCTTAGATCAATCTATGTAAAAGAGGCCAAGATCTATCATAAATTTAGTGCAATTATCAACTAGTATACCTATCCTAGATCAAAGAGGCCAAGATATATCATTCTTGAAGCCCCTATTCCATTTATGTCACAAATCTAGTAAAAAATAGGCCATGGATTTTATTTTTATTTTTATTATTTTGAAATGAAAATAAATTATTTATTTACTTTATATTTTACTTAAGAGCTATTTTATTATTAAATGACATCACTAATATTATCATTAAATATTAATACTTTGAGGTGCAAATGACTCAAGTTTAAGATAGATGTATTTAAGATTAGAAAAGACATAGAACTATTTTTTATTCACTTAGGAGTTACATTATTTTATTTTAGAATTATTTTATTTACTAATTTTTTTAATTGAAAGAAAAGTATTATTTAAAAAATAATGTAAAAATTACATACAACCAGCACAAGTTACAAAGAGTCAGTGAAAAATAATAATGAGCTAATAATAGTTAGTGGGCAACAAAACTCAACAACTACACATACAGTTGTTGACTACAGGGCTAAAATGTCCAATAGAGCCACCAACAAAGAGCATAAAATAGTGCAGTGAAAACATATAAAAAAGTCTAATGGTAGAAAAGAGAATCAATGCCATGAGGAATTGGCTAATGAATTTGTAGTGGCTCAAAAGAGCCATGGTTTAGCAAGACCATAGGAAAAATAGCACCACTTTGGATAAATATAAAAGGTTGCTCCCACCTGCACAATTAGAGTCTTTAACATTAAAATTTGGGAAGAGATTAACCACTCCATGAAAAACATGTTTTAAACATCCTAGAGGTAAATAAGAGGTCAAAGTTCCTAGTGAGTTCATCAATGGATGTGGTCAAGTGACTATGATTATTGGCCAAAGTGCCCAGCCATACTAATGTGTCATCCATATGTTGTTTGACTTCTATATTGAAATGTAGGACATCATGTAGAGACTGCCAAAATACCAACTTGGAAAAGAAGATGAGAAAAGAGATCTAAAGTTGACTGCCTAATTGGAAGGATTTTAAATTTGAAGAAATTGTTTTTATTTTATTTTATTATAAAACTATTTTGTTTACTACCTATTTAAATTCTTTGACGTATTTACTTTATTTTACTATAAAACCATTTTATTTGGAGAAACCATATATTTTAGATTCTTTTCCAAGGTTGAAAAAGAAAAATTATCAAAAACACATTTATTTTACTATCTGAATTTATCGTTTAGCCTTGGCAACGTAAGATATTCACAAAACTAAATTAGAATTTGGAGGGATTTCAGTGGATACATCTCCATATGGTGGAGAATATACACGAGCAACATGTGAGAAGGCTATCTAGCCCTAGAAAAAGCATGGGGGCATGGATGTCGGATGCCATACCATACATATGTACTTGTTGGAAATCATAATTTTATGATTTCCAACACTTTTATGATTTTGAACAAGTGTAAGTACAGATGTATGGTATGGCATCCGACATCCATGCCCCATGCTTTTTCTAGGGTTGGATAGCCTTTTCCCAACATGTCATGTGATGTCTTTTTCAATCAAGTTCTCCATTAATATAGACAGACATTCACCAAAAAAAAAAATTAATTGGTCTTCAAGTGAAACCACACCTGGGCCAGCCCACGTATGCTTTGCATCCTTGATTTGATGTTAGAATAACTAAGATGCCCACCATAGAAAGCAACTCTATACATCAAAATCTACAAGGAAACTCGGTACCACTTTTATTGTTTCAACATCTGTCCAAAATTATAATCATATTATGTTCCCCTTTAGTTGTCGTTAGTGGTTGGATGAATGGTTGGTTTGAGTCTTCCATTGCTTTATATACTTAACATGTTCTTCCCTTTACTCACAAAAGAATTCTCTCTTCTCCAAGCTTCCCTTATCTGGGTTGTTCTCCTTAGCTTGTAAATCAATTCCATTTACCTTGTTTAACAATTCTACAATGGCAAGGAGTAAGGGAAATCCCCAACTCCTTTTTGTGAAGCACATAATCAGAGTCCTTTGTAGGCTTACCATTTCCCATAAGGTAGATGGGTATGCTCTTTCTTGAAAGAGTAGAAGGCATTTCAACTCAAGAGGTGAGTTCTTGAACAGATCACATGGTGGCCTCCCTGGTGATGTCCCAAAGGGATATTATGCAGTGTATGTGTGAGAACAGGCCCAAAAACAATAAAAACATAACAACAATAATAAATAGGGCAAAAACAGAGTTAATAAACTCAGAAAATATTATATTTATCTAACTTGATTTATATTTCATCCTAAAAAATATCGTGTACAATCATACAAATATATTTACAAAAGACTTTGAAGTCTGGAAGCTTCTAGCTTTCTAGATAATTCTATTTTTTAATTCTAAAAGGATGGAATGTTCTTTTTCTAAAAAGAGCTTGATGGAAGAATCTAGTTTATAGAAACCTCTAGAAAAAACTTGCCTTTTCCTTATGAAAAATCTAGAAAAATCTTTTCCTTTTCCCTAGACAATCTTACTTTCCTTAACATCCCCCCTTAAGATTGGCTAGAATATTACAAAGAAGAGGTCCAAACATTATACTACTATCCCCCCTTAATGTTTACCTCTAACATACCAAGCATTCCTCTTAATTTTAAGAATTTGGCTTCAATCATACTCTTGGTGAATATATCAGCGACTTGTTCTTCACTTGGACAAAATTGAAGATTGACAATGGATGCTTGAACAAGATCACGAATGTAGTGAACATCAATCTCAATATGCTTTGTTTTAGCATGAAAAACTGGATTGTTGGCAACCTGTATGGTACTTTGATTGTCACAATACACAGTGTTGGCTGAACTTTGTAGAAAACCAAGCTCAAATAGAAGATTCTGAATCCAAACTGCTTCCTTGCTTGCTTCTTTTGCTGCTCTATATTCTGCTTCACATGAAGATAATGATGTAGTTGGTTGTTTCTTGCTGCTCCATGTAATAGGGCCTAATCCAAGATTGAAAACATAACCACCAGTAGATTTCCTATCATCTATATCACGACCCCAATCTGAATCAGTAAATCCAACCAAAGAAATTGAAGATTTATAGTCATAAAAGATGCCAAAGTGTATGGTTCCATGGATGTATCGTAAAATTCTCTTAGCAACCAACCAATGACTTTCTTTAGGTGCCTGTATAAATGTAGATACAAGATTGACTACAAAACAAATATTTGGTCGAATATGAGTTAGATAAACCAAGCTACCAACAAGTTGTCTATATAAAGTGGCATCTACACTCTTGGAAGTACATTCTTTAGTAAGCTTGACTCCAGATTGAAATAGGGTAGATGCTAGCTTGCATTCAAGCATGTTAAACTTTTCTAAAAGGTCCAAAGCATATTTTGATTGTGAGATGAACAATCCATCATGTAATCTACAAACATGTAATCCAAGAAAATAGTTTAGTTCACCCAAATCACTCATATGGAATGTCCTTTTAAGATCTGATTTTAAATCATTGATTAGCCCAATATTTGGTCCAGCAATGAGTAAATCATCTACATAAATTGCAACAAGAAGAATATCATCTTGAACTTTCTTCACATAAAGATTTGGATCTGACTTACATCTTTTAAATCCATGAAGCTGAAAATACCTGTCAATCTTCTCATTCCATGCTTGTGGTGATTGTTTAATACCATAAAGTGACCTCTTTAATCTACAAACAAGATTAGGATGTTGCAGATCTAAAAAACCTGGTGGTTGATCCATATATTTCTTCATATAAACCTCCATTTAAGAAAGCATTTTTAACATCCATTTGATGGATATGCCACCCAAGACTTGCAGCTAAAGAAAGAATAAATTCTAACTATGTTCATTTTAATGACAGGAGCAAATTTGTTTCTACATAATCAACACCCTCTTTTTGATTGAACCCCTTAGCAACCAATCTAGCTTTGAATTTTTCTATAGCACCATCTGATTTAAATTTTGTTTTGTAAACTCATTTGTAACCAATAACATTCTTACCTTTGGGGCAGGGCACATGTTCCCAAGTTTCATTCTCTAACAATGCATCATATTCCTCTTTCATGGATTGGTCCCATTCTTTCTTTCCTCTAGCTTGGTCATATGAGATTGGGTCATTTACTTGTAATACTTTGGCCATGAGAGCACTATCATTCCTTCCTTGGATCTTTGAGCCTTATCTATATGTTTCTTCAACACTCCTTGTCTTTTGTCTAGCTGAAATGTCATCTTATTCATCATCACTACCTGCAGAAAATGGTTGATTACAAGCATTACTAGTTTTATTTTCAACTATATTATCATCATTTATAGTGATACACACCTCATCCTCATCAATATTGGCTCCATTTCTTTCTAAAATATCAAAAAAATTAGAAACATTTGATGTTGTAGAGTGAGAGGAAGTGGCTATAAGTTGTGAATGCTCATCAAACTTTACATCTCTACTAACAAAGACCTTTCTTGTTGTCAAATCATATAACCTATAAGCCTTTGATTCTTCACTATAACCCATAAATAAACACTTATGACTCTTTGGTTCTAACTTTTCCCTCTTTTCATCAGGAATGTGTGCCCAAGCAATGCACCCAAATACTTTAAAATACCCAATGTGAGGCTTTCTACCACTCCATGCTTCTTCAAGGGTGATATTTGGGAGGGCTTTAGTGGGGATTCTATTCACAATATATACAGCACAAGAAATAGCCAAGCCCCAAAATTGATTATGCAAACTTTTAAAATGCAACATACAATGAGCCATTTCTAAAAGAGTTCTATTCATTCGTTCAGCCACCCCATTTTGTTGATGAGTATAAGGAACTATTCTTTGCACCTTAATACCATAATTTTCACAAAATGAATCAAATGCATAATTGCAATATTCACCCCCATTATCCGTCCTTAAACACTTTGATTTTCAACTAATGCCTTAAACTTTTGAAAAAATTCAAATACTTCATTTTTCCTTTCAAGAAAATAAACCCATAATCTCCTACTGTAATCATCAATAAAAGTGAGAAGGTACCTGGCACCTAAAAGTGAAGGATATCTTGGTTCACATAGATCACTATGAATGAGCTACAATGGATAATTAGCTCTCCATGCTTTGCCTGAATCAAAAGGATCTCAATGATGTTTTCCTAACACACATCCTTCACACACACCTTCAGATGCTGAAATTTTTGTTAATCCACTAACCATATCCATTCTAACCATATCCTATAATTTTCTATAATTTATATGTCCAAGTCTAGCATGCCAAAGTTTTGACATATAATCAACCTAAGCAATAAAAGTATGAGAGAGTGTGTATTCATTATCAACAAACCCCACAAATTTAAATAGACTCTATTTATGATCAACTCTACCAATAGCAATTATATTGCTCGAGTCTTTTCTATCTCTAACAATAACTTGATCAACAATGAAAACAAACTCATATCCAGCTTGAGCAATTTTATACACTGAAATAAGATTCACTCCTAATCCTTCAACCAACAAATTTTTTTTCAAAGACCCATTTGTTACATTAACAGTCCCTATTCCTAAAACTAGAAGTCTCATTTTATTGCCAATAGTAATTTCTTGATCTAAATTCTTCCCTTCATAAAAACCAATAAACAAAGATCTATCCCTAGTCATGTGATATGATGCCCCTTAATCTAAAATCCATTTTTTTATTAGAATCTAAAGAAAAGTATCCCCCCTTAACACTACTTTCAAGTCTAGCAATTACCTCCTTATTTGTATTCTCTTGTCTTTTTAGAAAGATGGCTATGAAGCTATGCCTATCCTTCTTGCCATCCTTGATCCTTTCTTATTTGGGCTTGTATTGCTGCCTTTCATTGTCCCTCTTCTTCAAACAAAATTTTTCCATGTGATTTTCACCTCCATAATACCTGCAAATAATGGGTTTTTTTTCCAACTTATTTTTCTGCACCATCATTTCTAGTAAAATGGTTAGAACTATCACTATTTCAAAATTTATAGTTTCTTTTCCAATTCTTCTTTCCATCATATCTAGAAAATTTACTCTTAGCTGCATATGCATGATTCTTCTTAATATATATCCTTCTTTAATAAGTTGAACTTCTTCATCTAAAATAGACTTACAAAATTGATCAAAAGTTTACTGGGGTGGTATTGGGATTTAGTTGAAGAACCCTTTTCCTTGATTCCTTAAATACCTTGTATGGCTGGGGAAGCTTACTTTCAACCATTGCAATCAATTAAAAATCTTTTTTTGCATATTCAACACCTATTTTCTTCAGTTGGACATTTAAAAAAGTAACTTCATTGAAGTAATCGGTCATTTTCTCAAAATCAGATGGATCTAAGTTCACCAATTTTTCTTCTATACTAAACATGCTAACAATATCTACATCTTTATAATCTTTTTCCAAACTCTCCCGCATCTCTATTGGATTATCAATATCAACAAATCTTCTATTGAGATTGGGGCTTAAAGCTTTACCAATAATACCTCCAGCTTGTTCCAACTTGCATTTCCATAGCTCCTTTTCTTTTTCACTTTGGGGTTCTCCAATTTCCTTATTCACTATCCTCAATAGAGCCTTTTCTCTCAAAGCATTCTTGACTGCAATCTTCCAATCTGCAAAACCACTTCCGTCAAATATTGGCAACACTTCATTTGTAGAGCCCATATTAGCCAAAAAAATAGTCTTCAAACAACTATCACTCTAGCAATATAACAGCCCTGCAAACAAATCACTCCAACAATATATTTCTAACTGAAGCTCTTGCTGAACTTGAAAAAAAAATCTAGTTGAACTTGGAAAAAAAAATCCTAGCTGAACCTGGCTCTGATACCATGTGAGAATAGGCCCAAAAACAATAAAAACATAACAACAATAATAAACAGGGCAAAAATAGAGTTAATAAACTCAGAAAATATTATATTTATCTAACTTGAATTATATTTCATCCCAAAAAATGTTGTGTACAATCATACATATATATTTACAAAAGACTTTGAAGTCTGGAAGCTTTTAGCTTTCTAGACAATTCTATTTTTTAATTCTAAAAGGCTGGAATGTTCTTTTTCTAAAAATAGCTTGATGGAAGAATCTAGTTTATAGAAACCTCTAGAAAAAAAGTTGCCTTTTCCTTATGAAAAATCTAGAAAAATATTTGCCTTTTCCTTATGAAAAATCTAGAAAAATCTTTGCCTTTTCCCTAGACAATCTTACTTTCCTTAACAGTATGTTGGTAGTGAACGATGTAGGTGTATCATCCCCACCAAGTATTTGAATCATTCTCTGTTCAGGGAATTGCTAGATAACGCCGAGGAAGAGTATGAGTTTGATCACCAGATGAGACTTACAATTCCTTGTGACGAGGTTGTTTTCTAGTATCTGACGTCCATGTTGGGGAAAAGGGTGTAACATTAAGAGATATGAAAGTGGATGAACTCATTTTTTGCCCTTCCTCAAGAGAAATAGGGCTCATTGTTTTCAGGTATGAGGAGCACCATTGCAGCCAATGTTACTTACATGTTATGATGCACCATCCTGCCAAGATCTGGTTGAAGCAAAAATTAAAGCAGGGGCTTGAGAGGCGAACATGCTAGCCTGTGCATAGTTTTGGGCTGATGTCCAATTGAGGCCACCAGAAAGACATTGTTGTGCATAATCATCAGTCATTATAATGTACATTTTTGTAAACAAGATTAAAAATCTACCTCGTCAATGGACGATATTTTATTTTGACACACATTTTTTTCCACACTCTGCTCTTAGGTTTTTGTTTATGTCTCTCTATGGCTTTAACAATTCGCCCATCTTGCATAGAATAAGGTTTCCTAAGCATCTTTGTCATGTATATGGGAGAGTTTCCTGTTTGGTCAATCTTAGATGACCGAATTTTATTTTTATGTTCTTAGCAATGTTACCATTAAAGACAATCATTTTACGAGAATAATAATAGGAACATTTGTGAAATATTTAAATTAATTTTATAGTTAATTTATGTTTAAAAGTGGGTATTCTTATTAACAAATATTTACTTTTAATTATTAAAAATTGTTGAATGTTGAAGAATAATTAAATATTAAATAAATTTACAGAGGCTCTTATTCTCATGGCTCCTAGCCTCTAGATCCTAGGATAATGCAACACACAAAGGATGGGCTCAACTAGGCCTTAAATTTGATAGTTCTATAGCTGTATTTAGGTATTTTTGTTGTAAAATACAATCAAAATTTTAAAAAGACTGTATCATATGAAAGGAGAGATTTTATACAAACTAACAATATTTATATAGCATTACAATGATATATATATGATTTACTTATACTAAAGCATGTCATAGTCTTTGACGGGCACCATTGAATTGATAACTGTCATAGAAAAATTGCTTGACAAGCAAGGTTGACTGTCAAATTTCAGCCCTAGTCACTCAACCTTCCAGACTGTCTTTTGCCTCCTTTCATGGGCATGGTGCTCTTGGATGGCTTGATTTTGGCAAGTTTCTTCACCTAGAGTTGGCCATTTCTCTGGTACATGCTCAAGAACCCTAGGATGATGCACCTAAAGAGGAGGGTGCTCTCACCAATTGGGGGCCTATTAATGATTTAGTCTTAAGGGATGTTTGAAATCCAGATGATAAAGATTTCCCTTCTTCTGGCACTACATTAGCTTTTTAGCTATGTTTGAGCTTGGCAATTTTTAATTCTCATCTTTGTTCTAGACTTTGTCTCGTTTAGACTCTGTGGGTGTGCCTCTCTACCACCCTTCTTTTTTGCGAATATTGTATTGTTACTTTTTTCTTAATATAAAGTTTAATAGGAAGTATTCAATAATAAAAAAAAGTTGTATGAAAACATCTCATTCAAAATGCAACATTACTATAATACCAAGATGAGTTTGTAAAATTGAAAAATTGCATACTTTCAAATGTGGCATAAGGATTTTGGGAAATTAAGGATGGAAATTGACAAAATAACACTTGAATTTATGTAAATGAATTCTTTAAAAATTGAGATTTTGATGAAAATTATCGTGTAATGCTTTGAATAAAGACATGATATTTCATAATAATTTTAGCTTTTGTCTACATCTAACCTTATTTTAGAAATCATTCACTACATTAAAAAAATCAAACCACATACATCAAATTACAATTACAATTTAAACAACACTTTGTAATGATTAGAGTCAAAAAACCTAAACCAAGTGGGGCCCTATATGACAAACAATTTCATTGGAGGAGATCATCCTTTATCTTTAAGAGAATCTATCATTTAAAATGCCACAAAAAAGCTAATTTAGATAAGGAAATTCCTTAGTACCCTATCTTTAAAATATTGGAATTTTGACATATTATTTGAAGCATAGATATTTGAAAGGTTAAAAGAAATGTTATCCATATAAAACAAAATCTAAAATACCTCAATGATATGGTCAAAATACCATTATAATATAGAAGATGCTAACTTCTCAATATACTAAAACAATTAAATCCCCATATGTGCAGATTTGTAAGTTGCAAAACATTTATTGTAAGGAGCTCAAATATGGTATCCAATGCATGGGAAGAGACCACCATTTATCTCTAAGAGATTCTACCATCTAAATTTTCCATAAAAGGATATAATTCAAGTATGAGAATTCCTTGGCAAAAGCATGCTTGGTAATATAATTGAAAGCATAAATATAGATGACATTGGAAGATGAGTTGTCCAAGTTAAAAAATCTAAACAACTCGATGAGTGGGATCAAAACTCTCATTGTAGCATAATATTTTACTTAAATATAAAATGGTTCAGTAGGTGTGTATTTTGTTGCTTCTAGTTATCATGTGTTGGATAGGCATAAGTTTGGGGAGATTGCCTCCCCTTGGTGGAAGTTTGGGTGGCCCAAATGTAATTTTTTCCTTTGGTTGTTTTCCTGTAATCAATGCCTCACTTGAGATAACCTACAAAAGAGGGGATTTCTAGGCCCTTCTGTTTGCTCCCTCTGTCATAGTAGTGAGGAGAGTCTTTTTCATTTGTTTTATCAGTGTCCCTTGGCTAGGGAGATTTGGCAACTTTGGTGGGGTGCTTGGAAGCAGGGTTGTGTTCATGCCTCTTCTCTGGTGGACTTTCAGAGAAGCTTCAGAAAACCATCGTTTAAGGCCTCTTATCTTCAGGTTGCGTGGACTATTGGTCCTTTTGTTGTGTGGCAACTTTGGCTAGAAATAAATAGCAAATTTTTTCAAGGGAGACAACTGGTGGCTCAATAGTTGTGGTGGAGAGTTCTTAGTATCCTCCAAGAGATGTTAGAAGCGAAGTGTGATTTGTCTATTAGGTAAGATGGTGGGGAATTGTAGGTGGCCCAAAATATGAAGTTAGTGGAAGGATGCCTTTGGCCTTCTAGGCCCCGGAGAAGGGGCTACTCCAAGGGTAAGTGGTGCAGTCACGGTTAGGAGGGTCCTCAAAGAGAACTATCCAGGTCATACAGCTAGAGTAAACACAACAGAAACAACTCAAAGATATGAAGCAAATGCAGATCCAGTCATACAATATATCATAGAATTCAAATACAAATCGACTGGCAACATGCGAGCTTGCAATTAGGGCTCACAAGCCTGATTATAGAATATGAGAATATGCACAAGATATAGCTTTAAAGCTCCTTTGCAGGGAATCCAAACTATGAATCTATTCTAATGATCATAACTTGATAACTACTTTCCTAGGCATCTATTACATCATTTTATATCATCTTCATAACATAAGTTTCCTCCACGTCGGCGATGTTGGCAAGAGACACTGTTACACATGACAAGTGTTGTCATTGATGGCAACTAAGTCTATTTTACACATCCACATTACATGATTTGTTCATACCGAAAGTCAGAGTGAAGGTTTGTCTAAGTCTGGGTAGTCAGAAACAGAGCATGTGACAGGGTCCAGTATCTTGGTCTGGATCTCTCTAGTGGTAAATCATAGTGTGCTGTGGATCTGAAGGAGTGATAAGGATTGTCAAGACTATCTAAATCCATAAATTTAGCCTCCGGTGATGAAGGATTCAAAAGTTATAAAAATATGAGTATTGGGTTCCAGTTAGTCAGTACAGTCAGAAGAAGAACAGGCTGACCTAGCATTTGATCTTGGTCTGGATGAAGAAAAGTTGTTGGTTAAGCAATTTGTGATAATCAGTGGTATTGGCTGACATGATTGATGATTTGAGAACACAAGTTTTTGGTCCGCGTTGTTGTTTGTGCATGGATTTAGCTGATAGAGCAGAGTTCTTAATAAATGTTCTAAGTTTTCTTGAAGGACTACATTTGATTGAATTTCTTGATGCAGATATATATAGCTGATGGATTCGAGTGTTTTGAGGTAGGATAGTGATGTGATGATGGAGTAAGTGCGAAAAGGGTATAAATAAGTGTGAAGGTGAAGATCTAAGCTTAGATTATGGCTGAAGAGTGAAATAGGGCAAAGTAAGGATGAACTGTGTAAGATCAGTATTCTGTGCTTAACCAGAACTAAATTTTTGCATTGGTAGATGTCATTTCTTAGTTCAAACATTTCAGTGAACCTTTGTAACTAATTCTGTAGGCAAGGAACCTCTTAGAGCAGTGAGCTCTGGATAGTACGCCCTAAAGGCATGTGTCTTCCCCATTTGTAATATTTTTAATAGAGTATAAATTCTTGTGGGTTAACCCCTACTATGGTTTTTCCCTTAACTGTGTTTCCACATAAAAATATTGATGTTATATGTGTTGATTTGTTTCTGCTCATGTGTTATTGATTCATGCTTTCATGGTTATATCATTCATCTGTTAATAAGTGGTAAAGAAGTTTAAGTTAGAGCAAAGGTTATAAGTTTTGTGACAACTGATTCACCCCCCTCTCAGTTGTCTTCCCTATTCTCAACAATTGGTATCAAAGCCTGGTTCCTTAGAAGAAGTTTAACAGCTTGAGGAAGATCTGGGAAGGTGTTTTCAATGGGTTCATTCAAGTATTATGATGGCATCCATGAACAACTTAAAGTTTCTTTAGAAGATCTTGATCAGTCCAGAACAAAAGTCAAAGAACTGCAAGAGAACCTTAAAGATGTTGAAGACTTCATTGAGACCTTAAAACAAAAATTAAGCAAATCTAAAGGAAAGAGGAAGGAGCTACTTCTTCAACTAGGAAATCAAAATGAAGACCATGACATGTATGAGGCCCTGAAAGAGAAGACAAAGGAATGTGAGAAGTTAGCAAAAGAAGTTGTTCTAAAACATGAGATGGAATCTAGGGTGATGATGCTAACCAAGGAAATTGAAGAAAGGAAGAAGTCTGAAGAAAAAATGAATCAATCTCTAAAAGAAAGAACTGAAGAATGTTGCAGATTGGATAGAATAATTGGCCATCTACAGTCTAATCTACATGAAAGTAGGGACAATGAGGAAGAACTTGAAAGGCAAATTGTCATTCTCAAACATGACCTAGAAGTTGCAAATGAATACAAAGAAAAATTCAAGATAAGCTCAGTCAAACTTGAAGTACTGCTTGATAGTCAGAAGATGGTAGATGATAAGCATGGTCTGGGATTTGAGTAAGGTGAAACTTCTAGATTCGGTCAAAGAAATCCTGAAGCAAGAAAACAAAGAAGGAATCCTAGAAGACCTCCGGTAAGACAACCTAATGCTCAAAGGTATCCATCTTTCAATGGCAATTGTTTCAAATGCAATAAGTATGGTCATAGAGCTAATCAATGCATAAGTTATGTAAATCAAAATGAATCATCTTTCTCCAGTCAATGCTTTAATTGCAAAAGGATAGGTCATAAGGTTGATGAATGCAGATGTGGATCAAGGAATCCTCCTAAGAACAAACAAGTTTTCAATTAAAGATGTTTTACTTGCAACAAGTTTGGGCATATGGCAATGCAATGCATATCTAAACCTAATCCAACATGTGATTGTCAGAGAAACAAGACTCTATGTTTTAATTGCAACAAATTTGGACACATTGCTAAATTTCGTAGAAGCAAAAAAGTGAACTCACAGACAGGAAGAACAGAGCAGAAGATGGACAAAGGAAAAGGAAAAATAGATGTGAATGAGATTAAAAAAGAAATGAATAAAATGTGGGTGAAGAAAGATGCAAACAATGAAGGTGATGGATCTGCACTGGAATCCAGTGCTAATAATTCCTCTGGGAATTGAATCAGGAGCTCTGGCTCAGGGGGAGCTATATTGAAAATCTAATTCCCCCTAATAGTAAGTGGGTACTTGAATTTTGCATGATGAATGAAGATAGAGAAGCCTATTGTAGATCTGTTGAAGCAAATTCTGGAAGAAAAGAAGCAAATGTGATTGATTGCAGAGCAATTGAAGAATGACTGCATGCAAAAATAGTGTAACTGGATGTATTAGGGTAGAGAATTTATTACAATTACAAATTAGGTTTTGCGGAGGATAAAAAGTCATTCATTCAATCATTTGGGTCACTTTACATTTGAAGAGAGCGAGCAGAAGAGCACCTGAGCTAAGATTTCAAGGATTTGAAGTGCGACTAGTGAATTCATCAGCTAACCCTAATTCCATGGAAGAAAAAGATATAAGGGCCTATATTCATGTGAGCATAGATGAATTCAGGGACTCAAGGTTTGTAGATTTGTTCAAGAATCATCTAAGGGATGAAATTCACAGTCTTAAACCTAAGTATAAGGTACTACATGATAAACATTTCATTTAGATTACAGGGTTTCCATCCTTCGATGAAGATGAATGGATTTGGTATGTTTTAAGCTGAATGCATGATGAGTTTTTGTGGCTAATGAAACCTTTCAAGATCACCAAGGACGCCATCAAGGCCGTGACATGGCTAAACTCATCCGGTGGACTGCCAATGTTGAAAGCAGTAAAGAATCAAATAGTAACTGATGCTACTAGTTCAAGGTTTGACAAAAGGGCAATGACAATAAATGACATCACTAATCTAGGTGTCAAAGTTACTTCAATGGTGATTGGATACAAGATTTATCTTTCCAGTAGGAAAAATTATGTATCAGGTACAGCTATCTATGCAGCTTATCAGATGTTGAGAGAGAATGTTGATTATGACTTGTGTGAGTTTCTATAGAACTAGTTGATGGAAATTTTGAATAAGGTTAAGAAGGATAAAAAGAATACCTTCAAATATGGTACACTGGTCTTGTGTTTTTTTCTTCTATTTCATGAATGAGTTACCCAACAAGAAAAGCATGTGTTGGACCAATGATAAACCTATTGCTATTCAAATAAGAGAGCACTTGAATAGTATTGGTGACTCCAATGCCCAAAGGACTACTCTTTGGGGTTTCTTCAAAAAATTTCAGAAAATGATGCATTCAAGGGAGAGAATTCCTACATCTGTGGTTGAAAAATACAAGGATATAGTCTGCTTTATGGTGGATACAGATCAGTGTTTAATGGAAGCTGTTGAACTAAGAACAATATGGATCATGCCCATGGGGTATGAGGTTGATGAGAAAGTATTGGATATGTATGCTCAACACCTTTTGAGCAAGCCAAAGGACACAACAATTGAAAGATTTGGGGCATATGAGGAGCTAAATGTGAAACTGTATGTTGAGCACAGAGAACTTGAAATCAAGAGGAAAGTTCAAAAGCAAGTAGAAATGTATGCTGAAAGCATTGGCATAACTAAGGAAGCTGTGAAGCAGAATAGAGAAAGGATAGAAAAAGATTAGAAGGAGAAACATGATAAGAAACAAGGAAGTGCTCCAGTAGAATTCTCCTCGACATCAAGGACTACTAGGAGCTCTGCTACTACCCCTGTTCTCCCAAAACATGCCAAACCTGAGAAATTGAAAGGCAAATCATCTGGAAAAGAAGAGACAAGGGTGAAAACTAAGGCCTCCTAGACATATAAAAGCATAAAAATGATGAAGAAGAAACTAATTCTGATGTTGAGGTCAAAGAGTTGAAGACCTCAGGTACAAAAGTAGCCAAGGTATCTAAGGAGAAGCCCTCCAGAAGCAAAAGGGAAAGCAAGAGGCAAAAGGCTAAAACACATGTTGAAAAGCCTACTCTTTATGTTGATGACATCATCAAATTAGTCACTGTAAATGGGAACTTAAGGCAAATGACTGAATTTTATGATGATTATAGTGATGCTGATAAGATAATTCTAGAGGAAGCAATAGTCAGATATCTAAATATCTACAATAAGGATTTAATTGAAATAACTTCTAAAATTCCAAAAGGTCTTGCAGATATTCTAGAGTTAAGAAAAGAAAATGCAAAAAGTAAAGACATTGAGATTAGGGAGCATATACTGATAAAATTGTGCCCTCAGATTACTCCAGAACAAATGAATATAATATTCAAGGAAGTGAAAGATGACTTCAGTAGTAAGAAAATAATGAATAAAGTCATGCTTGGTGAAACTGATGAGATAGTCAAAGATACTCAGGAGATTCTTCTGAGTGCATTAAAAAGGAATAATCTTCCCATTGTTGAAGAAGAGATTGATTCCTCAATTCTGGATGTTGAAGAATTGAAGATCAATGAGCAGCAAACTAAGATAGATGACTCCTTTGTTTCGAAAGAGTAAGCAATAAACCAAGAAGATGAAAAGATGACAGATAAAACTGATGATGCAGGATGTATTCAAACTCCTCTGGATCAATCTAGCAAAAAAGATAAAGAGATGAAAGTTGAAACAGATACTCAAACTGAAAATGATTCATTGAAGAATAACGAGCATGAAACAAAAGAAGCTAAGGACCAAGAAGCAGAAAAGGCCAAGGACAAAAATAGAAAAGAAGAAGAGATTGCAAAGGTTGATGAAGAGCCCAAGCAGGACAATCTGGTTGACAGTACTGATAAGGATAAAATAGATACATCAACATCTTGGGCAAGAGACACTGCAGAAGCAGTGAAAGAAATTTTGGAAAATGATAAACTAGTTGCAGAAGAGTTGAAAGGTCCAATCAATTTGGATAGTCTTTCACCAATTCAAAAGATAAAGTGGGTGTCTCTTGCACAAGCTAAGGCTAGAGAAGATATTTTGAAGTCTCACATAGAAGACAATGAGCTACTTGGTCTAGCATCAGGGATTTTGGAGAAAATCATGCCAACTTACCAGAAGGACTCATCAGCTTCCCCCTCTGGTCAGTTAAAGAGTTTGATAAATTTTGTAGGTACTCATTTTGAGTCCCTTAAAAAATCTGCAGAGGTCAAGGTTAAAAATGAATTCAATGATAAAATATTTGATGCTCTGAAAGGGATGATTGCATTAGATAGAATTCTGCTAGACACCAGTGTAAAGAGTATTCAAAATGCTCTTATAGAAGGAGGGAATGTATATAAATTTTATTTATCTTGTCCTAAAGCTATAGAGGACATTGAAATAAAAATAAAGGAGTCTAAGGAAAAAATGTCAAGTGTATCCCAATATTTTGACCCTTTGACAACATCAATGGCAAGCAAGGAGTGTCACGTAATCAACTTGATTGAAGAAATAAAGAAATTGACAAAAGAAAAAGAGAGCATTGAGGCAAGGATGAGTGAGCTCCGGGGACTAATTTCCCCCAAAATGGAAGCAATGTTCAATGCCTTGACCGAAGTCCAAGCTACCGCTCAGACAAGTGATCCCACTGACCTGCGAAAGGCAGAGTCACAAGCATTTCTATTTAGTGGCCACATCTCAATTTTGAACAATATGAAGAAAAGTTGGGATAGTGAGCTGGCACTATTGAAAAACATTTTTGGTGATATACTTAAGTTTATGTAAATAGGATTTAAGGATTGTTTGTACATATGTGGCTTGGTATATAGAATTTTTGTTTAAATTCTGGTTTGTGGATCCCACCCTTTTCCATTGATGTCAAAGGGGGAGTGAAGAGCAGTGAAAAATGAGGAATCTTGCAAAGGGGGAACACTGGAGAACAGTGAAAAGCATAAGTGTGCATAGTAAGGGAGAGTTGTCTAGACACTTAGTCATTTTTCACTAAGTGTTGCCATCAATGTCAAAGGGGGAGATTGTTGGCAAGAGACACTGCTAATCATGATAGGTGTTGTCATTGATGGAAACTAAGTCTATCTTACACATCCGCATTACATGATTTGTTCATACTGGAAGTCAGAGTGAAGATTTGTCTAAGTCCAGGTAGTCAGAAACAGAGCATGTGACAGTGTCTAGTATCTTGGTCTGGATCTCTCCAGTGGTAAATCACAGTGTGTTGTAGATCTGAGGGAGTGATAAGGATTGTCAAGACTATCTAAATCCATAAATTTAGCCTCCAGTGATGAAGGATTCAAAAGTTATAAGCATCTGAGTATCGGGTTCCAGTTAGTCAGTACAGTCAGAAGAAGAACAAGCTGACCTAGCATTTGATCTTGGTCTGAATGAAGAAAAGTTGTTGGTTAAGAAATTTGTGATAATCAATGGTATTGGCTAACATGATTAATGATTTTAGAACACAAGTTTTTGGTCCGCGTTGTTGTTTGTGCATGGATTCAACCGACAGAGCAGAGTTCGTAATAAATGTTTTAAGTTTTCTTGAAGCTGACTACAGTTGATTAAATTTCTTGATGCAGATATATATACTTATGGATTTGAGTGTTTTAAGGTAGGATAGTGATGTGATGATGGAGTAAGTGTGAAAAGGGTAGAAAGAAGTGTGAAGGTGAAGATCTAAGCTCAGATTATGGCTAAAGAGTTAAGCAGGGCAAAGTAAGGATGAAGTGTGTAAGATCAATATTTTGTGCTTAACTAGAACTAAATTTCTGCATTGGTAGATGTCATTTCTTAGTTCAAACATTTCAGCGAACCTTTGTAACTAATTCTGTAGGCAGTGAACCTCTTGGAGCAGTGAGCTCTGGGATGTGTGCCCTGAAGGCATGTGCCTTCCCTATTTGTAATACTTTTAACAGAGTATAAATTCTTGTGGGTTAACCCCCACCGTGGGTTTTCCCTTAACCGGGTTTCCACGTAAAAATCCTAGTGTATATGTGTTGATTTGTTTATGCTCATGTGTTATTGATTCATGCTTTCATGGTTATATCATTCATCTGTTAATAAGCATTAAAGAAGTTTAAGTTACAGCAAAGGTTATAATTTTTTTTGCCATCTGATTCACCCCCCCTCTCAGTTGTCTGACCTATTCTCAATAGGCCAAGGATCATTACAAACTCCAATGAAGAGCTGTAACTTGTGTACATGGATAGGTCATACCTAATTGAATAGAGTTCCTCCTGAAATGAATGGAATGATGTGTGGATCTCAGGGAAGGTCAACCATGAACCATAGATCATTGAATGATGTATCATTAGGCTCTGCAAATTGGGAAATTCTCCACAAGTCTTCTCTTTCAGTTGATTGATTGAGATTGCTAGTATGCTCTATTATGAGAAAACAATCGATCTTCTAATAGCGATAACTTTTCGGTACTTGATCCAAATGATCTAAAAATTGGATATGATGTAGGTGAATGAATCTAGATGCTAAGTCTAGTTCTGCAAGGTCTGAAATGCAACTGCAGTAGAATGTGGGCCAAAATATAGAAATTGCTACTGATTGAACTACTTGAACTGAACTTAAAAATGAAAAGAAACAAACTGAAATGCAAATGTTTTAGGTTGATGCAAGATTGCTCTTGAACCAGGGATGCTCCTGCATCAGACATCCGGGGTTATTGAAAAAGTGAGTCCCTCACTTTATTGGGGCTAGAGGAAAACCAAGATGGTCCACTCAGCCTGAGAAATTCATGATGAATCTTCTATCGGTTTGCCTTTCCACTTCACAAGGTACTCTTCATATTGTCTTCCTCTAGTGTTGCATCCAACTCTATTATCCAAAATGTCCTCAATATGCTCTGGTGCTTTATGTGGTAACCACTTCTTCAAGTTTTCTTCAATGCTGTCACTAAACTCTACTTCATGATACTAGTATAGATCTGTAATGTTGAAAATAAGTGATATGCCCAATGTCTCTGGTAACTCCACTTCATATACATTTCCTGAATCAAACTTTCTAAGTACCTTACATGGTCCAAACTTCTTTATCTTCAACTTGTTATATGTCCCAACTGGAAATCTTTCTTTTCTCAAGTATACCATCACTTCATCTCCAACTGCACATTCTTTATGTCTCCCCTTCTCATCTTCTTTCTATTTGTACTTACTATTCATCTCTTTCAAATGCTTCTTCACCTGATTATGCACTGTCTCCATATGTACTGCAAATTCTTCTGCTTATGCACTCCTTTTTTCTTCCATACTGATGTCTCTCAACTTTGTCACTCCTCTAGTGTTTACTCCAATAAGAATATCAAAAGGTGTTCTTCTGGTACTCCTAAATTTGATGAATTATTGTATACAAACTCTTCTTGTGAAAGAATCAAGTCCCAATTTCCTGCCTTTTTTCCAACCAAACATCTCAACAAGTTTCCCAAACTGCTATTTACTACATCTATCTGTAGATGGAAAGATGAAATAAATTCAAATCTACCTTCATCTTCTTCCAAAGAGTCTTCCAAAAGTATCCAAGAAATCTTGTATTTCTGTATGAAATTATGCTCTTAGGTAATCCATGTAATCTCACAATCTCCTTGAAAAATAGGTCAGCTACATGCACTGCATTAGTTGTCTTCTTACAAGGTATGAAATGTGCCATCTTTGAAAATCTATCTATCACTAAAAATATTGAATCATGTCCTATCAATGTCTTCGGCAATCCCATTACAAAATCCATAATTATGTCTTCCCAAGGTCTCTCTGGTATTGTCAAAGGTTTATACAATCCAGTATTTTGACTACTTCCTTTAGCAACTTGACAAACTCTACAACTCTGCACAATTTCCTAACATCCCTATGTATCTGAGGCCAAAAGTAATTCTCACTCACAAAAGCCACTATTTTATCAATGCCAAAATGTTCTTCCAATCCACTACCGTGTTTCTCTTTGATCAAATTATCTCTCATGGAACTTCTAGGTATGCATAACTAGTTTCCTCTTAACAACATATCTTCCTGAATGAAATAGTCCAACCACTTATACTCCTATCTATCACAATAGGTTCCTTAGATGCTTTCCAAGGTTTTACAAAATTAAGATCTTCTTCATACATGTTCTTCAATTCCTCAAATCCCAATACTTCAATTCTCATCTCTATCACCAAGTTCCTTCTCCTACTCAATGCATCTACAACTTTGTTTGATTTTCCACTCCTATGCTTCAACACAAATGTATAACTTTGCATGAACTCTACCCATCTCATATGTCTCTGATTCAACTTTCCTTGACTATTCAAATATTGTAAAGCTTGATGATATGTATACAACACAAACTCCTTAGGCAACAATTAATGTCTCCACTTCTTCAAGGATTGAATTATGGCATAGAACTCTTGATCATAAACTGAATATCTTCTTCTTGCATCATACAACTTCTCACTGAAAAATGCTATTGGTCTACCTTCTTGACTTATCACTGCTCCAATTGCATTGCCACTTGCATCAATGTCCACTTGAAATACCTTATTGAAATCTGATAATGCCAAAAAAGGTTTCTTTGTTACTTTCTACTTCAACAATTCAAAACTTTTATCTGCTCCTGATGTCCACCTAAAGTCTTTTCTGTCACCTCTCATTGTCTCTATCATAGCGTTACAAACTAAATTGAAATTTCTGATGAACTTTTGGTACAAACTAGCTAATCCATGAAATTATCTGACTTCTCCAATGCTCTCCAGTGTAGGCCATTCAACAATTTCTCTCACTTTCTCATGGTCCATCTTCAATCCTTATGAAGAAATCACAAATCCCAAATATACCAATTCCTCCTTCATGAAACTGTACTTCTTAATATTTATCAACAATTTCTCCTCTCAGTCTCTGGAATACTTGTCTCAGATGCTGCAAATGTTCCTCTTTTGTCTTACTAAAAATTAGAATGTCATCCAGGTATACAATAACAAACTTACCCAAGAATTTCTTCAAAACTTCATTCATCAATCTCATGAAGGTACTAGGCACATTTGTCAATCCAAAAGGCATCACTAACCACTCATACAGTCCTTCATTTGTCTTAAAAGTAGTCTTCCATTCATCTCCTTCTCTGATTCTGATCTGATGGTATCCACTCTTCAAGTCTATCTTTGTGAAATATTTTTCTCCACTCAAACAATCCATAATATCATCCATCCTACGTAAAGGAAATCTATACTTAACTATGTTCTTATTTATAGCTCTAGAGTAAATACACATTCTCCATTCTCCATCTTTCTTTAGTGCTAACACTGTAGGTACTGCAAGACTCAAACTTTCTCTAATCAAACCTTTCCTCAATAACTCTTGTATCTATCTATTCAGTTCTTCATTCTCTGCCGGTGTCATTCTGTGTGTTTCTTTGTTAGGCAAACTAGCTCCTGGTATAAGATCCATGTGATGACTGATACTCCTGATTGGTGGCAATCCTTTAGGTACATTGTCTAATATGACCTCTTCATACTCTACCAGCAACTCTTTTATCTCCTCTGGTTGTGATTCTTCAGTCTCCTTCTTTAATGTTTCAGGCTTCATAGGAATCAAGGCATAACACATGTACTCATGTTTCAAACCATCCAAAAATTTCCTTCCATCTACCAAATAGATTCTAACATTTCCACATACTTCAATCTTAGGATCATCTTCTAAAGGAATCAAAGTAATTCTCTTTCCATTTGATCTTATAGTGTATGTATTCTTTCTTCTATCCTGCATAGCTTTTCTATCATACTACCAAGGTCTACCCAACAAGATATGATGTACATCCATAGGCATAATATCACACAATACTTCATCATGATAAGATCCAATATGAAATTTTACCAAACATTGCTCACTCACTAGTACCTTATGATCATCCTAAATCCATACTATCTAATAGGGCTTAGGGTGTTTCAATCTTTCCAAAATCAGCTTAGTCATCATCTCCTCTGAAGCTAGGTTATCAGAACCACCACTATCAATAACAACTTTACAACATTTACCTCCATCTGGTTCTGAACAAACACTTCCTCTACAGTGGTTCTTCATTTGTCTTTGCTTGAAATAGTGCTCTCCTCATGACAAGTGATTCTCCTTTCTCAGTTTTACCAACTGAACTAGGTGATCCAACAGGTTCTTCTTCAACATAGGCTACTCTTCCATTATTCTTTGTTCTCTTGCTTGTACTCCCTTGATTACATTCAAATGCTCTATGTCCTTCACCTCCACACTTGAAATAGGTTCCTCTAAATGTTCTCCTATCAGGTCCTCTTCCTTCTCTTCTATATCCTTCACTTCGGTATGGACTAGGGTTTCCTTTGCGGTAGAAATTTATGTCATCTCTCCGGTATGCATTGTTATCTCTGTCCTCCTTCTTGAATGTATTTTCTTGTCTTTTCTATTCCACATATGATCTCTCTCCTCTGGAAAATGTTCTAACTCTTTGAAATTTACCTCCTCTACCTATCTGTCTTTGATCATGCCTCTTGTTCAACTTCTCTTCAACTTTTAGGGCAAACTGATATGCTTCCTCCAAAGATGTCATCCTTACCAAACATAGTTCCTCTTGAATGTTCAATCTCAGTCCATTAATGTATCTAGCCACTTTCTCCTTGTTTGCTTTACTATATCATGTCCTTATGATCATCTTATGAAATTCTTTAGTATATTCCTTCACAAATTTTTCCTTTTGTTTTAGGTTTTACAATCTTTTCAATAGCTCCAACTCATAGTCAACAGGTATAAACTGATTCTTCAATTTTGTCACCATCCTATCCCATTTTGTAATCTTTTCTTTTCGTCTTCTATTTCTATCCAACTGAACTTCTTTCCACCATATAGCAGCATGTCCTTTCAACTTTGTCTTTGTAAATTTCACTTTCTCTAGATCTTCAACTTCTTCATACTCTAAGTATTCTTCCATGTCTTTTATTTAGTCAATCAATTCTTTAGTGTTTAAATTTCTAGTATAATTCGGTACATCAACTCTAGGTCTCTTTCCAATCTTTGAAATAGATCACCACATCTTCACTTGATATGATCTTCTTCTTCATTAGCTTCTAGGGTTTCTTCAATTTGATTCATAGATTGAAATTCTTCATCATCACTTTCAATATCAATTCTAGGGCTTAGTCCTTTTCTTCTATCTTCTTCAACATTGTCTAGTCTAATTTGTGAGGGTTTTCATCATCTCCATCATCTCATCCATTCTTCCATCCATTGTTCCAATGGCAAGGATTCTCCTTGGAGGCATCTTCCTAGGATCAAGTGCAAACTACTTCAAGTTTGGTGATCTAGCTACAAGGTGACAACTGCCTCACAATCAGTGATTGGTTGACAACACAAGTAGGATGCCTGAAATTCAACGGTCTATCATAGTGAGATCTTATAGAATTCCTTCACCAACTTTTCTCAATTTTCCCCCAAAGATTCAAACTTTCACTCTAATACCACTTGGTGTAGTCACAGTTAGGAGGATCCTTAAAGAGAACTATCCAGGTCATGCAACTAGAGTAAAGACAATGGAAACAACTCAAAGATATGAAGCAAATGTAGATCTATTAATTCAATATATCATAGAATTCAAATGCAAATACACTGGCAACATGCGGGCTTGCAATTAGGGCTCATAGGCCTAATTATAGAATATCATAATATGCACAAGATATAGCTTTGAAGCTCCTTCACAGGGAATCCAAACTATGAATCTATTCTAATGATCATAACTTGATAAATACTTTTGTAGGCATCTATTACATTGTTTTATATCATTTCTGAAACATAAGATTCCTCTGCATCGGCCAAGGATCATTATAAACTCCAATGAAGAGCTGTAATGTGTACACGGATAGGTCAGATCTAATTGAATAAAATTCCTCTGTAAATGAATGGAGTGATGTGTGGATCTCAGGGAAGGCCAGCCACGAACCATAGATCAATGAATGATGTGTCATTAGGCTCTACAAATTAGGAAATGCTCCACAAGTCTTCTCCTTCATCTGATTGATTGAGACTGCCAGGATGCTCTGTTCTGAGAAAACAATCGATCTTCTGAGAGCGATAACTTTCCGGTACTTGATCCAAATGCTCTAAAAATTAGATATGATGTAGGTGAATGAATCTAGATACTAAGTCTAGCTCCGGAAGATCTGAGATACAATTGCGGTAGAATGCAGACCAAAATATAGAAACTATTACTGACTAAACTGCTTGAACTGAACTAGAAAATGAAAAGAAATAAACTGAAATGCAAACAAACTGAAATGCAAATATTTTTGGTTGATGCAAGATTGCTCTTGAACTAGGGATGCTCCTGAATTAGTAATATTCAGAGAGAAGGAAGGTAGACTCCTCCACCTCCATGTGTTTTTAAGATTAACATGGATGGCTCCTCCACGGGAACCTTGGTCATGTTGGGATTGGGGGATTACAAAGACATAGTTCAAGAACTATCATGTTCTTCTTTTCTATTTATAAGGGGTAACAATCAAAAAAATTGATGGAGGCCCTAGCTATTCATTTTGCTATGGAGAGAGGGTGTGCTTTAGGCTGGAAAAGGGTTATTTATGAATCTAACTTTCGTTTTGTGATTAACAAGCTGAATGAGCACGTTCTGGAAGGTATGTAGTGGTAGCTTGTGTCGGTGGTTAGACAGATTCTCTATTTGAGTCACTTGATGGATTTTGTCTCCTTTATCCATGTCCCTAGGGAGTGGAACAAAGTGGCTGATTATCTGGCTAAGTGGACCTCTCATCAGGTGGGGGATTGGAATGTTAGGGAGTGGGATCCTTTTGTCCCAGGATTATATTCAAACTTTGGAAAGATTGATCTCTGAAGATATGGAGGGTTAGTTGTGGTTCCTTTTTAGGGCCTTGGTGTGGTGGGATGTTTGAGTTCTTGTTTGGTTGGATGGTGGTTCTTAGGTTTTATTTTTGTTGGCTGTGGTTTCTGTGGTCTGTTGTTTTCTTTGATATGTACTTGTAGTTTCTATTATAATAAATTTTTACCCCTCTTTTATTAAAAAAAATAGTAATTTTACACTTCATTCACACACAAAAGTGGTGGACAATTCTATTTTTATTAGCAAAAAATTACTTTTAACTATTGAATTGTTTAAAGTTTAAGAATAGCTGTAACAAAGAATACATAAGAATGTCAAAGACTAAAATAATCATACACTTATAATTTCATTTGTGAATCATGGTGATGTAGTGAGAATAGAGATTAAAACTTTCTAATTCTTTTTACCTCATTGTTGTACCAAGTTGCACAAGGTTACTCTAAAATTGACCAACTACACATAAATTAATTCACATTCAAAAATTATTACTATATATTTTCCTTCATGTTTAATGAACCCATACTTTGCATCAACAAACATTTCAACTCTTAACATATTTATTTTACAACATATTTTGTTTACTAGTAGATTTCATCATGGGCAATGCACATGGAGGGGAAGTCTACATAAACATAAATTTGATTCCAATCCAACAAAGGACTATCTATTTGGTTTTCACCATTTTTATCTTCAAACACTAAAACGAGATAATTGAATAAAGAAACTATAAGTGTTGAAACAAAGGAATAAATAGCAAAATGACAATGGAGAATTTTACCAAAATTTGAGCAAATTGTTCTCAATAATGTAAATTTTATAGCTTCAATTCCAAATCGAAAATGTATTCATCATTTTCTCAAAAAAAACCTACATCAAATATCTATCTAGATTCCAATATGGGGTCCACAAACATTAAAATAAACTCAAATAAGGTGTTTTTTCATACCCAGTGGTGTGACATTGAATATGGAAATAAATATAGTGTTTGTATAGTTGGAAAATTAAAGGGGGAATCGTCTTATATTAAAATTATTCTCAATAATGCAAATTTTATGACTTGAATCCCAAAATCCAAGATGTATTTATCATTATCTTTAAAAACCCACATCAAATATCTATCTAGATTCTAAAATGGAGGGTCACAACCATTAAAATGAGCTCAAATAAGGCATTTTCCATACTTAGTGATGTAGCACCAAATATGGAATTGAATGTAGTGTTTGTATAGTTGCAAAATTAAGGGGGGGTTGTCTTTCTAATATCAATAGTTGTTTGTAACTATATATTTTTGTGGGAAAAGGGGAACAAGTGTCTTCTACTAGCTATTTTAGATTTTAAGGATAAATTAGAAGTCTTTTTGCTTGTTATTTTTGTGTTGTACATAGGAAATTTTTGTTGTATATAGGAACACATTTGTTCTAGATTATGAGTTAGAGTTACAGATATGACAATTTATTGTTTCTAAAAGTAAATGAAATTGTCTTTTCTTTCCTATTTTTTATTTTAAATGGTTATTATTTATCAATGTTTGTGATTAATGTGTTTTTCCCACTTCGTATTATCACTAGTAGAATTTTGGCAAATAAATGACTAAGTGACTAAAACTTTTATTCACAACAACTAAAAATGACTAAATTCTACTGATTTTTTGCAACTCAGCTATAAATGAGTAAATAAATGACTAATTTGTCGTTGACTAAAAAATTATTTAGTCACAGAAATAAAATGACTGAATAGTTAGTCACTCAAATACAAATTAGTCAAAATTTTAAAATGAACTTTTTGGGGAAATTATTGGCGGGATGTATTACCGTGATTCACTATTCATGTTCATTCCAACATTTTTCACTATCTGCATCCCCATCATATTCTGTTTTGTATCTTCCTTTTGTTTGCACTCAAATCTCCAACTCCTTACTAAATATCACCATCACCATCACACTCTTCACTTGCAAGCACTCTAACATGCTCTTCACGCACTCAGCTTGGAATATCTCTGACCGTTTAGAGCTGCTTGTGGTGGACTCACCAAAAAATAAAAGGTCAGGAATGTAGAGATGAAAGTACTTTCCTAGAGCTACTTCACACTATGGCATTTTGAGTTATAGAAGCTACTTGCATGGGCAATAAAGAGGAGAGGACCTAGAGACTTCTGAAAAGGCGGGCAAGGAATTTAGAGTTTGTTGCAATGAATTTGAAGTCGGTGAGGCCCTCTACAATGAAGTCAGATTTGGGGACACCCTCTGTAGCAAATTCAGAGGTAATTTGAAAGCCTGATTACATTTATAAACACAAAATCTATAGCTTTGTGATTGGCAACTTACAGTAGTTACAATCTTGCTACTGTTCTGCTTCATAATGTGTTCTAGCTAAATATAATAAAATTTGGGTGTCAATGTCAAAATAGAATTTCCTCAAACAATTTTGATACATTTTCATTGCAAGCGCAAACTGTCCTTGTGCAAAGTAAACATGTGCTAGATTTACCCACACATCAGGCATCTGAACAAAGATGTTTCCTAATGCAGCTTCTTGTACTTGTGTAAAAATTTCCTTTGCAATATCAAATTGACTCCTTTTAGCTAGCACAATGGGTGCCCCATTTGCAGCATAAGCATTTCCTGGTCTATGTGCCAACACTTTACAATACAGTTCTCTAGCCTTCTCAAGATGTTGTGCCTCCACCTTTCGATCCCTCCTCTCATTGCAAAAAGATACAAAATAATTCCAATTTCCAAGTGAAATGTTAAGATAAGAATTTTTTGTATCTAATTCACTTTGTGCAACTTTAATTGTTTCTTTTTCTTTAAGCCAGTCATTTGTTTTTAGTTCCATTTTCCTAAGCATAGATAAAGCATTTGATGAGTTTTTATCCACCTTAAGTGCATCCCCAATAAATTCTAGGCTTAGTTGGATCTCATTCCGAGCCTGAGCCATGGCTGCAAGACATAGATATGCATCCACATAATCAGGAAACTTGAACAATATTAACTTGTATAAAAGATTTTCTTTTTCAGTATCATGTAGCTATTCAAACAACCTAGCAATATTAAATAGTGTTGTGACTTTATCCCATGGTAGCTCAAGTGAAACACCACCTTCTTCTAGTCAATGGAAGAATTCCATATCCTTAAAGAGCACAGGAAAAACTGTAGAATTGACACTGGGGCTTTTATTTATGAATTCAACCCAAGTGTCATTTCCTAATGCCTCCATAAAAGTTTGTTGAGCCAACTCTAGTTCATCATGCTCAAAATAAAGAACCCCAATGTTGTTTAACAATTGAATGGGTACTTCTTCTCTACTCTTCTTCAGAAGAGACTTTGTTGTCTTAAGAGAATCTAAGGCTACGCTGGGGTCTAATGATATTAACAACTCACCCATCTTGATAAATGCATGGGCATCACATGGATCTATGTGAGTTTCCTTTCTTAAAATTTTCAAAGCCTTCTCTGCCTATCCTTGCTGAGCATATATATGGCCTACAACTTTTAAGCTCCCACAGTTCTTAGGGTGGACCTCCAAAACCTTTTTAAAATTTGAGAGATAACTCTTAAGATCTCCCAACTTCAATTGAACCTATCTACGAAATCATGTGGCCTCTAGCTTTCCTTCACTGATGCCATGTAGTAGCATCTAGTGGTGTCATAATCACCTTTACTATGATAAGATCGTGCAAGATTATAATATGAATGAGATTTCATGAGAGGGTGGTTAGTTGAAAAAAGATCTATCTCAGTCAACTATTCCACAAGAAAATGCTACCCTCTGAAGAAAAAATGGTTTGCTAAATGATTCAAAGCCATTACATAGTACATGTATAATTCAAAGGCTCTACGCATCTTTTACATTCCTACATGAACACTACCTTTTTCACTAATTGTGAGAATCCTACACGTAGAACATGATGCAAAGGAAGGACTCACACACAATAACCTTGACACATCCCAAATAAAGTTTCAATACACTTGATGCAAACTTGCACCCTTGTTCATTGTTGACAAATTGCTCCTAAGCCTAAAACATGGAAACAACACCCTAGTGACACTCAATCATTGAAAACAACATGGAATATGAGAAACTTGGTTTATTCAGACCTATTAAAACATCTTCTAGGGGTTTCCAAAAGTACATGACCTAACCAAGTGATTAACACAATGATTTATGCAATTTAGGTCTTGCTGCCACTAGGTGCATTCAAGGTGATGACTCCAAATGAAGGAAAGAACACTTGTCATTTGAATTCCTAGGCTTGTGCAGGCCCTAACAACATGCCACTATGATTCTTCACCCCTCCATTGACATACAGTGCATAGATTATTCAAAGCAATAAAGAACCTAAGATTTTATGACTGTCTCATAGCAAATATGCACACACAATCAGTCATATCTTCTTCACATGTGCCAGGCATGAGTTGTCCTCTTGCAGGGATGTGGATAGGTGTGGGACAGAGCTTTCCACCAATTTTTAGGATTTTTGGATGGTGGAAACTCTGTCCATGATTAAATTTTGCTCCCTGGAAACCTTAGGTAGCATTTAGGCCTACACTCACAAAAAATGCAATATCTCGCACAAAACTTGATGAAATTCTACCAAACCAAATGCATTCAAAAGCTAGATTTTTGTTTCTAATAGATTTTTGTTGCTATGTGTAGAACATTACAAATGGATCAACGTCGAAGATTGACTATGGACCAATACCATGCATTTGATGAGAGAGTAGCCAATGAGAGGGACATGGACAAATCTCCATGTCCATGTAAAGACTGTCGTGGTGGAAAGGTGAGAAAAATGAAACCTGATTCTTCGACATATGATAAGATATGGGCATAGTGGTATAAGCCCTTGGGATTATAATTATTATGAAGATATGATAGAATTACAGAGTGTGAGAGATGAAGAGGCAACAAACATAGATGAAGTGGCATAAATGTTAGAAGAAGGGTTTGAAGTTGATAGAATGTTGAATGAGGGTCTAGACGATGCTTGGACGAAGTCGATGGAGGATGCTTTAAAGCTTGTGTATGCTAATTGCAAGTTAAGTCATTTGACAACAATCCTTCAAATTCTTAACTTGCAAGTGGTACATGGTTAGACAAATGAGACTGTAGATCAGTTATTGGCATTATTAATTGTTACCACTTGACTCCACATTGCCAACAAAATGAAGTCAATGTAAAAAGCAAATCACTAAGCTAGGATTAGGGTATGAAAACATCCACACATGTGTCAATGGTTGTGTATTATTTCACAATAATCTTGCAAGTAAGAGTGAATGTCCGAAATGTCATGAAGTGAGGTATAGACAAGGGTTAAAATCAGTTGTGGTTCCTAGAAAGGTTCTTCACCACTTTCCAATAATCCCATGATTACTCCGAATGTATAGGTGCAGAGATATTGCTGAACTTATGCAATGACATGCCCAAAATAAGAGTACCAATGGAAAACAAATGACATGTGCCCAATTCTAAGACATGGATGGAATTTGATAATAGATGGCCTGATTTTTCTCAAGATCCTCATAATATAAGGTTGGGTTTGGCTCTAGATGGGGTGAACCCATTCTCAGATCAAAGTACTAAATGGTCAACTTGGCCAATGTTTTTAATAAATTATAACTTGCCTCCATGGTTAGTAACTAAACCATTTTTCTTAATGCTATCATTGATTATACTAGGAAAGAAAATTGTGACTTCAGATACAATCGATTCTTATCTAGAGCCATTATATGATGAGCCAATGGAATTGTGGAAATGAATTGAAGCAATTCAATTTTAAGGGATGGTCATTCAGTCAAATTCACTTTAAGAGCTTCCTTATTGTTTATGATTCATGATCTTCCTACATATGGCACATTGTCTGGTCTTAGTGTTCATGGATACCATGGATGTCATGCTTGCAACTTTAAGTATTTTTTGAGGCACTCAAGAAGTTTGCGTAAGTGTATTTATTGTGGACATCGTGCTTACCTTAAAATGGATCATTCATATCATCGACAAAAAACACGTTTCAATGATGAAGAAGAGAATCATGAAGCACCATCGCTAATAACAAGTGATTACATTGTTGAGAATGGACAAAAAAGAATGTCATTTATTGAAAATGATGGGATTGCTGGTAATAGATATGATCCATGTAGTGAAAGTGGTGTAAAACAGTTGTGGATATTCTATAAGTTGCCATACTTTAAGGATATAACCATTAGGCATACTGTTGACTTTATGCATACCGAGAAAAATATAGCCTATGCTATTATAGAAACTCATTTTGGTGCTTTTGATACTATTTCATCATGTGAAGACTTTCAACATCTAAATATTCATCGAAATCTTTGGGTTGAAAAATGTGCTGATGAAAAATATAGAAAACCCAGTGCTCCTTATGTCTGGACAAAGGAACAATATGTACAATTCTTACAGTTGTTGTCTCAGACTTGCTTTCCGACTGGATATGTAAGTAGTAGTATTAGAAGCCAAACTGACATTAATGGTTTAAGAGGTCTCAAGACCCATGACTATCATGTCATAATCAAGAATATTTTACCTATTGTGGTAAATATATCAAGTTTGGCAAAGGGGTTAAGATTGGCAATTATAAGGATGGGCCTAATATTAAAGAGAATGAATTTACATGTATTAGATCCTTTGAATTTTGATAGTTTGAGGGAGGAGGTTGTTGCAGTCCTTTGTCTATTAGAACAGGAATTTCCACCAACAATATTTAACATTGCTATGCATCTTTTGATACATCTAGAATATGAACTAGAGCATTGTAGCCCAGTAAGAATGAGATGAATGTATCCTATAGAATGATATATGAAAGTTTTGAAAAAAATTGTTCGTACTAGGGCAAAACTGAAAGGTAGCATGTCTGAGGGATATTCAATGAAAGAGGCCATGGGATTTTGCACAGAATATATGAAGGATTTTAAAAATGTCAATCGATGTGTATGGGATGATGACGAAGATGAAAGAGTTGCAGGTGAAGTATTAGAAGGCAATGGATTTCACTTCAAGCTGTCACATCAAGAAAGAAGTGTGATACATGCTTATATTCTTCAAAACACATCTTTGTTCAATAAGTGGCATAGGTAAAAAAATTACACAATAATTTATTTACTCAATTACATTTACACATTTATATTATTAATCTTACTATTTGTACGTTAATATTCTATGTAGAAAATATGAAGAAGAGAATCAAACTTGGATGCAACATCAACTTCAAAAGCGCAGATGTCATGATTTGATTGGAGGTGATTCTTTTCCAAAATTTGAAGAATGGATTGCTAATGTAGTCAGTCATGCATAAGAAGAAGGTCAAGATGTAACAATGGAGGAAAGTGAGCTTTCACAATCTCCACATGTATGGGCTATGTGTTTTAGTGGAATGTGGGCCTATGGTAGTCATTTAAGAGTGGAAGAAAAAGACAAAGGAAAGACAAATTGTGATTGTGTTGTTAGTGCTGAATTTCTTCATGAAACTGAGAAGAAATTTTATGTTGGACTCATCTGGAAAGAAATTATTCAAGTGGATTTTGGTGAAAATAGTCCTATATTATTAAAATGTAAGTGGATCTAGCCATCTGCAGTACAATTTGATGAGTATGGATTTGTACGTGCAAATACAAGGCAATTTTTATTAGAGATGGATGAGCCAGGTATGTTTCCCCTCTTCAAATTAACCAATCATTTCTAATTGATGATGTAAGAAGCCCATGATGGCCATATGTCATTCAAACAGAGTCTCATTCCAAACAAAAATTCATGGAAGTTGTCGATATAATGTATGATGGGGAATATGTTAATTTACAAGAAACATTCAAAGAAGTGGATGAAGACGATGATGGAGTGTTTGAAGAAGAGATTTTGATTATCAATGAAGAGATTGGGAGAGAGAATGAGCAGCATGTCACAGAAGAGGATGAGGAAGAAAATCAAGTAGATGTAGACACGAGTGATCAAGATTCTGATCTTACTGGCAATGCAAATGATTATGATGATGTTTTGTCACCTTAACTAGCCTGTCACCTTAAGAGGTTAGCTTGTCACCTAAACTTTGGTTATATGTATGGTGTAATTTATTATTGAATGTAATAAAGATTTAAGTATAGGTATGCTTATTCACCATTGTTTTATTGATACATTTCTGAATGTAATCATCATTATTCTGCTGGTACATTGTATACAAAACCTGAGATGTTCATTGTTGATTTGAAGTGCATTTAAAGTTAGGTTCAATCTTTCTTCTTAGTTTTCTTAATTTGGTTGAGATTAATTTTGTTTACTTAGAATATAATTTCTTGTATGTCCTATATGTTTTCTAGATGCTTGAATTTTCATGTATGTCCTAGATGATAGCTTTAGTTTGTAATACAGATTCTAGCCTCCACATGCATTGAATATGCTTGTGTGAAGGAAACAATGATGAACATCTATGATTTAATAATACATATAGATATCTTAAGATTAGGTGAACTAAGCCTCCTCATTACAAATAAAGAAATGATCTCTTAGATATCTTAACCAGAATTCGAGCACCAGATTAAATCTTCTTCTCCATTGATTGCTTCAAATAGATATTACAATATAACAAAAGTCTCCTCATATATGTTTCTATAAATGCCTATGATGATGATATCAAAATTTGGTCTTGGTTTCTCTTTTATAAGAGAAGCAACAAGCTTTAGGCCATTACAAAATATGGCATCTTTTCAAAATTCATCCCTCTTCATATAAACTAAACACTAATTTTGCTTAAAACATAATTAAGAGAAAACAGAGAAAGTAGGTAATATTGATTGGTAGCCCACAACACTTGCAATACACTTGTAGTCCGTTAATCAACATAGGAGACCCATGATCATCTTGATCTAGTTAAGTGTCCCTCTCCATGATAGAGTGTTTGAAGGCTCGGTTCTTCCACTGCAACATCTTCAAGGCCTATTCTTCTGGAGGAGCCAAATACTCTTGCTCCCATTGGTATACTGTGTAGTCATGAGGCCATGATTCTAGTTGCTCCCCTACATGTATAGCCTGTCTATTCATCATCTCGAAGATACTTCTCCTACCATTCAAACATAGTAAAATCACTAGGCCACTTATAATCTTGAATTTGGAGCAAGTTGGCCTGGTGATCCTTCCACCTTTTGTCTAGCAATGCTTTGACATCAATTACAAACTTTGTATATCCAACATCCAAAGCAATTACTCTATCCAGAATGATGTTGAAGCTAAGAATACTGATATATTCATCCTTTTTCAAAAATTCCATGACCTTAGAAACTGTATGACCAAATTCATCCTTCCATGCATCAAAATCCTTGATCTTTTCATTCTCTGTTAGAATTGATGGAATGAACTGGTGTTTGAAAGTGGCAAAAGAATCAATCTTTGCCTGCATTCTTTGATTCTCACCATTCACATACTGATACTCATCCAATATCATCTTGACCATTTTCTCTGTTGGCTTTATAGCTGCAGGAGCATCTTGATTCCATTGTAGATCTTCACACAGAGTGATCAGTGTGTGATGTGTTGACTGCCATCTTTGATATAAGGGATCTAAAATAGAAAAATTTACTTTCAACCATTTCATGGCCTAAGATAAGGAAGAATAGCATTCATGCACATCTCTCAACTTGTCAACAACCATTTTCACTCTATATTCCAAAATTTTCTCAAACACTTCAAAATTTTTCAATTTTACCTCATTCTTTATTTTCTCGTTTTGGCTTTTCAATTCCTCATTTTCTTTTTCCAACTTCAATTTCAAAACATTGAATTGTTCAACAATCACTATGGCATCACTAGTCTCTTATGGCATAGGTGTTCTAATTGGCACAATGACTTAAATCTGAGAAGAACTCTCACCCTTCAGTTGTTTTTTTAGGTTTGCATTTTCAAGATACAATCTATTTACCTCATCATTCATCTCCATCTGAGTTCTCTCATAATCAAATAATCTTTGCTCTAGCTTTACAACAACAACTCATTTAAACATTGTAGTATGCATAGTGAGGGTAGCTGCTTCAATTGTTGATGTGTCCTGGAATGTCTTGACCACAACTATTCCCCTTATTTGTTGGACCACATCAAGTAATCTTGGTTTGATGGTCTTCTTTTGTGTTGCCCATATTGCCAAAGTCTCTATTTTTGGATTGTAACCACAACTAGTGACACCTTCCTCATAGTCAAATTCAAAAACTAGCATGGGGTCATCTTGATTCCTGAATTGGTCTGATTTGTTTCTCCTTCATCTCCCATATTTTTCATGATACTAGCCACTTCATCAGTGTCACCCCCTCCTTCGTTCACTTCACATGGAACATCAATCCTTTGTCTTTTGGCAGGTGGTGAATCAGGGAAATGAACTAGATCCTATAGTGATATTGCATCTAGTGCAGGCTCTTGAATCACAACTCCTGGTGGTCTTTTGACACTAAGCTTGGTAGCCTTTGAAGGCTGCTTCTCAGAATTGCTATATATTCTTTCAAAATTGTCAATTATCAGATCTATTCTTCTCAAAGGGTCCCTCTCTTCAACAAAGAATCCATCAAAATTAGGATTTTGTTTTCTCCTATCATCCGCAATCCCTTTCAAAATCTCCCATTTTCTTTTCCTATCATACACTTCTTGAAAGGTGACAAGATTTCTAATCACATCCTCATCAAAATTGATTTGATGGGATACTCCCATTCTTGTGAGGATGGTTTGTCTGACAAAGTTCATGTGACCCTCTAGATCACAAACCCTCTCTACACCTGATTTCAAACAATATTTAGCCTTCAAATAGTCTTTCAAATCCTCTAAAGTATTAGAAACAATGGACCAATCACCAAACACTATGGAATCAGAAAGAAATGTGCCTTTCTTCTATTTCTTTATTACATCCTTCTCCATCCACATCATTTGCCACATGAATTCAAGGAATGCAATTTTGTCTAGCACAAATTTGGGAAACACATGGGGTGGCTGAGTACACCCATATACCCTGATTATAGTATGAACTGGCAAGAAAAACCAATTAGCATAGTTATGAGTATGACCTTGTTCTAGCCTATGGGCAAGAGGCCTCAATATTTCCCTAATCTCTTTTGTCAATCTAGGAGAAAAGTTACCAAGAAAATTTATTATTCTAATTTAGAATTCATCATGAAACACAACATAGTCACAATTCCTACAATGGCTATTCCATTTGTAACACTAGCACTGTGTTGGCAATCTTTGTCTCTTTTCATCAATCATGCTCAAATCCATTCTATTGGGCCACTTCCTTCTATTTTGATACAAAATCAAATGACATAACAAAGAGCAGTATTTGAAATCTATGGGCTTTTTGTTTTCTCTTATTTGCAAAATTCCATCATGTAATTTCTTTTCAATGAATGTTGAAAAATGATATTCAACATTAGCTTCTAGATTTTGAATTTTCATGGCCATCATCATTAGGCCAACAAGCATTCTACCTTGGGCATCAATACCGAACACCTGACATAAAGAAAAATATGTTCTTTTGAAATAGACAATAAAATCTTCAACAGAGAAAGGTTCAATTGCAGTGGATGGGATTTCAATTCTTTTGTTATTTGCCCCTTTCCTCATGTGCATGGGCACCTCATCCCTTCTGTGTGTTTTTCTCAAACTATTGTACTCTTGCTCACTCTTCTACACATCTACTGGTGTGAGGGCTTGCTTTCTCAACATGAAGTAGTTTATGATTGCATTCCTCTCCACAGCCACTAATGGTGACCCATTTGGTAGTTTGATTATTTTGGTGGTTGAGTGATAGTGTTGTGCCAATGTTCTAATCAAATCCACATCAACAAATACATTAGGCACCACAAGATTTATCAAATCCAAATTCCATGGGTTTCCAACTAGTCCCTATCCATCTTTCATTGCACAAAAATACCAAAAAAGGTTCCATCCAGAGATAGGGATTGCAGCATCCTGACATCCTTCTGTAACATCCTTGAACAATTTCTTAGACCCCTTGTCAACTGAATTTGGAAGGATGTCCAACAATGATTGTTAATGTGATCGTTTCTTGGGAGTAGGGGGGTCAGTGCTCTTACTCATAGACTCAAATTTCTTAGGTGCCATATTTTAGTGCCTTTGCAAACTAGGATTTTGATATTTTACTTGCTTTACCAAGCTAGTTGAAAATAGAGCACAAACTAAACACCAACTTTTATGTAAAGAGTGATAGCGAAGACTTACCCGGTCGGAAAATACCTGAGGAGAGCACACAAAGATTGAATTCACCTTCTGTAATCAACACTAAATTCGATGGAATGAAGAAATACAAAGAAATCCCAAGTTTTATCATGTCATGAAGCTGGTCATTTTGCCATTAACCTGGTTTGTACCATGAAATCAACAAATCTCAGTGTTCAATTCTTTTCAAACATAGACCATTGATTTGATCCAATCCGTTCAGTCCTTTCCTCAAAAATTAGAATCCCGTAGGCATCAATGATAACCATTGCAGGGTAGCATTGAAGTCATTTTGACATTTAATTCCTTACCGCATCACCACAAGACCAACTTAGGGCAATCACAGGAATGCAGGACCTCTTGGATAGTTACGTTCATCTTCACCACTTACCGCCACCCCACAAGCCTTGTTACACACCACTGCGGGATGGCGGGATACATGTTATCCCTTATGTCTTTTACTGTGCCACCGCCAAGCTTTGGCCTAACCGTCGTAGGGCCATGGGAGCCTTTGGTCTCCCATTCGTTGTTTACTGCATTACCGCCAGTCAAAGTTATCAGCATCGTGGGACCGCAGTATGTAGCATTACCGATTACTTGAACTCCTTATACTGCAACAACACAGATTTGACTTGAAACTATCGCGGGGGCGTGGTGAACACTTAATCTTGACTCCTTCCTATCATATTGCTACTGGTCATCTCATTACCTTCCGTAGGGGCATGGTAACATATTATGTGCCGCTTGAGTTTTTACCGCAATGCTGCAACTAAATTTTCTGCATGCTGCAGGGAAGCGATAACTGTGTATTCACATCCTCTAATTCATGTGCACACCCGCCAAGGTTGTTTACATGTATTGTGGGGCTGCGATAAGAGACAAAAACACATCAATGGTAAAAAATATAAATTTCTTCCACATAGACCTGATATGAGATGCTCATAAATGACTCCTAGAACAATTCTAAAAGGAATATGAATCCCCAATTATGGATTTATGGAAGGAAAATGTATGAAATATAGTGGGACTATGTGAAATTTTGAATGGTTCTAACACACCTCACGATGAACTAGACTATGTTTTTCCTTCATCCTGCTTGTGTTATGTTTTTATGAGTTCTTTTCTTGTGAATTATCCCTAAGGAAAATTTGTCTGATACCTCTAATTGTAAACTTCTTCTTGGTTTTTCACTACAAATTCTATTTTAATTTTTCATTTGCAGTTATCAGCAGATTGGAAAGTCTGCAGTTATCAACTTATGAACACAATAAAGTTTTACTGATTCAAGTTGTTGATTTATACATTATTGTTTATTTGGAATTTAGAAAATGAAGAGAAGGGATGTAAGGCACAAATTAGATGATAGTGATCATAATGCTGAAACTTCACTGACAGATTATTAGTGCCTTCATAGAGAAAACGTGGCCAAGAATACTGAATATTTATTGAGACTTGGTTTGACAAATAGGCAAGTTGTAAATCCACTAAGTAGTATATTATTTTTTTAATAGTGTTTAATGAAATTTATAGGCAAGAGATTTATGTATATAAGACATAATATGATATCATTTTTTGTTTTATAGGCAACAAAAAGAGTGCAAAGAAACACAGAGAAAAAAAAAAGGAAAGAAAAGATAGAGTGCCACCATCTCGTAGAAGCCACCACTTTTGTGATTCAACAAATGCAGTTGGTGCAAACAAGAGTTGCAATGATGATCATGTGTAACCTAATATAGCATATGCTGATGTGCTGTAGCCTGATATAGCACATGGTCATGTGCAACCTAATATAGCACATGGTGATCATGTGAAGCCTAATATAGTACATGGTGATGTGCAACATTGTGATGATCTCTTAGAACAAAGTCTAAGAGAGATTATTGAGAAACATCAGAGCATTAAAGGAACAATAGGTCTGCAGATGATTTATTCAAGATTAAAGGATATGTTTGAAGTGAAATTTGTAGAGACCGGTACTCATGATCTACCTACTGATGCCACACCTGATGTGGCCAAGGAGCATGAAGTTTTGGTTAATGAAAGTCATGGAGAGAGACTGCCTAAATCTATTGTGCCTTAGAGTGCACCTGTTGCATCTAGAAATTTTGATGAAACTAGTGGATTAGCCAGAAATAATGGTAGTGGTTTAATAGAAGATGTGGATGATTTTGTCAAAAGACAAAGATTGAGTCAATATTTGTATAGATCTACAGAGAGGAATGCAAAACTAAGAAAATTAGAAGGCAAGAAGCTATTCTTGCTTGAGGTATCGAGAGATGGTGAGCACATTGGGCCAAATGCTGCAAAGTGGGCCTCCGAGTTGGGTGTAAGATTAGGGGCCATTTGGATATTTGCAAATCAAGTTTTGCAGAGCAAGATCCATGATCTGTGGAAAATGTTATACAAAAAATGGAAAATGCTTTTGAGACTACTGGTGGACAAATCTCTAGAAAATATTACAAGCAAAAGATGAGAATTTTGATGAACAATTTTAGATACAATTGCATAAAAGCAATCATGGAGGGAAAAGAGAGGTTAGACTCCACTCTATGTCCCAAACAGTGGGAGGCATTGAAAGAAACTATGCATTCCAAAGATCATTTGGCAAAGAGTAACAAAGGCAAGAGAGCAAGAGATAATGTGAGGGCTAGATATACATTTGGCTGAGGTGGGTTGCAGGCCAAAATGGACAAATTTGGAGTAAGTGTATAGCTTTTTGGCTCAATTTACATTGTGTTATTTATTTTGATTTTTTATTGAACTGACTAAATGTTGAAATTGACATTGTATTTTTGGTGGAAAACAATAATAGAGAAGCAGGTGCAGAAGATATTGTCAATTATATGGCAACACTAGATCCTAGTAAATCTAAGAGTAGGATGAAGTGGAAATCTAGTTCATCAATAGAGATTTCACATCCATCTGTTACATGCCCAGTAGGATCGGCCTCTCTAGATCATATCAACTCAAATGAAGGGTACCAACATGTACTGAATTGCATATACGATCTCAGTCAGCAAGTTTCACAGTTGGTTGCCTCTATTAACCCTATAGTTTTTGCATGGAATGAGCATTAATCCATGGATTTAGATGTGGTAAGAGGCTCTATTGATCTCATTTCTTTTTATTTGGCAATTATGTATACAAATGCCTCTTAATATGTAGATTATTGAAATCTGAGCATAGGAGAATCCAACCCAGTTTCTTTATTGTTGGAGTGATCCAGAAAATGTTCTTTTGGACAAATTTATAGCTTGCATTCTTTACTTGACTATTGAATGCTTTGTATATTTTTTTTATGATGGTTAAACCACATGCAGAGCAATTTTTCAAGGTAGTAGGAAAGCAAAAATGCCTTCATGATGTCAACAGAGCTGTCGATATTGATAGTGATGATTATGATGAACTGGACAAGAATGTGTAGCACAGTCATCATAGTTATGCTAAAGTTGAGGTAATATAATAGTTGTCAGTTATCTATCCCAATGTTTTGTCATTCTTCATACTTAAAATGTTCTTTTAGACAAAAAATTATAGCTTTTGCAATCTTTAAGTTGTAAGTTAATCTGTCCCAATGTTTTTTCATTAATTCCTCATGCTTAGAATGTTCTTTTGGACAAAAAATTATAGATTTTGCATTCTTTACTTGACTTATATTAATTTTTGCATGATGATTAAACCACATGCAGAGCAATTATATGAAAGTAGAACTAAAAGAAAAAGGCCCTGTCAATATAGCTCTCTACAAAACTATACAACTTCATGTCAATGTTGATAGTGATAATTATGATGATGAACTCGATGAGCACACACATGATATTCATAGTAGTAGTCGTGTTGAAATCGAGGTGAGTGCTATGAAACCACATGCAAGTAAGTATTATTCAAGTAAGTAATGGTTGTTTTATTATGTAAATAAGGGTAAGCATTACCTATTTGATAGAAGCTGGTTAGAATAGTAGTGAAGTGTAATTAGCTAGTATACATAGATTATGGAAATAAGGGAGAACATATAACTTACATATAGAAGCTTAGAGCTTAGTTGTAATAGAGTGCATACATAGATTTTGACTATGCAGTAGTGCATTGTGTTCGGGGATGTCATGGTCCTCAGTTGGGGGGACTTCATTGCCAATCCATGTCTCTTTCTGGAGTACTCGTACAGTCTAGCACTATTGTAGTCTAGCCCTCCATTTGTTTGTACCTCGCAATGGGTTAGTTTTTTTTTTAGAGTAAAAAGTTACTTCTTTGTTATTCAACAGAGTCAAAAAAAGCACATACAAAAAACTAATTTGTTCCAAGACATAAGACATTACATACAACTGTCAAATACAATATAATGTGTGTTTTATATCTCAATATAATGTGTACTTTTTTTGTTTTTGCAGACATTTAATATTGATAAACTCCAAGAAGGGGATAAAGTTCAAGTGTTGGATCTTAGTGATGGTGCTATGTCTGTGGGCATTGGGTGGATTCACTCACTATCTATTATACATGGAGTCAAATTGAAAGGAACAGGAGATGCAAATGTAAATATTTTAAAGGTCACAAGTAACATACCCCTTGCTTATTAAGACAAAATAGATGGAGTTGTCCATCTGAAAGAGAAAGAAGGGACCTTCACATGGTGGACACTAAAATATTTGGAAAAAATAACATAGTTGATGTTTATCATGTACTAGCTATTAGACAGCTTGACCCACTACTTTATGCAATAGTTTGAATGTGTTGTTCAGGGATCTTAGTGTTTTTTGTCTGTTTTGGAGTTGTATAAGAAAAAAAGCCATTGTAACTCGATTTTCTCAGTCACAGCACTGAGAAACACACTTTACAACACATTATTCAAAGCAAAGGCACATATTTAAGTTTATGGGTTTTTTAGACTTGATTTTATGTTGCATTTCATCCCTAAACATTCAATATCACTGCCTTATATGCCTTTATGAAAAGATTCTAGGGTTATTGTTGGCTACATTGAAGGAGAGAGCTTCATATATGGGACATGATCAATACTTAGTCATGAAGACTCAAGGAGCATAAATGAGAGAGCTTCATAAAGGAGAGAGCTTCATATATGAGATGTCATCATGAAGACAGTCATGAAGACTCAAGGAGCATAAATGACAGTGAGCAAGAGATAAAGTACATAGTTCATGCCATAAACAAAGTGAGATGAGTCTTAAGTTGCCGTGATCAAGGGTGGTGTGTTAGTTTTTGAGAAAGGAAGGGCATTTGGCAATGCACAAAGATCAATGAGGAAGATTATAGTCATAAGGTGATGATGTTAGCATTTCAACAAGACTTTGGAAGCAACCAGTAGACAAATTTATAAAAGTCTTAAATAACAAAAAGGATAGCCATTAATAATGCTAGTATTAGAAGGCATATATTCTACACGGTAGTATAGTTGCAGGAATATGACAGTTTCATAATCCTATGACAGTCTACAAATGAAAGTCTAAATTATGTATACCTATTGGTGACTGTTCTATAACAGAGAGATAATGAGTGCATAGAGGTAAGATGTTCATGGTGAGTGGCAATGGTCAATGGTTCCCAGGGATACATGCACAGTAAACAAGGTTTCAGTGGCATGAGCAAAGGAACAAAGGACTGCAGTGTTAGCATTAATTAAAAGGCAAGTATATGAAAGTTGTAGGGCAATCATCTAGAAAGCAAGTATGCATAGTCCGGTCACCACAATGAGTAGTGAAGAGCAAGGATACTAAATATATATGACTGCCTACCAAGTGTCCAATGTAATAATAGAGGTAGGGTAAGTGAATAGTTTAGACTCAAAAAGAGGCTTTTGAAGACGCATTAATGAAGGAAGAATCTGATTCCATGCCCTAAGAGGACCTGATATCTTCAAACTCAATAAATACATGTCCCATAAGCAATGTTGATGACAGTACAAGACACAAGAATACAATGATGTTTCATTAAGGAAGCCTGATCTAATCCATGTTTCACATTATGAATATCCTATCACATACCTAACTACATATGATAGTGTATTTCCTTTGGTTGTAGTCATGAAGGACAAGTGCTAGACTGATGGGGGGGATTAGATGACCTGTGGCAGCAGTTAGGCACTTTTTGGCAAAGCAATATTGTAAACTTGGAGAAGTTAATTCTTTCTTGTCATTTATCTGCATTGTAACTCGATCAGATTTTTAGTCTTGTGACTAAAAATAAACATTGTAATACTATGTTTCTAAGCATTTTTCAAGCAAGATAGATATTTCAGACTTGTGCAAGCTATAAGAACACCTTTCTTTTAATAAAGTTCAACGATTTTGCCTTCTCAATGGCTATCTTTATATTGTATGCAATAAATTGATGATTATGATGTGTATTTATGTGTTTTATGTTTAAATCCTCAAATATCAGTCAATTAAAATAACTAAATATACTACTAATTAATGTCAATTAATAATTAAATTGACTAAATATAGTACCAATTGACAGAAATCTGTGAACAGTGAATAAATATGACTTAATATACTACCAATTGACAGAAATCAGTGAACAGTAAATAAATATGACTAAATATATGACTAGTGTTAAATCAATGAATAAAAATGACTAAATATACTACCAAATTGATCAAAATGATGACTAAAATTAATGACTAAATACACTACCAATGGACAAAAATTAGTGAATAAAAAATGACTAAATAAGTGACCAGTTAACAACAATCAATGACTAAATTAATGATTAAATATATCAGTGAAAAATAAATGACTAAATAAGCGACCAGATTACATCAATCAATGAATAAATCAACGACTAAATACACTACCAAATCAATCAATCAAAACAACCAATAAATGACTAAAAATGGTTGAGTCATCAATTTGGTCATGTTATAAATGACTAGCCATAAACTACAAATGGTCACGTGACCATGTTTGGTCATTTATAAGCAGTTTTTAGTAGTTTTTACAGTCATATATTACTCTTTCTCTACTAGTGTATGTTGATGCAGGAGCATCCAGTGGTGTAAGGGTAATCTTGCATCACCCAAAAATAAATTTCTTTTGTTTTGTTGTTCTATAGGGTTGTTTAGTTGTATTGGATCCTGGGTTGACACTCTCAGTGGCTTAGGATAGTCAAAATTTTCAAAAATATAAAAATAGTAACACTATTATATTTAGCAAGTTTGCCTTTATACATGTACGAACCTAAAAATTTATGCCGAGAAGCGAAATTGTAAAATTAAGTCAACGATGTAGAAATCATCTCAATATCATTTATGGTTTGAGAGATATTAAAGTTTTTGTTTTAAAAAAAAAACCCTATAAAAGTTTCAAAGTCAAATTTGAGGCACTCAGAGGCCCTGTATAAGCCCAAAAATTGGCTGAAAATCTAAATGTCCTTAAATGGACATTTAACAGAAGTTTATTTTTTTGTGAGCTTTCCAATGCATCAAATGGTTCATCAATCTGATGGCTAGTTCAAAAGTTATGGCTCCCAGATGTAGTGTCACCAAATTTCAAAATTTAAAATCTTTTGAGCAGGAAGGATACAACTGGACTCTTTGGGAGCCATAAAGGGATAGACTTTCCCAAAAGGAATGGGAGAAAGAAAGCGGAGAGTAATGGGAAAGGTAGGATAAGAAGGCAAAGTGGGAAAGATAGAGGCAATTTTAGAAAAGAAATTTTTGAGCTCCAACTTGCAAGATTTTAGAGAAAGAAAATATTTTTTTGTAATCTAGCCTATGTTGTTGTAGCATGTGGTCTTGAGACCCTTACATGTTACTAATTCTATGTTGTAATTGTTGCAAGTATGAGAATAACCAGTGTTGTCATTGATGTCAACATACTCATATTCCATTAATGAGAAGGATTGGATGAGCTGTGTGTTGAGGATATTGAGGAAATTAGTCTCAATCAAGAACAGTGAAGAACAGTGATGACATTAAGGTAAAAGTCTAAGATAAGATGAAGATTAGAGGATGCGGTTTAAAGGGTTTGGAGATATGAGTCTTGAGATGATCCAGTCAAGTTTTCAGAGGTCTGCATAATGATCTGAAGAAGTTATAATTGCTCTAATAGAACTGGTTCTGACAGATGTTCCATGGTGACAGAGTGTCACAGATTGGTCCAGTGAGCTCTGGAATTACATTATCTCATTCTACAGATTGGAGGGAGTGTTGAAGAAGTTCGTGTGAAGTGACAACTAGATTTGTTCATGGTTTGGAGGTTCAAAAGCACCTTTTTCATTGTGACAGTGATGACAGACTATGTTCTTGAAGTTCTGGATGAAGAAGAGAAGAATTCTAGTAAGCTGATAAAGTGCGGATGTTCTTGACGACTTAGGAAAGGTCTTGGTGATCTTTGGATCGTGTACAATTCTTATTAGCAGTCCGCATTGAAGTTAGAGTTTGGATTTGATGTAAAAACCACTGGATGTTGGTGTTCTTCCTGAGATAGGCCGACCGGATGTATTACATGTCTTCCGGATGATCTAAAAGTGTTTGCTGACTTAGATGATTGTTCCTAAGTTGATGCCTTGTATAAATAAAGGTTTGTGAAGTCATTCCAATGAGTGAAGTGTGTGGATGAGTGTGGCATAGCGAAGAAGAATAGTGAAAGCCAGAGCAGGAGTCTTTGGACTTAAATGGAACTGATCCAGACATGGTAAAGATGTCATTCTCCAGTTCAAGTTTGTGATACTTGTTACTTTGTAGACAGTGTGTCTCTTGTAGGTAGTGTGCCTCTTGTGAGAAGTGTGCTTAGGCAATGAGCCCTAATTGGCATGTGCCATCTATTTTTCTTATTCTTCTAATAGAGAATAATCCTTGGGTTAATCACCTTGTGGTTTTTCCCTTGACCAGGTTTTTCATGTCAAAATCTTGGTGTCTCATGTGTTGATGTGTATCTACTCTAGTGTTTATGCTTTATGCTTTCATGAGTGTTTAATTGATATGCTATTAAATAACAAAGTGGATTTAAGTGTTTGAATTGTAAGCAAGTTTTGGACAACTGATTCACCCCCCCTTTCAGTTGTCTGCCCTAAATCCAACAATTGGTATCAGAGATAAGTTCCTCTAGAAGGAGCTTAACCGCTTGAGGAAGATCCAGGATGTTGTCCTACAAGAAGGATAGTCTGAAGTTTGATGGAACAAACTTTACACTCTGGAAAGGTCGCATGAAATGTCACTTGTAGTGTATGGGAATAGCATACTGGTCTATGGTCACAAGAGCATATGTTCCTCCACAGGGTGGTCCGACAACCCTAAATGAAATCACAGATGCTGAAAGCAATCTATGGACCAGAGAGGCTCTTCTAAGTGCATTAACTAACTCAGAGCTCTCAAATGTCATTGACCTACCAACAGCCTATGAGATCTGGATTAAACTGAAACTTTTGCATGAAGGAGATTAGTATGTTAAATGTGCAAGGTTACAAAGTCTAAAAGGGAAATTTGAAAGACTAAAGATGAGAGATGATGAAAATATTACCACTTTCATGCCAAGAGTAAATGAGCTGGTCTGTGGAATTAGGAATGCTAGTGGAGTCTTGGATGAAAATGAGATTGTTGGCAAAATTCTCAGATCACTTCCTGATGCCTACAAAATCAAGGTTGCTGCCATTGATGAATTCAGAGCCCATACAACTGTCACAAGAGACCAATTGGCTGGCAAACTGGCTGCATTTGAAATAACCGAGTTTGGAGATGATCCCCCCAAGACTGAATCTGCATTCAAAGCTAGTGCCTCTATGAAAGGTAAACAAAGATTTGATCCAGGAGAAAACTCTTCAAGGAAACTATCATGGTATGATCAAGCAAGAAAAGACATGGAAGTGGAAGAAGCAGAAACAGCTCAACTTGAAGCCCTCATTGCAAAGAGACTGCCAAGAGGATCCGGTAAGTATGAAGGAAAATTACCCTTTAAGTGCTTCAACTGCAATAAGATTGGTCATTTTGCCTCAAGATGTCCAGATAGATTTACAAGGTCAAATTCTAATAGACAAAGGTTCCAAAAGAATTGTTATTATGTTCATGAAGAAGATGATAATGAAGGAGTAACAGATGATGAATCAGAGATAGGAAATAAATCCGAAAATGAATGGGTGTTTATTGCCATCAAGGAAGAAGATCCAATGTCCTCTGAATCTGTCAATCATAAGGTTGTAGAAAGAGTTTTGGCTACCCAAGTTGAAGAAAAGGATGATTGGGTCATTGACAATGGATGCTCTCACCATATGACAGGTGACAAGAACAAGTTCTTAGATTTGGAAAGGTATGAAGGAGGAATGGTAAAGTTTGGTGATAATTCTACTGGTAGAATCAGAGGTAGGGGAACTATTTCTTTTGATGGAAAGAACAAAATCGGTAGTGTACTATATGTTGAAGGATTGAAGCACAATCTTCTCAGTGTTGGACAGTTGGTGGACAAAGGTTATGATCTCCAGTTCAAGAATAGAAAATGCAGGATCTTTGAAAGCTCTGAAACTGAGATTGCATCCGGTACTCAAACAAAAGGTAATATCTTTCATCTCGTTGGTACTAATAAAAGTTGTCTGTTTGTTCAAGTTGATCAGAGTTGGTTATGGCATAGAAGGATGTGTCATGTAAATTTTGATAACATCATCAAGATAAGCAATACTCAGGCTGTAAGAGATCTTCCAAAATTGGTAAAACCTACAAATAGTTTGTGCAAAGAATGTCAGTTAGGTAAACAGAGCAGAGTCTCATTCAAAAGCAAGGATCAGTCCTCTACCGGATTATTGGAATTAGTTCATACTAATCTATGTGGTCTGACAAGAATCAAGAGTATGCAAGGTGATAGATATTTCATGTTACTGATTGATGACTATTCCCGGATGATGTGGGTTACCTTTTAAAAAGAGAAATCAGAAGCTTTTGAGAAGTTCAAAATCTTCAAGGCTATGGTAGAGAATCAAACCGGATTAAAACTGAAATGTCTGAGGTCTGATAGAGGTGGTGAATTCACGTCTAGTGAATTCATAGATTTTTGTGAGAAGCATGGTATAAAGAGACAGTTGTCTACTCCTAGGACTCCACAGCAGAATGGAGTAGTAGAGAGAAAAAACCAGACCATCCATGAAGCATCCAGGACAATGATGATGGAAGCAAATGTTCCCTAGATGTTTTAGAGAGAAGCTGTCAGCACTGCAGTCTATACTCTCAATCGAGTTCAAATCAGAAGCAATACTGGTAAGACTCCTTATGAACTTTGGTTTGGCATCACTCCTAGTATAAGATATTTTAGAGTATTTGGTAGCAAATGTTACATTAAAAGAGATGAAGATCTAGGAAAGTTTGATGCTAGAAGTGATGAAGGAATTTTCTTCGGTTACTCCACTCAAAGCAAAGCATACCGGTGTTACAATAAGAGACTGAGAAAGATGATAGAAAGTACAAATGTGAAGGTTGATGAAGGAATTGAGAAACCCTCAAGGTTTTATGAATATGATGAAGATGATCAGAATGGTGTTCTGGTTCAAGGAGCTCAATCCTCTTCTAAAAGTCAGATTTAGACTGATCTGGTAAATCAGGAAGAAGAGATAGGTTTGAATGAGCCTGATCAAGAAACAGAAGTGCAAGAAACTCCCAAAGTTCCAAGGTATGTAAGACTGAACCACTCTGAAGATCAGATCATAGGTGACAAAAGCAAAGGTGTGTAAACTAGAAGGAAAATTGCTCAAAATTCAGATGAATATTGTCTAACTTCAAAGATTGAACCTAAGACAATAAATGAAGCTTGCAATGATGAAAACTTGGACCAAAGCAATGGAGGAAGAGTTGATGCAAATTAAGAAAAATCACACTTGGGATCTTGTTCCCAGACCTAGAAATAAGAATGTGATTGGAACCAAATGAGTCTTCCAGAACAAACTAAATGAAGTGGATGAAGTAATCAGAAATAAAGTCAGATTGGTCTACAAAGGCTACTCTCAAATAGAAGGAATTGATTTTGAAGAAACCTTTGCTCCGGTGGCAAGAATTGAAGCAATCAGATTATTTCTTACATTTGCTGCCTCAAGGATTTCAAGGTGTATCAGATGGATGTCAAATCTGCCTTCCTAAATGGTGACTTAGAAGAAGAAGTGTACATTGAACAATCGGATGGATTTCAATTATCTGAGGATGGTGATATGGTCTGCAAATTGAAGAAAGCACTGTATGGATTGAAGCAAGCCCCAAGAGCTTGGTATGAAAGATTGGATAAGCATCTTGTGCAGATTGGTTTCAACAAAGGTACTGCTAATAGTAACTTATATTTTAAAATTGATCATGAAAACATCTTGATTGTTGAAGTATTTGTTGATGATATCATCTTTGGAGGAAAAGATAGTATGTGTAAAACTTTTGCAAATCAAATGAAAAGTGATTTTGAGATGTCTATGCTTGGTGAAATGAATTTCTTCTTGGGTCTGCAAATTTCTCAATCAACGAAAGGAATCTTTATTTCTCAGACCAAATATGTGAAAGAATTGTTGAGGAAATTTGGGATGGAAGATTCAAAGCCAATGAATACTCCCATGGAAACTGGATGTAAGTTGAGTAAAGATGATGACTCTCCTAAAGTAGACCAGACAAAGTATAGATCAATGATTGGTGGATTGTTGTATCTCACTCAAACTAGACCAAATATTATGCAAGATGTTGGTCTTGTTGCTAGATTCCAGGCTGATCCCAGAGAATCTCATGTCATGGCAATCAAGATAATTTTTAGATATCTAAGAGGGACAGTGGAGTATGGGTTGTGGTATCCTAGAGATCATGATTTCTCTCTTCATGCATATACAGATGCAGACTGGGCAGGAGATGTTGATGACTGGAAGAGTACCAGTGGTGGAGCATTCTTTTTGGGTAAAAGATTGGTTTCTTGGCTAAGCAAGAAACAAGAAGCAATATCTCTGTCTACAACTAAAGCAGAATACATTGCAGCAGCAGGTAGTTGCACTCAAGTTTTATGGATGAAGCAGATGCTAAGAGATATTAGAGTATGAGGAGCCTATCACAATTTTCTATGATAATTCAAGTGCAATAAATATTTCTAAGAATCCGGTGTTGCATTCTAAGACTAAGCATATATCTATCAAATTTCAGTTTCTGCGAGAACAAGTGAACAAGGATGAAGTTAGATTGGAGTTTGTGCCCTCAAAGGATCAGATTGCAGATATCTTTACTAAACCTCTTCCCAAGGAATCCTTTGAGTATCTCTGGGAGAAGTTAGGGGTTATTACCCCTCTGGTGATGAACTAGGATGCACTGATGTGCATCAGTCTGGTGGATATCATAGTCATATCTTGTGATCTAGATTGGTGATGGGGAGTTGCTACTCAGGGGGAGCAGCTGGTATGACTCTGATGTGTTAAAGTTGCAAGTATGAGCCCTTTGCCATTGATGTCAAAGGGGGAGAGAAGACATGTGAAAAACAAGTGGTTGATGATCAAAGGGGGAGCAATAAAGAAAGAGAAGACATGTGAAGAGTTGTTGTTGATAGGGGGAGCTGTGACAGAAAGGAGAAGTTCTTGTCTTGATGGTTTTTCACATCATATGTTGCCATCAATGACAAAGGGGGAGATTGTTGCAAGTATAAGGATAACCAATGTTGTCATTGATGTCAACATACTCATATTGCATTAATGAGAAGGATTGGATGAGCTGTGTGCTGAGGATATTGAGGAAATTAGTCTCAATCAGGAACAATGAAGAACAGTGATGACATTAAGGTAAAAGTCTAAGATAAGATGAAGATCAGAGGATGCGGTTTAAAGGGTTTGGAGATATGAGTCTTGAGATGATCCAGTCAAGTTTTCAGAGGTCCACATAACAATCTAAAGAAGTTATGATTTCTCTAATAGAACCAGTTCCGACAGATGTTTAGTGGTGACAGAGTGTCACAGATTGGTCCAGTGAGCTCCGGAATTGCATTATCTCATTCTACGGATTGGAGGGAGTGTTTAAGAAGTTTGTGTGAAGTGACAACTAGATTTTTTCATGGTTTGGAGGTTCAGAAGCACCTTTTTCATTGTCACAGTGATGACAGACTGTGTTCTTGAAGTTCCAGATGAAGAAGAGAAGAATTCCAGTAAGCTGATAAAGTGCGGATGTTCTTGATGACTCAGGAAAGGTCTTGGTGATCTTTGGATCATGTACAATTCTTATTGGTGGTCCGCATTGAAGTTAGAGTTTGGATTTGATGTAAAAACCACCGGATGTTGGCGTTCTTCCTGAGACAGGCCGACTGGATGTATTACACATCTTCTGGATGATCTAAAAGTGTTTGTCGACTTAGATGATTGTTCCTAAGTTGATGCCTTGTATAAATAAAGGTTTGTGAAGTCATTCCAATGAGTGAAGTGTGTGGATGAGTGTGGCATAGCAAAGAAGAAGAGCGAAAGGCAGAGCAGAAGTCTTTGGACTTAAATGGAACTGATCCAGACATGGTAAAGATGTCATTCTCCAGTTCAAGTTTGTGATACTTGTTACTTTGTAGACACTGTGTCTCTTATAGGCAGTGTGCCTCTTGTGAGTAGTGTGCTCGGGCAGTGAGCCCTAATTGGCATGTGCCATCTATTTTTCTTATTCTTCTAATAGAGAATAATCATTGGGCTAATCACCCCGTGGTTTTTCCCTTGACCAGGTTTTCCATGTCAAAATCTTGGTGTCTCATGTGTTGATGTGTACCTGCTTTGGTGTTTATGCTTTATGCTTTCATGAGTGTTTAATTGATATGCTATTAAATAACAAAGTGGATTTAAGTGTTTGAATTGTAAGCAAGTTTTGGACAACTGATTCACCCCCCCCTCTCAGTTGTCTGCCCTGAATCCAACAGTAATTATATTTTTATGAATGTAATCTAAAGCAGTTTATGGCATACTTACTGTGTTATTTTGTCTGAGTGTATTTGAGGGGGAGTACCCTTCTTCATAGGTATAGTTTGTTCTAGTTCCAATTTGAATGAGTTTTTTGATAAAAGTATCTATATGTGAGTGTCAATCTATATGAACAAAAAATTGTCTGTATAAAAATGGTATCAGAGGAAACAAAGATGGCTTAAAAAGGAGTTCACCTAAACTAGGGAAGGAGAGGTAGGATGAATGTAGGGCCATGGAGGAATAATGGTGAAGAATGACTTAGGATATTAGAGGCCATTAAAGATAAACTACATCTAGATGATTATGAAAAATAATAAGTGAACATGGGCAATGCATCTAGAGTCGTAGATATTATGGAAAATCACATTGAGGTTGTGTCCAAACAAGAATCTAGAGTGAAGATTGATTCAAAATTTAGAGGTGAACTCAAACCTAATTTAGTCATAGATCACATTCAAGAATTGGAAAGGTATTTTGAGATGGAAGGCATTGATGAAGATGATCAGAAAAGGGTGAAAATTGTAGCATCAAAGTAAAAGTCTCATACTACTCTATGGTGGGAGAGTTTGTAGAGTACTAGGAGAAGATAGGGAAAGGACAAAACTAGATTGTAGCCCAAGATGTTGAAGCATCTAAGAGCTATATTATTGCCTTCAAATTATTAGCAAAAATTATTTAGAGAGTTTGAAAACCTAAGGTATAGGGACTAGTTGGTGCAAATTTATATTGAAAATTTTATGAGGCTACAAATTTGATCTATATATAAGAGAATGAAGGGAAAGCTATAGATAGGTATATTAATGGGCTAAAGTGTCAAATTCAAGATGAACTATCCTTAGTCAAGTTACTTGATGTGGATAAGGCATATCAATATGCCTTAAAATCAGATGAAAAACTAAATCTAAAGAGTAAAATAGTTAGTAAAAGAGGTGATAGCAACCTAAATAGAGGAAAAGGACATTCCTCTAAACTTGCCAAAGGAGAAGATATTTAGGGAAATGTGAATGTTGACTTTTGAGGAAGGGAGGTTTCAAATGTAGGGGCTTAAGATATCAATCTTATGGATATTGGAAGCCCTTAAGATGTTTCATATGTAATGAAGCTCATAAATCCCAACACTACCTCCTAAATCCAAAAAGTTCAAAATGAGCAATGTTGGTAGAAGAAGAGGAGTCACAAGGAATAAAACTAGAGGCTAGGACTAGAGAAAATATAATGGTGCAAAGAGCATTAATATCAGGATACAAAGAGACACTAGAAGCTAAATGGAAGAGAAAGAACTTGTCTTCTGAATAAAATGCAAGTTTCAAGGAAATGTATGCAAAGTGATTATAGATGGTGGATTTATTGACAATTTCATAGGTACATAAATGGTAAATAAATTATATATTGGTTGTATTCCAAGATCAAACCCTTTAAAGATTTCATGTTTGAAGAAAACTCAAAGTGTGCTTGTGGATAAGTCTTATTTTATTACTTTTAATTATGGGCCCTATAAAGGTAAGGTGCTCTATGATGTTGTGCCTATGGATGCTTGCCATTTGTTACTAGGTTGACTTTGACAATTTGATAGAAATGTAGTCCACTATGGTAGAGAAAATACCTATGAATTACAGCATGAGGGAAAGGGACGTCTACTAAAACCATGGAAGGAGGAAGGGAAATCTTAAATGTCAACATTATCTATTCTAGCAAAATCTAGGCTTGAGCTTGAAGAGAAAAATGGAACTCTAGACATAATACAAGGAGTGAGATGGAGGCATGTTTGGTATATGTAAGTGAAAATGATTTAAAGAGTCAGGTACAACACAAAATTGATGTAAAATAAGTGGATCTATAATGTGATTAATCGATGAGGCTAAAACTAAACCCTAGGAGATAGATGATGAATATTTTGCTAGGAAAGGTGTCTCAACCTTGCATCCTAATGTTAAGAATAGAAAAAATGCAATTTCTAGGCTATAGAATACAAAACTCATTTTCTGGGCTATAGAGGTCATTTATGGCCCTAAAAAATGTTGAAATGGGCCATATTTGACAAGTGGGTTATTGGGACATAGATCTCTTCAAGATCTAAAATTTAAAAAATGATAGGCTCAATTAGCTTCCTAGATAAAAGTTATGGCCTTCAAAAGTTGGGCTTCCCACATCAGAAATGTAAGAGCATCCATTGTTGAACACACCAAGATATTGAGAGGGGGGGTGAATTAGTATCTAAACAATCTTCAGCTTTAACAACTTCAACTTATCCAGAGCAGATTAAAACTTAAGTATCACAGTATTAACATAAGCATGAAATATTAACACAATACACATCAACACATAACACCAGACATACGTGGAAAACCCAAGAAGGGAAAAACCACGGTGAGGATTAACTCATAATATATGAAGCTCAAATAACAACTTTGTTTTAGGGCTACAACCCAAGGAACCTACTACTCCCTAAAAAATTTGATTTAGGGTAACTCCCAAGGAAGATGCTACTCCCTGAAGACTTTGTTTTACGGTCACTCTCAAGGAAGCTACTACTCCCTGAATTGAGAACACTCTTACAAAAGATGTATAGTATGACATTGAAACTCACACCTTTGATGATTGAAATACTACCTCTTCACACTTCCTTCTGATGATTAGATTAGTTAGGCACACTCTGCACTTGATCACTATCACAAATATGTCTTCAAGATGAAACAAGACAACATCTACAACTTTTTCTCTTTCTCCTTCAGTCGTACATCATAATGCATTCATTCTTCTCCTTATCTTGCCTGCGATCCCTATCAATCACCTTGCAATCATACCTCATCTCACTCAATTCCATTTTTAGCCACACCATTTGTTCTAGATTATGAGGAATTGTGTATTGTTTGATAATTCCATTTTCTTTACAATACTTCACAAAAATTTCTGAAGTGTATTCCCCTTGATTTGATCTTATAATCTTGATATTATGAGCTATTTGTTTTTCCACCATAAACAAATTTGATCCTAATCCAAGAAATGAATGCTTATCTTATTTTTACCATTTGTATTTTCAAACACTAAAGTAGAGTTGATATTGAAACAAAGGAGAAAACCCAAAACATCCATGAAAGATTTTACCACATTTTAAAGAAAACTATTCTTAATAATATTTATCATTTTAGCTTCAATCCTAAAAGAAAAGATGGATTCACCCTACTCTCTAAAAACCCACATGAAGTAATCTACCTAGATAATAAAATGAAGGTGTACAACCATAACATGATTTTTTACCATATGCAGGTGAGTGTAACACTCTCAATATATTCCAAACGATATTACTTATGTGAAATATATTCTTCAATATTATCGAGAATACTTCACTTTAAAACATTATTGGATCTCACAAGAAGTCATCAATGTGCATGATAAATCACAATCATGTGACTAGATTATCTGAAGTAAAATGTGTCTCACTTTCATGATATGATTTAATATGTTTGTTTTTGTAGAAAATGATGAGTAAGCATTCACCCTTTCCAACATCTTCAATGCAATAGTGATGTGTTGTCTTTGGTGTTCACAGGGATAACATGCTTTCTCAAAAGTTGAACATGCTCTAGATTACAACATGAAAATAAAAACAAATTTTTAGTTCAAATATGATACTTAAAAAGCACCCTATCCACTAGACTATGCCAAGGCACAGATGATAATTAATATGTCTTCTTCTTTGGGTTATGTGGTGTTGTTGATTCACACAAGGATGTTCCTATATCACATGTAACACTTGATTAAGGGAAATCAAATACATTTTAAGTTGATTATGAGAAAACATAGATATATTTTTTATTTTTTATTTTCGAACGAATATACATAATCAAAGCTTTCAATAGGTACTATGATTGTGTATTTGTGAGAATGTTTAGACAATTGAACATTTTCATGTGGGATAGAGATATTAAGACACTTTAGCTGTTAAGAACAAAATTATATTGGGTTTGTTAGCTTTTGACAAGGTTATGTGACACGACCTAGTCTGATTGGTGTGGAGTTGATCTATTGGTGTGGCATTGATCTATTGATGCGGCCTCTTGTAATACACTTGCCTCCTCTGCACCTGATTGTTGAGAAAGGGGTTTTGTTGAAAAGCATAGTAAGGCCTAGTAGGAAAGAGGGAAGACCACTAACTTTTTTATAGTTGTCAAGGACTTTGATAGTTGTATAAAGATTAAAAACACACTAAATAGAGATGTAGATGTTAATACAACTTAGAGGGCTATGAGGGCCTTCAAGTTGCCTTGATCAATAGGATCTACTACCATTTTTGAGCATTAGCTCGGTTTGGTCTTCGTTACCCTAGTTGGTGGGGAGTTGTTGGTTTGTAGCTGGTTTGTTGTTTTTTTGTTGTTTGTTTCTTGTCGTTGCTCTTAGCCATTGTATTGACTTCTTAGTTTTTCCTCTTTTGTGCTTTATACAAGGGTGGGACCCTTTCAAAATCCCTTGTTTGAGTTCATAGATTTGGTCAAAAGCATTTACCACTATTAAAATTTGAGACGAATATGAGATAGAGATTGACATAACTATGATTGATTTTCTTGGGAACACTTTGTGCTAATAATTAGTGATCTTAATGACCTACAAGATGTCATTCAATAATGTTCATAGAAACATAATTAAAGACTTAGCGGATTGGTCGATGAGATAATAATTATATTTAGGGAAACTCGAATAGAAAGCTTAGGAAAAATTAGAATTTGAAATAGGTCAATTAAACTGCATTGTAAAATCTAATCTAAAGATTGAATCATGCCACCTAACATAGTCCAACTTAAAAAACACTCAAAACAAAAATTACAATTATATCTTTAAAACAACTTATAAGTGACTAATAAATTCAGTATCAACTGAATATTAAAACATATATTTAAAACATTTATACAAAATGAGATAAAATACGTGAAGTATGCTCTTCTATGTCTTACAAATATATAAACATAGACCACAGGGAAACATATCATTATTTCGGTAGAAATTTTCAATAATCCTTTCAAACTTTAGTGTTAGTGACGAGTCACAAGGGCTAGTTAAGAATGTTTATCAGCAGTAAACCTACTTTAAACCATGTAGTTTTGGATTCTTTTCCAGGCTTCGAAAAGCAAAATTATCGTGCTGTCTTTTTCAGTCAAGTTCTCCATTAATATAGAGAGACATTGACTGAAAAGGAAATGTTAATTGGTCTGCAAGTGAACCCACAGCTGGGCAAGCCCACATGCTTTGCTTCCTTGATTTGATGTCAGAACGACTAAGATGCCCACCATAGAAAGCTACAAGGACACTCGGTACCACTTTTATTATTTCAACAACACTCCAAACTTCTGATCATATTATGTTCACATTTAGTTGCCGTCGGTGGTGAGATGAATGGTTGGTTTGAGTCTTCCATTGTTATATATAATTAACATGTTCTTCCTTTTACTCACCAAAGTATTCTCTCTTCTCCAAGCTTCTCTGGGTTGTTTGCCTTAGCTTGTAAACCAATTCCATTTGCCTTGTTTAACAATTCTGCAATGGCAAGGAGCAAGGGAAATCCCCAAGTCCTTATTGTGAAGCACATAATCAGAGTCCTCTGTAGGTTTGCCAGTTCCCATAAGGCAGATGGGTATGCTCTTTCATCAAAGAGCAGAAGGCATTTCAGCTCAAGAGATGAGTTGTTGAACAGTTCGTGTGGTGGCCTCCCTGGTGATGTCCCTAAGGGACACTGTGCAGTGTATGTTGGTAGTGAACGATCTAGATATATCATCCCCACTAAGTATTTGAATCATTCCCTTTTCAGGGAATTGCTAGATAAGGCCGAGGAAGAGTATGGGTTTGATCACCAGATGGGACTTACAATTCCCTGTGAGGAGGTTGCTTTCCAGTATCTGACGTCCATGTTGGATAAAAGGGTGTAGCCTCAAGAGATATGAAAATGGATGAACTCATTGTTTGCCCTTCCTCAACAGAAATAGGGCTCATTGATTTCAGGTCTGAGGAACACCATTACAGCCAATGTTACTTACATCTTATGATGCAACCTCCTGCCAAGATCTGGTTGAAGCAAAAGCAGGGGCTTGACAGGCGAACAGGCCAGCCTGTGCACAGTTTTGGGCTGATGTCCAATTGAGGCCACCAGAAAGACATTGTTGTGCATAATCATGAGTCATTATAATGTAAATTTTTGTAAACAAGATTAAAAATCTAGCTCGTCAATGGACTGTATTTTATTTGACACGCATTTTTTTCCACTCCGCTCTTAAGTTTTTGTTTATGTCTCTCTATGGCCTAACAATTCTGCCATCTTGCATAGAATAAGGTTTCTTATGCATCTTTGTCATATTTGTCATGGATGGTTTTACTTAAACATCATCCATTTTAATGGTCAAACAGTCAATAACAATTTTACACCTCATCCTGAAAAGTGGTAAATATTTATCTTTTTTTTTGTTAGTCAAAATTGACTTTTGACTATTGAAGTGGATGATGTTCAAAAACAGCCTGGATGGATATAGAAGAGTTTCCTGTTTGGTGGATCTTAGCTAACAGAAATTTGTTTTTACTTTACTATAACAGAGAATCATTTATTGAGGCTGCTACTCTCTTTGTGGCATCTTACAGGAATAATAATAGGAACATTTATCAAATATTTAATATAATTTTATATTTAATTTATGTTTAAAAGTGGTAAATAGTTCTTGTATTTTTATTAACAAACATTTACTTTTAATTCTTAAATACGGTTGGATGTTTAAGAATAATTAAATACTAAGTAAATTTATAATACATTTCATACTTTATAATAGTAGAAGGTAAGATTTGGCTAAAGTATTCTATGAATGTTTCTCCCAAAAGTGTAGGTTGTATAAAAACATCTCGTTCAAAATGCAATATTATATTGTAATACGAAGATGAATTTGTAAAATTGAAAAATTGCGTACATTGAAATGTGGCATAAGGATTTTGGGAAATTAAGGATGAAATTTGACAAAATAGCACTAGAAGTTTTATAAATGAATGCTTTTAAAATTGGGATTTAGAAGAAAATTGTCTTGTGATGCTTTGAATAAAGACATGATATTTCATAATAATTTTAGTTTTCATTTACATCTGGCCTTATTTTAGAAATCATTCACTACATAAAAAAATTAAACCACATACATCAAATTATAATTTAAACAATGCTTTGTAATGATTTGAGTGAAGCAACCTAAACCCTTTTCACTCAATTGACCTAAGCAAAAATGCCACAATATCCCTATTTTAGATGTAGTAGCATTAGCATTACTGAATTATCTCTTACTGATCTACACCCTTTCCCATCAAAAGTGACATGAGCTCCAATATTACCCATTTTAGACACAGACATAAGGTTTTTTGCCAAACCTAGTATATGTAGTACATCTATGAGTGTATGTACTCTACCATTCATGAAAGCAACTTTAACATTTCCCTGACCAACAATCTTCAAAAAGTTGTTGTCACCAAGAAACAATTACCCTTTATCACTTTTGGTATACTCCAAACACTACTCCCTGTGTGGTGTCACATGAAAGGAAGCACATGAATCAATCAACTAGGAATTGTCACCAATAGCATTAGTTAGTGAAGAGGGGCACTCCCTCCTACTCAACTACTCACAAAATGCTCACACACAAGCAAAGGAGACTCTCTGCCCTCAATTCAAATTTACACACAATACAAGATTGAAATGGAAGCACAAAATCTCTAGATTTATTGATATTCAAATCCAACCAAAACAAATACAGAAATCTATGACAACAATGGTTACAATCATTACTACCAATGGCCTCTCTCAAATCTAAGGCACTCTCCTTCCTTCTCTAACCCTACTCTTGGGCTAAATACTCACACTGATATCCACTTCCTATCCCCTCTCTCTGAGTGTTCTCCTTTCTTCTTAAATTGGCCAACCTCTCTACCGCTGCCTTCACATTGCAACTTCAATAGAGACAAATACTCTACCCATTCTCAAGAGACTAACCACACATTCTCCATGCACAGAGCTCTAGATTTATAGATATCAATAACTATCTATTTCCTTTGACATTATGGAATATGAGGAAGCATAGAATCAAAGAAAAATGAAGATTGAACCCAAACGACTCTCCTCTTGATATTATGACCACGGTTGGACTTCCCTTCACAGCTCGCACGGTCCCTTTTTGGCATTCCTTAAAACATTTAAATGAAATCATATCTTATTCAAGAGATCTCATTGCATTAACACATGTGGGGCCATACAAAATGATAAATCAAAAGAAGCGTGTAAAAAGAGGTTTCTAAGAACTGATCTTTCATCTTCATAATTAATACTATTATGTATGAAAATGGGGATGATGAAATTGAGTGTTAATTAGATTCAATCAAACCCTTCTTTCACACATACATTCAACGACATAGATTGAGTTAAGTCACAACTGTGATAGAGGACTCAGCTACAGGGCTGATGCCACTATAAGATGCTTGGAAAGATAGAATAGATTGATATTTTGTTGAAACCCTAATTTGATTAGGCCTAAAACCCTAATTATGCAAAATAATAAACAAAAAGATGAAACCCGACAAATGCTCACACAGGAAGACACTAAATGCAGATTAGAAACATACTAGGATTTTAATTTCAGAAAGCGAGAACTTCGAGGACAAAAGAGGGGCCGCCTGTGTCCAATGTGGTACTTTTTTTAAGGCTGGGAACCAAAATATGTTGTAGATTGTAACCTGCTCAGAGATTTATTATAGTGCTAAATTGGAGGACGAAAGAGGGATCACCTATATCCAATTAGGGATATTTTCTATTTTTTCTTCAGGTTTGGAATCTTTATACTTTGCTTTGATCTCCTACAACTCCTCTCTGCAAGATCCGACACCTGTCACCTGCAATCACAAGAGAGGGGTTTGTTAGAGTAATAGGTTAATTACTTAATTAATTTAATCATATTGATTAATTAATTAAGTCACCTTTACTTTATTTTTCACTTAAGCTAAACTTAGGCTCATTAATAATTAATTATTAATTAATTATTAATTTTCATCTTAGGGTTTTCACCTTTAGGGTTTTGATCTCCTTTCTTAAGGATTGATCTCTTTGTAATTATTCATTCTTGTTAATGCATTTTTTGCTTCAAGGTTGTAGAGCATCATTTTTGTGCCTCTTGATCTCCTTTATGTGACAGGTTATTTGCTTGCAGGTGTTCATTGGGATCTGTGAGGTTGGTTTACCAACTTCAACATGGTATCAGAGCTCCAGATCTGCAGCTTCTTGTTCATTTTTTAAGGGATCTTGCCTTAAAGTGATATTTCAGTGCATCTTGAGTCAATTTGGACGTCACCATTGCGTCCAGAAGGTTCGAAATAGTCAAGATTGACTTTCGTTTCATCAATTTTGGTTATACGGTGCCCGATCTATGAAGGTTTGAAGTTTGAGAGGGTTCCCAGATCCAGAGGGTACCTGCAATTTTTGGAGCATTTTCAGCCCAAACGGACCTTACCATCGCATTCAGAGTGCCCCAAAACCCCAAAATCGACTGTCAAATCATCAAAATCAGTCACAGTGACTCCGGGTGGTATTTTTTTTCCATTTCTGGGTCATACGCCCTGGTACGGCACGCAATCCAAGAAAAAAATTAAAAAAATAGAGAATGCACAGGCGCTGCAGTCAGTTAACCGCTAGCGGTTAATACTAGCGGTTAATGTTAGCGGCTAGTTAACCGGCAGGCTTCCCCCAAAGCCCTTTTGGAGCAGTTTTGGTATTTTGGCCATAACTTTTGCATATGAACTCGGATTTTCGAAAACGAAATATCGCCGGAAAGCTGGTTCCAAGCCTGATCCAGTGGTATAGGTCTTTTTTCCTGGTTTTTCTGTTTTTCTGCATTTATTTCCAGTCAAAGTCAAACCTTGTTTTCGAGCTTCCGGGGGCATAACTCTTGCATACGGACTCCGTTTTTTGCAAACGAATAGGTGTTGGAAAGGTCTTACAGTGCTCTTTCCAGATCTGTAGATTATTTCATCAGAAAATTCACCAGGTACACAAAAATAGTCTGAAGTGATTTTTGCTTTTTCACTCTTTCCAGCTTTCAAATTTGTACTGGGGTTTGGTTTCTTGTGTTGTGGGGGGTGTTTTTTTCTTGCTTTCTGTATATACACATCAGAAATCAGAAACCTCTATCATTAAACACATTTCAAAAACTCAAACATCATGGCGGACACCTCATCAGTTGAACGTCTTTCCCCACACAATTATCATACCTGGAAAGCACATATGACCAGACTTCTCATGTCTAAGGGGTTATGGTCCTGTTTGGATGAGATTCAGCCTCAGTTGCAACGTCAGTTTGAGATTCTGCAGCATAGGAACAAAATGGATGAGGCCATGGGTTTGATATCATTGCATGTTTCAGACAGTCTTTTATTTCACCTTGAGAGTTGCACAACTCCTCGGGCAATGTGGACAAAATTCAATGATCTATTTGGCACCATCAATGAGTTCAGAGCACTTCAGATTGAGGCAGAATTGACTTCCTTGGTACCTGATTCTTTTCCATCTATTGAGGATTTCTTGATGAAATTCAAATCACTCAGATCTTTGTTACAGGGTTGTGGCAAGACCAAAACTGACACCGAGAGTATTTACCTGATTCTATCTAAGCTTCGAGGTTCATTTCAGATATTCTCTTCTACATTCTACTCCACCATGGATGCTTTGGGTCCACGATTTACCATGCCTACATTTGAGGTATTTTGTGATCGATTGTCACGTGAGCAATCCAAGTTATCACAGTTGGATGCTCTTCCAGGATCACAGAACCATGCATTGGTAGCTTAGTCATCTCAGGGGAAGCAGAAGCAAAAGCAGAAACAGAAACCAAAGACCACAGAGCATGGGAAGGATTTCAGTTCACAGAACACTTCTGATTCTCATTCTCCGAAGGGGGAATCATCGAAGAAAGAAAGACCTAAGTGTACTTATTGTAATAAGTCAGGACATGATGAGTCTAAATGCTATGAGAAGAAGATAGATGGATATGCACAACAGGTTTCAGATTTGACAGCTCTTCTTATGAAGAACAATATTCATCCCTCTTCTTCATCTACATCAGGTGGGTCTTCTTCTTCACCATCATTCCAAATAGATGGACAGACTCCACACAAGGGTCATGCATTATGTGCAACCACCAGTTCACATTCATCTAGATGGCTATTGGATTCAGGTGCTTCACACCATATGGCATCTTCTTAGGACATGTTCTCATCTTTTGAGGCTGCATCCTCACCACACATATTGATGGGTAATAACACTTATATGAGTGTATGTGGGAAAGGTTCTATCGACATTGATGACGGTACATTCAATGATGTACTATGTGTACCATCTTTGTCCACCAACCTTCTCTCCATTTATCAGATTGCTCACAGTGGGACAGGGAAGACAGTTGAGTTCACACCGGATTTAGTGCACATCAGAGACATTCAGACTGGCAACATTGTTGCAACAGGGACAGTTGATCATTCTTCCCGATTGTATGCATTCACACACTTTGGTCCACCATCTCCACTGTCTGGGTATCACTCTCTTTCTCCAAGAGAGCATGTTGTATCTGAGGAGAAGTTTGGTCACTTGAACTTATGTGTTCTTCCATCTGTTCATGAGACCAGTGTTGAGACTTCTACACCTCCACCTCCTGTTGAGACCACATCTGTTCAGCAGGATCCCTCTTCAAGTTTGACTGACATTGTAGCTCCACTCATCGAGCCATCTTGTGCAGTTGTTGAGGCCATATCAGAGGATATTCATTTCCTCACAGATGACAGATTCAGCACATCTGTTATCCCATCTTCATTGGAGATTCCATTTCAGGATCATCTTGAGTTGTTTGATGTTGATACATTTGATTCAACATCATGTCATTCAGATAATGTTGCTACATTTGATTCAACATCATGTTATTCAGACACTCATGCTTCACTTCTGTTCTCCAATGAGCATCATCTAGGACTTCTATTTCCACCTCACCTCCAGGGCTTTCCTCATCATCGACCGTTGGATTGGTTTCTTCCTCAGGGGAGTCACATTGGTTTGATCATCGGCACAGGGGTTCTCTCATTCTGGGGGGGCTTTGGAGTCTCCACTCTCTCTCATGGGGGGGTATCTGATTGTATATCTGCATATGTTCTTGAGAGAGTCTCTTGAGACATTCATTTGTACTTTCTTTCAGCATCTCTTTTAGGAGAGGAGTTTTTTCCCACTGGGTTTTCTCCTTTTCTCCACTTTATAGAGATTTCATTGTACTTGGGTACCTCATCAGGCCTAGTTGCCAGGACCCATCTTTGCTTTCATGCATTTTGTCCTTAGTTTTTTTAGCTTCTCCCTAAGTTCATCTTAAGGGGGGGTGTTAAAGTAATAGGTTAATTACTTAATTAATTTAATCATATTGATTAATTAATTAAGTCACCTTTACTTTATTTTTCACTTAAGCTAAACTTAGGCTCATTAATAATTAATTATTAATTAATTATTAATTTTCATCTTAGGGTTTTCACCTTTAGGGTTTTGATCTCCTTTCTTAAGGATTGATCTCTTTGTAATTATTCATTCTTGTTAATGCATTTTTTGCTTCAAGGTTGTAGAGCACCATTTTTGTGCCTCTTGATCTCCTTTATGTGACAGGTTATTTGCTTGCAGGTGTTCATTGGGATCTGTGAGGTTGGTTTACCAACTTCAACAGGGTTGGGGGTTGTGGTGTTTAGGAGCTTGCCTCAGTCAAGCCCCGAAATGGCATTCAAGCCTTCCAACACCATTGTTAGATAGAGAGTGTGTGTCCTTCGTGGACCAAGGCAAAAACAAATGATATGATAAATTGATTGAAACACAAAGTAGATGTCACCTCAAATGTGAAGCTCTCACGAGGAGATGAAGATCTTTCACACCATGAGGATATGGATTGATGAAGACAAATCTACAAAAAATAAGTACAAACACAACACAATACTACTCTGCAACACAATGAAAGCCTTGAATATCCTTAGCATAAGATCACAAGTTCGCATTATCCATCTAGGTGTAAAATGAAGTCCTAAACATGGTTATATATGCATTTCCGCTAAACTTTCATAATTCAAACTTGAGATGTCAACAAGGGAAACCTTTTTAATGGTCACAAGCTGACATTCAAATTTGGGACCCTGACAAAATAGGGCTAGACTAGGGCGCGGGTGCCCAAGTCCAGGGGCCTATTTTGGGACCTAATTAAGATTTAGGATACACCCCTAGGCCCCATTTGACATAGGTTTCAGGGGATTTTTCTCTGGGATTCATTTGTAATATGCATGATTAAATCTAAGGGACCCAGGAGCTAAACTTAGGAGGTGAAAGTCCTAGGGGGATATTTTATGACTAAAAAATACTTCCCAAAGAGGACCATGCCTCAAATGAAATAGATATTCAGAAAGTAGAGAGCTCCTTTGGAAAGTGTCACAACTTAAGTTTAGGAAGTTGGGTTCCAAACTTTGTGCAATACTCTTTCATCAATTGTAAGATGTATATCCATAGCATCAGAAGAATCATTTACTTACAAAATTGCCCTTTTTCCTATGAGAATAGAGAGAATGTCAACTTCAATGTTGTTTAAGTACACTGCTAGGCCAACTGTAGTTGACAATTGGATTGTAATAATCTTGGAAATATTTGCTTGATAAACATCCATGTAACAAGCTGGGAACTAGAAGAACAAATGTTTTTCCTTAACATCCCTCTTGAGTTCCATGCTCAACAACAAAGCTCTGAGTGTCTCTGACACTTGGCATCTGAACAATAGATGTTAAACACTCAATAACAGTGCTCACAATACAAGCAAAATGGTTGTTAACACCATCTGGGATGTCATCTCGATTTACACTTGTCAAAACATCATACTCAACCCTCCAAAAGAATGTTATGCTTAGATGAGGCAATTTTATTTGTAGTTGAGGGAGTATCAACCTCCTTATCCTCTTCTTCCTTGGAACTCTTCTGAAACACTAGAGAAACTCACTTACGCAGCTGTGACAAGCCGATCATGAAGCAAGAAACTGACTTTTGATGTAACCTTTTACCAAGAGCTCGGATTCTTCTAAAAACTTGCAGAGATGAAGATGTCAACAATCCCAACCTCTCCACCAAGCCATTCTACCTCATCACTCATAGATTTTAAAATTTTAAAGTTTCACCAAATCGCCATTGCTAATCGTGAAATGATTTAACTCTTTAAAACTAGAAGAATTATGCCTCTAAAACCTTCCAAATTTTAAAGTTTCACGACCAGGAGAGAAATTATCATCTAGGAACAACTCTCAGTTATTAAATGGAGACCTTCTAGTATTTAAATGAGTTTATGGTGACTCTTCTGCCATGTACCAGGAATAATTTCAACCTCATGGAAGCTGGTTACTCAAAAACATCTTGACACTATAATCACAGATGGTCTCCAAAAACCTAGCTAGAATCTACCATTAATTTTTTGGCATTTCCAATTTGAAATTTTTATCCTCATTAAGCATAGGTGGCCACTTCAAGATAACAATGCTGAAATTTAGTTACTCATTAGCCACTATGGAAAGTTTTAACTATACCACTTACGATTTGTTGGAATCTTCCTAATAATGCTCTAAACTATTCTAGAAATGTATGAGTTTCCAATCCACTATTTTGTCATTAAATATAGTTACAAGATGTCACAAGAAGTCATCGAAGTGCATGATAAATCATAATCATCTGATTAGATTGTCTGAACTAAAATCTCTTTCACTTTCATGATTTAATATATTTGTTTTTGTAGAAAATGATGAGTAGGCATTCACCCCTTCTAGCATCTTCAATGCAAGAGTAGTGTTGTGCTACCTTTGGTCTTTATAGGGATAATTGTTGCAAATATGTGTCTAATTGGTGTTGTCATTGAGGTTGCTTTCTAGTATCTGATGTCCATGTTGGGAAAAAGGGTGTAGCATCAAGAGATATGAAAGTGGATGAACTCATTGTTTGCCCTTCCTCAACATAAATAGGGCTCATTGTTTTTAGGTTTGAGGAGCACCATTGCAACCAATGTTACATCTTATGATACACCATCCTGCCAAGATCTGGTTGAAGGAAAAGTAGGGGCCTGATAGGTGAATAGGTCAGCCCGTGCATAGTTTTGGGCTGATGTCCAATTGAGGCCACCAGAAAGACATTGTTGTGCATAATCATGAGTCATTATAATGGGTTGTTCTTAAATATCATCCACTTCAACAGTTAAAGGTCAATTTTGGCCAATAAAAGTAGGACAAATATTTAACACTTTTTATTGTGAATGAGGTGTAAAATTGCTATTGATTGTTTGACCGTTGAAGTGGATGATATTTAAGTAGAGTGATTATAATGTACATTTTTTGTAAACAATATTAAAAATCTAGCTTGTCAATTGATTGCATTTTTTTCTTTAAACACAATTTTTTTCGACACTCTACTCTTAAGTTTTTCTTTATGTCTCTTTGTGGCCTTAACAATTCTGCCATCTTGCAAAGAATAAGGTTTCCTAAGCATCTTTGTCATGCATATGGGAGAGTTTCCTGTTTGGTTGATCTTAGCTGACCGAATTTTGTTTTTACGCTCTTAGCAACTTTACCATTATAGAGAATCATTTATTGAGGCTGCTGCTCTCTTTCTGGCATTTTGCACAAATAATAATAGGAACATTTGTCAAATATTTAATATAATTTTATATTTAATTTAGGTTTAAAAGTGGTAACTATTTGTCTTATTCTTAGTAACAAAAAATTACTTTTAATTATTAAAAGTTGTTGGTTGTTTAAGAATAATTAAATATTGAATAAATTTATAGAGGCTCTTATTCTCTTGATTCTTAGCCTTTGGATCCTAGAGATAATGCAGCCCATGATGGATGAACTTAACCTTCCAGGCTGCCTTCTACCTCCTTTCATGGTCATGGTAATCTTGGATGGCCTAATTTTGGCAAGTTTCTTCACCTAGAGTTGACCATTTCTCTAGTCCATGCTCAACAACCCTCGAATGATGCTCCTAAAGAGGAGGGTGCTCTCACAGATTGGAAGCCTATTGATGATTTAGTCCCAAGTGATGTTTGGAAGCCAGATGATAAAGATTCTCCTTCTTATGGCATTGCTTTAGCTTTTTATCTATGTTTGGGCTTGGCCCTTTTTAATTCTCGTCTTTGTTTTGGACCCTATCTAATTCAAACTTTGTGGATGTGCCTATATAGCACCCTCCTTTTTTTGTGAATATTGTATTGTTACTTTTTTCTTAATATAAAGTTTAATAGGAAGTATTAATAAGAAAAAAAAAATTGTAGGTTGTATGAAAACATTTTGTTCAAAATGCAACATTACTATAATACCAAGATGAGTTTATAAAATTGAAAAATTGCATACTTTTAAATGTGGCATAAAGATTTTGGGAAATTAAGGATGAAAATTGACAAAATAGCACTTGAATTTTTGTAAATGAGTCCTTTTAAAATTGAGATTTTGATGAAAATTATTATGTGATGCTTTGAATAAAGACATGATATTTCATAATAATTTTAGTTTTTCTCTACATCTAACCTTATTTTAGAAATCATTCACTATATAGAAAAGATTAAACCACATACATCAAATTACAAATACAATTTACAAAACACTTTGTAATGATTAGAGTCCAAAAACCTAAACCAAGTGGGCTTTCACACTATATGATAGACAATTGCATTGGAGGAGATCATCCTTTATCTTTAAGAGATTCTATCATTTAAAATGCCACAAAAAAACTAATTTGGATAAGGAAATTCCTTAGTACCCTATCTTTAAAATATTGCATGTTTGACATATTATTGGAAGCATAGATATTTGAAAGGCTAAAATAAATGTTGTTCATATAAGAAAAAATCTAAAATAGCTCAATGATAGGGTCAAAATACCATTATAATATAGAAGATGCTAACTTCTCAAAATACTGAAACAATTAAATGCCTAGATATGTGTAGATTTGTGAGTTGCAAAAAATTTATTGAAGGAGCTCAAATATGGTTTCCAATGCATGGGAAGAGATCACCATTTATCTCTAGTAGATTCTACCATCTAAATTTCCTAAAAAAAATATAATTCAAGTATGGGAATTCCTTGGGAAAAGTATGTTTGGTAATCTAAACAACTTGATGAGTGGGATCAAAACTCCCATTATAGCATAGTACTCTACTTAAATATAAAATGGTTCAATAGTTAAAAAATTAATAGTAATTTTACACTTCATTCACACACAAAAGTGGTAAATAGTTCTATTTTTATTGATGAAAAATCACTTTTAACTATTGAATTGTTTGAAGTTTAAGAATAGCCATAACATAGTGTAGTCTATGGAAATCAAAATGAAAGCAAGAACATGAAACAAATGCAATAAAACAAGTGTTATACCTTCAAATGTGACCCACAAACTCAAGATAGGGTGGAGAGTGTTGCACCCAAGCACTCTAGCTTTACCCAAGATGAAACTAGACAATGTGAAATGCTCAAAACCTATGCAAATCACTAAACACAACTAGCTCAAGAGGAGAGATTTTGGCATGATAACTTTGCTCAAATTGTGGATGTCCAAATGGCTTGAGATATGGTGTATTTATAATCTTTTTGGGAGAGGATTTGATCCAAGGGTTGAGATTGAATTGGGAGATCAATGGTTGTGAATGCATGTGATGTGGAGGGCCTAGATTTAATCTCCAAAAATGGAGGGTTGTGAATAAAGATAAATTTTGAATTCATCTTGGGAAAGGGGTGAATTAAATGAGGTTGGATGAGATGGATTATATGTGAATTAAAAATTCACATGGGGAAGAGAAAAATTCATTTGGGGAAGAGAAAATTTCATTTGGGGAAGAGTGGAAATAAATGAGTTATAACATGTGTAAGGGGTGTAAGAGGTATTTAATGAGATGTATGACATGTGTGTATAAAAAATTGATTTATGTGGCATATATTTTAATTTTTTATTTGGAGGATGTGGGGAAGGGTGTTAAGCTAAGTTTGACCATCTTAATTAAGGTAATTAGCTTAATTAATATAGCTGAAAAAAATTAGGGAATAGGTTAATAAGGTGTTAAGATTAATTAAATAATATTTTATTTAATTAATCCTAGGTCGAGGGTCATATAGGTTAGGCTAGGTAATTAAATAATTGATATTTAATTAACTAGGGTAGGGATAGGGTAATTAGTAGGTTAAATTAATTAAATAAACATGATTTATTTAATTACTTAGGTTTAGGAAAAATGGGAAATTAATCAAATAAATATTTGTACATTTGTTTAATTAATTGGTTGAGTTAGACTATTGAATTAATCAAATTAATCCAATTTTAAAGGATGAAATGATGGGAAGCCAGGTGTTGAAAGGATAATTAATTAAATAAAAATTTAATTAATTGTTTGGAAGGGGAATTGATGTGTTTAGTGATGTTAGAGGTCGATTAGATTGTGAAGACATTTTTAGGTGTCTATATTTGCCCATCTTTGATGTGGCATCATGACCTAGCAGGGAAGTGGCGACAAGTCAAAGAAAAATATGCCCTAGCTACCAGGAAGGAATGAAATGGGTGAGGGATGCCCCCTCGAAAGGTCAGGTGAAAAAATAAAAAAATTAGGTGAGCTCTCGAAAAGAGGAAACAGAGGTGAAAAATGGATAGAGGACAGAAAAATAGGTTGAAAGGAAGAAGAACGGGTGAAAAAGGTTATGATTTGCACCTTGGGGAGGAAAAAGTGTGTCAGAGGATGACATGGCTTACTATAAATAGAAAATTGGGCCCAAAAGTGCCACATTTGCACACAGAGCCACTTGGACAAAGAAGAGAGAAAGAGAATGGCGAACCATAACCCAATGTTCTCACACTTTGAGCACATATCTGAGTGATTCCGGTGGTATGGAAGATCACCAGAGGCTGGCGAGCAGGTAGGCCAAAACCCTAGCTTTGTTGTTTTTTCGTTTACTGCATTTAGTATTTCAGGAAAAATGGGTTTTAGGGCTTGGGACACCATCGGGGAACCGATTGGCGCCAAAATGACTCGGATTGGCACCATCCTCTAGATTGGTGCCATTTGTTTGTTGCAAATATGTGCCTAATCGGTGTTGTCATTGATGTCAACATATCCTTGTTGCCATTGGTGTCAACTGTATCCTAATTTGTTGCCTGTTTAGAAAACTGGAATGTTGAGGATATTGAGAAAATTAATGAAGATCAATGTATAAAGCATCATACATGGAAGACCAAATAGTTCAACTTCCATAATAGCCTCCATCTTCATGGTCATGTAAATTATAAATGTACATCTACAATATAACATATAAATAGATTTAGTAGCTAGACATTATAAATACACAACCACACATCTCTATAAGAGTACTCAACCATATACATAACACAAATTAATAAAATGGTTTTTAAGTTGGACAATATTCTTCTTTGTGTAATGCTTATCTCCATATAGCTTCAAATGCATGCTTACAACACATCTAGGCTCTTGCCTAGAGCATTGTCCCCTAGACCACCTGAGATCTAGATTAGTTTTGGAGTTGTTTAGACTAGTTGTAGTTATTAAAAGATGTTGTTGATCATTATTAATCCATGTATACACCTTAAAGGAAATGTATCATTTGTAAAAGGTTCAGACCTAGTGGCATGTGGAGCTTTACTCATACTTGTTGGAGTTTTCTCCTTATTTTAGGGTTTTTCTAGCTATAAGGTCTTGTGTTTCAATTATTTTTTATTCTTGTTGTATTCTATTTTCTTTCTTATGCTCTTATTTCTATGTTACAAGTCTATTGAACAAGAAATATTGCATTTTAACCATTGTTATTGGTAGAAATAATGTTTGAAGGTTATTGCAACACTTACTCAAGTGATATTCATAGTTGATGAAAAATACATGAGGGATATCCTCTCTATTTATGGATCAATCATAGAGTAGCATGTGACTTCATTTCATTGGCAATAAACTTGACCTTCCTAGGATTATTATCATCCAATTTTTTGGTGTCAAAGTACCTTTTAAGATCCTTCACCAAACCTACAAAAACGTCTAGGTTTAATTCTCCTTTAAAGATGAATACTTGACTTGAACTTGGTCATATGTCTAGATATAATTAGAACTAATCTTTCCATGGGATATTGAACCTAAATGGCAGCCCCTTATACCTTTACTTAATATTTAGATTTTTCTTAAATTATAGTAATCTACAAATTTTTTAACTTCAAATGAAGTAATCTGCCTAGGTGACCATAAGACTCACATAAAATAATCTACCTAGGTGACTCTCACACCATAAAAATTAGCTAGAACATGAGATTTTCCTATACTTAAGTGACTTTAACACTCTAAATATATTCGAAACGATAATACTTAAAGTAAGTTATAACAAAATTCTTCAACATCATGGAGAATACTTCACATTCAAAACATCTTTGACCACACAATTGATTGCAACTTGAAATCACAAATTTTGCTAAAAATACCTCGTCCTTTAAGGAAGAGCTTAACCAGCCGGTGCGTTGTAAACGACCGGTTGGTTGAAAACAGTACGGACAACAAATGGCGGTCGAAAACATGTTGACGAACAGTACGGACAGATTGGTTGAAAGAAACTCAATCTATTTGGTCGCTCGTAGAAGTCCACTATGTGACTGGTCAAAATATCTATACAACGGATCGTTTACAACGCACCGGCTATTTATGGTGGGGTCCCTTAAAGTCTCTCCAAACTCACTACTGAAGGATTTCTCTGTATTTTCTCTTGATTCATTCACGATTAGGCAGCGAACCTACTTTAAACCGTGTATTTTTGGAATCTTTTCCAGGCTTCCAAAAGCAAAATTATCAAAACAACATTTAGTTTACTTTTTGAATTTACCATTTAGTCTTGGGAACATGACATATTCACAAAACTTTATTGGAATTTGGAGGGCTTTCGGTGGAGAACATACACAAGCAACACGTCATGTGCTGTCTTTTTCGATCAGTTCTCCATTAACATAAAATGTTAATTGGTCTGCAAGTGAACCCACACCTGGGCAAGCGCACGCATGCTTTGCTTCCTTGATTTGATGTCAGAATGACTAAGATGCCCACCATAGAAAGCAACAAGGACACTCAGTACCACTTTTATTCTTTCAACAACCGTCCAAAATTCTAATCATATTATGTTCACCTTTAGTTGGCGTCGGTGGTGGGATGAATGGTTGGTTTGAGTCTTCCATTGCTATATATGCTTAACATGTTCTTCCCTTTGATCACAAAAGCATTCTCTCTTCTCCAAGCTTCCCTTATCTGGGTTGTTCGCCTTATCTTGTAAATCAATTCCATTTGCCTTGTTTAACAATTCTGCAATGGCAAGGAGCAAGGGAAATCCCCAAGTCCTTATTGTGAAGCACATAATCAGAGTCCTCTGTAGGTTTGCCATTTCCCATAAGGCAGATGGGTATGCTCTTTCTTCAAAGAGCAGAAGGCATTTCAGCTCAAGAGATGAGTTGTTGAACACATCGTGTGGTGGCCTCCCTGGTGATGTCCCAAAGGGACACTGTGCAGTATATGTTGGTAGTGAACGACCTAGGTATATCATCCCCACTAAGTATTTGAATCATTCCCTTTTCAGGGAATTGCTAGATAAGGCCGAGGAAGAGTATGGGTTTGATCACCAGATGGGACTTACAATTCCCTGTGAGGAGGTTGCATTCCAGTATCTGACGTCCATGTTGGGGAAAAGGGTGTAGCATTAACAGATATGAAAGTGGATGAACTCATTGTTTGCTCTTCCTCAACAGAAATAGGCCTCATCGTTTTCAGGTCTGAGGAGAACCATTGCAGCCAATGTTGCTTACAACTTATGATGCGCCATCCTGCCAAGAGCTAGTTGAAGTAAAAGTGGGGGTTTAACAGGGAAACAGGCCAGCCTGTGCATAGTTTTGGGCTGATGTCCGATTGAGGCCACCAGAAAGACATTGTTGTGCATAATCATGAGTCATTATTGTTGGATGTGCAGTCCGACTCTTCAATTCATATTCCCTGTTTGTCTCTTCACCTTCTCTTGAAGAGAATTGTATATATATGAGGGAAAGATCATATGTATTATGCTGCAAATAATAAGAAGATTATTGCCCTGCTTTCCTGTGGACGTAGCCACATTGGCGAACCATGTTAAATATCTGTCTCTGTGTTCTACTTTGTGTGTTGTTTATTTATCTAATTTTTTAACAATTGGTATCAGAGCAGTGAGATCCAGGGAGAGCAGGTTGGACAGGGTTTACAAGGTTTGTTGCAAAGATTGCTGGGAGCTTGAGAATCTGTGTTTCCCAAAATGGTCAAGAGGCGTGTGTAGGAGGTGTGTGTAGGAGGACATGCTATAGGGGTTTGGTTTGCAGGTTTTGCATATCATTGTGGATGTTCCTTATTTCTGGAACGTTAACGAAGCGACACATTGTATGCGCTCATTCCAGGTTTGCATTCATCTGGACATTTCTGGTATCCCTTGATCACTTGTGATGGTGCCTTATTTTTGGAATGTTAACGAAGCGACGCATTGTATGCGCTCATTCCAGGTTTGCATTCATCTGGAAATTTCTCATGCAGTAGGAGCTCTTGGATGTACAATAGGCCATGGAAAGCAGACTTCAAGTGGGAGGTTGTTTAGTTGTGAAGTTGCAGCATGAATCGAACTTCAAGTGGGAGATTGTTGGATGTGAAGTCCGACTCTTCAATTCATATTCCCTGTTTGTCTCTTCACCTTCTCTTGAAGAGAATTGTATATATATGAGGGAAAGATCATATGTATTATGCTACAAATAATAAGAAGATTATTGCCTTGCTTTCCTGTGGACGTAGCCACATTGGCGAACCATGTTAAATATCTGTCTCTGTGTTCTACTTTGTGTGTTGTTTATTTATCTAATTTTTTAACAATTGGTATCAGAGCAGTGAGATCCAGGGAGAGCAGGTTGGACAGGGTTTACAAGGTTTGTTGCAAAGATTGCTGGGAGCTTGAGAATCTGTGTTTCCCAAAATGGTCAAGAGGCGTGTGTAGGAGGTGTGTGTAGGAGGACATGCTATAGGGGTTTGGTTTGCAGGTTTTGCATATCATTGTGGATGTTCCTTATTTCTGGAATGTTAACGAAGCGACACATTGTATGCGCTCATTCCAGGTTTGCATTCATCTGGACATTTCTGGTATCCCTTGATCACTTGTGATGGTGCCTTATTTTTGGAATGTTAACGAAGCGACGCATTGTATGCGCTCATTCCAGGTTTGCATTCATCTGGAAATTTCTCATGCAGTAGGAGCTCTTGGATGTACAATAGGCCATGGAAAGCAGACTTCAAGTGGGAGGTTGTTTAGTTGTGAAGTTGCAGCATGAATCGAACTTCAAGTGGGAGATTGTTGGATGTGAAGTCCGACTCTTCAATTCATATTCCCTATTTGTCTCTTCACCTTCTCTTGAAGAGAATTGTATATATATGAGGGAAAGATCATATGTATTATGCTACAAATAATAAGAAGATTATTGCCCTGCTTTCCTGTGGACGTAGCCACATTGGCGAACCATGTTAAATATCTGTCTCTGTGTTCTACTTTGTGTGTTGTTTATTTATCTAATTTATTAACAATTATAATGTACATTTTGTAAACAAGAATTATTTTTCGACACCCTGCTCTTGAGTTTTTGTTTGTGTCTCTCTATGGCCTTAACAATTCTGCCATCTTGCATCTTTGTCATGGATATGGGAGAGTTTCCTGTTTGGTGGATCTTAGCTGACCGAATTTTGTATTTACGCTCTTAGCAACTTTACTATTACAGAAAATCATTTATTGAGGCTACTACTCTCTTTCTAGCATTTTACACGAATAATAATAGGACCATTTTTCAAATATTTAATATAATTTTATATTTAATTTATGTTTAAAAGTGGTAAATAGTTGTATTTTTATTAACAAACATTTACTTTTAATTATTAAATACGGTTGGATGTTTAAGAATAATTAAATAATAAGTAAATTTATAATACATTTCATACTTTATAATAGTAGAAGGTAAGATTTGGCTAAAGTATTCTATGAATGTTTCTCCCAAAAGTGTAGGTTGTATAGAAACATCTCGTTCAAAATGCAATATTATATTGCAATACGAAGATGAATTTGTAAAATTGAAAATTTACGTACATTGAAATGTGGCATAAGGATTTTGGGTAATTAAGGATGAAAATTGACAAAATAGCATTAGAAGTTTTATAAATGAATGCTTTTAAAATTGGGATTGAGAAGAAAATTATCTTGTAATGCTTTGAATAAAGACATGATATTTCATAATAATTTATGTTTTCGTCTACATCTAGCCTTATTTTAGAAATCATTCTCTACATAAAAAAGATTAAACCACATACATCAAATTACAATTTAAACGACACTTTGTAATGATTTGAGTGAAACAACCTAAACCCTTTTCACTCAATTGACCTAAGCAAAAATGCCACAATATCCCTATTTTAGATGTAGTAGCATTAGCATTACTGAATTATCTCTTACTGATCTACACCCTTTCCCATCAAAAGTGACATGAGCTCCAATATTACCCATTTTAGACACAGACATAAGGTTTTTTGCCAAACCTAGTATATGTAGTACATCTATGAGTGTATGTACTCTACCATTCATGAAAGCAACTTTAACATTTCCCTGACCAACAATCTTCAAAAAGTTGTTGTCACCAAGAAACAATTACCCTTTATCACTTTTGGTATACTCCAAACACCACTCCCTATGTGGTGTCATATGAAAGGAAGCACATGAATCAATCAACTAGGAATCATCACCAACAACATTAGTTGGTGTAGAGGGGCACTCCCTCCTGCTCAACTACTCACAAAATTCTCACACACAAGCAAAGGAGACTCTCTGCCCTCAATTCAAATTTACACACAATACAAGATTGAAATGGAAGCACAAAAACTCTAGATTTATTGATATTCATATCCAACCTTGAAACAAATACAAAAATCTGTGACAACAATGGTTACAATCATGACTACCAATGGCCTCTCTCAAATCTAAGGCACTCTCCTTCCTTCTCTGACCCTACTCCTAGGTTGAATACTCACACTAATATCCACTCACTATCCCCTCTCTCTGAGTGTTTTCCTTTCTTCTTAAACTGGCCGACTCTGCCTCTCTACTGCTGGCTTCACACTACAACCTCAATAGAGATAAATACTCTGCCCATTCTCTAGAGACTGACCACACATTCTCCATCCACAGAGCTCTTTATAGATATCAATAACTATCTATTTCCTTCGACAACTTGGAATACGAAGAAGCACAGATTCAAAGAAAAATGAATATTGAACCCAAACAACTCTCCTCTTGATATTAGGACCATGGTTAGACATCCCTTCACATCTCGCGCGGTCCATTTTTGGTTTTCCTTAAAACATTTAAATGAAATCATATCTTATTTAAGAGATATCAGTGCATTAACACACGTGGTGCCATACGAAATGATAAATCAAAAGAAGCGTGTAAAAAGAGGTTTCTAAGAACCGATCTTTCATCTTCATGATTAATACTATTATGTATGAAAATGGGGATGATAAAATTGAGTGTTAATTAGATTCAATCAAACCCTTCTTTCACACATACATTCAAGGACATACATCGAGCAAAGTCACAACTGTGATAGAGGACTCAGCTACAGGTCTGATGTCACTATGAGATGCTTGGACAGATATAATAGATTGATATTTTGTTAAAACCCTAATCTAATTAGGCCTAATACCCTAATTATGCAAAATCATAAACAAACAGATGAAACCCGACAAATGCTTGCACAGGAAGGCACTAAATGCAAATTAGAAATATACCAAAATTTTAATTTTGGAAAGTGGGAACTTCGAGGACAAAAGAGGGGCTGCATGTGTCCAATGTGGTACTTTTTTGAAAGCTACGAACCAAAATATACTGTAAACTGTAACTTGCTTAGAGATTTCTAACAGTGCTAAATTGGAGGACGAAAGAGTGATTGCTTGTATCCAATTAGGGATATTTTCCATTTTTTTCTTCAGGCCTGGAATCTTTATCCTCTCTACAAGATTTGACACATGTCACCTACAACCATAAGAGAGGGGTTTGGGGTTGTGGTGTTTAGGAGCTTGCCTCGATCAAGCCCTGAAATGACATTCAAGCTTTGCAACATCATTGTTAGATAGAGAGTGTGTATCCTTGGTGGATAGAGGCAAAAACAAATGATATGATAAATTGATTGAAACACAAAGTAGATGTCACTTCAGAGGTGAAGCTCTCACAGGGAGATGAAGATCTTTCACGCCATGAGGAGATGGATCGATGAAGACAAATCTGCAACAAATAAGTACAAACACAACACAATATTGCTATGCAAGACAATCAAAGCCTTGAATATCCTTAGCATAAGATCACAAATTTGCATTATCCATCTAGGTGTAAAATTTAGTCCTAAACATGATGATATATGCGTTCCTACTAAACTTTCATAATTCAAACTTGAGATGCCGACAAGGGAAACCTTTTCAATGGTCACAAGTCGACATTCAAATTTGGGACCTTGACAAAATAGGGCTAGACAAAGCGCAGGTGCCCAAGTCTAGGGGCCTATTTTGGGACTTAATTAAGATTTAAGATACACCCCTAGGCCCCATTTGACATGGGTTTCAGGTAATTTTTCTTCGGGATTCATTTTTAATATGCATGATTAAATTTAAGGGATCCAGGAGCTAAACTTAGGAGGTAAAAGTCCTAGGGGGACATTTTACGACATAACATTTAGCCCCCACTTGAATGTATGTATGATCTTATGACCCATACATGCATTAAAGTATGGTTAAAAACACATTAGACATGCCAAACACATGAAGCTAAGGCATACACAAAGATTGAGGAACTATTTCTAGCCCCTATCCTTAGGTAAGCACTAGAAGACACATCACAGACATGCAAAACACAATGAAGATGGTATTGAAGAATGCAAGACATGGAGAAGATAGTACTGAATATACACAAGACACAATGAAGACATGAGATTAGTCATGCAAAACATGATGAATACACTAATATAACATTTTCATTTTCATATATAGACATGGAAAAAAGATTGCAACACAAAACCCCAAAATGTAGGAGAAGCTCATCGCTACACCCTTGATACTACACCAAGGGGGAAAACATGCCATTCAAAACTTGAGTGTGGGAGGAGCTCATCACTTAACCCTTGAAACCACACATAGGGGAAAACACGCCATACATAACCCAAAGTGTTAGAGGAGCTCATCGCTACACCCTTGATACTACACCTAGGGGAAAACATACCATACAAAACCTGAGTGTGGGAGGAGCTTATCGCTACACCCTTGAAACCACACACGGGGGAAAACACACAGAAGACATGAGCACCATATAGCATGCCATAGGCATACTATATGTCTTAAACATGACAAACATGGGCGATGAAAGGAGCTTATTGCTAAGTCCCACCATCTCAAACATGTTGTAGACACACCTGATGGTTGGGCTTATGCCACAACAACCACCAAAGACACACTTAAGGGATGATAGCTCAAGATCCAACCCCACCTCCTGATGAGGACTTTGTCATAAAAGGATGTGCACTAGCTCAAGAGATACACCATCCCACCTCGCGATGTGAGCTTTTGTATAAAAGGAGATGCACTAGCTCAAGAGATATGTTATCCCACCTCACAGAGAGGGCTTCTTTGATTGCAATATAAATAAAGATGTGTACTCACACCAGAGATACAACATCTGCCTCATGAAGAGGGCTTACAAACATGCTTTGTTAGTATCAAAATCATTAGACATTTATCATTATATATTCTCCGACCTTAAGGTGGTTGATGTCATGTACCAATATCAAGCATGTTAAGGTAGAGAGAAAACACACAAGGGAACAAGAGCTCTCGCAAAGCCCATACCCCCCATGCCCCCAAGGTGACATGTGCTCACAATCGCCAAATGTTCCCACAAACATTGATAAGATATGCTAAGATAAGATAACAAGATGGTTGGAAAATCTTACTCTAAGATAACAACCATATCACATTATAAAAGTTATGCATGAAAACAATCATATCAAGGACCAAGGCTATACTCATGAGTTTGGAGGTGAGTATAACCATTGGGCTATACTATAGATACCTCAGAACTAGCTCAATAGATATGTTATCCCGCTTCGCAGAGAGGGCTTCTTTGATTTCAATATAAATAAAGATGTGTACTCACACTAGAGATACAACATCCACCTCACGAAGAGGGCTTACAAACATGTTTCGTTAGTATCAAAATCATTAGACATTTATCATTATATATTCCCCCACCTTAAGGTGGTTGATGTTGTGTATCTATATCAAACACGCTAAGGTAGAGAGAAAACACGCAAGGGAACAAGAGCTCTCGCAAAGCCCATGCCCCCCCTGCCCCCAAGGTGACATGTGCTCACAATTGCCAAATGTTTCCACAAACACATTGATAAGATATGCTAAGATAAGATAACAAGATGGTTGGAAAATCTTACTCTAAGATAACAACCATATCACATTATAAAAGTTATGCATGAAAACAATCATATCAAGGACAAAGGCTATACTCACAAGTTTGGAGGTGAGTATAACCGTTGGGCTATACTACAGATACCTCAGAACTGAGTGTAGCAACAAGGAGAGATACCAATCAAAGTGTGCAAGAGAAGATTGAGTGGATTGTAAAATGTTAGTCACAAGAAATGCCATAATATGATACATCACATGGAGTGATTCTACTAGTCAAGTGTCAAATGTGTGTATATATATATAAACCCCATCGTCATGTATGGACTAGGTCTATTTTTTTTTGCTTGTTGAAGGGACACATGGCCTGTATTAGTATTTGTTTGTTTTCATCATCCGCCGACTAGGTAGAATCATTGAAGAAGGTAAACAATAAAAATGAGAGGATAACAAGTGCCTTAGGAATGCAATGTAGGAGGATGCCCCCAAAACACCCTCTGCCACACGATTCCCCTAAGGCACGACCCACAATAGTAAAATAGAGGAGAGGAACATTAGAAGAATGATGATATAGATAGAAGAATGGTCACAATAGAGGTGGTCTCTCGGTGTCCTTGACCTTACAAGAGTATCAAGAGTCATCCAAGGAGGCCTAAAAAACACATAACACATCACAAGGGAACATGACATGGAGAGAGAAGGTGAACATAAGCAAGCATAGAAAGCTACGACAAAGGTGGCCAATAGGGTTAGAAATACTTATCTATGCATACAATCGAGCTAGCGGTTATCATCGAGCAAGTCATCTTCCTTCCAATCCCAAATACCGAAGGAAAGATAAGTTCCCATTCAAATTCCTTATCCTTTACCTTATCAACCTTGGGATCTTCCTTGTTTTCTTTGATGTTAGGTGGTTCAATGTTTTCTTGTTGAGGTGATATATTGTTTCAAGCCAAGGCTTGTCTTTTCTTTCTTCTTTCTCTAGCTTGTCTATTTCTTCTTGTTTTATTGCTGATATCTTCAAAAGGAGTCTTATGTTTTTCCATAGGTCTTTGTATCTCAGAGGAAGAGGTAGATGTGTGATTAACTCATGGTGGTGCATTGCTTTGTGTTCTATGGTTACCTCTTGATCCTTGTAGGGATGACAGAGGAGAAACCTCAACATATATCCCTTTTCCTTTCAGTCTAGGGTGTTCTTGTAATTTTGGTTGCTCTTTAGGTTTGTTTGTTGAATGGGTGGACCAACGAATCTAAATAGTAATTGTACTTTGTAACACCGATATCCCAAGAAGGTTTGGTTTGTTCTAGGTTCAGGTTTTGTATTAGGTTCTGACCAAAAGTAGTCAAGGATAATGTTTTTCTAATCCACCATAGGCTACCATAGATTATGATGAACAATTCATATGGACCCATGGTGAGGGAATTTTAGGCATTCATGAAGAGTTGAAGGGACAACTTTCATAGCCTTGAGCCATGGATGGCCTAGTTTCACACGGAAGAGATCAGATATCAGGATAACATCAAATGTTTGTTCCAAGGATTTATCAAATAGTTGAATCATCAGAGAGATCTTCCCTATGGTCAGGATGAAAGTTCCATTATGTATTTTTATCATCATGTTTGTAGGTTCATAAGTTTCTTGTATAAGTTTGTGTGAGTAAAGGAACTCTTTCGTAACAATGTTAGTGATGCAATTTGGATCAATAAGGGCTCCTCTTATCGGAGTCCCCATTATGTTAACAGTGATGTAGAGTGGGCCTTCAATATCTTCGTGTGTTCTAATGTTTGGTGCAAATGTTATTTCAGGTTCATGAGTCTTCCTTTTCCTATTAGCGTGAGGAGGGATCATAGCATTGTTTTTATGATGAAAAGCCATAGATGTAGGACTATTTCACAACTAAAACACTTGTTTGAGGGAAATGGGTAAGAATACACATAGAGTCTACAAAAACCAAAGTGGATATAACACAACAAGGCCCAATTGATGATTTCAAAGGTTTTGATCAAAAAGATGTGAAAATGTGTGTAAACAAGTAGTGTTGAAATACACACTATGTAATTAAGAATATACCAATTTTCGCACAAAAATATGAAATGAAGCAAAATTTTCAAATGAAAAATGATTATATGCTTGAATATGAGTGCAAGATCTGAGATGCAGGATGTCTAAGATGAATGCAATGAAACAAAACCAATCTAAGCTTGTTTATGCACCTAAAATGTTTAATTTTTTCACTTTGTTCAATGAAAATACACAAAATATGTAATGAAATTGGGATAATGATGAGGGGAAGAAAATTAAAACCTTTTATTCAGTCTATTAATGTAGTAAAATTTGTCACAACACACCAAATATTGCAATGCTAAATGAAAGATTATCCAAAATGTAGTAAAAATGCAAGGATTTTTGAAACCCTAATAGTAAAATTAAGGCATGAAAGTATGCAAAATGATGAATGAATGGAATATAATTAGATTTAATGTGTAAAATAACTTAGATTAGATTTGAAAATGATGCTAAAATCCTACAATGGTCAATGCAAGTCAAATTTTAAGGAAATATGAATGAATATGCCTCTTTTTGTTGAAACACACAATGTGTAAATGCAAAATTTGAAATGTAGATGCAAAAAACACACAATGATGAAACAATACAGTTCAAAATCAGATTTAAATGAGTGTTAAATATGAGTAGTAAAATCTGAAACAAGATTTTAGCTACAAACCGTAGCTTTTGAAATTACTACGTTATATGAAAAATGCAAAATTTCAAGTAAACCCTAGCAAATAAAGTGTGTGAATACAAGGTAAATGATTATGAAATGATGAATTGTTGTAATTTATCTCAGATCTAATGTAAATATTAGAAATTTAATTGATTTAGATGAAATGCAATGAAAATAGTGCAAACTATATGCCTTAATGCAAACCTAGGATGCTTAATTGTTTTCAAATTTTTCAAAAATTTGCAAGATTTTTTAATGTAGAATGATGAATATGATATGTATGAATGAAAATATGATTTAAAACACTTAACAAGATGCAATGTTTAGAAAAATACAGGTTCACCAAAATGTTATGTATGAAAATGGGGATGATGAAATTGAGTGTTAATTAGATTCAATCAAAACCTTCTTAAATCATACATACATTCAAGGACAAAGATCGAGCTAAGTCACAACTGTGATAGAGGACTCAACTATAGGTCTAATGCCACTATGAGATGCTTGGAAAGATAGAATAGATTGATATTTTGTTAAAACCCTAATCTGATTAGGCCTAAAACCCTAATTATGCAAAATCGTAAACAAACAGACAAAACCCGACAAATGCTCGCATAAGAAGGAACTAAGTGCAAATTAGAAACATACCAGTATTTTAATTTTAGAAAGTGGGAACTTCGAGGACAAAGGAGGGGCCCCCTGTGTCCAATGTGGTACTTTTTTTTAAGGCTGGGAACCAAAATATACTATAGACTATAATCTTCTAAGAGATTTCCAACATTACTAAACTAGAGGATGAAAGAGGGATCTCTTGTGTCCAATTAGGGATATTTTCCATTGTTTTCTTCATATCTAGAATCTTTATGCTCTTCTTTGATCTCCTGCAACTCCTCTATGTAAGATCCGAGACTTGTTACCTGCAATCACAAGAGAGGGGTTGGGAGTTGTGGTGTTTAGGAAATTTCCTTGATCAAGCCTCGAAATGGCATTCAAGCCTTCCAACACCGTTGTTAGATAGAGAGTGTGTGTCCTTGGTGGATAGAGGCAAAACCAAATGATATGATAAATTAATTGAAACACATTTAGTAGATGTCACCTCAGAGGTGAAGCTCTCACGGGGAGATGAAGATATTTCACACCATGAGGAGATGTATTGTTGAAGATAAATCTACAACAAACAAGTACAAACACATAACATTACTACTCTGCAACACAATGAAAGCCTTGAATATCCTTAGCATAAGATCACATATTTGCATTATCCATGTAGGTGTAAAATGAAGTCCTAAACATGATTATATATACATTCTCGATAAACTTTCATAATTCAAACTTGAGATGCCGACAAGAAAAACATTTTTAATGGTCACAAGCCGACATTCAAATTTTGGACCCCAACAAAATAGGGCTGGACCAGTGCATGTGCGACCACATCTAGGGGCCTATTTTGGGACTTGATTAAAATTTAGGATACACCCCTAGGCCCCATTTGACATGGGTTTCAGGGGATTTTGCTCTGAAATTCATTTTTAATATCAATGATTAAATCTAACAGACCCAAGAGCTAAACTTAGGAAGTAAAAGTCCTAGGGGAACATTTTATGACATAACAAATACTTCCCAAAGGGGACCACACCTCAAACGAAACAAATATTCAAGAAGTAGAGATCTCCTTTGGAAAGTTTTGCAACTTAAGTTTAGGCAGTTGTGTTCCAAACTTTGTTCAATACTCTTTCATCAATTGTAAGACGTATATCCATAGCATTAGAAGAATCCTTTGCTTGCAAAACTGCCCTTTTTCCTATGAGAATAGCCAGAACATCAACTTCAATGTTGTTTAAGTATGCTGCTAGGTCAGATGTAGTTGACAATCAGATTGTAATAATCTTGGAAATATTTGCTTGATAAACATCCATGTAACAAGCTGCAAACTAGAAGAGTAAATGTTTTTCCTTAACATCTCTCTTGAGTTCCATGGTCATAGAAAAGCTTCGAGTGTCTTCCACACTTGGCATTTGAACAACAAATGTTAAACACTCAATAAGTGTTGGAATATTCCAAACAACTGAGAGGGGGGGTGAATCAGTTGTCTTAAAACCTTAACAATTTCTGCACTTAAAACATTCAATTATTTGCCAATCATTTGCCAATCACTATTATAATTAAATCACGAAAGCATAAATTAGAAGCTTAAAGACATTTGCAACATAAACACATGAGACACTAAATTTTTACGTGGAAAACCCCAATGTGGGGAAAAACCATGGAGATGATTAACTCTCAATATATAATGCAATCTTGAAATATTGATGTTCCTGCACTCCATGGGCCTAGAACATACTGGCTCACTACCATGAAGAATAACTAGGTCTAGCAGGCTCACTGCCTCAACCCTAAACCTAGCAAGATTACAATAAGGGTTGTTAAACCGAGGGCTATTAAACCCTACTATCGGCTAACTACCAAAAACATCATCCTTTTTAGATCTGAGATAAATACATTAAGTACAATAGTTCCTCTACTCTACTCTGCCTTGCTCTACCTTATCTTCTCATTGTTTTCCTTATCTTCACATATTCTTTTCTTCAAGCTCACTTTTCCATGACTCAATTACAAGAATATATATCATTCATCAACCTTGGAATGTACATCAAGGTCGGCATTACATTCATCAACTATTGGAACAATCTCCAAGGTTGGCATTACATTTACAAAATAGGTCATGACCTAATACAAAAATTTAGCTAAGGAAGTATAGCAAAGATGTATGCGGATTACGCCATGCCTTAGCTGGGACTCAAGCATGATCTTCCACACTACAACATGCTTTTGCAATCATCAAAAGATCTCTGCAATTACTAGAATTAACCAAGTCGGCTAAGACTGGTTACATGCTACCTTGTCTAGAAACAATCTTCAACTTTTATCCAAAATACTCCTTGCAGATCAATGCAAAGGTAGGAACATAATCAGGAGGCATCCACAAGCACATTGTAATCATCGGGAGCAACCGCACAAACTCTACGCACCTTATCCATGAGATTCTTCACACTAGAGCATATGAACTTCACTGTCTTTGACTGTCATAAAAGAAAGATACTGTGAGGAGCACCAAATCATGAACCATTGGAGTTGTAGGCACTTATTATCATCCCAGACTTCCCTCTAGATCTGCAAAGCAAAATACTTTTGCGGAGGAATGCGGGGCAGAATACTTTCTCCCTGTCACCAGTGAATAATCAGAAAGAGCAAGTTTTACTCTGATGAATGTAACTTACTCTATTCTTCATACCAGAGGCTCAAACTCAAGATTTAGCATCTTTAGACATGCCTCTAAATAACTTGCAATCCGCAAACAAAGATCTTCAATATATAAGAAATGCGAAGCAATCTTCTGGATTGTTCTTCAATATGCAATACATTGTCTTCACTGTAATTCACTACAACTCTCTGTTTCTTCCGGAGGAGTAGATTTTCTCAATATCCTCAACATGCAAGGCTTCTAAACAATTAACAACATAGGATAAGTTGACACCAATGACAACAAGACTATGTTGACATCAATGACAACACCGATTAGGCACATACTTGCAACAATAAGAGTGCTCACAATACAAGCAAAATGGTTGTTAACACCATCTAGGATGTCATCTAGATTTACACTTGTCAAAACAACACACCCAACCCTCCGGAAGAATGTTATTCTTAGATGAAGCAATTTTATTTGTAGTTGAGGGAGTATCAACCTCGTTATCCTCTTCTTCCTTGGAACTCTGCTCAAACACTGGAGAAACTTACTTATGCAACTGCGACAAGCCAGTCATGAAGCGGGAAACTGACTTTTGCGTAACCTTTTACCAAGAGATCATATTCTTTTGAAAACATGTAGAGATGAAGTTGTCAACAATCCCAACCTCTCCACCAAGCTATTCTGCCTCATCACTCAAAGATTTTAAAATTCTAAAGTTTCACCAAATTGCCATTACTAATCGTGAAATGATTAGTTCTTCAAAACCAAAAGAATTCTACCTCTAAAACTTTCCAAATTTTAAAGTTTCATGATTAAGCGTGAAATTATCATCTAGGAACAACTCTCAGTTATTAAATGAGTTTATGGTGACTCTTCTACCATGCACCAAGAATAATTTCAACCCCGTGGAAGATGGTTACTCAAAAACATCTTGACACTATAATCATAGATGGTCTCCAAAAACCTAGCTAGAATCTACCATTGATTTTTTGGCATTTCCAATTTGAAATTTTTATCCTCATTAAGCATAGGTGGCCACTTCAAGATAACAATGCTAAAATTTAGTTATTGATTAGCCACTATGGAAAGTTTTAACCATTCCACTTCCGATTTGATGGAATCTTCCTAATAATGCTCTAAACTATTCTAGAAATGTATGAGTGTCCAATCCACCATTTTGTCATTAAATATAGTTGCAGGATGTCACAAGAAGTCATCGAAGTGCATGATAAATCACAATCATCTGATTAGATTGTCCGAACTAAAATGTCTTTCACTTTCATGATTTAATATATTTGTTTTTGTAGAAAATGATGAGTAGGCATTTGCCCCTTCCAACATCTTCGATGCAAGAGTAGTGATGTGCTACCTTTGGTCTTCATAGGGATAACATGCTTTTACAAAAACTGAACATGCTCTAGCTTATGACATGAAAATAAACATTTTTTTTTCAAATATGATACATAACGGACACATTATCCACTAGACTATGGCAAGACAAAGATTACAACACGTTACTAACCTTTTTTGGGGAGTTATGTGGGATTGTTGGTTCCCAAAAGGATGCTAATGGAACATTTGATTAAAATGTTTCAAACTTAATTATTAGAAAAAAGTAGATATACTTTTATTTTTTTGCAAAGACTATAGGCACAAAAAATAAAGCTTTCAATAGGTTATTTTGATTGTACATTTGTGGGAATTTTTAGTCAATTTATATGTACATTCTTTCCAAAAATACTTATACCCAATATTTTTATGTGGGATAGATATGTTCAAACACTTTAGTTATTGAGAACAAAATAACATTGGGTGGCCTAGCCTTTAACGAGGTTGTGTGACATGACCTAGTCTAACTATTGTGGCCTTGTCTTGGACTAATGCAACCTCTTATCACACACTTGTCTCCTTTGTACCTAATTGATGAGCAAGGGGTTGTGTTGAAAAGCATAGTAAGACGTAGTAGGGAAGAGGGAAGACCACTAACTTTTTTTATAGTTGTCAAGGCCCTTAGTAGTTGTACAAAGATTGAAACATGACAAACAAAAATAGAAATGTTAATACGATTGAGACAATTATGAGATAGAGAGTATGCGCCAACCGTAAACAGCCGGCGAGTTGTAACTCACCGACTGTATGGCTTCTTTGACAAGCCCTCCCGTCGACGAAACCTAATGACCAGATTGGCTGGAATCCGTTCGACCAAATAGGCCGTACTATCAGTCGAATGAATTTTTGCAGGTTTCGACCAGCCATACAAGTTTCGACCAGCCGGTCGTTTGCAACGCACCGGCTGGTTAAGTCCTTCTGAGAGTATGCAACTATGACAGGTTTTCCTAAAAATGCTTTGCCATAATAATCAATGATCTTAATGACCCAAGAGATGTCATTCAATAAATAAATGACATACACATAATTAAAGACTTTTGGCACATGGACCAATGAAGCAATAATCATATTTTGAAATTCACAAGCACCAAACTCTAGATAGCCTTCGATATCCACTGTGCGTATCTTGAGTTGCCATCCGGATTGTGATTGGGAACCCTACTTACAAATTTTTCGACTCCACAGAATTTCGACTTACCTACATTTTCGACTTATGATGATCGACTGCTTGAATCAGAATGTTTTTGAGTATGGTTGATCTGTGTCAATCATTGTGTGAAATTTCGACAGCCCATACATTTACAACATACCGGCCGTTTAAACTTTACCCTCCAAACTGCTCCAAACAAGCTCAAGTACTCAAATGTCGCCTCAATCTTCTGGTCCAATATTATGGACCTTGTGCAAGATCAAAACTTCATCGCTGCCATCGATTTTGCCTTGCTGCAGAATCATGTCTTCGACGCTGACCGCTGGAGATCGACGGTGGATGATTACAACATTCACAATGGAGATCTACAGCAGTGGAGTGTGCTTGTAATGCGTTCAAACAAGGCATAAGGCTGGGATGTTCTAATTCTCTAAACACCATCCTCGATGCTCACAGCTTTCATCTCCCACCTAGCATGGAAGGGAAAGCCCGAGAAATATTCGCGGCCATATAATTCATTCGCAATCATTGCCCAGATTGTATGACTCCTGCTGCTGCTCTGTCTGATAACGAGGATTCTGCTTCCTCTCAGCCATAACTTGCCTGTTCACTCGACCGGTTATTTTTAAATTTAAGAATCACTCTATTTAAATATTATCTATTTCAGTGGTCAAACAGTCAATAACAATTTTACACTTCATTCACAATAAAAAGTGGTAAATATTTGTCCTTTTTTTATTGGCCAAAATTAACCTTTGACTGTTAAAGTGGATGATATTTAAGTAGAGCGATTCTTAAATATCACCCATTTCAATAGTCAAAGGTCAATTTTGGCCAATAAAAAATGGACAAATATTTAACACTTTTTATTGTGAATGAGGTGTAAAATTACTATTGATTGTTTGACCATTGAAATGGATGATATTTAAGTAGAGTGCACTATGTATTGGTTTTGGTTCTTTCTCTCTCTGGGCTATTTTTTTGGCCTTAAGGATCTGGTTCCTTTTTGTTGTGTTGTTAATATTTCTACAACCTGTCGTAGGGGAGAGGAGCCAGTAGTTGAACGGGGTCCTATTGTTGTTATAGTTGTTGTGGTTATATATACTAATATTAACACAAATTAATATTATATCATGTTAATATTCATTCCAAATACTAATTAAAATATTACCAATTATGTGACTTATGGGGCCTTTAATTGAACACTTGAGAACTTGTCATCCTCAAGTAAAAAAACCATAAATACATATATTGTTAAATGTTTTGTAATATGTTTTGTTCTTTATAATACATTATATCTATCTAATATGTGTGTATCAATTTTAAAATAAAGTTACTTGCATTAATATTTAAGAGTGTGTGACAAAAAAATGTATCCATTACATATTACATTTAAAAATAAAATGTATAAGTATTAAATCTCATGTGCACAAATATTGTTACAAAGTGGTACAAATAAAGATTTGATTTGTACTTGTCAACAAATCATTTTGAACAAGTTAACCAAATTTCTTATTCCACTGCAATCAACTAGTGTACAACTACTGGAGTACTTATCAACTACTAGAGTACTTATCTAGCCTATAATTGATATCCTCTATATTTAAAAATCAACATTTTATTCCAACTTCTAAATCCAGATTGCTCACAACTGGTGCATTTATGTAATTTTTTTGAACTCTCATCCACCATTGTACCTGCAAGATTAAAAACACATGTAAGGCTCACCATAAATTTAGAAATTTTAATATAAACAAACAAATAAAATCTTTAAAAATTCAAATGAAGTACACACAATCAACCAATCAATATTGAATAAACACAACTCAATCCATACCAACCAACAATAGCCAATAGGATGAAATTCCATGGATCAAGAAAATTTAAAAAGTTAAATATTGAAAATGCTATAAAATTCATTGTAAAAAGAAGTCACTTTCGCCGAATTTGTTCAGAATAGTAGTGACTGTTCAGAAGTTGCAAGTCTACTTATCTGCTCTCATCAACATCAAGTCTACTATATGATTTTATCAACATCTTAAACAACTTAATCAATCACTATATCCAAGTATGCCACCTTTGTATAAATATTTATGCATAAGTTTGTTTAAATCCAAATATTTCTGTATATAAGTTTGTCTCTTTATATCTAAATATTTCTGCATAAGTTTTTTTTTCTTTATATCTAAATATATATATCTGAAAAGTACCATAAGCTTCTATACTCCTGATTCAGGACAAAACATTAAAGCACATGTCTTCCATGACTTTCCCTGATTGCATGTAAAGAATTAGAAGGGATTGAAAATTTCAAACTTAATGTATGACTGCTTAAAATAATAGAACAATTAAAAAGTGACTTAAGAATAAGTTAGAGCTAAACTACTACAATTTTTAAGGAAGATTAAAATGCAAAGTCATGCCTGCATTCAGTTTAGTTCAAGTAAAAACATTTTATGGGATAACTTTGACTGGTTAATCACATATAATTTTTCTTAACACTTTGACAACTCAGTGGTAAATCCCCTCAAAAACACTAAAAAAACTTAGAATTACTAACAGTTAAATCTATACATTCCCCTGAAAGTTTTCTCTTAGTTTGCCATATAACAATACCAGCATTTAGTTCTAGACAAGAATTAGGTTAGTCTTAATTTACTATTGAGAAGGCATTAACAAATTAGTTCAAATCATAGACATTGTTGTGGTCTTAAACAACAAACCAAGAAAGTATCTACCAATTTAGGGCCAGCATTAATGGTTAAAGAAAACTAAGGAATTATCTACTAGCTTAAAGAAGGGTTTCATGGAGCAAGTGAAAAGAGACTACTATGAATGATCACAATAACAAAGAAGACAACTGTAAGCAGCAAGGCCCACAAAGTGGTTTTTGTTGAAAAAAGTTCTTTAACCTTCTGTCTTCTCAAAAAGATCTGATCCTGTCCAATGTTGTTCTTCTTAGCAAATTTGCATCAGAAACACCCTTTACATGCCTCTCCTTTAAGGGATCTGTGGTTGCTTTAGGAGTTCTGGGAGGTTTTTTCCATCCAGGTTTCAAGGCAACATTGGCACTCCCATGCCCAATCTTCTCAATACTCCCCTGTTTTTGCCACACCCAAATCCTGAGACCCCTATTTCTCAAAACTAGATACTACCAACTTTGAAAACCCCATCTTTACTTCTTTCTGGTGGCAACCACAATGAGCCTCATATTGAACACCATTGTCCCTTGTATGTCCACCTACTAATCCATTACCTCTTTGAGTAAAGCTCGACCTTCCTCCAACTTTCCCCAAAAAACTTCTTGCTGAATCTAGAAATGAACTAGCCTTTGTTTCAAAGACCTTAATACCACTTTCTAGATCACACCCATGATGAGGTTCTGATGCAGAAGCATCCCTTTCCAAACTTAAATAATAACCATTTGTATTTGTATACACAATATGCAAGGGAACGTCAGAGGTCAAAAGCATATACAGATGTTTGTGTTTCTTAGAACTAAAATCATTCATTTGTGTTATAGTAGTGACCCCCAAATCCAAGGCTGCATAACCAAAGCTTTAGTAAACTACATGGGCATGTAGTAACTTACTTCTCTGTGGCAATAGTGGATAAACCTAATAAATATACCACAATAATGACCAAAACCTAAGTAGATAAGCACTTTTAATAATTCACCTACCACCCAGATTTTGAATGCTACACCTAGTCCTCAACAAACAATTCAGTGTTAAGCAATAAATAATGATACAGAATTTTTGGGTTAAGCTCTCTGCCCAACATTACTTATATACTATAGAATGTTGGGATTGTGCAATGTAAATTTAATCCAGATCCTAAATAAAAAGTTGCAGGCCCGCCGGGGTTGTGCTTCAAATGGATGGACTGTGCTTCAACTCCTAACTTAATCATGAAAGCGATTAACACCTACTTAATCATGAAAAAGGTTAACACCTTAACACCTCCATTTGGAGGCCCTATAAGGTTTTCACATCATTTGATTATTGTTATTGCTTTCTAGGGTTTAATTCCCTACCTTATTTAAAATATAATAACCCAAACCAATCATAATAACAAGATTTGAGTAGAAGAGGTTACAAGAGTTAGCTTTCTGTCATAACACACATGGGCTGCACATTTATGCATCTATTGTAGTTAATTTTTTACCCTTATAGTTTTCTTTAGTTTTCAGTGAGTTTTTATTTTATCTTTCTACTGTATTTCTACAAGAGGGGTCACATATTTTATTTATCTGTTTTATTCATACATATACATTTCAATTGATTCTTACAGATATATTTAATTTATCTGTTTTACTCATAAAATTAATTTTAGATTGACTACAAAGTCCTCACATTTCACCATGAAACATTCCAAGAAGAATCAAGTTCAAAGAGCAAGGCCTTTGCCCAAGCCCAAAAGAGGGGTGATGCTTCATTGTAATCTTGAAAATGAGGGCACTACTACAGATCGACCAATTGAGATACCAGATTTGGAGGTGACTGGAGTTTCTACTACCTCTAAGAATGCTACCATTAACAAAATGTGGACACAGTCAGACATGGACAATGCAATCAAAGATGTTGAGGATAATGAGTACTCAATCTGAGTTGTTGCCAAGAAGTGGGGTATTCCTACAACAACCCTTTCATATTGGTTGCAAGGTCTCACAACTACAACAAAGAGAGGGCCACCCACCATATTATCTAATGAAGAAGAACTAGAGATTGTGCAATGGTGTGAAGACATGGCAGAGTTAGGATATGGTCTTGAAATCATATAGTTGAAAACACAAGTTGCTCATATTTGTGAGACTAGGCCAAATCCTTTTAAGAATGGCCTCCCTAGGAAATCATGGTGGACAGGGTTTAAAAGAAGACATCCTGAGTTGGCACTAAGAACTGCAGAAGGCATAGATAGAGACAGAGCTACCATGCTTCGACCTTCCATTGTAGCTGCATTTTATGAAAACCTGGGTAAAATTTACAAGGAAAACCAATATGGACCACACCAAATTTGGAATTGTGATGAGACTATTGTTCAAGCTGGGAGAAACTGTGGTATGAGAATAATAGCTAAAAAGGGTGCAAGCAGTGTGCCATATATTATGTCAAAAAGTAGAGAATGGATTACTATATTGTGTTGTGTTAATGCTGCAAGTTAAAGAATCCCTGGATTCTACCTTTTCAAAGGTCAAAGGCAATTAAAAAATTACATTGTAGGTTGTGAGCTAGGGGCTTATATGGCAGCCCAACCTAATGCATGGATAACCAAAGAACTATTCCTCAATTGGTTACATCATTTTGCAAGATCTGTACTTGGTGGATTTTCACCTACCAAGAGACATTTGCTCATCTTTGATGGCCATGGAAGCCATGTGGCACTTCCCACAATTCAAGAGGCAAGAATGTTAGGAATTGATTTGCTTACATTGCCATCTCACACAAGCCACAAGCTCCAACCCTTGGATGTAAGTGTGTTTTCTCCCTTCAAAAACTACTTTAAAAGTGAGAGGTCAGAGTGGATGGTAAAGCATCACAAATTAGAAATTAATAGATCTGAGTTAGCCCATCTGTGTAGCAAAGCATTCAAAAAGGCTCTCACAGCAGATAACATCAAGGCAGGATTTAAAAGAACTGGTATTTGGTCACTTAACCCAATAGCACTTAATAATGACATGAATCCAAGTAGAGCATTTGATGTTGGTGATGAAAATGAAGCAATTGCAATTGAAAGTATTCTAAGATTTGCAGGAATTGCTAAGTCTAATATTCAAGAGAGTGCAAAAAGATCTCAAGCAGAAAATGTTGCAATTGAGGCACAACTACAACATAATCCTTCTATTGGTGAAGAATTACATCATGACTATACTACTCAAGCACATGAAGATACAATAGGTTTAAGTATTCCATCTCAGGTAAGTATACCTGAATACATAATGGAAGGTGCTAAAAACTATGGTGTCAACCTTGACTTTGATAATGAAGATGTAGGACTCTCAATGCCATCCCCTCCTCCATCTCTTACAAACAAGACAATAATTCATTACTATGCAACAACTGGAGACTCTAGTGTAGAAGATGAAATAATTTCACAAGGAGAAAATGACATGGTAGAAAAAAACATTAATTGCAGCCAACTAGAAGGCAACCAAATGTAGTTGTTATCATCTTTTCTGAAGTTGCCAAATGCAAGGGTGAATGAGAAATACTCTCATGATAGTGGTGGTCCAATAAGGTTGAGTCGACAGTCTCAAATACTCACTAGAGATGAGTACATGCAAATATACATGGAGCAAGAAGCACAAAAGAAAGAGATTGCAGATATAAAGGCAAGAAAAAAAGAGCAGGTAGATGAGAGAAAAGCCAATAGAACTATTGAGAGGGAGATGAAAGAACAAAAAAAAATTGAGAATGCAATGAAGAAGCAGCAGAAAGAACAACTAAAGATGATACAAAGGCAAGAGAAAGAGAAGAAAAAGGAACAGGTAAAAAGGATGATGGAGTTTGAAAAGGCAAAGAAGGAGCTAGTCAGACAGAGGCGTTTAAGCAACCCCTTGAATACTATTCTTGAACATGACATTCTTAGGGACATGATTAACATTTACACCCTTGGATTTTCATCTGTTGCCAATTATCCAATCAATAATTAGGTTTCTACAAGCCAACTACAAATGCCAATAACACCTGCCAAGGAGCATGCAAATGGAGGATTGAGTCCTACCACACCAACCACAGTTAATGATGGTAATTGCTCCTTGCTTCCTCCATGGATGGTGTAGTGGGAAATCATATGGAATTTGTTTTTTTGGGGGGGAAATTTGAATATTCTGAAATATATGAAGGCAAAACTAATCCTCAAGTAAGACTTGTTCCATGGACTTGGATTTTTTTGGAAGGTGGGTACATGATTCATCATGCCATGGTATTTTGTTCATATCACCTTGTCATAATGATGTAATTTTGTGAACAAATTATGAATTGATCTAATCAAATGTAATAGCTATTACAAAGTATTTTTTTATAATACATGGTTTGCTCCAAGTTTCTAACATGACTTGTATTTGTTGTAATACACACATACCGATGTATGTATGTACATACATATATACATATGTATTAAGTATGTACATACATATGTATATATGTATGTACATTTACATAAGGTATACATACATATTTATGTATGTATATTTTGTGTATGTACATATAAATGTGTGTATATTTATGTGTATATGCATAAAACATAGACATACATATATTTGTTGTAATCTTTATATTTTATAGCTACATGGTTTAATTGAAGTTTGTATCTTTATATTGTATGACATGACTTGTATTTGTTGTAATACACAGACATACATAAATATGTATGTACATATACATATGTATTATGTACATACATATGTATATATGTATTTACATTTACATATGGTATTCTTACATACTTATGTATACATATTTTGTGTATGACATGACTTGTATTTGTTGTAATACACACACATACAATATGTATATACACATACAATTTGTTGTAATACACACACACATACAATATATATACATACATATGTGTGTATGATATACATACATGTGTACAAATATATACATATGTATATTTGTGTATTGGCATATAAATATTGACACGCATATAATCACATGCATAATTATACATAAAAATACACAATATAATATATATCTACACATTGTGTGTCTTTTAATGTGATGCTTGAACAATATGAAAACAAAATACAAAATGATAAATCTTAAAAAACAAAATATGGTTCATTGCCTTAGTAAGGTCAAAATTGACCTCACCTGAAATCCTTGGTGACTTCATACTCCTTATATACCAGTTGCTTTGACCTCAACTTTCCCCTTTCCTTTGAATTATGTTTTCCTGCAAAACATTGGAGAAACAATTGATAATTAACACTACATAAAGCAAATATAATCAAGAACTATGCATTTGTTACATTGTTAAACACATAGTTGCTTATGCTTGGATGAATTTTATATGAATTCTTTGGTCAAAGAAATAGTTACTTAGGCTTGGATGAATTTATGTTACTTGCCGATCAAATACTAGATGAAGAAAAAACTATGGCTTTGTATATGAAATTATGTCTAAGAGTATATGGCTTCATTCATAAGTAAACAAGGCAATGATATTGCAACTTACTCCATCCGTGCTAGTACCTAACTTCTAGTTCATAAAAAAAATTCAAAATATCAACCACCTATCATAGTTAAACTTATTCTCCTTTTCATCAATATTAAGATATTTTATTTTATTTTATTTTTTATCTGATGAAATGCACAATTCTAACTCATTTAGTTGGCATGGAGTTGAAAAGTCAGATGCTTGGATCAACTCTTTATCTAAATCAATTTATTTATTATTCCTCCATTATATTTATTTACCCTAAATATTTATATGAAAAATAAAAAATAATAACAATTTTGATATTTTTACCAATTTTAATAATAAAATGATAAATTAGATTACCTAAAATGACTAAATGATACATTTTAACAAGTTTAATGTAAAGATACTAAAGGAAAATAAAATACCAATCACCAACATTCTATAATCAATGTTTAAATAAATACAAGCATTTTAATAAAACATATAACATTGGAAAGGTATTCTTCTAAATTTATAATCAATCTTTCCATACAAAATTAATTTAATTATGAAATCTTTTTTTATTAATTTTATTATAAAAAAATTACCTTCAAAGAAAGATTTACATAATTAAAAATAAACCAATAATTGTAATAGACTATATATATTTTTTAAATATGAATTACTATAATTATATAAGTCAACTTGTACTTCAAAACCAATAAGATAACAGTATGTACAACAATTAAATAATACTATTTATAAATTAATACTATTTATAAATTAAAGACCAACTGTATTTTTAATATATTTAAAATAAGCTAAAATTAGATTACAATCAACCATATCCAACAAACATAATAAATAAAATTTATTATGACTTCATTTCCTATTTATAAAAAAAATTAATTTCACACAACAAAAAATTTATTATGACTTCTTTTCCCATTTATAAAAAAAAAAAATTCACACAATAAAGACTTTACACTTTAGGTAAACACAAAGTAACTATCATCTTTCTTTTCAAAAATAATTTACTGATTAAAATTATCTGTTGTCAAATGTACAATTAAAGAGACTTTACACTTTAAACACAAAGTAACTTTTATCTTTCTTTTCAACAATAATTTACTGATTAAAATTATCTGTTGTCAAATGCACAATTGAGGAGACTTTACACTTTAAACACAAAGTAACTTTTATCTTTCTTTTCAAAAATAATTTGTTGATTAAAATTCTCTGTTGTCAAATGCACAATTGAAGAGTTCTGGTAAGTTTATAGGGTAAATTTAGGGGGTAAGAAATGGCCCAAAACCTCACAATTTTTTAAGCTAATATTAAGAAAGGAGACATTCCTATATTTTCTGCGGAGCATGTGCTCAAGTATTTTAGTTAAAGATCACGGTAAATTTAGGGGCTATCACGAGGAAAACATTATTTTTGGAAAAGGACATGGCTGGATACAGGCTTATAGTTGGCAATAAAATTTCATGAGCCAGTGCTCAAATATTCTTCTTGCCTTTGGAAGGGCATTTCTTAAATAACTGCTATTCCTTATTTATGCTTGTCCCAAAAGAAAAAGATTATTGATGCATCTCTAAATGTTGGGAAAAAATACCCATTAGTGAAGCTCCAAATGTGGAAAAATAATACCTACCAGTAAGGTTGGAATGATGGAAAATAATACCCATAATGTGTGCTCGGAACATTAGAAAATCATATTACTACCAAGTAATGATGAGCCCATTTAGCGAAATAATGATCAAGAAATTCATCTTTAAAAACTTGTACTGCAACTAGTAATGAATTTTTCTAACTAAATAAAACTATTTTATTTACTACATATTTAAAAACTTTGGTGTCTTTACTTTATTTTACTATAAAGCTATTTTATTTGGACAAACCATATATTTTTAGATTCTTTTCCAAGGTTGAAAAAGCAAAATTATCAAAACACCATTTAGTTTACCATCATAATTTACCATTTAGCCTTAGGAATGTAAGATATTCACAAAACTGAATTAGAATTTGGAGGGCTTTCATTGATACATATCCGTATGGTGGAGAATATACACTGTGAAAATTCTATTGCAGCTACTGATTATTAATCTTCTATCTTATATAGATTATTTGACTGTCGAAAATTAATTCACAGCAAATATTGAAAAATAATACAGCTGCAACTTCACAAATAATCACGGAGATAGAAAAAAAAAATATGCAAAATAATGAACACAATTTTTTGGAGAAATTATCCCTGGAAAAACCCCGAAGGGAAAACCAGTACTGCAGATGAGGAATTTTATTAAACTTTAACAAATCAAGAGATACATAAACTTTTTGCCTCTTACTGGCAGAGCTCTGGCAATATTCTCCTCTGAAAATTCTTCTCCCAATTTCTCCTGTAGAAATTCCACTGCTACTGTCTCCAACGCTATCACTACACCCTTGCTCTCATTGCAAATCTATTTGCTATTACTATAAATTTATTTATTTTCTATGACTGCAAATATTTTTCAGATGTGTCCTCTCCAAATGCCCTTTGATCCTCTTTTATAATCTTCTCATTGAAAACCAATGGCCATGATTTAATCTCAATCAATGGCTAAGATTAATTAGACTCTAACAAACCCTAATGTCTAGAAGTTTCTGGAGAAATCAATTTTCTAGGAATAGAGATAATTATTCCAGTTGTGTTTCTAGCCTCGTAATCACCACCTGAGACTAGAACACCTATCTGAGCTACTTTAAAATTAACACTCCCTCTTAGCGAGGAAGGTGTTTTGCATAACACCTAACTTATCTCTGAAGAAGATGAATTTCACCTTCCCCAATGCCTTCGTCAAAATGTCTACTACCTGTTGATCTATAGGTATATACTGTAGCTGAACAATCCTCTGATGTACACAATCCCTAATGAAATGATACCTGATGTCTATATGCTTAGACCTATCGTGAAACACTAGATTCTCAGATAATCTAATGCAACTCTGATTGTCACAGTGTATCACCGTAGTCTCAATCCTCTGACCAAACAAGGCTACCAGCAACTTCCGAAGCCATATAGCCTCACACGTTGCCATGCTAGCTGCTATGTATTATGCTTCTATAGAATGTAGAGCCACAGACTTTTGCTTCCTGCTATACCAAGAGACAACTCTTAATCCTAAACTAAAGTAGCACCCTGAAGTGCTTTTCCTATCCACTGTACTACCTGCCCAATCTGCATCAGTATAGCCTATCAACCTAATACCATCACCTCGAGCTTATCTGATCCCATACTCAATTGTACCACGCAAATACCGCAACACATGCTTTTCCACTGTCCAATGCACTCTCTTCGGCTCAACCATGAATTGACTAAGAGAGTTTACTGCAAAGGATATATCTGGCCTAGTGTTGACCAAATACATGAGAGATCCAATCAATTGCCTGTATAAGGTGGGGTCTACATCCTTTTCCTTGGATGAGTCTACCTTCTTCCAATTCATGATCATAGGTGTAGACATGGCTCTGCAATCCTGCATCTCAAACCTTTTCAAGATTTCAATCCAGTATTTCCCTTCTCCAAGGAAAATCTCTCCATCTGTATGCCACACTTCCATGCCTAGAAAGTAGTGCATAAGCTCCAAATCCTTCATCTCGAACTCTGCTGCAAGGTCCCTCTTGTACTCCTCTATGAGCCCCAGTGAAGCTGTTAAAAACAAGTCATCCACATATAGAACAAGAATGAGAACTTCACCCCCAGCCACCAAGTAGTAGAGGTTACCATCCACCTCACTCTTCACAAAGCCCATTCCTTGCAAGTATCTATCAATGCACTCATACCACGCCCTGGGAGCCTGCTTGAGTTCATACAAAGCTCTCTTCAATTTGTACACGTGGGTTTCACTACTATGTGCTACAAAGCCCTCTGGTTGTTCTATGTATACCTCTTCCACCAATTCACCATTCAGAAATGTTGTCTTGACATCCAATTGATGGATTTGCCATCCCATATGTGCTGCAAGTAAGATTACGGCTCGTATAGAAGTATACTTGGCCACTGGAGCGAATGTCTCCTCATAGTCTATTTCCTCCTTCTGAGAGAACCCCTTGGCCACAAACCTTGCCTTGTATTTCTCGATGCTAGCATCTGCACCGTGCTTAATCTTATAGATCCAACGTGATCCAACCACTACCCTATCTATCAGTCTAGGTGGCACAACCTCCCACACATCATTCTGCACTATTGAGGTATACTCCTCAACCATTGCATCTTGCCACACCTGTTGCTATGCGGCCTCCTGATAGCTGGAAGGCTCGCTATCTACCAACTGACTAACCAATGCCACATAGTCATTATACCTATCTGGTTGTCTCCGCTATCTACTACTCATCCTAGGAGCTCCCACAAACTCCTAAGAATCCTTATGTGTCTGTTGAACCTCATGGTTTCTGCTACCAACTTTAGAGGATGAAATATCAACCTCCATATCTTCCTAATGCATCTCTTGGATCTATTGCATCTATTATTCCATATTTTGTGAACTCTCAGCACCTGAGCCTGTGCTTGTACTAGTAACTATACTCGTGCTTCGCTACCTCTATTCTGGTTGATCAATCCTTGGAGCTTCTGTTGGCTGCTCATTTTGATCATCTATTGGCAAGTCTCTGGACCTTCTAAATGTCTTGTCCTCCATAAACTTGACATCATGCCTAACTATAATTCTCCTGGTCCCTGGAATAAATATTCGATATGCCTTTAAGGTTTCACTGTACCCCACAAAGTACCCTCTCTCTGCAGTCTGATCTAACTTGGAACGTGTAGGCCCTGGAATGTGACAAAATGCCAAACTCCCAAATATCCTGAAGTGACTGACATATGGCTTCTTCCCTGAGAATGCCTCTTCTAGTGTCATCTTGCCCAATAACTTATGTGGAACCCTGTTCTTTATGTATACTACTGTACTGCATGCCTCTGCCCATAAGTAACGTGGCATATCTTGGTCATACAACATAGCCCTTGTTGCCCCTGATATAGAACGATTCTTCCTCTCAGCAACCCCATTCTATTGTGATTTGTAAGGAATGGTCCACTCTCTTTTGATTCCTTCCCTGGTACAGAACTCCTGGAACTCTTTCCTTTTGTACTCGCCTCCATTGTCTGACCAAAGAACCTTTACCTTCCTGCCTGTTGAATTCTCCACAAGAGCTTTAAACTCCTGGAAGTGACTGAAGACCTCATCCTTGGTCTTCAAGAAGTATATCCAGGTCTTCCTGGAGAAATCATCAATAAAAGTAACAAAATACTCGTATCATCTAAGAGACTTCATTGACATTGGTCCACATATATATATGAATGTACTAGATCAAGAACCCCCTTGGATCTAGTGTCACTCCTTAGAAAAGTTGTTTCGTAAACTTCCCCAACACACATCCCTTACTTACATCATCGTGCTCTGTGCTCACCTCTGAAACACCTGTCACTGTCTCACATAGCAATTTAAGTGCTCCATGATGTATATGGCCCATCCTCCTATGCCATAGCTCTCCTTGATCTCTAGGATTATTGCTACTCACTAGTGCCTTAGGAGTATCAAACTGCAACCTATAAAGTCGACCGCTCCTAACTCCAATAGCTATGGGTGATTTCCAATCCTTATGCTTGATTAACACATGCGCCCCTCTAAAGATAACATTGTAGCCTTTACCCTGAAGGACAGATACGAAAATTAGATTCATGCCCAATCCTAGCACATGCAGCACATCATGAATGGAAATCGGCTTGCCATTCTCCCTCTGAAATAGAACAGTCCCTCTCCCAACTGGATTGCACTTAGACTTATTCCCCATCTGAATCTGGAATCTGATGTCCTCCTCCTTGTAACTGGAGAAGTACTCCTTAACTCCTGTCATATGAAATAACGCCCCATTGTCTATATACCAAACACCTTATGAGGTTGAGCTAGTCAGGCAAGCTATGAGTGCAAACTCATCCTCCATTCTACTAGAAAGCTCATCTACACTTGCTGAAGCTGCCATCTGCTTCTTGCCTTTCTTTTCATTTTTCTTCCTTTGTCGGCAATCGCTGACATAGTGGTTGAACTCATGACAACCATAGCATTTGATCTTAGACAAGTCCTTCTTCTTATTCTCACTTTTTGGATTTGATCCTTTGCTAGACCCCTTCTTCGCTTTCCCTTTTCCTGCTAGGGCAACGTTTTCCTATTCCACCTCACTTTTCTGACTATTATTGCTGGTTCCACTGACAAGACTTAGTCTAAGCTCCTCCTGAGTGAAGTCACTCCATAGTCGATCCCAACTCGGTAAGCTGTCTCGTCCATTAATAACCCGAACAAAGACATCCCACTGCTTAGTAAACCCATTTAGGGCTATTCATACTAGCTCGTCATCATTTGGTTTGTCTCCAATAGCAGCCAACTCATCGTTGACAAGTCTAAGTCTGGTGAGGTAACTTTTGACGTCTTCTCCCTTATTCATCTGGGTATTCCTCAACTTTTCACTAAGAATCATCTTCCGGTTAATGGTAGCATTCTGGTACAGATTCAGAATGGCGTCCCACATCGTCTTCATTGTATCTAACTCTGCAATATGCGGAACACTATGATCCTTAACACCGTCAAGAATCAGCCTCCTCGCCTTGGCATCTTCCTTCTTATATGCTAAGAGCTGTGTTGCATCTGTAGGTATAGGGACAATAGTGGTCACATATTCCTTGATACCATTCTCTTCTAGCAATAAATAAATTTTGGCTTTCCAAACACCAAATTTGAGGCTCCATCCAATCTGTCCTAATCTCTTAAACTTGCTGAGGCCATCTCAAAAGAAAAAATAATAATAATTTTGAAGAGGTGAAACTGGGTTTTATAAACCCTAGATTTTATTTATTTATTATTTTTTCTTTCTCCCTGTGCCTCTACTGAGCCTTTTCTGCCCTCAAATTTTCTCTGATACCATGTGAAAATTCTATTGCAGCTACTAATTATTAATCTCCTATCTTATATAGATTATTTGACTGCCGAAAATTAATTCACAGCAAATATTGAAAAATAATACAGCTGCAACTTCACAAATAATCACGGAGATAGAAAAACAAAATATGCAAAATAATGAACACAATATTTTTGGACAAATTGTCCCTGGAAAAACCCCGAAGGGAAAACCAGTACTGCAGATGAGGAATTTTATTAAACTTCAACAAATCAAGAGATACATAAACTGCTTGCTTTTTACTAGCAGAGCTCTAGCAATATTCTCCTCCGGAAATTCTTCTCCCAATTTCTCTTGCAAAAATTTCACTGCTGCTGTCTCCAACGCTATTATTGCGCCCTTGCTCTCACTGCAAATTTATTTATTTGCTATCGCTGCAAATGTTTTTCAAATGTGTCCTCTCCAAATGCCCATTGATCCTCATTTATAATCTTCTCATTGAAAACCAATGGCCATGATTTAATCTCAATCAATGGCTAAGATTAATTAGACTCTAACATACCCTAATGTCTAGAAGTCTCTAGAGAAATCAATTTTCTAGGTATGGAGATAATTATTCCAGTTGTGTTTCTAACCTCGTAATCACCACCCGAGACTAGAACCCTTGTCCAGGCTACTTTAAAATTAACATTTTAGATTCTTTTCCACGATTGAAAAAGCAAAATTATCAAAACACCATTTAGTTTACCATCAGAATTTACCATTTAGCCTTGAGAACGTAAGATATTCACAAAACTAAATTAGAATTTGGAGGGCTTTCATTGATACATATCCGTATGGTGGAGAATATACACGAGCAACATGTCATGTGCTGTCTTTTTCAATCGAGTTCTCCATTAATATAGACAGACATTCACCGAAAAAAAAATGTCAATTGGTCTGCAAGTGAAACTACACCAGGGCCAGCCCACGTATGCTTTGCTTCCTTGATTTGATGTCAGAATGCCTAAGATGCCCACCATAAAAAGCTACAAGGTCACTCGGTACCACTTTTATTGTTTCAACAACAGTCCAAAATTATAATCATATTATGTTCACCTTTAGTTGCCGTCGGTTGTTGGATGAATGGTTGGTTTGAGTCTTCCTTTGCTATATGCGCTTAACATGTTCTTCCTTTTACTCACAAAAGCATTCTCTCTTCTCCAAGCTTCCCTTATCTGGGTTGTTGGCCTTAGTTTGTAAACCAATTCCATTTGCCTTGTTTATCAATTCTGCAATGGCAAGGAGCAAGGGAAATCCCCAAGTCCTTATTGTGAAGCACATAATCAGAGTCCTCTGTAGGTTTGCCAGTTCCCATAAGGCAGATGGGTATGCTCTTTCTTCAAAGAGCACAAGGCATTTCAGCTCAAGAGATGAGTTCTTGAACAGATTGTGTGGTGGTCTCCCTGGTGATGTCCCTAAGGGACACTGTGCAGTATATGTTGGTAGTGAACGATCTAGGTATATCATCCCCACCAAATATTTGAATCATTCTCTGTTCAGGGAATTGCTAGATAAGGCCGAGGAAGAGTATGGGTTCGATCACCAGAAGGGACTTACAATTCCCTGTGAGGAGGTTGCATTCCAGTATCTGACGTCCATGTTGGGGAAAAGGGTGTAGCATTAAGAGAATAGAAAGTGGATGAACTCATTGTTTGTCCTTCCTCAAGAGAAATAGGCCTCATTGTTTTCAGGTCTGAGGAGCACTTTCTTATGATGCACCATCCTCCCAAGAGCTGGTTGAAGCAAAAGCAAGAGCCTGTGTACAGTTTTGGGCTGATGTCAAATTGAGGCCACCAGAAAGACATTGTTGTGCATAATCACAAGTCATTATAATGTACATTTTCTGTAAACAAGATTAAAAATCTAAGAACTCGTCAATGGACTGCATTTTTTTCTTTGACACTCTGCTCTTAAGTTTTTGTTCTAGATGTAATGGCCTTAACAATTCTGGCATCTTGCATATAATGAGGTTTCATAAGCATCTCTGTCATATGGATATAGGAGAGTTTCCTTTTTGGGTGGATCTTAGCTGACGGAATTTTGTTTTTTACGCTCTTATCAATTTTACTATTACAAAGAGCCATTTCTTGATGCTGTTACTCTCTTTCCGGCATTTTATACTAATAATAATAGGAACATTGGCCCTCTATTTAAATGTCAAATTGTTTAACTATTAAATAGTTAATATAATTTCACTCTATTTATGTTTAAAGTGATAAATTGTTAATTTTTATTTACTGGAAAAAATCTAATAATAAAATAATAAAATATTAGATAAATTTATAATATGTTTCATGCTTTACAACTATAGAAAGTAAGATTTGACTTGCCCATCCCAGTCATTCCTACTCTCGTGGCAAAATCCAATCGAGTGGTGGTGGAACTGAGGAGGTGTTTTATTCTTGAAGAAGTAGAACATCATAGACCATGGTTAGACTGATCATGTTTTGACTTGAGTGTGTTGTTGTTGATTCTCGTGAGTGTTATTGTTTTGTTGTTGATGGAAATGTTGAGTAAGAAGAGTCAGTATTCTTATGAGGATGGGAGGATCTCTTGCTCTAAGTTTGTTAAACTCATTCGCTATGAAGAGATGAAATGTGTCTAGCCCTCTTTGTTCAAGATTAATGAGTTGCTTGAGAAGTCTTAATTTTCTATTGTGAAGCTCCTCTCTTTGTATTTGTTATTCATTTCGTTGTTGAATGAGCCTCAAGATTTATTCTTTCTCTTTGGTTGTTTCTTCTATTGGATTTGCTCGTGTGGGGAGATTCTCCTTGATTTCCTCAAAGATGTTTTGAATCCAATCTTCCCTCACACCCGGGCACATTGTGTGCTTAGCGGAGAAGATGGATGTTTTGATTTGAGCGTTGTAGTTTTGATTTTGTTGAGTTTATGTACATAATGATGCAATCAAGGGTTTCCTTGTTGTTTTCTAAGTCTAATGTTTGAATGCTTGATTTGTTGAAAGCATTGTTTGCCTCATGATGAGATTGAGCGCTTCCCTTTTCTCTTTATTTTTGAGTGTTTTGATGAATTTGTAAAGCCAAATATTGTTGAATGAATGTAATCCTTTTAGTTCCATTTTCCAATTTTTGAGGTGAACTAATTGCTAAAGGAAATAAAATATGCATGCAAGTATTTATTGCTTTTCCTAATGCAATAAATCTATGTTTTTCTTTTGTATTTCGATTTTAGATCTAAGCTATAAAATAAATTAATCTATGTTTGTCTTTTGTATTGCGATTTTAGATCTAAGCTATAAAAATGATTTCATGTAACACAACCTAGTTTGATTGGTGTGGCCTTGTTCAGGATTGATGTAACCTCTTGAAATACACTTGTATCCTCTATACTTTATTGTTGAGCAAGGGATTTTGTTGAAAAACATAGTAAAGCCTAGTAGGAAAGAGAGAAGACCACCGACCTTTTTTATAGTCATCAAGGACCTTGATAGTTGCATAAAGATTGAACACACACTAAATAGAGATGTAAATGTTAATACAACTAAGACAAATATGAGTGGCTTCAAGCCACCTTGAGTGGTGGGATTTGCTATCATTTTTGGGCTTTACCTAGTTCAATCTTCATTGCCCTTGCTGGTGGGGAGTTGTTGGTTTGTAGTTTCTTTGTTGCTTTTTTGTTGTTTGTTTCTTATCGTTGCTCTTAGCCATTGTATTGGCTTCTTAGTTTTGTCTCTTCTATGCTTTGTACAAGGGCAGGGCTCTTTCAAAATCCATTGTTTTGATTTATAGCTCTAGTCAAAAGCATTTACCACCATCAAAATTTGAGATGGATATGAGATAGAGATTGACATATATAGCTATGATCAATTGTCTTGGAATGCTTTGTGCTAATAATCAATGATCTTAATGACCTACGAGATGTCATTCGATAATGTTTATAGGCACATAATTAAAGACTTAACATGTTGGTTGATGAGGCAATACTTACATTTAGGGAAATTTGGCTACAAAGCTTAGGAAAAAATAGAATTTGAAATAGGTCAATTAGATTGCATTGTACAATACAATCTATGGATCGTGTCATGCCACATAACATAGTCAAAACAAAAATTAAAATGATGTCACTAAAAGCAACTTATAAGTGACTAATAAATTCAGTATCAACTAAATATTAAAACCATATATTTAAAACATTTATGCAAAATGACATAAAATACATAAAGTATGCTCTTTTATGTATTAAAAACATATAAACAATAGACCACAGGAAAACATAATATTATTCCGGTAGAAATTTTTAATGACCCTTTCAAACTTTAGAGTAAGTGACGAGTCACAAGGGCTAGTTAAAAATGTTTATTAGCACCCAACCTAGTCCAAACCCACTACTCAAATATCATCCACTTCAATGGTCAAATAGTCAATAGTAATTTTACACCTCATTCACAATAAAAAGTGGTAAATATTTGTCTTGTTTTTATTGGCCAAAATTAACCTTTACCTTTTTTAACCATGTATTTTGAATTTATTTCCAGGCTTCAGAAAACAAAATTATCAAAACAACATTTAGTTTACTCTTTGAATTTGCCATTTTGTCTTGGGAACATAACATATTCACAAAACTCTCTTCGAATTTGTAGGGGTTTTCAGTGGATATAGGGGAGAGGAGCCAGTAGTTGAACGGGGTCCTATTCTTATTATAGTTGTTGTGGTTATATATACTAATATTAACACAAATTAATACTATATCATGTTAATATTCATTCCAAATACTAATTAAAATATTACCAATTATGTGACTTATGGGGCCTTTAATTGAACACTTGAGAACTTGTCATCCTCAAGTAAAAAAACCATAAATACATATATTGTTAAATGTTTTGTAATATGTTTTGTTCTTTATAATACATTATATCTATCTAATATGTGTGTATCAATTTTAAAATAAAGTTACTTGCATTAATATTTAAGAGTGTGTGACAAAAAAATGTATCCATTACATATCACATTTAAAAATAAAATGTATAAGTATTAAATCTCATGTGCACAAATATTGTTACAAAGTGGTACAAATAAAGATTTGATTTGTACTTGTCAACAAATCATTTTGAACAAGTTAACCAAATTTCTTATTCCACTGCAGTCAACTAGTGTACAACTACTGGAGTACTTATCAACTACTAGAGTACTTATCTAGACTATAATTGATATCCTCTATATTTAAAAATCAGCATTTTATTCCAACTTCTAAATCCAGATTGCTCATAGCTGGTGCATTTATGTAATTTTTTTGAACTCTCATCCACCATTGTACCTGCAAGATTAAAAACACATGTAAGGCTCACCATAAATTTAGAAATTTTAATATAAACAAACAAATAAAATCTTCAAAAATTCAAATGAAGTACACACAATCAACCAATCAATATTGAATAAACACAACTCAATCCATACCAACCAACAACAGCCAATAGGATGAAATTCCATGGATCAAGAAAATTTAAAAAGTTAAATATTGAAAATGCTATAAAATTCATTGTAAAAAGAAGTCACTTTCACTGAATTTGTTAAGAATAGTAGTGACTGTTCAGAGGTTGCAAGTCTACTTATCTGCTTTCATCAACATCAAGTCTACTATCTGATCTTATCAAAATCTTGACCAACTTAATCAATCACTATATCCAAGTACACCACCTTTGTATAAATATTTATGCATAAGTTTGTTTAAATCCAAATATTTCTGTATATAAGTTTGTCTCTTTATATCTAAATATTTCTGCATAAGTTTTTTCTCTTTATATTTAAATATATATATCTGAAAAGTACCATAAGCTTCTATACTCCTGATTCAGGACAAAACATTAAAGCACATGTCTTCCATGACTTTCCCTGATTGCATGTAAAGAATTAGAAGGGATTGAAAATTTCAAACTTAATGTATGATTGCTTAAAATAACAGAACAATTAAAAAGTGACTTAAGAATAAGTTAGAGCTAAACTACTGCAATTTTTAAGGAAGATTAAAATGCAAAGTCATGCCTGCATTCAGTTTAGTTCAAGTAAAAACATTTTATGGGATAACTTTGACTAGTTAATCACATATAATTTTTCTTAACACTTTGACAACTCGGTGGTAAATCCCCTCAAAAACATTTGAAAAACTTAGAATTACTAACAGTTAAATCTATACATTCCCCTGAAAGTTTTCTCTTAGTTTGCCATATAACAATACCAGCATTCAGTTCCACACACGAATTAGGTTAGTCTTAATTTACTATTGAGAAGGCATTAACAAACTAGTTCAAATCATAGACATTGTTGTGGTCTTAAACAACAAACCAAGAAAGAATCTACCAATTTAGGGCCAGCATTAATGGTTAAAGAAAACTAAGGAATTATCTACTAGCTTAAAGAAGAGTTTCATGGAGCAAGTGAAAAGAGACTACTGTGAATGATCGCAATAACAAAGAAGACAATTGTAAATAGCAAGGCCCACAAAGTGGTTTCTGTTGAAAAAAGTTCTTTAACCTTCTATCTTCTCAAAAATATCTGATCCTATCCAATGTTGTTCTTCTTAGCAAATTTGCATCAGAAACACCCTTTACATGCCTCTCCTTTGAGGGATCTGTGGTTGCTTTAGGAGTTCTGGGAGGTTTTTTCCATCTAGGTTTCAAGGCAACATTGGCACTCCCATGCCCAATCTTCTCAATACTCCCCTATTTTTCCCACACCCAAATCCTGAGACCCCTATTTCTCAAAACTAGATACTACCAACTTTGAAAACCCCATCTTTACTTCTTTCTGGTGGCAACCACAATGAGCCTCATATTGAACACCATTGTCCCTTGTATGCCCACCTACTAATCCATTACCTCTCTGAGTAAAGATCGACCTTCCTCCAACTTTCCCCAAAAAACTTCTTACTGAATCTAGAAATGAACTAGCCTTTGTTTCAGAGACCTTAATACCACTTTCCAAATCACACCCATGATGAGCTTTTGATGCAAAAGCATCCCTTTCCAAACTTAAATAATAACCATTTCTATTTGTATACACAATATGCAAGGGAACGTCAAAGCTCAAAATCATATATAGATGTTTGAGTTTCTTAGAACTAAACTCATTCATTTGTGTTATAGTAGTGACCACCAAATCCAAGGCTGCATAACCAAAGCTTTAGTAAACTACATGGGCATGTAGTAACTTACCTCTCTATGGCAATAGTGGATAAACCTAATAAATATACCACAATAATGACCAAAACCCAAGTAGATAAGCACTTTTAATAATTCACCTACCACCCAGATTTTGAATGCTACACCTAGTCCTCAACAAACGATTCAGCGTTAAGATATAAATAATGATACTGAGTTTTTGGGTTAAGCTCTCTGTCCAACATTACTTATCTACTACAAAATGTTGGGATTGTGCAATGTAAATTTAATCCAGATCCTAAATAAAAAGTTGCAGGCCCGCCGGGGTTGTGCTTCAAATGGATGGACTGTGCTTCAACTCCTAACTTAATCATGAAAACGGTTAACACCTACTTAATCATGAAAAAGGTTAACACCTTAACACTTCCATTTGGAGGCCCTATAAGGTTTTCACATCATTTGATTATTGTTATTGCATTCTGGGGTTTAATTCCCTACCTTATTTAAAATATAATAACCCAAACCAATCATAATAACAACATTTGAGTAGAAGAGGTTACAAGAGTTAGCTTTCTGTCAGAACACACATGGGCTGCACATTTATGCATCTGTTGTAGTTAATTTTTTACTCTTATAGTTTTCTTTACTTTTCAGTGAGTTTTTATTTTATCTTTCTACTGTATTTCTACAAGAGGGGTCACATATTTTATTTATCTGTTTTATTCATACATATGCATTTCAATTGATTCTTACAGATATATTTAATTTATCTATTTTACTCATAAAATCTATTTCAGATTGACTACAACGTCCTCACATTTCACCATGAAACATTCCAAGAAGTATCGAGTTCAGAGAGCAAGGCCTTTGCCCAAGCCCAAAAGAGGGGTGATGCTTCATTGTAATCTTGAAAATGAGGGCACTACTACAGATCGACCAACTGAGATACCAGATTTGGAGGTGACTGGAGTTTCTACTACCTCTAAGAATGTTACCATTAACAAAATGTGGACACAATCAAACATGGACAATGCAATCAAAGATGTTGAGGATAATGAGTACTCAATCTGAGCTGCTGCCAAGAAGTGGGGTATTCCTACGACAACCCTTTCATATTGGTTGCAAGGTCTCACAACTACAACAAAGAGAGGGCCACCCACCATATTATCTAATGAAGAAGAGCTGGAAATTGTGCAATGGTGTGAAGACATGGCAGAGTTAGGATATGGTCTTGAAATCATATAGTTGAAAACACAAGTTGCTCATATTTGTGAGACTAGGCCAAATCCTTTTAAGAATGGCCTCCCTAGGAAATCATGGTGGACAGGGTTTAAAAGAAGACATCCTGAGTTGGCACTAAGAACTGTAGAAGGCATAGATAGAGACAGAGCTACCATGCTTCGACCTTCCATTGTAGCTGCATTTTATGAAAACCTGGGTAAAATTTACAAGGAAAACCAATATGGACCACACCAAATTTGGAATTGTGATGAGACTGGTGTTCAAGCTAGGAGAAACTTTGGTATGAGAATAATAGCTAAAAAGGGTGCAAGAAGTGTGCCATATATTATGTCAAAAAGTAGAGAATGGATTACTATATTGTGTTGCGTTAATGCTGCAAGTCAAAGCATCCTTGGATTCTACCTTTTCAAAGGTCAAAGGCAATTAAAAAATTACATTGCAGGTTGTGAGCTAGGGGCTTGTATGGCAGCCCAACCTAATGCATGGATGACCAAAGAACTATTCCTCAATTGGTTACATCATTTTGCAAGATTTGTACCTGGTGGAGTTTCACCTACCAAGAGACATTTGCTCATCTTTGATGGCCACGGCAGCCATGTTGCACTTCCCACAATTCAAGAGGCAAGAATGTTAGGAATTGATTTTCTTACATTGCCATCTCACACAAGCCACAAGCTCCAACCCTTGGATGTAAGTGTGTTTTCTCCCTTCAAAAACTACTTTAAAAGTAAGAGGTTAGAGTGGATGGCAAAGCATCATAAATTAGAAATTAATAGATCTGAGCTAGCCCATCTATGTAGCAAAGCATTCAAAAAGGCTCTCATAGCAGATAACATCAAGGTAGGATTTAAAAGAACTGGTATTTGGCCACTTAACCCAACAGCACTTAATAATGACATGAATCCAAGCAGAGGATTTGATGTTGGTGATGAAAATGAAGCAATTACAATTGAAAGTATTCTAAGATTTGCAGGAATTGCTGAGTCTAATATTCAAGAGAGTGCAGAGAGATTTCAAGAAGAAAATGCTGCAATTGAGGCACAACTACAACATAATCCTTCTATTAGTGAAGAATTACATCATGACTCTACTACTCAAGCACATGAAGATACAATAGGTTTAAGTATTCCTACTCAGGTAAGTATACCTGAATACATAATGGAAGGTGCCAAAAACTGTGGTGTCAACCTAGACTTTGATAATGAAGATGTAGGACTCTCAATGCCATCCCCTCCTCCATCTCTTACAAACAAGACAATAATTCATTACTATGCAACAATTGGAGACTCTAGTGTAGAAGATGAAATAATTTCACAAGGAGAAAATGACATGGTAGAAGAAAATATTAATTGCAGCCAACCAGAAGGCAACCAAATGTAGTTGTTATCATCTTTTCTAAAGTTGCCAAATGCAAGGGTGAATGAGAAATATTCTCATGACAGTGGTGGTCCAATAAGGTTGAGTCGACAGTCTCAAATACTCACTGGAGATGAGTACATGCAAATATACATGGAGCAAGAAGCACGAAAGAAAGAGATTGCAGATATAAAGGCAAGGAAAAAAGAGCAGGCAGATGAGAGAAGCCAATAAAACTATTGAGACGGAGATGAAAGAATAGAAAAAAATTGAGAATGCAATGAAGAAGTCGCAGAAAGAACAACTAAAGATGGTACAAAGGCAAGAGAAAGAGAAGAAAAAGGAACAGGTAAAAAGGATGGGGAGATTGAAAAGGCAAAGAAGGAGCTAGTCAGATAGAGGCGTTTAAGCAACCCCTTGAATACTATTCCTGAACATGACATTCTTAGGGACATGATTAACATTTACACCCTTGGATTTTCATCTGTTGCCAATTATCTAATCAATAATCAAGTTTCTACAAGCCAACTACAAATGCCAATAACACCTACCAAGGAGCATGCAAATGGAGGATTGAGTCCTACCACACCAACCACAGTTAATGATGGTAATTGCTCCTTGCTTCCTCCATGGATGGTGTAGTGGGAAATCATATGGAATTTGTTTTTTTTTTTGGGAAATTTGAATATTCTGAAATATATGAAGGTAAAACTAATCCTCAAGTAAGACTTGTTCCATGGACTTGGATTTTTTTGGAAGGTGGGTACATGATTCATCATGCCATGGTATTTTGTTCATATCACCTTGTCATAATGATGTAATTTTGTGAACAAATTATGAATTGATCTAATCAAATGTAATAGCTATTACAAAGTATTTTTTTGTAATACATGGTTTGATCCAAGTTTCTAACATGATTTGTATTTTTTTTAATACACACATACCGATGTATGTATGTACATACATATATACATATGTATTAAGTATGTACATACATATGTATATATGTATGTACATTTACATAAGGTATACATACATATTTATGTATGTATATTTTGTGTATATACATATAAATGTGTGTATATTTATGTGTATATGCATAAAACATAGACATACATATATTTGTTGTAATCTTTATATTTTACAGATACATGGTTTAATTGAAGTTTGTATCTTTATATTGTATGACATGACTTGTATTTGTTGTAATACACAGACATACATAAATATGTATGTACATATACATATGTATTATGTACATACATATGTATATATGTATGTACATTTACATATGGTATTCTTACATACTTATGTATACATATTTTGTGTATGACATGACTTGTATTTGTTGTAATACACACACATACAATATATATACATACATATGTGTGTATGATATACATACATGTGTACAAATATATACATATGTATAATTGTGTATTGGCATATAAATATTGACACACATATAATCACATGCATACATATACATAAAAATACACAATATAATATATATCTACACATTGTGTGTCTTTTAATGTGATGCTTGAAAAATATGAAAACAAAATACAAAATGATAAATCTTAAAAAACAAAATATGGTTCATTGCCTTAGTAAGGTCAAAATTGACCTCACCTGAAATCCTTGGTGACTTCATACTCCTTATATACCAGTTGCTTTGACCTCAACTTTCCCCTTTCCTTTGAATTATGTTTTCCTACAAAACATTGGAGAAACAATTGATAATTAACACTACATAAAGCAAATATAATCAAGAACTATGCATTTGTTACATTGTTAAACACATAGTTGTTTATGCTTGGATGAATTTTATATGAACTCTTTGGTCAAAGAAATAGTTACTTAGGCTTGGATGAATTTATGTTACTTCCCGATCAAATACTAGATGAAGAAAAAACTATGGCTTTGTATATGAAATTATGTCTAAGAGTATATGGCTTCATTCCTAAGTAAACAAGGCAATGATATTGCAGCTTACTCCATCCGTGCTAGTACCTAACTTCTAGTTCATAAAAAAATTCAAAATATCAACCACCTATCATAGTTAAACTTATTCTCCTTTTCATCAATGTTAAGATATTTTATTTTATTTTATTTTTTATCTGATGAAATGCACAATTCTAACTCATTTAGTTGGCGTGGAGTTGAAAAGTCAGATGCTTGGATCAACTCTTTATCTAAAACAATTTATTTATTATTCCTCCATTATATTTATTTACCCTAAATATTTATATGAAAAATAAAAAATAATAACAATTTTGATATTTTTACCAATTTTAATAATAAAATGATAAATTAGATTACCTAAAACTAAATGATACATTTTAACAAGTTTAATTTAAAGATACTAAAGGAAAATAAAATACCAATCACCAACATTCTATAATCAATGCTTTAAATAAATACAAGCATTTTAATAAAACATATAACATTGGAAAGGTATTCTTATAAATTTATAATCAATCTTTCCATACAAAATTAATTTAATTATGAAATCTTTTTTTATTGATTTTATTATTAAAAAAATACATTCAAAGAAAGATTTACATAATTAAAAATAAACCAATAATTGTAATAGACTATATATATTTTTTAAATATGAATTACTATAATTATATAAGTCAACTTGTACTTCAAAACCAATAAGATAACAGTATGTACAACAATTAAATAATACTATTTATAAATTAATACTATTTATAAATTAAATGCCAACTGTATTCCAACAAACATAATAAATAAAATTTATTATGACTTCATTTCCCATTTATAAAAAAATCAATTTCACACAACAAAAAATTTATTATGACTTCTTTTCCCATTTATAAAAAAAAAAAATTTCACACAATAAAGACTTTACAATTTAGGTAAACACAAAGTAACTATCATCTTTCTTTTCAAAAATAATTTACTGATTAAAATTATCTGTTGTCAAATGCACAATTAAGGAGACTTTACACTTTAAACACAAAGTAACTTTTATCTTTCTTTTCAACAATAATTTACTGATTAAAATTATATGTTGTCAAATGCACAATTGAGGAGACTTTACACTTTAAACACAAAGTAACTTTTATCTTTCTTTTCAAAAATAATTTACTGATTAAAATTATCTGTTGTCAAATGCACAATTGAAGAGTTCTGGTAAGTTTAAAGGGTAAATTTAGGGGGTAAGAAATGCCCAAAACCTCACAATTTTTTAAGCTAATATTAACAAAGGAGACATTCCTATATTTTCTACGGAGCATGTGATCAAGTATTTTAGTTAAAGATCATGGTAAATTTAGGGGCTATCATGAGGAAAACATTATTTTTGGAAAAGGACATGGCTGGATACAGGCTTATAGTTGGCAATAAAATTTCATGAGCCAGTGCTCAAATATTCTTCTTGCCTTTGGAAGGGCATTTCTTAAATAACTGCTACTCCTTATTTATGCTTGTCCCAAAAGAAAAAGATTATTGATGCGTCTCTAAATGTTGGGAAAAAATACCCATTAGTGAAGCTCCAAATGTGGGAAAATAATACCTACCAATAAGGTTGGAATGATGGAAAATAATACCCATAATGTGTGCTCGGAACATTAGAAAATCATATTACTACCAAGTAATGATGAGCCCATTTAGCGAAATAATGATCAAGAAATTCATCTTTAAAAACTTGTACTGCAACTAGTAATGAATTTTTCTAACTAAATAAAAACAGATAACAGCTGCATATTTCATTTAACAGCAGTAATGAATTTTTCTAACTAAATAAAAACAGATAACAGATAAACAGAGAAAATAAATGGATATTTTGGGTGCAATAAATTGTAGACGACACCATTGAAGGAAAGAAAACAATATTCCTTTGAAAATATGGTGTGGATACACACCTTTAAAAACACAAATTACTAAACTATAAAAATTGCATCCGATTTGTGCTTCCTATGCAGCTAGGAGTGAGCCCCTGTTTCTTCAAACCCTCGCCGTGCCCCATTGCGGCACCTTATGAGAATAAATTAGGTTTAATGTTGAACATGAATACATTTTAGGGTGTACAAGATTAGGGTTAGGCATTATCAATTTTAGATTTTAAGTGTATTAAATTTGGGGTAGTTATTAATAATATAGAGGAAAAATATAATGTGTTATTTTAGGGTGTACAAGATTAGGGTTAGGCATTATCAATTTTAGATTTTAGGTGTATTAAATTTGGGTTAGTTATTAACAACATAGAGGAAAAATATAATGTGTTAGGATAAAATTAAAACAAATATATGGAAATTTATGTTTTGTATAAGTTGTTTTATAAATAAAAATATGTTATTTATTCAACATAAATAATGTTATATTTATTGAATTATTGGTTCTTTTATATAAGATATAAAGTTAACATATAACAATAATAATGGTTATTAAAAAAATGTGATCATTTGGTAGTTATATAAGTTACATTTGAAATAGGAATATGAAATTTCCTAGTGACAAATGGTATTTTTATGTTCAATTATTGGGGATTTTATGATAAACTTTTGGTGGAATCTTCAAAAATTCATTTTAAAGACAATTTTTACTAGACGTGATGATGTGGCAAGTTACTTGATGAGTCACACCTCCAAACCTTAGTTGTAGATAGATAAGAGACCATAGTACATTTCTAAAAAAAACAGAGGTCCTATCATATTCCATGTAACGGCTATAAAATCACAAAGTTACCCCGTTCGACTATTGGCTCCTCTCCCCTATCTCCCTATGGTGGAGAATATATACGAGCAATATGTCAGTGCTGTCTTTTTCAGTCAAGTTCTCCATTAATATAGACAGACATTGACTGAAAAGGAAATGTTAATTGGTCTGCAAATCAACCTACAGCTGGGCAAGCCCACATGCTGTGCTTCCTTGATTTGATGTCAGAACGACTCAGATGCCCACCATAGAAAGCTACAAGGACACTCGGTACCACTTTTATCGTTTCAATTACAGTCCAAATTTCTGATCATATTATGTTCACCTTTAGTTGGCGTCGGTGGTGAGATGAATGGTCGGTTTGAGTCTTCCATTGTTATATATAATTAACATGTTCTTCCATTTACTCCCCAAAGCATTCTCTCTTCTCCAAGCTTCTCTTGTCTGGGTTGTTTGCCTTAGCTTGTAAACCAATTTCATTTGCTTTGTTTACCAATTCTTCAATGGCAAGGAGCAAGGAAAATCCCCAAGTCCTTATTGTGAAGCACATAATCAGAGTCCTCTGTAGGCTTGCCAGTTCCCATAAGGCAGATGGGTATGCTCTTTCTTCAAAGAGCACAAGGCATTTCAGCTCAAGAGATAAGTTCTTGAACAGATCGTGTGGTGGCCTCCCTGGTGATGTCCCTAAGGGACACTGTGCAGTTTATGTTGGTAGTGAACGATGTAGGTATATCATCGCCATTAAGTATTTGAATCATTCTCTGTTCAGGGAATTGCTGGATAAGGCCGAGGAAGAGTATGGGTTTGATCACCAGATGGGGCTTACAATTCCCTGTGAGGAGGTGGCTTTCCAGTATCTGACGTCCATGTTGGGATAAAGAGTGTAGCATTAAGAGATATGAAAGTAGATGAATTCATTGTTTGCCCTTCCTCAAGAGAAATAGGGCTCATTGTTTTCAAGTCTGAGGAGCACCATTGCAGCCAATGTTGCTTACATCTTATGAAGCAAAAGCGGGGGCTTAACAGGGAAACAGACCAGCCTGTGCATAGTTTTGGGCTGATGTCCGATTGAGGCCACCAGAAAGACATTGTTGTGCATAATCATAAGTCATTATAATGTATATTTTGTAAACAAGATCAAAAATCTAGCTCGTCATTGGACTGCATTTTTTTTGACACGCATTTTTTTCGACTCTCTCCTCTTAAGTTTCTGTTTGTGTCTCTCTTGTTATGGAAGCGGAAGCATAAACCCAGAAGATTAAAATATTGCAGCACAAATTAGTTGCACAGAAATAATACAGAGAATTAAATGAAAAACAGAACAACACATAAGAAGCTGATTTACGTGATAAAACCTTGACAAAACATCAAGGAAACATCCACAAGGCAAGGTATCGGTAATTTTATTGCTAGGAGAAAACAATTAGAAGCTTCACAGCTGCTGCTATCATAATTGCTCTTGCAATTTTATAAATCTCAACAACACCAAACTTACAATCACTCTTGCAATCTACAATTTAAAACTGCTCTTGCAATCTGCAATCCTCAACTCTTACTTTGCCTTCAAGGCAACCAAGATATATATAATATCTTCAAGATAACAATCATCACTTAACATAGAAAAAGAATTTGTTTTATTCCTTTAAAGCAATTAGAAATTTCCTTTTAAAAGGTAAAACTGTTTTCTTTCTAAAAACTGAGATATGATTTATTTTCTTGTTTTTTTTTGTTTTATCATTTTATTGTTGTCACAATCCAACAATCTCCACCTTGACAACAATTTCCCTGATACCTGTTCATGCCCACTCACAACCTTTTCTGCAATCCAAGAGAAGCCAAACTCCACCTCAACTTCTCTAATAATATCTTTAGCCATTCCACACTCATATGACCCAATTGCCATAAACAAGTAGGCTCATCAGATACTGCCATTGCTTTATTTAACTCAGTACTCCCTTTTAGCCTATAAAGGTTTCCAACTTTTGTAGCCTCCATGACAACTAAACTGCCCTTTGACACTTTCAATACTCCACCTTGACTAGGGAAGTTATAACCATCTGAATCCAAAACTCCTAGAGAAACTAAATTCTTTTTCAGTTCTGGTACATGTCTTACCCCTGTTGACATCTTTACAACACCATCAAACATTTTAATTTTAATGCTTCCAATCCCAACAGTCTTACAAGAAGTATTATTTCCCATAAGAACAACACCATCAATAGGTTGGTAAGTAGAAAACCAACTCCTATGTAGACACATGTGATTAGAGGCACCAAAATCAAACAACCATCCCTCATGATTTTGTAAGATATCACAAACAGACAAAACTTCATCAGCCATACCTGAACTTGTCTCAACAAAATTTGTTTCATTTTTGGATTCATTATTATTTTCTTTCCACTTCCAACAATCTTTCTTGAGATGTCTTGATTTACTGCAATACCAACATTTTCCTCTAGCCACCATTGCTTCTGGTGTGGAGATTTGTGTATTAGACATCCTCCGTACCTCTTCAGACAATAAAACCCCCACAACAGAATCAAATTCAAAGGTGTCAGTTGTGTTAAAGCTAATAGAAGTGACTAAGCAATTCCAGGATTCAGGCAATAAACACAATAGTGTAACCGCCTTGTCTTCCTCTTCAATTTTTACACCCATTCTAGTTAATTGACAAATAAGAGTATTGAAAACATTTAAATGATAGGCAATTCTTATACCTTCCCTCATTTGCAAACTATATAGTTGCCTCTTCAAGTAGATTCAATTCGTCAAGGATTTCGTCATGTAAAGACTCTCCATCTTGCTCCATAAGCCTGCAGTTGTTTCCTCTCCAGTAATATTGAAAAGAACCTCATCTGCCAAACACAACCAAATTCTGCTAAGAGCTATCATATCCAGATCTTCCCAGTCTTCATCAGACATATCTGAAGGTTTCTTTGACTTTCCTACCAATACCTTGTGCAATCCCTGTTGCACTAACAAATCATGCATCTTAAGCTTCCATAGCACAAAGCTATTTTTTCCATTAAATTTCTCCACTTCAAACCTTGCATTCAAAACCTTTGCCATTTGATGTTGCAAAACTCAACACCAAATCCTAATACAGATGCTGTAAAAATAATCACTCTGATACCACTAGTTATGGAAGCGGAAGCATAAACCCAGAAGATTAAAATATTGCAGCACAAATTAGTTGCAAAGAAATAATACAAAGAATTAAATGAAAAATAGAACAACACATAAGAAGCTTATTTACGTGGTAAAACCTTGACAAAACATCAAGGAAACATCCATAGGGCAAGGTATCGATAATTTTATTGCTAGGAGAAAACAATTACAAGCTTCACAACTGCTGCTATCATAATTGCTCTTGCAATTTTATAAATCTCAACAATTGCTCTTGCAATTTACAATAACACCAAACTTACAATCACTCTTGCAATCTACAATTTAAACTACTCTTGCAATCTGCAATCCTCAACTCTTACTTTGCCTTCAAGGCAACCAAGATATATATAATATCTTCAAGATAACAATCATCACTTAACATAGAAAAAAAATTTGTTTTATTCCTTTAAATCAATTAGAAATTTCCTTTTAAAAGATAAAACTATTTTCTTTCTAAAAACTGAGATATGATTTGTTTTCTTGTTTTTTTTTTTTGTTTTATTGTTTTATTGTTGTCACAATCCAACATCTCTATGGCCTTAACAATTCGGCCATCTTGCATAGAATAAGGTTTCCTATGCATCTTTGTCATGGATGGTTCTACTTAAACATTATCCATTTCAATGGTCAAACAATCAATAGCAATTTTACACCTCATCCACAACAATAAGTAGTAAATATTTATCTTATTTTTATTAGTCAAAATTGACTTTTAATTGTTGAAGTAGATGATGTTTAAAAACAGCCTGGATGGATATAGAAGAGTTTCCTGTTGGTGGATCTTAGCTGACAGAATTTTGTGCTGATCAAATTTTGTTTTTATGCTCTTAGCAACTTTACTATTACAGAGAATCATTTATTGAGGCTGCAGCTCTCTTTTTGGCAATTTATATGAATAATAATAGGAACATTTGTCAAATATTTAATATAATTTTATATCTAATTTATGTTTAAAAGTGGTAAAAAGTTATCTTATTCTTATTAACAAAAATTTACTTTTAATTATTAAGAGTTGTTGGATGTTTAAGAATAATTAAATATTAAATAAATTTATAATACATTTCATATTTTACAATAGTAGAAGGTAAGATTTGGCTAAAGTATTCTATGAATGTTTCTCCTAAGAGTGTAGGTTGTATAGAAACATCTAGTTCAAAATGCAATATTATATTGCAATACCAAGATGAATTTGTAAAATTGAAAAATTGCATACTTTGAAATGTGGCATAAGGATTTTGGGAAATTAAGGATGGAAATTGACAAAATAGCACTTGAAGTTTTATAAATGAATGCTTTTAAAATTGGGATTTGGAAGAAAATTATTATGTGATGCTTTGAATAAAGACATGATATGTCATAATAATTTTAGTTTTCGTCTACATCTAACCTTATTTTAGACATCATTCACTACATAAAAAAAGATTAAACCACATACATCAAATTACAATTTAAATGACACTTTGTAATGATTTGAGTGAAACAACCTAAACCTTTTTCACACCTAACCAAACATGCCACAATATCCCTATTTTAGATGTAGTAACATTAGCATTACAAAATTATCTATTACTAATCTACACCCTTTCCCATGTCAAAAGTGACATGAGCTCCTATATTACCCATTTTACACACAGACATAAGGTTTCTTGCCAAACCTAGTATATGTAGTACATCTATGAGTGTCCGTACTCTACCGTTCATGAAAGCAACTTTAACATTTCCCTGACCAACAATCTTCAAAGAGTTGTTGTCACCAAGAAATAGTTACCCTTTATCACTTTTGTTATACTCCAAACACCACTCCTTGTGTGATGTCATATGAAAAGAAGCACATGAATCAATCAACTAGGAATCATCACCAACAACATTAGTACACACAAAAGCATCACTACTATACTCATTAGTGTCAAAGGACTTATCAAAGAAGTCATCCTTCTTCTTGGACCTAAACTCCTTTATGTGACCCTTTTTGCTATAATTCTAACATTTTAATTTAGAGTTACCTAGAGACTTAGACCTATCATTACCCTTAGACTTCTTATCTCATATCTTCTTCTCACCTCTCTTCTCTTTTGAGCTCTCTCTTACCACAAGGGCATCAAACTATTTATCATCCATGGACCTTTTTCTAGTTTCTTCACTTTGCTAGTCATAGTTTCCAATTTAAGTATTGTATCATTACTACTTATAGACATTACAAGGTTATCCCATTAATTTGGTAAGGAACAAAGTAACACAATGCATTTATCCTCCTCTTCCATCTTGACTCTTATTGACTCAAGTTCACTCAATATCTTATTAAAATAATTCAAATGATTAGTACATGACCTCCCTCCCTCATTTTTAAAGAATTAACTTTTTCTCAAAACAAGATTATTAATCAAGCTATTAGATTGATATAACCTACCTATCTTCTTCCATAATGAATTTACTATCTACTCTTGAGACACATTCATTAACATACAATCTGATAGACAACCAAATAGTAATTTTGTCATTCTTATCTAGTTTTACCTAGTCTTCATTAGACATACTTGAGGGTTTAACCAAAGAAGATATCGTAGTCCATTGATCTCTTTCCACCAAGAAGATATAGTTTGAATGAATCTTTTCATGGGATATTGAGCCTAAATGGAAGCCCCTTGTGCCTCTACTTAATATTTAGATTTTTCTTAAATTATTGTAGTCTAACCTCTATGGCCTCCTTAGCAATTATCATTTGGATCTCCTTTTGAACCTCTTCTAGTTATCTTGACCTCATCAAAATTAAATTCCCTTTAAACAATCTTTCATTACCTATTCTCAATCAACTTTAATACCAAACTAATACATTGATGATAGAGATTAAACTTGTTGACCTTCTTTATCCCTCTACTATACAAAGTAACTTAGCATTACTCTAAAATGGGTCAACTGCATGGACATTAATTCACATGAACAAGTAATCACTATATGTTCCATTCTTCATGCTCATATAATCTATCAAAAATCATTACAACACCAATGTATTTCCTTTGCCAAATTTAGCTTTCATCATGGACATTGCACATAGAGGTTAACACAAACTAATTTGTTCCTAATCTAAGAAATGAGTGCCTATTTTATTCACAATTAGGAACAAATTACTTTTAATTCTTTTCCGAGGTTGAAAGGCAAAATTATCAAAACAACATTAGTTTACTATCTGAATTTACCATTTAGCATTGGTAACGTAAGACATTCACAAAACTAAATTGGAATTTAGAGGGCTTTCAGTGGACACACCTGCGTATGGTGGAGAATATACACGAGCAACATGTCATGTGCTGTCTTTCTCAATCAGGTTCTCCATTAATATAGACAGACATTCACTGAAAAAAAAAATGTTAATTGGTCTGCAAGTGAACCCACACCTGGGCAAGCCCACGCATGCTTTGCTTCCTTGATTTGATGTCAGAATGCCTAAGATGCCCACCATAGAAAGCAACAAGGACACTCGGTACCACTTTTATTGTTTCAACAACCGTCCCAAATTCTAATCATATTATGTTCACCTTTAGTTGGCGTCGGTGGTGGGATGAATGGTTGGTTTGAGTCTTCCATTGCTATATATGCTTAACATATTCTTCCCTTTACTCACAAAAGCATTCTCTCTTCTCCAAGCTTCCCTTATCTGGATTGTTCGCCTTAGCTTGTAAATCTATTCCATTTACCTTGTTTAACAATTCTGCAATGGCAAGGAGCAAGGGAAATCCCCAAGTCCTTATTGTGAAGCACATAATCAGAGTCCTCTGTAGGTTTGCCAGTTCCCGTAAGGCAGATGGGTATGGTCTTTCTTCAAAGAGCACAAGGCATTTCAGCTCAAGAGATGAGTTGTTGAACAGATCGTGTGGTGGCCTCCCTGGTGATGTCCCTAGGGGACACTGTGCAGTGTATGTTGGTAGCGAACGATCTAGGTATATCATCCCCACTAAGTATTTGAATTATTCTCTCTTCAGGGAATTGCTAGATAAGGCCGAGGAAGAGTATGGGTTTGATCACCGGATGGGACTTACAATTCCCTGTGAGGAGGTGGCTTTCCAGTATCTGACGTCCATGTTGGGGAAAAGGGTGTAGCATTAAGAGATATGAAAGTGGATGAACTCATTGTTTGCCCTTCCTCAACAGAAATAGGGCTTATTGTTTTCAGGTCTGAGGAGCACCATTGCAGCCAATGCACCATCCTGCCAAGATCTGGTTGAAGCAAAAGCAGGGTCTTGACAGGCGAACAGGCCAGCCTGTGCACAGTTTTGGGCTGATGTCCAATTGAGGCCACCAGAAAGACATTGTTGTGCATAATCATGAGTCATTATAATGTACATTTTTGTAAACAAGATTAAAAATCTAGCTCGTCAATGGACTGTATTTTATTTTGACACGCATTTTTTTCCACACTCTGCTGTTAAGTTTTTGTTTATGTCTCTCTATGGCTTTAACAATTTGGCCATCTTGCATAGATTTAGGTTTCCTGAGCATCTTTGTTAATTTTTATGTAGCTTGGACAGGTGTTCTAGTCTCGGGTGGTGATTACGAGGATGGAAACACAGCTGGATAATTATCTCCATACCTAGAAAATTGATTTCTCGAGAGACTTCTAGATATTAGGGTTTAGAGTCTAATTAATCCTAGCCGTTGATTGAAGATTAAATCATGGCCATTGGTTTTCAATGAGAGGATTATAAAAGAGGATCAATGGGCATTTGGAGAACACAGATCTGAGAAGTATTTGCAACAATAGTAAATAAATAAATTTGCAGCAATAGCAAATTTTTTGCAGTGAGAGCAAAGGGCACAGTGATAGCGTTGGAGAGCAGTGGAATTGCCGGAGAAGGAAAATATTGCCGGAGCAATTTCAGCAGGAACAATTGAGGGAAGGGAATTTACAGGAAAGAAATTTCCAGAGCTCTGCCAATAAGAGGCAAGCAATTTTGTATCTCTTGATTTTCTGTAGTTGAATAAAATTCATATCTGCTGACTGGTTTTCCCTTCGGGGTTTTTCCAGGGACAATTTGTCCAAAACATTGTGTTCATTTTATTTTTCTGTCTCCGTGATTTTTCCGTGAAATTGCAGCTGTGTTATTAATTAATATTTGTTGTAAATCAATTATTTTTCGGTAGCCAAATAATCTAACATAAGATAGAAAATTAATAATCAGTAGCTGCAATAGATTTTTCACATGGTATCAGAGCAGATCTGAGGGCAAAACAGGCACAGGGAGAAAGGAAAAAATAATAAATAAAAAAAATCTAGTGTTTATAAAACCCAGTTTGACCTCTTCAAAATTATTATTATTTTCTTTTGAGATGGCCTCAGCAGGTTTAAGAGATCAGGACAGATTGGATGGAGCCTCAAATTTTGGTGTCTGGAAAGCCAGAATTTCTTTATTGCTGGAAGAGAATGGTATCAAGGATTATGTGACCACTGTTGTACCTGTACCTACAGATGCAACACAGCTCTTAGCATATAAGAAGGAAGATGCCAAGGCGAGGAGGTTGATTCTTGACAGTGTTAAGGATCATATTGTTCTCCATATTGCAGAGTTAGATACAGCAAAGACGATGTGGGACGCCATTATGAATCTGTACCAGAATGCTACCCTTAACCGGAAGCTGATTCTCAGAGAAAAGTTAAGGAATACTCGGATGAATAAGGGAGAAGACGTCACAAGTTACCTCACCAGGCTTAGACTTGTCAAGGATGAATTGGCAGCTATTGGAGACAAACCAAAGGATGATGAGCTAGTACAGATAGCCCTGAATGGGTTTACTAAGCAGTGGGATGTCTTTGTTCAAGTTATTAATGGACGAGACACCTTACCGAGTTGGGATCAACTATGGAGTGACTTCACTCAGGAGGAGCTTAGACTAAGTCTTGTCAATGGAACCAATAGTAATAGTCAGAAAAGTGAGGTGGAACAGGAAAACGTTGCTCTAGTAGGAAAAGGGAAAGCGAAGAAGGGGTCTGGCAAAGGATCCAATCCAAAAAGTGAGAAGAAGAAGGACTTATCTAAGATCAAATGCTATGGCTGTCACGAGTTCGGCCACTATGTCAGTGATTGCCCACAAAGGAAGAAAAATGAAAAGAAAGGCAAAAAGCAGACGACAGCTTCAGCAAGTGTAGATGAGCTTTCTAGCAGAATGGAGGATGAGTTTGCACTCATAGCTTGCCTAACTAGCTCAACCTCACAGGGTGTTTGGTATATAGACAGTGGGGCGTCATTTCATATGACAGGAGTTAGGGAGTACTTCTCCAGCTACAAGGAGGAGGACATCAGATTCCAGATTCAGATGGGGAACAAGTCCAAGTGTAATCTAGTTGGGAGAGGGACTGTTCTATTTCAGAGGGAGAATGGCAAGCCTATTTCCATTCATGATGTGTTGTATGTGCCAGGCTTGGGCATGAATCTAATTTCCATATATGTCCTTCAGGATAAAGGCTACAATGTACTCTTTAGAGGGGCACATGTTTTAATCAAGCATAAGGATTGGAAATCACCCATAGCTATTGGAGTTAGGAGCAGCCGACTTTATAGGTTGCAGTTTGATACTCCTAAGGCACTAGTGAGTAGCAGTAATCCTAGAGATCAAGGAGAGCTATGGCATAGGAGGATGGGCCATATACATCATGGAGCACTTAAATTGCTTCGTGAGATAGTGACAGGTGTTCCAGACGTGAGCACAAAGCATGATGATGTATGTAAGGGATGTGTATTGGGGAAGTTTGTGAAAGCAGCTTTTCCAAGGAGTGACACCAGATCCAAGGGGGTTCTTGATCTAGTACATTTAGATATATGTGGACCAATGTCAACGAAGTCTCTCAGAGGATATGAGTATTTTGTTACTTTTATTGATGATTTCTCCAGGAAGACCTGGATATACTTCTTGAAGACTAAGGATGAGGTCTTCAGTCACTTCCAGGAGTTCAAAGCTCTTGTGGAGAATTCAACAGGCAGGAAGGTAAAGGTTCTTCGGTCAAACAATGGAGGCAAGTACAAAGAAAAAGAGTTCCAGGAGTTCTGTACCAGGGAAGGAATCAAGAGAGAGTGGATTGTTCCTTACAACCCACAGCAGAATGGGGTTGCTGAGAGGAAGAATCGTTCTATATCGGAGGCAGCAAGGGCTATGTTGTATGACCAAGATATGCCACGTTACTTATGGGCAGAGGCATGCAGTACAGCAGTATACATACAGAATAGGGTTCCACATAAGGTATTGGGCAAGATGACACCAGAGGAGTCATTCTCAGGGAAGAAGCTAGATGTCAGTCACTTCAGGATATTTGGGAGTTTGGCATTTTGTCACATTCCAGGGGCTACACGTTCCAAGTTAGATCAAACTGCAGAGAGAGGGTACTTTGTGGGGTACAGCGAGACCTCAAAGGCATATCAGATATTTATTCCAGGGACCAGGAGGATTATTGTCAGGCGTGATGTCAAATTCATGGAAGACAAGGCATATAGGAGGTCCAGAGATTTGCCAGCAGATGATCAGAATGAACAGCCAACAAAAGCCCCAAGGATTGTTCAACCAGAACAGGGGCAGTGAAGCACAAGTACAGTTACTAGTACAAGCACAGGCTCAGGTGCTGAGAGTTCGCAGAGTATGGAGCAACAGATACAACAAATCCAAGAGATGCATCAAGAAGATATGGAGTTTGATATTTCATCCTCTATAGTTGACAGGAGGAACCGTGAGGTTTAACAGACACATAAGGATACTCAGGAGTTTATGGGAGCTCCTAGGACAAGTAGTAGACAATGGAAACAACCAGCCAGGTATAATGACTATGTGGCATTGGTTAGTCAGTTGGTAGATAGCGAGCCTTCTAGCTATCAGGAGGTTGCATGGCAACAGGTGTGGCAAGATGCGATGGTTGAGGAATATACCTCAATAATATAGAATGATGTGTGGGAGGTTGTGCCTAGACCGACAGATAGGGCAGTGGTTGGATCACGCTAGATCTATAAGATTAAGCATGGTGCAGATGGTAGCATCGAAAAATACAAGGCAAGGTTTGTGGCCAAGGGGTTCTCTCAAAAGGAGGGAATAGACTATGAGGATACATTCGCTCCAGTGGCTAGGTATACTTCTATACGAGCCATAATCTCACTTGCAACACATATGGGATGGCAGATCCATCAAATGGATGTCAAGACGGCATTTCTTAATGGTGAATTGTTAGAAGAGGTATACATAGAACAACCAGAGGGCTTTGTAGCACACAGCAGCGAAACCCACGTGTACAGATTGAAGAAAGCTTTGTATGGACTCAAGCAGGCTCCCAGGGCGTGGTATGAGCGCATTGATAGATACTTGCAGGGAATAGGCTTTGTGAAGAGTGAGGCAGATGCTAACCTCTACTACTTGGTGGTTGGGGGTGAAATTCTCATTCTTGTTCTATATGTGGATGACTTGTTTTTAACAGGTTCACTGGGGCTTATAAAGGAGTGCAAGAGGGACCTTGCAGCAGAGTTCGAGATGAAGGATTTGGGGCTTATGCACTACTTTCTAGGCATGGAAGTGTGGCAGACAGATGGAGAGATTTTCCTTGGACAAGGGAAATACTGCATTGAAATTTTGAAGAGGTTTGAGATGTAAGATTGCAGAGCCATGTCTACACCTATGATCACGAATTGGAAGAAGGTAGACTCATCCAAAGAAAAAGATGTAGACCCCACCTTATACAGGATGTTGATTGGATCTCTCATGTATTTGGTCAACACTAGGCCAGATATATCCTTTGCAGTAAACTCTCTTAGTCAGTTCATGTTTGAGCCAAAGAGAGTGCATTGGATAGCGGCAAAGCATGTATTGCGGTATTTGTGTGGTACAATCGAGTATGGGATCAGATATGCTCGAGGTGATGGTATCAAGTTGATAGGCTATACTGATGCAGATTGGGCAGGTAGTATAGTGGACAGGAAAAGCACTTCAGGGTGCTGCTTTAGTTTGGGATCAGGAGTTGTCTCTTGGTACAGCAGAAAGCAAAAGTCCATGGCTCTGAGTTCTGCAGAAGCAGAATACATAGCAGCTAGCATGGCAACGTGTGAGGCTATATGGCTTCGGAAGTTGCTGGTAGCCTTGTTTGGTCAGAGGGTTGAGACTACAGTGATACACTGTGACAATCAGAGTTGCATTAAATTATCTGAGAATCCAGTGTTTCATGATAGGTCTAAGCATATAGACATCAGGTATCATTTTATTAGGGATTGTGTACAGCGGAGGATTGTTTAGCTACAGTATATACCTACAGATTAGCAGGTAGCAGACATTTTGACAAAGGCATTGGGGAAGGCAAAATTCATCTTCTTCAGAGATAAGTTGGGTGTTATGCAGAACACCTTCCTCGCTAAGAGGGAGTGTTAATTTTTATGTAGCTTGGACAGGTGTTCTAGTCTCGGGTGGTGATTACGAGGATGGAAACACAGCTGGATAATTATCTCCATACCTAGAAAATTGATTTCTCGAGAGACTTCTAGATATTATGGTTTAGAGTCTAATTAATCCTAGCCGTTGATTGAAGATTAAATCATGGCCATTGGTTTTCAATGAGAGGATTATAAAAGAGGATCAATGGGCATTTGGAGAACACAGATCTGAGAAGTATTTGCAGTGATAGCAAATAAATAAATTTGCAGCAATAGCAAATTGATTTGCAGTGAGAGCAAAGGGCGCAGTGATAGCGTTGGAGAGCAGTGGAATTGCCGGAGAAGGAAAATATTGCTGGAGCAATTTCAGCAGGAACAATTGAGGGAAGGGAATTTACAGGAAAGAAATTTCCAGAGCTCTGCCAGTAAGAGGCAAGCAATTTTGTATCTCTTGATTTTCTGCAGTTGAATAAAATTCATATTTGCTAACTGGTTTTCCCTTCGGGGTTTTTTTCAGGGACAATTTGTCTAAAACATTGTGTTCATTTTATTTTTCTATCTCCGTGATTTTTCCGTGAAATTGCAGCTGTGTTATTAATTAATATTTGTTGTAAATCAATTATTTTTCGGCAGCCAAATAATCTAACATAAGATAGGAAATTAATAATCAGTAGCTGCAATAGATTTTTCACAACTCTGCTGTTAAGTTTTTGTTTATGTCTCTCTATGGCTTTAACAATTCAACCATCTTGCATAGATTAAGGTTGCCCGAGCATCTTTGTCATGTATATGGGAGAGTTTCCTCTTTGGTGGATCTTAGCTGACCGAATTTTGTTTTTACGCTCTTAGCAACTTTACTATTATAGAGAATCATTTATTGAGGCTGCTACTCTCTTTCTGGCATTTTACACAAATAATAGTGTTAAATTTTCCAGATTAGATAAGCTGTTATGGTGATTATAGAACAACTCAGAATTGACTACCTGAATGTATATCTCTGTTTTACTCTTGTGATCGATAAATGGAATGGCTTCAGATTTGATTCACTGTATTTAGTGTGATGAATGCGCTGAGGATTGTCAAATTGAATGTTCCTGAATATATCTCTGTATGGAGCTAGATTAGAGAACCGTAATTAATCATCTATTTTGCCTTGCTTCGACTGATATATATTTTAAAAAAGGGCGCATATGTTGGAAGACTACGTCCTTCCAATATCGTGTCTCATCCATTTAATTAGAGGTGTGATTACTATTAGTTTAGGGCTGATGAGGTTAGAATTGGTGTAACCTCCCGAAGCTACAAAACATTAACACTCCCTCTTAGCTAGGGAGGTATAGCAAAGTCATCCTTGAGTCCTACTCAAGGGTATCATGTCTTGTCATGAACTCTCTCAACATGATGTCCACAATGGCTACATCCAATTGTGGAAAACACAACTCAGTCACAGAGATGTGTACTGTACAAGGGCTTTCACCTCATATTTCTCCGTCTTAGAGAAATATACGATACAAGGGCTTTCACCTTATATTTCTCCATCTGAGAGAAATATACAATACAAGGGCTCTCAATGATACTGTGACTCCCTCTTCACGAGAGCGTCATTCTCCACCACACCAAGTTTGTCTCGGAAGTATGTGAATTTTACTCTGGAAAGAGGCTTGGTGAGGATATCAGCCATCTGATCATCAGTGCAAATATACTTAAGTTGGATTGCTTTCCTCGGCACCATGTCTCTAATGTAATGATACTTGATCTCCACATGGTTTGTCCTATCATGAAATATAGGATTTACTAAGAGCTTTACATGGCTTTGGTTATCACAGTGAATTAATGTTGGCTCTACCATCTGACCAAACAATCCTACAAGGAGCTTTCGAAGCTATACTACTTTATGGGCTGCTACACATGCTGCAATAGATTCAACCTCTATTGTGCTTAGTGCCACAGAGGTCTGCTTCCTACTACACACAGAAATCATGGCAGATCCCAAACTGAAGCAACATCCAGAGGTGCTCTTCCTATCAGCTACACTCCCAGCCCAGTCACAATCAAAATAGCCTTGTAATCTTAGATCCCCACTAGAAGTATACCTCAAGCCATATTCCACAGTACCATGTAAGTATCTCAATATATGTTTTGCTGCAACTAGATGTATTTTTCTTGGCTCACACATAAACTAGCTAAGAGCACTCACTGCATAACAAATGTCTGGTCTGGTGTTGACTAGGAACATCAATGGTCCAATCAATTGTCTATACATGGTGGGATCTACCAAGTCTGAATCGGATGCTGAGTTACTCAACTTCTTCAAATTTGTCTCCATAGGTGTAGACATGGACTTACAGTCCATCATCCCAAATCTTCTCAGTATATCTATAGTGTATTTCCCTTGACTTAGAAAGATCTCATTAGGTCTTTGACATACTTCCAATCCCAGGAAGTAATGCATAAGGCCAAGGTCCTTCATCTCAAACTCGGAGGTTAACTCTTTCTTACATTTGACAATGAGGTTCTCTTCTCTAGTGAGAAATAGATCCTCAACATAAAGGACCAAGATCAAGACCTCACCATCAACTATCTTGAAATAAAGGTTAGAATCTGTATCATTCTTGGAGAAACCCAAACTCATCAAGTAACTATCAGTCCTTTCATACCATGTACAAGGTGCTTGTTTAAGACTGTACAAGGCCTTCTTCAATCTACATATATGAGACTCCTTCCCATGGATCACAAAACTGTCTAGCTACTCGATATACACTTCTTCCTCAATCACACCATTAAGAAATGCAGTCTTTACTTCCATTTGATGTAACTTCTAGCCCTTTGCAGAGGCAATAGCAATAATCATCCTAATGGAGGTGTGTCGAGCAACATGAGCAAATGTTTCCTCATAATCTATTCCCTCCTTCTGAGAGAATCCTCTTGTCATGAATATCGCTTTGTGTTTCTCAATGCTACCATCAGCTACATGTTTGATTTTGTAGAGCCATTTGGAAGTCACTTTTGACTTCCCTTTAGGTCTCGGAACAACATCCCATACATCATTTTTAATGATGGAATGATACTCTTCTATCTTTACATCTCTCCATACCTGTTGGTTAGATGCCTCCTCAAAACTGGAATGTTCAGAATCAATGATGTGACTCATAAATACCACATAATTTGAGAACTTTTGAGGTCTCTTGCTTTCTCTAAAAGTTCTTCAAGGAGCTACATATTTTTCCGCCTCGTGTATGGTTTGTCAAGCCCATAGAGGTGTTTTCTGAACTACGGCAATATCTCTAGGTCCATTAGTTGGTTGTATAGGATCAACTGGATCAATAGTCTCAGTTGATTCGTTGGACTCCCTTTGAATGTCAGGAGTATGATCAAAATCCATATCCTGTGAACTCTCCTGCTCCTCACTATCTATCTCCATGTAAGATCCTTTAGATCTTCTGAAGGCTACTTCTTCCTCGAAGGAGACATCCCTGCTGATCTCAATCTATTTCTGCCCTGGAATATATATTCTGTAAGCCTTTGAAGATTCACTATATCCCACAAATATACCCTTCTTGCCTGAAGGTTCTAGTTTTGATCTTTTGTCCTTGGGCACATGAATGTACACAGGGCAACCAAATATTCTCAGGTGACTAACCTCAGGCTTCACACCTGTGAAGGCCTCCTCTGGAGTCATGTTTCCCAATATCTGATAAGGGCTTCTGTTCTGAACATATACTGTGGTTCTGGAAGCTTCTACCCATAGAAAACTTTGTGAACTTTAACATCCTGAATCATATATATATATATATATCTTAATTAAGATGCTCTAGAGAATTTGGTAAAGATTCCAACTTCTTACACCCTTTGATTGCAAGTCTAGTTAAGGAAGACAAATTCCCAAGAGAGGGTGGCAATGTTGTCAAGAACTCACTCCCTATATCCAACTTGGTTAACTTGGTTAGTCAAGAGATGTTAGATGGAAGCTCCTTCAACTTGGTATCTATTAAATAGAGTTCCATTAAGGAAGCCACTTGTGGGAGGTGCAACTCTTCTAATTTCCTACACGTATCAAGATTCAAATACCTGAGCTTTGTCATGTTTTCCTGAATGTATAACTCCGATTTGATGATGAGCTCACCGCAACCCCCTAAAATAAGATATTCCAGGAGTGCCAACTTCTTAAAAGAATATGGCAAAGTCTTCAAATTGCTGCAACCAATCAAATTTAGGTGTTGCAGGATTGTCAACTTGCCGAAATTACTCGACAGGGATGACATATTTTTACATGATCTTATCTCTAGGTGCTCCAGCTATTGGAGATGAAAAAATTCTTCTGGCAAGCCACTCAATGAATCACAAGTGAAAATACTGTAATCTATTAATATCTTTTTCAATCTTTTGAGATGTCCTATTGACCTTGGAAATCCTCGCAATCTGTCGCATTCCTCAATAACCAACTCTCTTAGTTGCAAAGGAGCCTACAACAAATTTTGGATACAATTAACATAGGATAAATTTAAAAATATTTTCGAGTACCCTAATTTTCCAAGAGTTGAAGTTTGAAGCTCCATCAAGCCTATCTTCTACTTTGACACCGGTCACCATCTTGAGAAGTTGCCCTAAACAAGGATTTGTATTCCACACACTATTTTTGTTGGATCTAGGGCATACAACTGAGAGGGGGGGGGTGAATCAGTTGTATAAAACTTGCTCTTACTTTAAACACTTGATTGTTCTTTGTTAGTTAACAGCATATCAATTAACCATCTATGAAAGCATAATGCATAAACTCAGAGCAGATGAACATCAACACATTGAACACCAAGATTTTGACGTGGAAAACCCGGTTAAGGGAAAAACCACGGGGTGATTAACCCAAGAATTATTCTCTGTTAGAAGAATAAAGAAGAATGAATGGCACATGCCAATTAGGGCTCACTGCCCGAGCACACTGCTCACAAAGAGGCCCACTGCCTACAAGGAGACACACTATCTACAAAGTGATAAAAATCACAATCTTGAACTGGAGAATGACATCTCTACTATGTCCGGATCAGTTCCATTTAAGCCCAAAACCTCTGCTCTGTCTTTCGCACCTCTCTTCGCTATCCCACACTCATCCACTCCATACACACTTGAAATGAACTCACAAACCTTTATTTATACAAGACATCGACTTAGGAACAATCATCTAAGTCGGCAATCAACCATAAGAATATCCGCAAGATGAATAACACATCCGGTCGGCCACCACAAGAACATTCACAGGATGATCAACTCATCCGGTCGGCTAGTCTGAACAAGAACTTCATCCGGAAGAATATCTTCAATTCTGGGCTCTACTACCAATGCGGATCAACAACACAACCTCAACACGATCCAAAAACCTTCACAAGCCTGCCTGAATGACCGGATACATCTGCACTTCCTTTACTTACTGGAATCTCTTGTCTTCCTCATCTGGAACTTCAAGAACACAGTCTGTCGCCACTGTCATAATGCAAAAGGTACTTCCGGACCTCCAAATCATACACAAATCAGGATGACACATCACAAGGACATCCCAAACACTCCTTCTAATCTGCAGATTAGGATAATACAATTCCGGACCTCACCGGACCTTTCTGTGATCTTTGTCACCTCTGAACACTTGCCGGAACCGGTTCCATACCGACAGCCACAACTCCTTCAGATCTTCATGCGGACCTCTGAAATCTTAACTGAAGCATCTCAAGACTCATATCTACAGACCCTTTAATCTGCATCCTCCGGTTCTCATCCTTTACAGTACATTTGCCTTCTTCTCATCACTGTTCTTCACTCTTCCTGACTGAGGCTAATTTTCTCAATATCCTCAGCACACTGCTCATCCAATCCGTCTTGTCAATGCAATATGAGTATGTTGACATCAATGACAACACTGGTTTACCTCATACTTGCAACAATCTCCCCCTTTGTCATTGATGGCAACATATGATGTGAAAAACCATCAAGACAAGAACTTCTCCTTTCTGTCACAGCTCCCCCTATCAGCGACATGTCTTCTCCCCATTTACTGCTCCCCCTTTGATCATCAGCTACTTGTTTTTCACATGTCTTCTCTCCCCCTTTGACATCAATGGCAAAGGGCTCATACTTGCAATTCTCATACATCAGAATCATACCAGCTGCTCCCCCTTAGTTGCAGCTCCCCATCATCAATCTGGATCACAAGATATGACTGTGATATCCACCGGACTGATGCACATCAGTGCATCCTAGTTCATCACCGGAGGGGCCATGACCCCTAACTTCTCCCGGAGATATTCAAAAGAGTCCTTGGGAAGAGGTTTAGTAAAGATATCTGCAATCTGATCCTTGGAGGGAACATACTCCAATCTGACTTCTTCCTTGTTCACTTGTTCTCTCAAGAAGTGAAACTTGATAGATATGTGCTTAGTCTTAGAATGCAATACCGGATTCTTAGAAATATTAATTGCACTTGAATTATCACAGAAAATTGTGATAGGCTCCTCATATTCAACTTTAATGTCTCTTAGCATCTGCGTCATCCATAAGATTTGAGTGCAACTACCTGCTGCTGCAATGTATTCTACTTTAGTTGTAGACAAAGATATTACATCTTGTTTCTTGCTTAACCAAGAAACCAATCTCTTCCCCAAAAAGAATGCTCCACCACTAGTGCTCTTCCAGTCATCCACATCTCCTGCCCAATCTGCATCTGTGTAAGCATGAAGAGAGAAATCCGGATCTCTAGGGTACCATAGACCATACTCAACTGTTCCTTTCAAGTACCTAAAAATTCTTTTGATTGCCATAACATGAGATTCTCTAGGATCAGCCTGGAATCTTGCCACAAGACCAACAGCCTGCATTATATCTGGGCTAGTTTGAGTGAGATACAACAATCCACCAATCATTGATCTATACTTTGTCTGATCTGCCTTTGGAGAATCATCATCTTTGCTTAACTTACATCCGGTTGCCATAGGAGTGTTCATTGGCTTTGAGTCTTCCATACCAAATTTCCTCAACAATTCTTTCACATATTTGGTCTGAGAAATGAAGATCCCTTCTTTTGTTTGAGTAATTTGCAGACCCAAGAAGAAATTCATTTCACCAAGCATAGACATTTCAAACTCACTTTTCATCTGATTTGCAAAAGTTTTGCACATACTATCTCTTCCTCCAAAAATGATATCATCCACAAACACTTCAACAATCAAAATGTTTTCATGATCAATTTTGAAATATAAGTTACTGTCAGCAGTACCTTTGTTGAATCCAATCTGCACAAGATGCTTATCCAACCTTTCATACCATGCTCTTGGGGCTTGCTTCAATCCATACAAAGCTTTCTTCAACTTGCAGACCATATCATCATTATCAAACAATTGAAATCCATCCGGTTGTTCAATGTAGACTTCTTCTTCCAGATCACCATTTAGGAAGGCAGACTTGACATCCATCTGATATACCTTGAAGTCTTTGAAGGCAGCAAATGCAAGAAGTAATCTGACTGCTTCAATTCTTGCCACCGGAGCAAAAGTCTCTTCAAAGTCAATTCCTTCTATTTGAGAGTAGCCTTTGCAGACCAATCTAGCTTTGTTTCTGATTACTTCACCAGCTTCATTTAGTTTGTTCCGGAAGACCCACTTGGTTCCAATTACATTCCTGTCTCTAGGTCTGGGAACAAGATCCCAAGTATGATTTTTCTCAATTTGCATCAATTCATCTTCCATTGCTTTGGTCCAGTTTTCATCATTGCAGGCTTCATTTATTGTTTTAGGTTCAATCTTTGAAATCAGACAACATTCATCCTGATTTTGAGCAACATTCCTTCTAGTTTGTACACCTTTGCTTCTGTCACCTATGATCTGATCTTCAGAGTGGTTCAGTCTTACATACCTTGGAATTTTGGGAGTATCCTGCACTGCTGCTTCTTGATCAGGCTCATTCAAACCTATCTCTTCTTCCTGATTTACCGGATCAGGCTGACTCTATCTCACCGGAGAGGATTGAGTTCCTTGAACACTGTCTTGGTCATCTTCATCAAACTCATAAAATCTTGAAGGCTTCTCAATTCCTTCATCAACTTTCACATTGGTGCTTTCTATCATCTTCCTCAATCTCTTATTGTAACACCGGTATGCTTTGCTTTGAGTGGAGTAACCCAAGAAAATTCCTTCATCACTTCTAGCATCAAACTTTCCTAGATCTTCATCTCTTTTAATATAACACTTGCTACCAAATACTCTGAAATATTTCACAGTAGGAGTGATGCCAAACCAGAGTTCATAGGGGGTCTTACCGGTGTTGTTTCTGATTTGAACTCGATTGAGAGTGTAGACTGCAGTGCTGATAGCTTCTTTCCAAAACATTTGAGGAACATTTGCTTTCAACATCATTGTCCTGGCAGCTTCCTGGATGGTCCGGTTCTTTCTCTCAACTACTCCATTCTGCTGTGGAGTCCTAGGAGCAGACAACTGTCTCCTTATACCCTGCTTCTCACAAAAGTCAATGAACTCACCAGATGTAAATTCACCACCTCTATCAGACCTTAGACACTTTAGTTTCAATCCGGTTTGATTCTCTACCATAGCTTTGAAGATTTTGAACTTCTCAAATGCTTCTGATTTTTCTTTTAGAAAGGTAACCCACATCATCCGGGAATGATCATCAATTAACAACATGAAATATCTATCACCTTGCAGACTCTTGATTCTTGTCGGACCATAGAGATCAGTATGTACTAATTCCAACAATCCGGTAGAAGACTGATCTTGGCTTTTGAAAGAGACTCTGCTTTGTTTACCTAGCTGACATTCTTTGCACAAACTATTTGTAGGTTTCATCAATTTTGGAAGATCTCTTACAGCCTGAGTATTGCTTAGCTTGATGATGTTATCAAAATTTACATGACACATTCTTCTATGCCATAACCAACTCTGATCAATTTGAACAAACAAACAACTTTTATTTGAACCAACCAGATGAAAGATATTACCTTTTGTCTGAGTACCGGATGCAATTTCAGTTCCGGAGCTTGTAAAGGTTCTGCATTTTCCATTCTTGAACCGGAGATCATAGCCTTTGTCCACTAACTGACCAACACTGAGAAGATTGTGCTTCAATCCTTCAACATATAGTACGTTACCTGTTTTGCTCTTTCCATCAAAGGAAATAGTTCCCCTGCTTCTGATTCTGCCAGCAGAATTGTCACCAAACTTTACCATTCCTCCTTCATACCTTTCCAAATTCAAGAACTTATTCTTGTCACCAGTCATATGGTGAGAACATCCACTGTCAATAACCCAATCATCCTTTTCTTCCACTTGAGCAGCCAAAGCTTTTTCAACAACTTTGTGATTGACAGATTCAAAGAGTATTGAATCTTCTTCCTTGATGGCAATAAACACCCACTCATTTCCGGATTTGCTTCCTAGTTCTGATTCATCATCTGTTACTCCTTCATTGTCATCTTCTTCATGAACATAATAGCAATTCTTTTGAAACCTTTGTCTATTAGTATTAGACCTTGCAGATCTTTCCGGACATCTTGAAGCAAAATGACCAATCTTATTGCAGTTGAAACACTTAAAGGGTAGTTTTCCTTCATACTTACCGGATCCTCTTGGCAGTCTCTTTGCAATGAGGGCTTCAAGTTGAGCTATTTCTGCTTCTTCTTCTTCCATGTCTCTTCTTGCTTGATCATACCATGACATTTTCCTTGATGAGTTTTCTCCTGGATCAAATCTCTGTTTGCCTTTCACATAGGCACTGGCTTTGAAAGCAGATTCAGTCTGGGGAGGATCATCTCCAAACTCGGTCATTTCAAATGCAGCTAGTTTGCCAGCTAGTTGTTCTCTTGTGACAGTTGTGTGGGCTCTGAATTCATCAATGGCAGCAACCTTGATTTTGTAGGCAGCAGGAAGGGATCTTAGGATTTTGCAGACAATCTCATTTTCATCTAGAGTTCCACCAGCATTTCTAATTCCACATACCAGCTCATTCACTCTTGGCATAAAGGTAGTGATGTTTTCATCATCTCTCATCTTCAATCTTTCAAATTTCCCTTTCAGACTTTGCAACCTTGCACTTTTGACAAACTCATCTCCTTCATACAGAAGTTCCAGTTTAGTCAGGATCTCATATGCAGTTGGTAGGTCAATAACATTTGAGAGATCTAAATCATTCGATGCACTTAGTAGGGCTTCCTTGGTTCGCAGATTATTTTCAGCATCTGTAATCTCATTCAGAGTTGTCGGACCACCTTGTGGAGGTACATATGGTTTTGAGACCATAGCCAAGTATGCTTTTCCCATACATTCCAAGTGACACTTCATGCGACCTTTCCAGAGAGTGAAGTTGGTTCCATCGAACTTCGGACTATCCTTCTTGTATGACGACATCCTGGATCTCCTCAAGCGGTTAAGCTCCTTTCAGAGGAACGTGGCTCTGATACCAATTGTTGGATCTAGGGCATACAACTTAGAGGGGGGGGGTGAATCAGTTGTATAAAACTTGCTCTTACTTTAAACACTTGATTGTTCTTTGTTAGTTAACAGCATATCAATTAACCATCTATGAAAGCATAATGCATAAACTCAGAGCAGATGAACATCAACACATTGAACACCAAGATTTTGATGTGGAAAACCCGGTTAAGGGAAAAACCACGGGGTGATTAACCCAAGAATTATTCTCTGTTAGAAGAATAAAGAAGAATGAATGGCACATGCCAATTAGGGCTCACTGCCCGAGCACACTGCTCACAAAGAGGCCCACTGCCTACAAGGAGACACACTATCTACAAAGTGATAAAAATCACAATCTTGAACTGGAGAATGACATCTCTACTATGTCCGGATCAGTTCCATTTAAGCCCAAAACCTCTGCTCTGTCTTTCGCACCTCTCTTCGCTATCCCACACTCATCCACTCCATACACACTCGAAATGAACTCACAAACCTTTATTTATACAAGACATCGACTTAGGAACAATCATCTAAGTCGGCAATCAACCATAAGAATATCCGCAAGATGAATAACACATCCGGTCGGCCACCACAAGAACATTCACAAGATGATCAACTCATCCGGTCGGCTAGTCTGAACAAGAACTTCATCCGGAAGAATATCTTCAATTCCGGGCTCTACTACCAATGTGGATCAACAACACAACCTCAACACGATCCAAAAACCTTCACAAGCCTGCCTGAACAACCGGATCCATCCACACTTCCTTTACTTACTGGAATCTCTTGTCTTCCTCATCCGGAACTTCAAGAACACAGTCTGTCGCCACTGTCATAATGCAAAAGGTACTTCCGGACCTCCAAATCATACACAAATCAGGATGACACATCACAAGGACATCTCAAACACTCCTTCCAATCTGCAGATTAGGATAATACAATTCCAGACCTCACCAGACCTTTCTGTGATCCTTTGTCACCTCTGAACACTTGCCGGAACCGGTTCCATACCGACAGCCACAACTCCTTCAGATCTTCATGCGGACCTCTGAAATCTTAACTGAAGCATCTCAAGACTCATATCTACAGACCCTTTAATCCGCATCCTCCGGTTCTCATCCTATACAGTACATTTGCCTTCTTCTCATCACTGTTCTTCACTGTTCCTGACTGAGGCTAATTTTCTCAATATCCTCAGCACACTGCTCATCCAATCCGTCTTGTCAATGCAATATGAGTATGTTGACATCAATGACAACACTGGTTTACCTCATACTTGCAACAATTTTAGCCAAATCTGATCAAATTTTCCTAAACCTGCTCTGATACCATGTTAAATTTTCTGGATTAGATATGTTGTTATGGTGATTATGGAACAACTCATAATTGACTGCCTGAATGTATATCTCTATTTTACTCCTGTGATTGATAAATGGAATGGCTTTAGATTTGATTCACTGTATTTACTGTGATGAATGCGTTGAGGATTGCCAAATTGAATGTTCCTGAATATATCTCTGTATGGAGGTAGATTAGAGAACCATAATTAATCATCTATTCTTCCTTGCTTCGATTGATATATATTTTAGAAAGGGCACATATGCTGGAAGATTACGTCCTTCCAATATCGTGTCTCATCCATTTAATTAGAGGTGTGATTACTATTAGTTTAGAGCCGGTGAGGTTAGAATTGGTGTAACCTCCCGAAGCTACAAAACATTAACAAATAGGAACATATGTCAAATATTTAATATAATTTTATATTTAGTTTATGTTTAAAAGTGGTAAATAGTTGTCTTATTCTTATTAACAAAATTTTACTTTTAATTATTAAAAACCGTTGGATGTTAAATAAATTTATAGAGGTTCTTGCTCTTGTGGCTCCCAGCCTCCAGATTCCAGAGATGGTGCAGCCCGCAATAGATGGACTCAGCCTTCCAGGCCACCTTCTACCTCCTTTCATGGGCGTGGTCTTCTTGGATGGCTTGATTTTGGCAAGTTTCTTCACCTAGAGTTGGTCATTTCTCTAGTCCATGCTCACCAACCCTCAAATGATGCCCCTGAAGAGGATGATGCTCTCACCGATTGGGAGCCTATTGATGATTTAGTCCCAAGGGATGTTTGGAAGCTAGATGATAAAGATTCTCCTTCTTCTAGCATTGCTTTAGCTTTTTAGCTATGTTTGGCCTTGGCCCTTTTTAATTCTGATCTTTGTTTTGGAATCTATCTCATTTAGACTATGTGGGTGTGCCTCTCTACCACCCTCCTCTTTTTTTTTAATATTGTACTATTACTTTTTCCTTAATACAAAGTTTAATAGGAAGTATTCATAAAAAGATAAAAAAGTATAGGTTGTATGAAAATATCTCTTCGAAATGTAACATTACCACAATACCAAGATGAGTTTGTAAAATTGAAAAATTGCATACTTTAAAATGTGGCATAAGGATTTTGAGAAATTAAGGATGTCCAAATTGACAAAATAGCACTTGAACTTTTGTAAACGAGTGCTTTTAAAATTGAGATTTTGATGAAAATTATCATGTGATGCTTTGAATAAAGACATGGTATTTCATAATAATTTTAGTTTTTGTGTACATCTAACCTTATTTTAGAAATCATTCACTACATAAAAAAGATTAAGCCACATACATCAAATTACAATTATAATTTAAACAACACTTTGTAATAATTAAAGAGTAAAAAAAAACCTAAACCATGTAGGCTTTCACACTATATGATAGACAATTGCATTGGAGGAGATTGTTGATAACTGAGAGGGGGGGGGTGAATCAGTTATCCTAATTGTTTCCTTAATTGAACTTTCCTTTTAATTGATGCAGCATAAAATCAAACATAAAACATTAATCATAAAACAAGAAACACATGACACAGTATTTTTGACGTGGAAACCCTGTTAAGGGAGAAAACCACGGGGTGATTAACCCAAAATTATTCTCTGTTAGAAGAATAGGAAATTACAAAGATGGCACTTGCCAATTAGGGCTCACTGCCCGAGCACACTGCTCACAAGAGGCCCACTGCCTACAAGAAGACACACTGTCTACAAAGTGATGAGAATCACAGTCTTGAACTGATTGGAAGCATCTGCATATGCTGGAGTTCAGTTCCGGTTAGGCTCAGTACACTGATCTGCTGCACTTCATCTTTCCTCTGTTCTTTATTCTGCTATCTTTCACATACCGGATCCTTTTTGCTATCTCTGCTCTTTCTCTGGACTTATTCGCATTTATCTCCACACTAACACACATTTCACAACTAAATCCATCCTCTATATATATCCGCACAAGTAATTTCATCACCTTTCTAGTCGGCATCCGGAACAGTCTAGTTTCTTACAAACTCTCATTCTGTCGGCTGAATCCTTCCTCACCAAGCAATGCGGATCAAGCATATACTTGTAGATATCATTAATCATGTCGGCCAAACATGATTCATGCCTTCACAACTTCTGTCATCAACAGTAACCCATCCGGAAAGCAGTCTGATACTCTGTCAGTCAGTTCTTCCTCTGTTTTCACTGTCTCTCAGGAATCCGGTACTCAACCATTCATATCTTTTTCCTTGTCCATCACCGGAGGCTAAATCCTTGGAATATACCACTCAAGGTAGTCCTCTTGACTTCCCCAAATCCGCACTGCACCAAGACACTTCCTCTGAGAGGTCCGGACCAATCTGTCGGATCTTGCCACATGCTCTGTTCTTCTTCACCGGACCACAACATTCTTTATTCTGACTTCCGGTAGAGACATATCATGTCTTGCGGATATGTGGGATGACCTTTGTTGCCATCAATGACAACAACCATGAATCCATATAGTGTCTCTTGCCAACAATCTCCCCCTTTGGCATTGATGGCAACACTTAGTGAAAAATGACTAAGTGTTTTCACTGTGCTCCCCCTTTGCTGATGCTCTGTCTTTATATACAATTTCCGGAACTCCCCCTTAGTTGGATTTCTCATTTTTCACTGCTCCTCACTCCCCCTTTGACATCAATGGCAAAGGGTAGGGTCCGCATATCAAAATTTTCAAAAATTTCTTATACTTAGCCGCATATTTACATACTCACATATATTGAAGAATGTCTGCAAAGGATGTCTGTAATTGAATCATTTCGGTAGCCCAACTTTGCTTCATTCTGTCCAAAATTGAAATGTGACCACTTAACAAAAATGCAAACGCTTCTGCCCGCTTGAGATCTGTCGGATCTTTTGTTTGGGCGGTGGTCCTAGCATCACTGATGGCCTCATGCATGGTTTCCAACTTAGGGATTATAATCCTTCTAAGTTCTCCCATCCGGTTGGTGATGTTCTTCCTTTCCTTCTCAAGATTCTTTATTTCGTTCAAGACTGCAATAGTCTGACATTCTTGATTTATTATAGAGGAAGAGAGAGGATCAAAACTTTGAGATAAGCTTTGTAGCTTATCCTGTTCCTCTTTTATTTTCTTGTCAAATGCTGCTGTTGCCTTTGACCAGGATATACAAAATTTATAGATATCACCGCCATCCTTAAGAGCATTCTCTAAGCTCTTTATTCCAATGCTTACAATCTTCCTATCTTTAGAAATTAATTCTAATATTTCAGAAAATCTCTTATCCAAAAATTCCTTCCGGACCTTTTCTTCAGCTGATTTTTCTAAAGAATCAAAATGTGTATCAACACTGCTGACTAAGGTTTTTAGATTACCAGAAGTGGAGGCTGTCGGATCTATCTGGATTGATGGCATGATCTTTACAAGTATTCCGGAAGCAGCCTCTATCAACTTACAGTCTTCCATATGAGACTTCAGGAGCTTTTCATTTGCCTTGGCATTTGCAAATGAAGCTATCTTCATTGTTTGTACCGGAGAGAGAGAGTCAAAATCAAATGGGCCTTTTAGAAGCTCCGGTTCATCAATCTCTAAAGTTTCTTTACTCAAAAATTGTTGAACAGTTTGTGCAGTGTCTCTTGCCGGAGACAGATGTTTCTTTTCTTCTGCAGTCTTAGAACTGTCAACCTCTTTGTCTTTCACCACTGCTTCCTTCTCCTGTAGTTGCTCTTCTTCTTTGGATCCGGAGACTGTAGGGGAAACCGGAGGAGAGATGCTAACTTGTTCATGGGCCACTTCTTCTTGAGCAGAGGGTCCCAAGTCCTCACTTGTCTGTTCAGGGCTCACTTCTTCCGGAACAGAAGATTCCAAATCAGCAGCTGTTTCTGCACCTAAGTCCTCTACAACAGGAAGATTGAACCTTTTGAAGGCCTTCCGGAGGATCTCTTCTGTTTCTTGGGCCACTTTGTCAGTCTCACCAAGCATGAGTTGATTCATCCTGGCTTTTCTTCTGAACTCATCTTTACAGTCCTTGAAGATAATGTTCATTGTCTTGGGATCAATTTGAGGATATAGCTGAATAGCTATCTGCTCCCGGATCTCAAGATCTTTAGCATGAGCATTATTCTTTCTTACTTCCATTTCCTTCTCTAGGCTTTTAGGAATGAGAGATATGATCTCAATGAAAGCCTTATTGTATATGTTCAGATATTTAACTGTGGCTTCCTGCAGAGTCTTTTGGTCTGCCTCACTGAAGTCATCATAGGATTCAGTCATTGGTTGAAGGTTTCCATCCACCGTGACCGACTTGATTATGCTCTCTAGAGACAGAGTGGGCTTCTCAACAGATACCTCTGCCATTTCATCCTTGTCTTGGCCTGTGGAGGGCTTACCGGATCCTTTCTTCTTCTGTTTCTTTACTTCTCTTACTCCCTCATCTGATTCTGTTTCCTCTTCATCCTTTTGGCTTCCATAAGCCCTTGTGGCTTTTGTCTTGGATCTCTTTCCGGATGCCTGAACTTCCAGTTTTGAACTTTTGGTTGAGGGAGGTGCAGATCTCTTTGTTGATCTGGTCCGGGTGGGAGCTCCAACCGGAGCACTTTCTTTGCTTTTCTCTTCTTCCTCGGCCTTCCTCCTCTTTTCCCGGCTGGCATCAAGTGCCTCCTTTGAGATACCTAGGCCTTGAGCAATGTGCTCTACTTCTTTTCTTACCTTTCTTTTAATCTCAGGTTCCCTGAGTTCTACATGTATTTTTACACTCAGCTCCTCAAAGGTTCCAAACCTTTCTGCCTTAGGATCTTTGGGCTGACTTAGCATGTGTTGAACATGCAGCTCCACTATCTGTTCATCAACTTCATACCCCATGGGCATGATCCAGACAGTCCTTGGCTGTACTGCCTCCATTAGGCACTGATCAGTGTCAACCATAAAGCACACTGAGTCCTTGTATTTCTCAATGAGAGACTGGGGAATTCTCTCTCTTGCTTGCATCATGCTCTGAAAGTTTTTGAAGTATCCCCATAGAGCTGAATTTCTCGCTTTTGCATCCCCAAGTCCATGCAAGTAGTCTCTTATCTGGACTGCAACAGGTTTGTCATTCTGCCATACCCATCCACTTGTTCCGGGTAGCTCATTCATGAAGTAGAAGAATAGACATACAATCAGAGTACCATACTTAAAGGAATTCTTCTTATCCTTCTTGATTTTCTGTATATTTTCCATTAATTGGCTTAGCAGTAGTTCGCAGAGATCATACTCTGCATTCTTTCTTAGCATCTCATAGGCAGTGTATACTGCAGTTCCGGATACAGAATTCTCCCTGCTGGAGTGGTAGATCTTGTATCCTATTATCATTGATGCATATTTGATATCCGGATCGGAGATGTCTTCAATGGTCATTGACCTTTTGTCAAATTTTGATCCGGTGGCCTCAGTTACAATGTTGTTCTTGACAGATTTGAGGATAGGTACTCCTCCGGAAGAGTATAGGCCAGTTACTGCTCTAATTGCCTCTTTTGTGATCTTGCAGGGTCTATCTAGCCATAGAAAGTTGTCATGCATCCTGCTCAGCACATACCGGACCCATTCATCCTCTTCAAAACAGGGGAAATGAATAAATTGCTCAAATTGTTTCTTCTGAATATCCTTATACTCTGGTTTAAGCTCAAAAGCATTGTCAATCAGCTGCTTGTGATAGAGGTCTCTTAATTTGAATTCCCCAAATTCCTCAATGTTTGCATGTATGTAAACCCTAATGTCTTCGGTGTGTAAAACTCCGTGAGGAACACTAGAGAAGGCTCCTAGTGGGTCTACCTCCAATGATTTGTAGGGATGTTTCTTGAATGAGGGGCGAGGTCTATCAGAGATCTTAACTATGTTTGGAGTAGCCATTCTTCAAGGATTTGCAGTGAGGTAATGAAAAACGGAGAATACCTTATGCGCCTTCGGTTTGCACGGAGTGGTTGGATTGATTTCTTTATCCAATAGCTTTGGCAGGAGATCCTTGGTGTGCTTGAAGAACCTTGTTGCAGAGCTCCACTTTTCGCTTCTTCTCGAGTGCAGAATGAGCAAATGACCTTTGAGAAATCCCTTAAATTGCTCCGCGAACCCTAATACCTGTCTGCAATAAATGCTTCACCTACATCATTCCGGTTTGCCTTGTCTGAATAGCTTGGAGTATCCCGGATTAGTCCTGATCTGTGGATATCATCCGGATCTTTCAATCATGAATAAATCGAGGTAGCATATTACAAGATCATCTCAAACACTCTGTCCAATCCGCAGAACAAGATAGTGCATTTCTGGATCTTTCCGGACCTTTTTGTAATCCTTTATCATACCGGAGCATCTCCCTGAACAGGTCTTATTTGATCGATCATAGCTTCTTCATAACTCCATGCGGACCTCTGAAAACTTGACTGAAGTATCTCAAGACTCATATCTACAAACCCTTTGATCCGCATCTTGTGCCACATCCGGCACCACTTGTTTGGCTGGGGGAACAAGATTTTCTTTGAGTCTCCCCCTGAGCCTGAGCTTACTTTTTAATTTCTGGAAGAAATATCAGCACCAGAGTCTGGTGCGGATCCAACCTCTACATTCTCTGAACTTTTCTTTACCCAAATCTTGCTCATCTGATTCCTAACCTCATCCGCATTCATCTTTTGTTTACCCTTGTCTTGATTCTGATTATACACCGGACCTCTCTTGTCCTGATTCTTGTTTCTGCAGACTTTAGCATTATGACCGGACCTATTGCAGATTTGGCAAATAACATTTCTTTGCATATTTGACTGATATCCTCTTGATCTGCATTGATTAGCCCTATGACCTATTCTATTGCATGTGAAGCATCTACCTTTGAATGATTTGTTTACTTGCATAATTCTGCATTCATGGGATTTGTGTCCATACCTTTTGCAGTTGAAGCACTGTCTGGAGAAGGATGAATTATTCTGATTCATTCTCATTCTGCACTGATTAGCTTTGTGACCAAAGTGGTTGCAGCTGTGGCAGTATCCATTGAAGGATGGATATCTTTGAGCATTTGGCTGTCTTACCGGAGGTCTTCTAGGCCTGCTCCTTGGATTTTCTGATCCAAGATTCTTCTGACCGGATCCGGAGCTTTCTCCTTTCTCATATCCCAAGCCATACTTGTCATCTGTCCTCTTTTGACTTCCAAGAAGAACTTCAAGTTGAGCAGAACTTATCTTGAATTTCTCTTTATATTCATTTGCTGTTTGAAGGTCTCTTTTGAGAGAGGTAATTTGATCCTCAAGTTTTCCTTCATTATCTTTGGCATCTTCAAGATCAGATTCAAGATGTCTGATAATCCTGTCCATCTGGTGGCATTCTTCTGATTTTTCTTTAAGAGATTGTCTTAGATTGTCTTCAGCCTTTCTTTTTTCTTCAATCTCTTGAGTAAACTTTATAGTTCCTGATTCCATTTCATGTCTTAACATAATGACTTCTTTTGATAACTTTTCACTTAACTTGGTTTGCTCAGTCAATTCTTCATTTGTATTGCTTTCTTCACTTTGTCTTGCCAACTGTTGAAGCAGCTCCTTTCTCTTTTTCATAGAGAGACTTAATTTGTCTTTTAATTCTCTCATGAATTCATCAGCCTGTTGGAGTCTTTCCTTTAATTCACTGACTTCAGAATTTGACTGTTCAAGATCCTCAAGGGCAGTCTTGAGTTGCTCCCTTAAACCATATGCATCCATTTGAAATCCCAGATCTTCCTCAAGCTGTTAGGCTCTATTAGGAGGAACTTAGCTCTGATACCAATTGTTGATAACTGAGAGGGGGGGGTGAATCAGTTATCCTAATTGTTTCCTTAATTGAACTTTCCTTTTAATTGATGCAGCATAAAATCAAACATAAAACATTAATCATAAAACAAGAAACACATGACACAGTATTTTTGACGTGGAAACCCTGTTAAGGGAGAAAACCACGGGGTGATTAACCCAAAATTATTCTCTGTTAGAAGAATAGGAAATTACAAAGATGGCACTTGCCAATTAGGGCTCACTGCCCGAGCACACTGCTCACAAGAGGCCCACTGCCTACAAGAAGACACACTGTCTACAAAGTGATGGGAATCACAGTCTTGAACTGATTGGAAGCATCTGCATATGCTGGAGTTCAGTTCCGGTTAGGCTCAGTACACTGATCTGCTGCACTTCATCTTTCCTCTGTTCTTTATTCTGCTATCTTTCACATACCGGATCCTTTTTGCTATCTCTGCTCTTTCTCTGGACTTATTCGCATTTATCTCCACACTAACACACATTTCACAACTAAATCCATCCTCTATATATATCCGCACAAGTAATTTCATCACCTTTCTAGTCGGCATCCGGAACAGTCTAGTTTCTTACAAACTCTCATTCTGTCGGCTGAATCCTTCCTCACCAAGCAATGCGGATCAAGCATATACTTGTAGATATCATTAATCATGTCGGCCAAACATGATTCATGCCTTCACAACTTCTGTCATCAACAGTAACCCATCCGGAAAGCAGTCTGATACTCTGTCAGTCAGTTCTTCCTCTGTTTTCACTGTCTCTCAGGAATCCGGTACTCAACCATTCATATCTTTTTCCTTGTCCATCACCGGAGGCTAAATCCTTGGAATATACCACTCAAGGTAGTCCTCTTGACTTCCCCAAATCCGCACTGCACCAAGACACTTCCTCTGAGAGGTCCGGACCAATCTGTCGGACCTTGCCACATGCTCTGTTCTTCTTCACCGGACCACAACATTCTTTATTCTGACTTCCGGTAGAGACATATCATGTCTTGCGGATATGTGGGATGACCTTTGTTGCCATCAATGACAACAACCATGAATCCATATAGTGTCTCTTGCCAACAGAGATCATCTTTTATCTTTAATAGATTCTATCATTTAAAATGCCACAAAAAAGTTAATTTGGATAAAGAAATTCCTTAGTACCCTATCTTTAAAATATTGCATGTTTGACATATTATTGGAAGCATAGATATTTGAAAGGTTAAAAGAAATGTTGTCCATATCAAACAAAATCTAAAATACCTCAATGATAGGGTTAAAATACCATTATAATATAGAAACACTAACTGAACTCAAAATACTAAAACAATTAAATCACCATATGTGCAGATTTGTGAGTTGTAAAACATTTATTGAAGGAGCTCAAATATACTTTCCAATGCATGGGAAGAGACCGCCATTCATCTCTAGGAGATTCTACCATCTAAATTTTCCAAAAAAAATATAATTCAAGTATGGAAATTCCTTAGCAAAAACATGCTTGGTAATATAATTGAAAGCATAAATATAGATGACATTGGAAGATGAGTTTTCCAAGTTAAAAAATCCAAACAACTTAATGAGTGGGATCAAAACTCTTATTGTAGAAACAATTAATAGTAAGTTTACACTTCATTCACACACAAAAGTAGTAAACAGTTCTATTTTTATAGGCAAAATATCACTTTTAACTATTAAATTGTTTAAAGTTTAAGAATAACGATAACATAGAATGCATAAGAGTATCAAAGACTAAAATAATCACACACTTATAATCATATTTTTGAATCATGGTGATGTAGTGAGGATAGAGATTAAAACTTCCTAATCCTTTTTACCTCATTGTTATCAAGTTGAACAAGATTACTCTAAAATTGATCAACTACACAACAATTAATTCACATTAAAAAATTATTACTATATATTTTCCTTCATGTTTAATGAATGCATACTTTCCATCAATAAACATTACAACTCTTAACATATATTTATTTTACAACATATTTTGTTTACTATTACATTTCATCATGGGCAATGCGATTGGAAGGGAATTCTACATAAACACAAATTTGATTCCAATCCAAGAAAGGACTATCTATTTGGTTTTCACAATTTGTATCTTCAAACACTAAAACAAGCTAATCGAATAAAGAAACAATAAGTGTTGAAACAAAGGAAAAAATAGCAAAATGATGATGGAGGATTTCACCACAATTTGAGCAAATTGTTCTCTATAATGTAAAATTTATAACTTCAATCCCAAATCCAAAATGTATTCATCATTTTCTCAAAAAAACCCACATCAAATATCTATCTAGATTCCAAGATGGAGCACCAGAAACATTAAAATGAACTCAAATAAGGTATTTTTTCATAGCTAGTGAAGTGACACTGAATATGGAACTAAATGTAGTTATAGTTGGAAAATTATAGGGAAATTATATTGATATTAAAATTATTCTCTATAATTCAAATTTTATGACTTGAATCCAAAAATCCAAGATGTATTTATCATTTTCTCTAAAAACCCACATCAAATATCTATCTAGATTCAAAAATGGAGCATCACAACCATTAAAATGAGCTGAAATAAAGTGTTTTTCTATACTTAGTGATGTAGCACCAAATATGGAATTGAATGTAGTGTTTGTATAGTTTCAAAATTAAAGGGGGAATTGTCTTTCTAATAACAACAATTGTTTGTAATTGTCTATTTTTGTGGGAAAAGGGAAACAAGTCTCATCTACTAGCTATTTTAGATCATATAGATAAATTAGAAGTCTTTTTGCTTGTTGTTTTTGTGTTATATATGTTACCCAATATTTAAATTTTTTTTTGCCATTCATGTGTTAAGTTAAAGTCCCCTTATTTATTTTTTATTGTTTCCTCCCCTTCACAAAGTCGTGGCCTTTACTTAAGCATTTTTGCCTTCACGGTGTTGAAAATGAAGGTAGAACTGCTGCTATAAACTTTAAAATTTTGTATATGCAAAGTTGAAATAAGATTAATTCTGTAACAATTAATGAACAAGTGATTTTGCACTTGCAATCCAATGTAGAAGAGAAGAGAATAGAAGAGAAGAAGAAGCTTGCACAGTATTTACGTGGAGAAACCCTTTCGGGAAAAGCATTCACACTCAAAGATGTTTCCTACTTGTATTAAATCTCTTTGGAAAAGATTGCATTCAATATTGAAATTCCTCTAAGTCCTTGATGCACTTCAACAAAAAAGCTTCTTACTTTTTCTCTAAGTCTTTACAAAAAACTTTTGTTTTTTTCTTCTAAGTCTTTCTTCACAAAGTCAACTCTCTAGAAAATGTGTGGGGCTCTTAATTAATTCAAGAAGCTTCATTTAATTTAAGAGCTTCTTGAATTTAATTTGCAAAAATTTTCTCTATAATGTAAAATTTATAACTTCAATCCCAAATGCAAAATGTATTCATCATTTTCTCAAAAAAACCCACATCAAATATCTATCTAGATTCCAAGATGGAGGGCCACAAACATTAAAATGAACTCAAATAATGTATTTTTTCCTAGCTAGTGAAGTGACACTGAATATGGAACTAAATGTAGTTATAGTTGGAAAATTATAGGGAAATTATATTGATATTAAAATTATTCTCTATAATACAAATCTTATAACTTGAATCCAAAAATCCAAGATGTATTTAACATTTTCTCTAAAAACCCACATCAAAATATCTATCTAGATTAAAAAATGGAGCGTCACAACCATTAAAATGAGCTCAAAGAAAGTGTTTTTCTATACTTAGTGATGTAGCACCAAATATGGAATTGAATGTAGTGTTTGTATAGTTTCAAAATTAAAGGGGGAATTGTCTTTTTAATAACAACAATTGATTGTAACTGTCTATTTTTTTGGGAAAAGGGAAACAAGTCTCATCTACTAGCTATTTTAGATCTTAGAGATAAATTAGAAGTTTTTTTGCTTGTTGTTTTTGTGTTATATATGTTACCCAATATTTATTTATTTTTTTGCCATTCATGTGTTAAGTTAAACTCCCCTTCTTTATTTTTTATTGTTTCCTCCCCTTCACAAAGTCATGGCCTTTACTTAAGCATTTTTGCCTTCACGGTGTTGAAAATGAAGGTAGAACTACTGCTATAAACTTTAAAATTTTGTATATACAAATCTGAAATAAGATTAATTCTGTAACAATTAATGAACAAGTGATTTTGCACTTGCAATCCAATGTAGAAGAGAAGATAATAGAAGAGAAGAAGAAGCTTGCACAACATTTATGTGGAGAAACCCTTTTGGGAAAAATTTTCACACTCAAAGATGTTTCCTGCTTGTATTAAATCTCTTTGGAAAAGATTGCATTCAATATTGAAATTCCTCTAAGTCCTTGATGCACTTCACAAAAAAAGCTTCTTGCTTTTTCTCTAAGTCTTTACAAAAAACGTTTGTTTTTTTTTCTTCTAAGTCTTTTTTCTCAAAATCAACTCTCTAGAAAATGTGTGTGGCTCTTAATTAATTCAAGAAGCTTCATTTAATTTAAGAGCTTCTAGAATTTAATTTGAGAAAATTGATCTCTATATTGTAAAATTTATAACTTCAATCCCAAATCCAAAATGTATTCATCATTTTCTCAAAAAACCCACATCAAATATCTATCTAGATTCCAAGATGGAGGGCCACAAACATTAAAATGAACTCAAATAAGGTATTTTTTCATAGCTAGTGAAGTGACACTGAATATGGAAATAAATGTAGTTATAGTTGGAAAATTATAGGGAAATTATATTGATATTAAAATTATTCTCTATAATACAAATCTTATGACTTGAATCCAAAAATCCAAGATGTATTTATCATTTTCTCTAAAAACTCATATCAGATATCTATCTAGATTAAAAAATGGAGGGTCACAACAATTAAAATGAGCTCAAATAAAGTGTTTTTCTATACTTAGTGATGTAGCACCAAATATCGAATTGAATGTAGTGTTTGTATAGTTTCAAAATTAAAGGGGGAATTGTCTTTCTAATAACAACAATTGTTTGTAAATGTCTATTTTCATGGGAAAAGGGAAACAAGTCTCATCTACTAGCTATTTTAGATCTTAGAGATAAATTAGAAGTCTGTTATATATGTTACCCAATATATATTTTTTTTTTACCATTCATGTGTTAAGTTAAAGTGCCCTTCTTTATTTTTTACTGTTTCCTCCCCTTCACAAAGTCGTGGCCTTTACTTAAGCATTTTTGCCTTCACGGTGTTCAAAATGAAGGTAGAACTGCTGCTATAAACTTTAAAATTTTGTATATCCAAAGCTGAAATAAGATTAATTCTGTAACAATTAATGAACAAGTGATTTTGCACTTGCAATCCAATGTAGAAGAGAAGAGAATAGAAGAGAAGAAGAAGCTTGCACAGGGTTTACGTGGAGAAACTCTTTTGAAAAAAATTCACACTCAAAGATGTTTCCTTCTTGTATTAAATGTCTTTGGAAAAGATTGCATTCAATATTAAAATTCCTCTAAGTCCTTGATGCACTTCACAAAAAAGCTTCTTGCTTTTTCTCTAAGTCTTTACAAAAAATGTTTGTTTTTTTCTTCTAATTTTTTTTCTCAAAATCAACTCTCTAGAAAATGTGTGGGGCTCTTAATTAATTCAAGAAGCTTCATTTAATTTAGGAGCTTCTTAAATTTAATTTGAGCAAATTGTCCTCTATAATGTAAAATTTATAACTTCAATCCCAAATCCAAAATGTATTCATCATTTTCTCAAAAAACCCACATCAAATATCTATCTAGATTCCAGGATGGAGGGCCACAAACACTAAAATGAACTCAAATAAAGTATTTTTTCATAGTTAGTGAAGTGACACTGAATGTGGAACTAAATGTAGTTATAGTTGGAAAATTATGGGGAAATTATATTGATATTAAAATTATTCTCTATATTACAAATCCAAGATGTATTTATCATTTTCTCTAAAAACCCACATCAAATATCTATCTAGATTCAAAAATGGAGGGTCACAACCATTAAAATGAGCTGAAATAAAGTGTTTTTCTATACTTAGTGATGTAGCAACAAATATGGAATTGAATGTAGTGTTTGTATAGTTTCAAAATTAAAGGGGGAATTGTCTTTCTAATAACAACAATTGTTTGTAACTGTCTATTTTTGTGGGAAAAGAGAAACAAGTCTCATCTACTAGCTATTTTAGATCTTAGAGATAAATTAGAAGTCTTTTTGCTTGTTGTTTTTTTGTTATATATGTTATCCAATATTTAAATTTTTTTTCCATTCACGTGTTAAGTTAACGTCCCCTTCTTTATTTTTTATTGTTTCATTCCCTTCACAAAGTCCTGGCCTTTGCTTAAGCATTTTTGCCTTCACGGTGTTGAAAATGAAGGTAGAACTGCTGCTATAAACTTTAAAATTTTGTATATGCAAAGCTAAATTAAGATTAATTCTATAACAATTAATGAACAAGTGATTTTGCACATACAATCCAATGTAGAAGAGAAGAGAATAGAAGAGAAGAAGAAGCTTGCACAGTATTTACATGGAGAAACTCTTTCGGGAAAAAATTTCACACTCAAAGATGTTTCCTACTTATATTAAATCTCTTTAGAAAAGATTGCATTCAATATTGAAATTCCTCTAAGTCCTTGATGCACTTCACAAAAAAAGCTTCTCATTTTTTCTCTATGTCTTTACAAAAACTTTTGTTTTTTTCTTCTAAGTCTTTTTTTCTCAAAATCAACTCTCTAGAAAATGTGTGGGGCTCTTAATTAATTCAAGAAGCTTCATTTAATTTAAGAGCTTCTTGAATTTAATTTGAGCAAATTGTTCTCTATAATGTAAAATTTATAACTTCAATCCCAAATCCAAAATGTATTCATCATTTTCTCAAAAAACCCACATCAAATATCTATCTAGATTCCAAAATGGAGGGCCACAAACATTAAAATGAACTCAAATAAGGTATTTTTTCATAGCTAGTGAAGTGACACTGAATATGGAACTAAATGTAGTTATAGTTGGAAAATTATAGGGAAATTATATTGATATTAAAATTATTCTCTATAATACAAATTTTATGACTTGAATCCAAAAATCCAAGATGTATTTATCATTTTCTCTAAAAACCCACATCAAATATCTATCTAGATTCAAAAATGGAGCGTCACAACCATTAAAATGAGCTGAAAGAAAGTGCTTTTCTATACTTAGTGATGTAGCACCAAATATGGAATTGAATGTAGTGTTTGTATAATTTCAAAATTAAAGGGGGAATTGTCTTTCTAATAACAGCGATTGTTTGTAACTATCTATTTTTGTGGGAAAAGGGAAACAAGTCTCATCTACTAGCTATTTTAGATCTTAGAGATAAATTAGAATTCTTTTTGCTTGTTGTTTTTGTGTTATAGATGTTACCCAATATTTAATTTTTTTTTGCCATTCATGTGTTAAGTTAAAGTCCCCTTCTTTATGTTTTACTATTTCCTATCCTTCACAAAGTTGTGGCCTTTACTTAAGCATTTTTGCCTTAACGAGGTTGAAAATGAAGGTAGAACTGCTACTATAAACTTTAAAATTTTGTATATGCAAAGCTGAAATAAGATTAATTCTGTAACAATTAATGAACAAGTGATTTTGCACTTGCAATCCAATTTAGAAGAGAAGAGAATTGAAGAGAAGAAGAAGCTTGCACAGTATTTACGTGAAGAAACTCTTTTGGGAAAAATTTTCACATTCAAAGATCTTTCCTGCTTGTATTAAATCTCTTTGGAAAAGATTGCATTCAATATTGAAATTTCTTTAAGTCCTTGATGCACTTCACAAAAAAAACTTCTTGCTTTTTCTCTAAGTCTTTACAAAAAAACTTTTGTTTTTTCCTTCTAAGTCTTTTTTCTCAAAATCAACTCTCTAGAAATTGTGTGGGGCTCTTAATTAATTCAAGAAGCTTCATTTAATTTAAGAGCTTCTTAAATTTAATTTGAGCAAATTGTTCTCTATAATGTAAAATTTATAACTTCAATCCCAAATCCTAAATGTATTCATCATTTTCTCAAAAAACCCACATCAAATATCTATCTAGATTCCAAGATGGAGGGCCACAAACATTAAAATGAACTCAAATAAGGTATTTTTTCATAGCTAGTGAAGTGACACTAAATATGGAACTAAATGTAGTTATAGTTGGAAAATTATAGGGAAATTATATTGATATTAAAATTATTCTCTATAATACAAATTTTATGACTTGAATCCAAAAATCCAAGATGTATTTATCATTTTCTCTAAAAACCCACATCAAATATCTATCTAGATTCAAAAATGGAGGGTCACAACCATTAAAATGAGCTGAAATAAAGTGTTTTTCTATACTTAGTGATGTAGCACCAAATATGGAATTGAATGTAGTGTTTATATAGTTTCAAAATTAAAGGGGGAATTGTCTTTCTAATAACAACAATTGTTTGTAACTGTCTATTTTTGTGGGAAAAGGGAAACAAGTCCCATCTACTAGCTATTTTAGATCTTAGAGATAAATTAGAAGTCTTTTTGCTTGTTGTTTTTGTGTTATATTTGTTACCCAATATTTAATTTTTTTTTTCCATTCATGTGTTAAGTTAAAGTCTCCTTTATTTTTTATTGTTTCCTCCCCTTCACAAATTTGTGGCCTTTACTTAAGCATTTTTTCCTTCACGGTGTTGAAAATGAAGGTAGAACTGCTACTATAAACTTTAAAATTTTGTATATTCAAAGCTGAAATAAGATTAATTTTGTAACAATTAATGAACAAGTGATTTTGCACTTGCAATCCAATGTAGAAGAGAAGAAGAAGCTTGCACAATATTTACGTGGAGAAACCCTTTCAGAAAAAAATTTCACACTCAAAGATGTTTCCTGCTTGTATTAAATCTCTTTGGAAAAGATTGCATTCAATATTGAAATTCCTCTAAGTCCTTGATGCACTTCACAAAAAAACCTTCTTGCTTTTTCTCTAAGTCTTTACAAAAAACTTTTGTTTTTTTCCTTCTAAGTCTTTCTTCACAAAGTCAACTCTCTAGAAAATGTGTGGGGCTCTTAATTAATTCAAGAAGATTCATTTAATTTAAGAGCTTCTTAATTCAAAATCTTGAAACTCAAAATACAATAAATTATTGTTGATAACATAGCTTCCAAAGCTCATGCAAAAACCAAGCACTCTAAATTGAGAAGACTCAACTCAAACAATGTCCAAGCTTTGAGTTAACTGCCTCTTCCTGATGTGGGTGACCAAGATGACTAAAAATAGTTGTGATGCCCCGTCATGCAACCCTAGAGAGTTAGGCTAACATGTACTAAAATTATAGAAATATATTTTGTTTTAAGCAAGTAAATATTTTTACACTAGATAGAATTACCACTATTTTAAGCATTAAAACAAGATGATCAACTAACACCTCTAGAAAAACATAACTGCATCATATAACCATAATTTATAACAACACAAGTAATAAACCTCATGATAGAAAAGAAGATTACATTACCCATTTACAGATATGAACAGTTACAAAATTTCAAAAACAAGATTACATGATTACAAGATTGATGACCGATTACATTGGTTTACAAAGTACTACAAGATTATACAATTTTGAAAGTTAAATACAGCTATATGGATGCAAGTATCAATCAAGATCTGGGAACACTTCTGCATTGATCACGGACCAGGTCGTCCAACAAAACCAATGGATTAAGCTCTTCCACCCAACCATGTGGAACCCTGAGGTCCACTCCTCCTAGCTAGGAGATAACAATGAGGTTCCACTAAAACAAAGGATACAAGAAAGAAAATATAGATTTGACACAGGTAACTTAGATCATCAATATCACACAAAACATCAAGACAAGACAGTACTCCAGAGGCAACAACACAAAATAAAGAGGAAGTAACCAGACTGCAGCAGGGAGAGTGTCATCGCATGGTCCTAGCATGGGTTATCCAAGCTATCTCTCACTAGAAACTGGCCCCCATCTATGGTTACCCTGGCAGCTGCTCTCTAGGTACCGGCCCCATAGGGTGACACATGCGAAGCTGACACATCCTCTCATGGAGACAAGGAGGTCAACCTTGCCAACTAGGCCTTCTCATCCCATCCTTAGCCTGTGAGAGCACTCAAGGCATGGGTGAGGCATCATACTTATCTTGTTATGGAAATTACTACCTAACCCACCTAAATAAATCATTAAGTTATCACTTGATTACAACATCCATGGGGTTACCCAGGTAGCCACTTTGGGCACCGGCCCCACCATAGAAGCCACTCTCCTACATGCAACTAGAAACCCTTAACCAACATCCAGAAACTAATTAAATAACATATATGGACAAGGGATTGCAAGGCCTCTATCTTTTGGCAAACCAATACATTACATAGACCATTTCAAATTTCAACCCAAACAATAAAACTTTCCCTTATCCACTTCAAAATCTCAAATCAATAAAACATTTAAACATAATGACACCATAATAAATTGGAGCCCGAGTAGCCTAACTTCTGGAGTCGGTAAGTTGAACTCATTACTACTATACCCAAGTTCATCTCCCAATATGGAAATAAAGGTTTAAACAAGGGTAAGTGCAAGAAGATGGGGGGCCAAAAAGGGGTCTTAAGTGGCCACTTTTTTTCTGAAATCAGGAAATACTGGCCTTGGATGAGAAATTGAGCATAGTTACACTCAAAATTTAGAGATGCAACCAAAACAATGTTCGTAGTGCTCCGAGTCTACTTTCTAAACTACTATTTTGTTTTGAAAATGGCATAGATTAAGGGGTTCAAAAGAGGGAGCCACAGAAATTGGTGTTGTTTCTGTCAAAAAAACATAACATAGCATGTTTTGTGGCTCCCTCAAAAGGTCAACTTTTTTTTGGTATTTTTAAAATCGCTTCAGTGAGAAATTAGCTAATAGCATGTAGTTTATGCCCGATTTTTCTGATAATTTTTTGATGAATATTTGATTTTTTACTAATTTTTAAAGTGGACATATCCTAAAAAACAGAATTTTGGCCGTGCTACCCCTATAAATTTTGAAAACTAATTGAAAATCATTTTTTTTTTTTAATATTTGTAGAATGGAGTCTAGTTTCTAAATATGTAATTTTTTTGAAATTTGAATGAATAGTTATTTTACAATGAAAAAAAGACCAAACAGTGGTTTTTGCATAAAAACGGACACACAAACAAAAGAAATTAAAGATGAAAGGTTTAACATTGTTAAAATGTGAAAAAAATCACATCGTCAAATAGCTAAGAGAAAGCCTAATATTACCCATGTGTTTGATTTGTTCAACCTTGAAACACGTGCAAATCTGAGGGTTAGCACGAACGAAATTATGTGAAATTTTGAAGAATATAGAAAAACACGTCTGTGACTGTTCATAAGGCACTCCAAGCCTTTGGGTTGGAAATCCAAAGCAAATCCCAAGCCCAAGGCTTGGGATTCCCAAAGCAAGAAATAACGTGAGTGCGTTATAACACGCTCGCGTTATGTTTCGCCTTGCATTTCTCTTTCCCGTAAGTCTGTCTTTTGCTATGTTTGACATAACGCGAGCGCGTTATAACGCGCTCGCGTTATGTCCCACTCAAATTTTTTTGCATTCAAGGCTATTAATCATGAGGGTTAAGGCATAAGGGATAGAGTTGGAAGGTTTACGGATAAGGGATTAGCGTTTAAGGTATAGTATCGAGCCCGTTGAGGGTCTAGGAATAGCGATAGCATTTAAAGTTTAGGAATGAGGGATGATAGATTACGGTTGAGGGTCGAGGGATCAAAGTTAAGGGTTGAGGGATTAGGGTTTGACATTAAGGGTTGAGGGTTGAGGTTCAAGGGTCAAGGGTTTAGGGATAGGGTTTAGGGTCGAGGGATTAGGGTTAAAGTAGAGTGTGGAGGGTGTAAGGATTAGGGATAGGGTTGGAGGGTTTAGGGATAAGGGATTAGGGTTTAAGGTATAGTATCAAGTCTGTTGAGAGTTTAGGAATAGGGATAGCATATAGGGATTAGGGATGAGGGATTATAGTTGAGGGATGATGGATTAGGGTTGAGGGTTGAGGGATTAGGGTTTAGGGATAAGGTTTAGGGTTGAGGGTTGAGGGATTAGGGTTTAAAGTATAGTGTTGAGGGTTGAGGGTTGAGGGTTTAGGGTTGACGGATTAGCATTTAATGTCGAGGTTAGGGTTAGAGTGTCGAGGGTAGAGGGATTAGGGATAGGGTTTAGGGTTGAAGGTTTAAGGATTGAGGGTTGAGGCTTTAGGGATGAGGGTTTAAGGCTTGAGATATAGTGTCAAGTGTTGAGGGTGTAGGGATAGGGTTTAAGTTTTAAGGGTTAAGGGTTGAGGGATATGGATTAGGGTTTAAGGTATAGTGTTGAGGGTCAAGGGATCAGAGTTAAGGGTTGAGGGATTAGGGTTTGACGTTGAGGGTTGAGGGTTGAGGTTCGAGGGTCAAGGGTTTAGGGATAGGGTTGAGGGTCGAGGAATTAGGGTTAAAGTAGAGTGTGGAGGGTATAAGGATTAGGGATAGGGTTGGAGGGTTTAGGGATAAGGGATTAGGGTTTAAGGTATAGTATTGATTCTGTTGAGGGTGTAGGAATAGGGATAGCATTTAGGGTTTAGGGATGAAGGATTAGAGTTGGGGGATGACAGATTAGGGTTGAGGGTTGAGGGATTAGGATTTAGGGATAAGGTTTAGGGTTGAGGGCTGAGGGATTAGGGTTTAAGGTATAGTGTTGAGGGTTTAGGGATAGGGTTTAGGGTTAAGGGATTAGGATTTGACGTTGAGGGTTGAGGGTTTAGGGTTTAGGGTTAGGGTTGAGAGATGAGGGATCAGAGTTAAGGGTTGAGGGAATAGGGTTTGATGTCGAGGGTTGAGGGTTGAGGTTCGAGGGTCAAGGGTTTAGGGATAGGGTTGAGGTTGAAGGGATTAGGGTTAAAGTAGAGTGTGGAGGGTGTAAGGATTAGGGATAGGGTTGGAGGGTTTAGGGATAAGGGATTAGAGTTTAAGGTATAGTATCGAGTCTGTTGAGGGTTTAGGAATAGGGATAGCATTTAGGGTTTAGGGATGAGGGATTAGAGTTGAGGGATGAGGGATTAGGGTTGAGGGTTGAGGGATTAGGGTTTAGGGATAAGGTTTAGGGTTGAGGGTTGAGGGATTAGGGTTTAAGGTATAGTGTTGAGGGTTGATGGTTTAGGGATAGGGTTTAGGTTTGAGGGATTAGGGTTTAGGGTTGATGAATTAGGGTTTAATGTTGAGAGTTGAGGGTTGAGGGTTGAGGTTGAGGGATAGGGTTAATGGTCAAGGGATTAGGGTTAAATAAGAGTGTCGATGGTAGAGGGATTAGGGTTTAAGGTATAGTATCGAGCCTGTTGAGGGTCTAGGAATAGGGATAGCATTTAGGGTTTAGGAATGAGGGATTAGAGTTGAGGGATGACGGATGACAGATTAGGGTTGAGGGTTGAGGGATTAGGCTTTAGGGACAAGGTTTAGGGTTAGGGTTGAGGGATTAGGGTTTAAGGTATAGTGTTGAGGGTTTAGGGATAGGGTTTAGGGTTGAGGGATTAGGATTTGACGTTGAGGGTTGAGGGTTTAGGGTTTAGGGTTAGGGTTGAGAGATGAGGGATCAGAGTTAAGGGTTGAGGGAATAGGGTTTGATGTCGAGGGTTGAGGGTTGAGGTTCAAGGGTCAAGGGTTTAGGGATAGGGTTGAGGTTGAAGGGATTAGGGTTAAAGTAGAGTGTGGAGGGTGTAAGGATTAGGGATAGGGTTGGAGGGTTTAGGGATAAGGGATTAGAGTTTAAGGTATAGTATCGAGTCTGTTGAGGGTTTAGGAATAGGGATAGCATTTAGGGTTTAGGGATGAGGGATTAGAATTGAGGGATGAGGGATTAGGGTTGAGGATTGAGGGATTAGGGTTTAGGGATAAGGTTTAGGGTTGAGGGTTGAGGGATTAGGGTTTAAGGTATAGTGTTGAGGGTTGATGGTTTAGGGATAGGGTTTAGGTTTGAGGGATTAGGGTTTAGGGTTGATGAATTAGGGTTTAATGTTGAGAGTTGAGGGTTAAGGGTTGAGGTTGAGGGATAGGGTTAATGGTCAAGGGATTAGGCTTAAATAAGAGTGTCGATGGTAGAGGGATTAGGGTTTAAGGTATAGTATTGAGCCTGTTGAGGGTCTAGGAATAGGGATAGCGTTTAGGGTTTAGGAATGAGGGATTAGAGTTGAGGGATGACGGATGACAGATTAGGGTTGAGGGTTGAGGGATTAGGGTTTAGGGACAAGGTTTAGGATTAGGGTTTAGGGATAGGGTTTAGGGTTGAGGGATTAGAGTGAAGGGTTGAGGGATTAGAATTTGGCGTTGAGGGTTTAGGGTTTAGGATCAGGGTTGAAGGTTGAGGGATCAGAGTTAAGGGTTGAAGGATTAGGGTTTGATGTTGAGGGTTGAGGGTTGAGGTTCGAGGGTCAAGGGTTTAGTGATAGGGTTGAGGGTTGAGGAATTAGGATTACAGTAGAGTGTGGAGGGTATAAGGATTAGGGATAGGGTTGGAGGGTTTAGGGATAAGGGATTAGAGTTTAAGGTATAGTATCGAGTCTGTTGAGGGTTTAGGAATAGGGATAGCATTTAAGGTTTAGGGATGAGGGATTAGAGTTGAGGGATGAGGGATTAGGGTTGAGGGTTGAGGTATTAGGGTTTAGGGATAAGGTTTAGGGTTGAGGGTTGAGGGATTAGGGTTTAAGGTATAGTGTTGAGGGTTGATGGTTTAGGGATAGGGTTTAGGTTTGAGGGATTAGGGTTTAGGGTTGATGAATTAGGGTTTAATGTTGAGAGTTGAGGGTTGAGGGTTGAGGTTGAGGGATAGGGTTAATGGTCAAGGGATTAGGGTTAAATAAGAGTGTCAATGGTAGAGGGATTAGGGTTTAAGGTATAGTATCGAGCCTGTTGAGGGTCTAGGAATAGGGATAGCATTTAGGGTTTAGGAATGAGGGATTAGAGTTGAGGGATGACGGATGACAGATTAGGGTTGAGGGTTGAGGGATTAGGGTTTAGGGACAAGGTTTAGGGTTAGGGTTGAGGGATTAGGGTTTAAGGTATAGTTTTGAGGGTTTAGGGATAGGGTTTAGGGTTGAGGGATTAGGATTTGACGTTAAGGGTTGAGGGTTTAGGGTTTAGGGTTAGGGTTGAGAGATGAGGGATCAGAGTTAAGGGTTGAGGGAATAGGGTTTGATGTCGAGGGTTGAGGGTTGAGGTTCAAGGGTCAAGGGTTTAGGGATAGGGTTGAGGTTGAAGGGATTAGGGTTAAAGTAGAGTGTGGAGGGTGTAAGGATTAGGGATAGGGTTGGAGGGTTTAGGGATAAGGGATTAGAGTTTAAGGTATAGTATCGAGTCTGTTGAGGGTTTAGGAATAGGGATAGCATTTAGGGTTTAGGGATGAGGGATTAGAGTTGAGGGATGAGGGATTAGGGTTGAGGGTTGAGGGATTAGGGTTTAGGGATAAGGTTTAGGGTTGAGGGTTGAGGGATTAGGGTTTAAGGTATAGTGTTGAGGGTTGATGGTTTAGGGATAGGGTTTAGGTTTGAGGGATTAGGGTTTAGGGTTGATGAATTAGGGTTTAATGTTGAGAGTTGAGGGTTGAGGTTGAGGGATAGGGTTAATGGTCAAGGGATTAGGGTTAAATAAGAGTGTCGATGGTAGAGGGATTAGGGTTTAAGGTATAGTATCGAGCCTGTTGAGGGTCTAGGAATAGGGATAGCGTTTAGGGTTTAGGAATGAGGGATTAGAGTTGAGGGATGACGGGTGACAGATTAGGGTTGAGGGTTGAAGGATTAGGGTTTAGGGACAAGGTTTAGGGTTAGGGTTTAGGGATAGGGTTTAGGGTTGAGGGATTAGAGTGAAGGGTTGAGGGATTAGAATTTGGCGTTGAGGGTTTAGGGTTTAGGATCAGGGTTGAAGGTTGAGGGATCAGAGTTAAGGGTTGAAGGATTAGGGTTTGATGTTGAGGGTTGAGGGTTGAGGTTCGAGGGTCAAGGGTTTAGGGATAGGGTTGAGGGTCGAAGAATTAGGATTACAGTAGAGTGTGGGGGGTATAAGGATTAGGGATAGGGTTGGAGGGTTTAGGGATAAGGGATTAGAGTTTAAGGTATAGTATCGAGTCTGTTGAGGGTTTAGGAATAGGGATAGCATTTAGGGTTTAGGGATGAGGGATTAGAGTTGAGGGATGAGGGATTAGGGTTGAGGGTTGAGGTATTAGGGTTTAGGGATAAGGTTTAGGGTTGAGGGTTGAGGGATTAGGGTTTAAGGTATAGTGTTGAGGGTTGATGGTTTAGGGATAGGGTTTAGGTTTGAGGGATTAGGGTTTAGGGTTGATGAATTAGGGTTTAATGTTGAGAGTTGAGGGTTGAGGGTTGAGGTTGAGGGATAGGGTTAATGGTCAAGGGATTAGGGTTAAATAAGAGTGTCGATGGTAGAGGGATTAGGGTTTAAGGTATAGTATCAAGCCTGTTGAGGTTCTAGGAATAGGGATAGCGTTTAGGGTTTAGGAATGAGGGATTAAAGTTGAGAGATGACAGATGACAGATTAGGGTTGAGGGATTAGGGTTTGATGTGGAGGGTTGAGGGTTTAGGGTTAGGGTTGAGAGATGAGGGATCAGAGTTAAGGGTTGAGGGATTATGGTTTGACGTCGAGGGCTGAGGTTCGAGGGTCAAGGGTTTAGGGATAGGGTTGAGGTTGAAGGGATTAGGGTTTAAGGTATAGTGTTGAGGGTTGTAAGGATTAGGGATAGGGTTGGAGGGTTGACGGATTAGGATTTGACGTTGAGGGATTAGGATTTATCGTTGAGGGTTGAAGGATTAGGATTTGACATTGAGGGTTGAGGGTTTAGGGATAGGGTTGAGGGATTAGGATTTGGCATTGAGGGTTGAGGGTCAAGGGATTAGAGTTGAGGGTTTAGGGATTAGGGATCTATAGCAGGACAAAACACGAGCGCGTTATAGCGCAAGCGCGTTATAACACGCTCGCGTTTTGTATTTCTACTGAAACAATAAAAAAGTGGTTACCCCCGTGATCCAGGCCCACATGCTCTATTTTCTTATTGATTCTGCGCGTGCTCCGACAAAAAAAAAGTGCTTTCATGCTATTGGGAAGTTCACATGCACATTTGACACATTGTACCACCTTTGCATGATCTTTCCACCACCTTTTCTGCTTTGCCAACTTGAGAAGGAGGAAATAACATAGTTTTCAAACCAAGTTTGATATATATCTATTCAAGTTTCAATTTTTGTAGTATTGCAATGTTAATTGTGATTCAATTTTAAGAATTTAACATTGAAAAGGAAGCAAGTGGTGAAAAACTCAAATTGTTGAGGAGTTTGATGCAAGAAGATAAAAACACTACATAATTGGGTACTCTCTCCATTCAAATCTTCATTTTTTAGGTATGTCAAGTCTTTACATGCATGTTCTTTACATTTTCTTATTTCAGATTGAATTACTTTATCATGCTTTATCATACATGTTTAAAATAGACACATTCCCAATCGAGAAAGCAACCTACAATCTCACATGATGCCATGTATATTTTCTACACTTGGGCTCTTTAATAATTATGTGTAATAAACAAACCTTAGTTCATACCATGATGTCAAACTATACAAGAATAAATCCTTACAACATAAAAAAAATACAATCCCACTATTATCATGTATTCATTTCTTAGGAACTAATATTGGTCTCTTTATCATGCTACAGACAAATTCTCCGTCATGCCAAGGAAACGATCAAGAATTAAACCAACACAGGAAGAGATAGAAGCTAAGAATGCAAAGAAAGCAATGGCTATGAGGGAACTTCGTGAGAAGAGGAAATTAGACACGATAAATGAAGACATACCAATTGAAGAGGAACCACAACCATCACAAAGAGATATGGTATTGGCGGCACAAAGAGAACGAATGCAAAAACTTTGTGGTACGAGAGATTTGAATACCATAGTTGGAGACACATCCTTTACCGCAAGTCAACATGTAGGGACACCATCTACCACATCTCAAGTTGAGAGTACATCATCACTCACATGTGATGAAGGAGGTACGCCATCGTTCCCACCTCAACCTCAAGGTATGCCATCTATTCCATCTTCGATTGAAGGTATGCCATCTAACCCATCTCATTTAAATATTGATGAAATTCCTAATGTTGAGATGAATTTACCTAACTTGACACCACCTAGAATTTTGCATAGAAAGCCAAAGTATTTGATTGATATTGATGAGAATATTTTGCAGCCAATGGAAGGTAAGATTCCAAAACGCACTTGTAGAAGATATGCTAATAAGATTTGGAGATTGTTCTTTGAAAAGTTAAATGAGACTGCAAGATGTCAACTATTCGTTGAAATGATGCAAAGTATAAAGTATAGGTCTATCATGAAGATTCTTGGGTTGAGAACATCAGAGGCTTCAAGTGAAAAATCTATTGTCAAGAATCTAATGAGTGCATATGAGAGTGTGGGTAACACCTCACGCACAAAAGATAGTAATGCAACACGGTGTGTGATTACATCGACTATAGTAAGTAGTCAAACGAGGAAAGCTCGTCTCATTAGAAAGACAAGTCAAGAATTGAGAATTAATAGGAAAACTTTATCAAGAGCCGTTGGAAGATGCCAAAGAATTGAGGACACTAATGCCAATGAATTATGGGCGTTCTTAGGGAGACTACCACAAAAAGATAAACCAATTGTTGAAGCATTGAGATCACTAATTGAAGACTTTTGGAAGAATTACACAAGGGTATCTCTGAATCAAAGGGATGTGGTAAGAAGGAGAATTCGTAGTCAGAACTGCGAGCCACATCCAAAGCATTTTTTGGATGAGACTCAAACACAGTTTTATGGTAAATTTCTAGAGAAGTATCCTCAAATTAAAATTTGTCAAAGATATTTTGAAATGCTAAAACCTTTCTATGTTAAGATAAATCACACACGCACTACTTGTTGTTGTAGATTACATATTGAATTTTCTAACCATTTTGATGCTTATAGGTCTATATGTTTAGATATGCATACTAACAATGATTTGCAGGGTTGTGCCATATGTCCCCACCAACATCTTCAAGAGACTTCATATCAAGAATTTTATGTGAAAGAGAGGAAGGTCAAATATTCTACAAGAAATTATGCTTGGATGGCACATGTCATCGTTGCGGTGGCTTGCAACATTTGCCAATATGTGAACATATGGAAATAACACATGCGGTTGGAAATGAACTAGTAGAGTTTGGCAAGTATAAAACAGTGGCATACAATACAAAAGATGGTAAAGAAGCAAAGAGGTGTGAATTAGTTATTGAAAAGATTCCAGTGTATCAGTTTATGCCTATATTTCGTGACAGCATGGTGTATGAGTATGCAAGACATGCCCATAGAGCTCGATGGTTGGACTTGCAATTCAAGTTATGCAAGGACACATTTCTAGTTGGTAGCATTGTTTCAGTCATCGACTTTGCAGAGAACTATAGTCTACAGCCACAGCATGAGGTGCAATCATAATATTACAACTCCACACAGGTTTCTATATTTGTGCACATCGCATTCATTCATGCAAATTATAGTACAGAGGATGACAGAAAGATCATAAGGGAGTATCATTTCTATATTAGTGATGATCGCACACATTCTACAGAGTTCGTGCAAGGTTGCTTTCAAGTGTTCTACAATGATTTGGCTAGAAGGGGCATATCGTTCAGTCAGCATATCATATGGTCAGATAATTGTGCATCACAATTCAAGAACTCGCGAAATTTCTATTGGCTGAGTAGGAGGCATAATTTTACAGGTATTCAACATATGTGAAACTTTTGTGAGGCCGGGCATGGAAAGGGGGAGCATGATGGTGCAGGAGCATGTATCAAAACAGCCATAGCACGAGAAGAGTTAAAGTATAAAGACAATGCAAAGTTGACATATGCAAAATCGATTGTCGAGTGGTGTAATGCTTCCATGGGTCCAGGTAATGAAGGTAAGTCTTTAGTTCGTAGATTTTTTTGGTTGATAGATGATACTAACATTGCACCATATGAGGATTGTTGTACACTGACAGGATCAAATGAGATGCACTCTTTCAGAAGCTCAATTGTAGGTTCATGGAGTATCCATACACGAAAGATGTCATGCTTTTGTTCTTCCTGTACAATTCAAGTCTGGGATAAGTGCGAGTCAAAGGAGTGGGTTGACAAATGGCAGTTAAGTTATCTTAGCCCACTTGACACGTATCGACCCCCGACGGCACTAGAACTAACACAGATGGAATCGTCAGTTGACTTTGACCACATATCAGATTTAGTTCAACCAGGTAATGTCATCTTACTTTGTAGTGTTTTTGTAATGTTGACTAATTTCATCTAATTTGCTACACATATTAATGTAGGACACGTATATGCAGTTATTGCAGATGAAGATAATGAAGAGGGAACAGATTATTACTTATGTCGTTGTGTTGAGGCCAAAAAGAAATTGGAGGCCCCTGTTACAGATGGAGAAAACATCGAATACCCTACAGGATCAGTGGTTATTACTGGAACATGGCTTAGAAGGTACCCACATAAGAGTGTTAATATTTGGCTATTTCAGGACTTTGACATGCATCAAAAGATTCTTCATTACTCGAACCTTGTCGTGGCATCCAATGTTCATTTGATAAAGTATCAGGGTAGACCTTTGAACAAAATATTGTGGAAGGTGCGTGAGTCTGACCATGAAGCAATACTTGACACAATAAAGAGTAGAGCAGATCTAGATGGTTCATTGGATTAATTTGTAAGTATTCACATTGATTTTGTAAAGTTATGTTACATTGAGTTGTAAGTATGCACATTAATTTGTAAGGTTTGTCTTTTTTTATTTTCTCCTGCATTTTTACACATATGTACACATTTTTACATCATCATGTTATGCATTTTTGGTGTCCTGCTCCTGATGCGACCAAACTCATAACTCACCCTACTAGACACCATTTGATGATCTCTCCAACACTCTTGATCCAGGGCGCCCAATCATGATGATGACCTATATACCATTCTCCCAAGGTGCTCATAATGAATGAATGATAAGGAGTGCCTCGACCTCTATAATCAAGGTGATTTTAAGTCACTTTGAGTCATTTGGGGTCAGTTTGAGTCTTTGAGTCATGTTGCCAAAAAGTGTCAATGTTGTCAAGTTGCACAAAGCAACTTTTGCATTTTTGGTGTCCTGCTCGTGATGTGACCAAACTGACCATTCCAACGCATTCGGATGGGTACATTTACACTAGGCATGGTCCTATTTTTCACCCAAACATGTCAAAACAGTCTGAGCTACATTGTACCAACGATATCCCTGAAGAGTCCAAAGTGCAAAAAGGCTGCAATCTTTGACGAGATGTTACTTGAAAACCATGTCACTTAGAAACATTCCGTCTGAGGCAACGCTATCATGTAGAGTGCCTCTACAATAACCTCTCTCAGTTTTTTATAGCTCTAAGGCATTTACCCGTGGTGAAAGGTTTTCTGCTGCCCCAAAAATCGTCAGAAGGAGGCAGTGTAAAGTTGCAAAGGGATGTAACTTTTGTCCTGCTCCTGATGCGACCAAACTGACTATTCCAACACATCTGAATGGGTATATTTATGCTAGGCATGGTCCTATTTCTCACCCAAACATGTCGAAACAGTCGGAGCTACATTGTACCGACGATATCCCTGAAGAGTCTAAAGTGCAAAAAGGCAGCAATCTTTGACGAGATGTTACTCAAAAATCATGTCACTTAGAAACATTCCGTCTAAGGCAACGGGATCATGTAGAGTGCCTCTACAATAACCTCTCTCAGTTTTTTATAGCTCTGAGGCATTTGCCCGTGGTGTCAGGTTTTCTGTTGCCCCAAAAATCGTCAGAAGGAGGCAGTGTAAAGTTGCAAAGGGGTGTAACTTTCGTCCTGCTCCTGATGCGACCAAACTGACTGTTCCAACGCATCTGAATGGGTACATTTATGCTAGGCATGGTCCTATTTCTCACCCAAACATGTCGAAACAGTCAGAGCTACATTGTACCGACGATATCCCTGAAGAGTCTAAAGTGCAAAAAGGTAGCAATCTTTGACGAGATGTTACTCGAAAAATGTGTCACTTAGAAACATTCCATCTAAGGCAACATAATCATGTAGAGTTCCTCTACAATAACCTCTCTCAATTTTTTATAGCTCTTAGGCATTTGCCCGTGGTGAAAGGTTTTCTGTTGCCCCAAAAATCGTCAGAAGGAGGCAGTGTAAAGTTGCAAAGGGATGTAACTTTCATCCTACTCCTGATGCGACCAAACTGACTATTCCAACGCATCTGAATGGGTACATTTATGCTAGGCATGGTTCTATTTCTCACCCAAACATGTCAAAACAGTCGGAGCTACATTGTACCGATGATATCCCTGAAGAGTCTAATGTGCAAAAAGGCAGCAATCTTTGACGAGATGTTACTCAAAAATTGTGTCACTTAGAAACATTCTGTCTGAGGTAACGAGATCACGTAGAGTGCCTCTACAATAACCTCTCTCATTTTTTTATAGCTCTGAGGCATTTGCCCGTGGTGAAAGGTTTTCTGTTGCCCCAAAAATGTCAGAAGGAGGCAGTGTAAAGTTGCAAAGGGGTGTAACTTTCGTCCTGCTCTTGATGCGACCAAACTGACTATTCCAACGCATCTGAATGGGTACATTTATGCTAGGCATGGTCCTATTTTTCACCCAAACATGTCGAAACAGTCGGAGCTACATTGTACCGACGATATCCCTGAAGAGTCCAAAGTGCAAAAAGGTAGCAATCTTTGACGAGATGTTACTCGAAAACCATGTCACTTAGAAACATTCCGTCTAAGGCAACAGGATCACATAGAGTGCCTCTACAATAACCTCTCTTAGTTTTTTATATCTCTTAGGCATTTGCCCGTGGTGAAAGGTTTTCTGTTGCCCCAAAAATCGTCAGAAGGAGGCAGTGTAAAGTTGCAAAGGGGTGTAACTTTCGTCCTGCTCCTGATGCGACCAAACTGACTGTTCCAACGCGTCTGAATGGGTACATTTATGCTAGGCATGGTCCTATTTCTCACCCAAACATGTTGAAACAGTTGGAGCTACATTGTACCGACGATATCCCTGAAGAGTCCAAAGTGCAAAAAGGCAGCAATCTTTGATGAGATGTTACTCAAAAATTGTGTCACTTAGAAACATTCTGTCTGAGGAAACGAGATCACGTAGAGTGCCTCTACAATAACCTCTCTCAGTTTTTTATAGCTCTGAGGCATTTGCCCGTGGTGTCAGGTTTTCTGTTGCCCCAAAAATTGTTAGAAGGAGGCAGTGCAAAGTTGCAAAGGGGTGTAACTTTCGTCCTGCTCCTGATGCAACCAAACTGATTGTTCCAACGCATCTGAATGGGTACATTTATGCTAGGCATGGTCCTATTTTTCACCCAAACATGTCGAAACAGTCGGAGCTACATTGTACCGACGATATCCCTGAAGAGTCTAAAGTGCAAAAAGGCAGCAATCTTTGACGAGATGTTACTCAAAAACCGTGTCACTTAAAAACATTCCGTCTGAGGCAACGAGATCACGTAGAGTGCCTCTACAATAACCTCTCTCAATTTTTTATAGCTCTGAGGCATTTGCCCGTGGTGAAAGGTTTTCTGCTGCCCCAAAAATTGTCAGAAGGAGGCAGTGTATTAAGTCAGGATGAAAGCCTATTCACTCTAGACGCCTGTTTTTGACCAAATCACACATGCGCCTTGAACAACTCTATCTTCAAGGTGCTTTTCTCTAATCTCTGTAACTCTCCAAATCCACTAAGGCACAAATTTTACCTCTTGGGCTCAAGATATAGGTTCTTCATCCAAGGTGCCAGAATGGTCCAAAGGCGCATTTCACCTCTAACCTCACCTCTGACCTTACTTGGAGGCGCTAAACCTTTTGACATTTCAAGTAACTTCAAGAGAACTATTTTTCCTTAATGTGGTTCACTCCTTACAATTGGATGTATGGTACTTGTAACTCATTTGATTGACTTTGTAATGTTTCTTCTTCTTGCAGAGTAGATAAGGATGATATAAGCTTACTTCATGAATCGGAGTAGAAATCTCTCTTGGACTTGCTAGGTGAAAGGACTTGAACTTGAAGGACTTGAAGTTGATGAAGTGATCCTTCATGATGGCCTTTGACATTACCTTCTCGGAGTGTAGATGATAACACCTTCCTTGGATAAAGTGGATAACCTCTGACCTAAACTTTGAAGCTTGATGAATCTTGAAGATTGGGTTTCCTCCTAATCCCCTTCTAGGCTCCACTCCATCAAAGGCGTATTTAGTTGTCCAAGGCGCCAACATTCAATCAGGGGCGCCCAAAGAGAAAGTTTACAACTCTAAGGCGCTAAACTCTTATGCAAAAATGGTCATCATCAAAGGCACAAAAATGGGTCTCTGGGCGCCAATCTCTACAAGACATTCCATCTCATTGCTCTCCTCCATTACAAGCGCTCACTTACCTCAATCTTGGGCACATACCAACATCCCAACATCCAAATCACCTAGGCGCTCAAAACCTTCAAGACTCAAGGCGCATTTTATGATCAAACAAGGTATCTCCTGAACAAGGCGCTCATAGTCTCATCAGGGCATTAATCATCATCATGAGCGCTCATATTGTTCTAGGCGTACAGTTATCTCTGGAATGCTCAAGGTGCTCAAGGTGCACATACCCTTCTCTAGGCTAGTTTACACTTATTCAAGGCGCTCATTCCAAACTTACATGAACTCCTCATTACAAGACGCACAAACTAGATGATCCTAGGGCATAAGGGCGCTCATAGGAGTTGTTATGTGTCATTTTGGCCAAGGTTTTCTGGAGCAGTGAAGACATTAGGAAGGGGATGATCGTTTGGATAGTTTTGAATGCTTTATTTCTCCTTGTTTAAACTAGGCGCTCACTGAGGATTGGAGTAGCCTTTGCACCCTCACATCATGTTAATCGGCGTTTCAGAGGCAATCATAGTATAGGAAGATTTCGCCTTGAAGAAGAGAGTTATCTGGTGAGCGCTTAGGAGTTCTGGCACCTAGGGGAAAGGTCTAGGTAGAGCGCCTTCAGACTTTGACAGTGAAGTGCCTTAAGGAGTTGGATGATGTTTTTGCCTAGAGTGGAGATGATGTTTTTAGCACCTTAAGGATGATGATGGAGCGCCTTGGAGTCAGGTTAGTCTGGAGCACCTTAAGAAGGTAAAGCACTTCAAATGTAAACACAAGTGTTTTGAGCACCCTAATGAGAAGTTGTCTTGGCACCATAAGTTATTCAAACGAAGATATGCGCCTTGGATAGTTGCAAAGACCTAATTTAGTGCCCAAGGTTGGAAGACTCTTTGTGAGCGCCCAGTGTTTGAAAGCTCTTTGTGTTTGGTGCATTAAAATGAATTTGGCACCTAAGTAGTATTGAAACACTCAACTGAGTGCCTAAAGCCCATGAGAGAAGTGATATGCGCCTTGATAGGAATATCATGGAAGATGAGTTTACTGAATGGCGCCTTGAATGACTTGGTTGATTAAGTGTTTTAGCGCCTAGATATGGGATGAATCATTGAGCGCCTTTGGTTGAGATGATGTCAGCACCTTTGAGATTATAACACCTTGGAGTCAAGTTCGAAGGAGCACCTTGAGAAGGTAAAACACTTCAAATGTTTTCAAGGAATTGGAGAAGTCACTTAGTGCCTAGAAGGAATTCCAGAGCAAGAGGGTTGGAGCGCCTTGAGCTTCAAGTCAGATATGTGCCTAGACCTCTACCCTTTAGCAAGTTGAAGCCCTCTGAGCCTTGACAAAGTGAGAATGCCTTATAGTGAATATGCGCCTTGGGCAAGGTCGAATACAAAGTTGAGGAGTATATCATAATGAGTAAGTGCACTGTAGGGTTAGATGATAAAGACTAGTGCCTTGAGTGTCTTGGTCAAAATTTTGACATGAGAAGTCTTGCAAGATCAAACCCTGGAGTGCGCCTTAGAGAGAACCTATTGATCCTTTTCTTTGACAAGATTTGGGCGCCAGAATGATCCTTAATAAATGGAATGTATCTACACCAATTTTGTGCCTTTAGGGAAGTGATGGTGGCCAGAATGATCCTTAATCTCATGTTTGTGCGCCTAGGTCTAGAAGCAAGATTTGAGTGCCTTAGGATAGGGTTTTTTGTACCTTGTCTTGGAGAGTGAATTTGAGCCTTGGATGATGTTGAAGTGCCTTGGGATGAAATGCGCCCAAACTTACATAGGGCCTTCAGTGAGGGAGTTGAAGAGAGTGCTTAGAGGAAGGATAGCCTTAAGATCAAACTAAGTACTTAGAAACCTAAGATTAGCGCCTTATTTGAAGTTATACACCTATTCTGGCACCAGAGAGTGAGTTTGAGTGTGAAGAAGTGAATGTCTACGCCTTGAAGGGGATACAAAGGGAAGATGATGCACCTTGATGGGTTGATGATGGAAATTTGCGTTTTGGAGCTAAATGTGCGCTTTGAATCTAAATGATATTTGAGTTCTTAGAGGTAAATAGGGGCGCCTTTGAGAATTCTTTGTGCTTTAAGGAATGGATTGTGGCGCTTTGGACTAAGGTAAGTCCTGAGCACTTCCAATGATTTTAAGGAGTGCCTTGAAGGAGATAGTACCTAGAGAAGAAAAGATGTCAAGTTTTAACACCTTGGAAGAAATTCCAGATAGTGGCGCCTTCACAGGGTTTTCCAAGTTGGCGTCTTGGTTTGGGATGATCATGCTAAGAAAGAAAATGCGCCTTCAGCAAGGTCACATCAAGTCCAACATGTCAATACTCTTCATCACTAACGTCATGTTGAAATTTCAAGGCATCTATCCATTCAAGTTCTCTGAGGAATATCTTGCAAGTAACTTCAAGTTCTCCAAGGAATATCAAATGAAGAATGAGTTAGCCTATTCCTCATTCCCGGAGGCTAATTCGAAATAATGAGGGAATGAATTGGTTTTTGACTAACTTAACTTTTGTTTTTTGCAGGAACAAAGTCAGAAACTTGAAATTAGTTAAGTCTGGATGCTAAACTTGACTAAGGCAAGACTCCTAGAGTCAGGGCGCACTTTCTTGCTTGCTCAATGTCAAATGTGCACCTAACCAAGAATCATGGAGCTTTAAAGCACTTTAATCACATCAACTAGGGTGCCTAAGTGCATAGAGGTACAATGAATCTTCCGAAGAACATGGATAGACAACTAAGTCTCCAACTTGAGTCTTCTAAGTGAATTGGATGATGAAGAGAGTCTAGTCATTTTGGGCGCTAGTATCAGGATGAATCATCCAAAATGGGTGCCTAGAACTAGAAGGCGCCAATGCATGAGTTCAAGGATCCTCCATTGGAGTGCCTAGCCCAGATGGCTATAGATTGAAAGTTTTAAAGCTAAGTGATGTCTCTTAGGTGAATTCCTAGCCCAGGTGCATGTGTTGGGAAAAACTCTTTGGCTCTGGCACCTAGAATTGGGAGCTTTGTAAGATGCACCAATTGATGAAACATTTCCATTTTGCGCCTAGAATAGAACTCTCTCACATAGTTGAAATTGACTTGATAGAAGGAGATAAGTCTTAAGGACTAGTTTGGCGCCTCACTTGCCTATCTCACCTTTGAAATGCGCTTTGGTTGATGATCATCATTGATGGCGCCTAGTGATATATAAAGCTATTTGCATCTCCAAAGGATCAAAATTGGATTAGGAGATCATCCTTGCAGTTGAGATTGATAGAGAAGTGTTAAAGGAATCACTTCAAATGGGTGCCTAAGCTAGTTGAGGCGCATATCAATTCCACTGTAACTCCAGACTGATGCTTAGGATCCAGTCATCTCCTAAGGCGCAGTTCCATTCACCCATGACCTCGCTTGGCGTCTAAAACTTGGAAACTCCTTTGGAAAGCTCCTGTTGCGCCTAGAAGATGAGTTTGGGATATCAACTTGCAAAAGGCTTAGAAACTCTTCAAAGATGTTAGGCACAATCCCATGGCACTGGAGCTCAGTTTTGGTGCCTTCAAGGAATAGCACATGAAGGAACTTGGGAGGTTAGGTGCTTGTAAAAGGGAACACCTTGGAACATCTTCCAGGGGTTGAAGTAGTAAGAAAACATCAAGTGAGTCTAGGCGCACTCCCTTGTGTGAACAGTTTAGCTCTGGCGCCTAGCTACAGAGTGAGCCAGAAGAAGTAGTTTGGACATTAGAAGATAGGCGCTCATTCTACAATGAAGCATTCCACCTTCCTAATCAACAAAGACTTGCAAGAATTGACAAAGGAAGCTAAGGCGCACCTTCTACTTGTTTCCACCTCCAGAATGTGCCTAACCTTGAAAGGGGGTTCAAAGATGTTTGTTAGACCTTTTCACTCAAGGCGCTCACCTTAGGCGCACTTTCTAAGTCCTTGTCAACTCAAGGAAACACCTAGTTTGGAAGGTGCTTGCCCTGTTCTCCACTCCTTTCAATTGGCGCCTAGAACACAGAATGCATGAAAGGAGCGCCTAGACTCCAGAGGGCTCATTTGGGCGCCTAGCATTTAAAACACTTTCATAATGATGATGTTTTGGCGCCTACTCTTGGAAACAATACAGAGCATCCATAAACTCTAATTGGCGCCTAATGTTGACAAGGCGCAACTTCAGGAGGAGGTCACCTCAACTTGGTGCCCAAGTCAGAAAAACCTGTAAATCCTTCAAATATGCGGCTACCTTGTGAGGTGATGAGTTGAACATTCCAAATCTTCAAATGTTGCTCAAGTAAGGAAGACATTGTAACATCAAGGCTTCAAGGCCTGTCCTTGTATTTCCATTGAATGAGTTGTACTTCATGCTATTGAAAGCATTTTCCATGTAATAAGACATTGCAAGTTGATTGAATCAAGTAACAAGACAAGTACCCAACTCTAATGTTGTTTCATTCAAATAGTTATCTTGATGTATATCTTTATGTTATTGAAGTAGTTGATGAATTGTTAGGAAGTAAAAGTGTTTAAGTAAGGAAAAATTTTCATAGAACTAGTTGGGTATCTTACACTTACACCATGCCTATCCATCAAACATCATAATGCAATCAAAATCCTAACAACATGCCCATGATCCAAGATCAAGTGCAATCATGCAAAGATATTATCAATCACAAGCCTATTAAGAATGAACTAGAGTCTTCTAGTACCATACTTTTCCATCAAACACCATCATGTAATCCATGGCCTATCAAGCCTATCAAAGAAAATGCAAACATCCTATGTAATACAATCAGACTTTAAATATTTGAAGTAGCCATCTACAAATATCCATTCAAAAGTGGATTTATAATGCAAGTATGGATGCCATCAATAAAAAAGATTTGTATTAACCAAATATCCATATACGCATACATCAATATCTGTCGATATAAGTATAACATATATACAAAATAGCCATATAGGCTTACAAGAATGCCATATAGGCATACAATGTCAACTATGTACAATACAAAATATATGTCCACAAATGCCATATAGGCATACAACAGAGGAACACAATAAAAAGTCATTCCCCTCTAGCTGGTGAAGAGAATAAATCACGAGCAGCCTTTGATCTTCTAGGGGATGGAGACATGCATGTGGGTGGTCTACTACGAACCCGAGGGCTACTCCTCCTATTTAGTTCTTCCTGCACCTTTACCTATTACAAAAAAAAGTATAGATATTAATATATAGAAATTACATGTTATAAAAAAATGAAACATTTAACAAAATAATCACTTACCGCTAACATATAATTTGTCTCCTCGCTTGCCTCAGTAGCAGGAATAGGCCCTGGTGATGTCATGTCCTATAGAAACCATCCAGATAGAAATTAAACTTCAAATCAATAATCTTTTGATTTTTCAAAAATAGACAACTATAACAATGAATGTAAATTGAAATTTACTAATCTGCCTCATACCCCTGTCAATGCCATAGAGCTATGAATCGCAGAGGCCACACCTTGCTCCATTGCCCTATGAACATGGGGAGGTGTATCCGCAGCTTGCATCATCTGGAAATAAAACAACATTATTCAATTACGAAAACTATAATAGTGATGCAAATCATGGCTCCTAACATACACACACGCTCATCTAAACATGGAAGTACACACAATAAAACACACAAATCACATACAAAAATTTAGTAAGTACAATTCATTCATTAAACTATTTATTTTATTACCTCCGTAAAGCTTTGAAGTCCACCACCGCTGGCAGGTGTTGCCATGAAATCTACAGTGTTAACCTATTCAACATCCAAAATCAGAAATTAGAATACCATTCATATAACGATGCTATTCACATGTAATATTTATAATTGTTTACTAGTTACATACCTCGACAGTAGATGATCTAGTGAAAAATGTAGGTGGAGAACCACTGAAAACTGCATCGACGCTATGACCCTGAAATTTTATTAAAATCATCAATTTAAATTAGTTAATCTTGTATTTCAAAAATAAAATTTAATAAATTAAATTCAATAAACTTGCTAATATTTACCTGAGTATCAAGGCTGAAAGTCTCACTCAGGAGGGTATCTGTCATCACCATCTGCTCAGCTGCAGATGTAGCTTGTGCACCTGCGTCCTGACTGTCCATGGGGTCATAACCACAGGCTGACCTGCAAGCCTGGCAAGTATGCGGTGGGACCCTACTCCTCGCACTATCTCCCAACCCACTCTGTGTTGCAGGATCAGCATGCTCTATGATGCTCTGGGTCAAGGCACTAATCGACCTCAGTGTATCGACCTCAACACTCTCCTTCACAATGGAAGGGATAGAAACATGCTCATGGGCTGGTCTGCTGATTACTCGTCTCACTACCCACTGTGGGTCAAGACGTGCCCCTGGTCTATCCTGTGCTGAGCCCCCACCTCTACCCTGGAAGTCCCGCATATCAAAATAGTTTGGCACTTTATTGAGGACAAACTCGGAGTAGAGTTTCCTCAAAAAGTATTGCGGGACCTCATTGTTATTGCATGGAGGATGGTCAAAAACCATCCACCACCTCTGCCCAAAATTGTCCCTTATCACTTGGTTGTTGCACCAATGGATAGGGAACCTCTTGCATGTAATGGGTGGAGGTTGATTTGTTTGTGGGTTTGTGAAAATTGAACACAAGTCTACTTTTGTAATTTGTAATTTTTTGACATCTTGGTATGACAATTTATCTGCATAGTAATCTCTAAACTCTCTCTTTTTATCGGTCCAACTAGTTATTTGCTTGCTAATTGAATTTACATTTGATAACATAGGCTCAAGAGATTCGGCAAGCGTGGACCTATGCAAGGTTGAAGTGGAAGGATCTTTCAACCTTGCAATTATATCTTCAATTTGTTTTTTGTTGTTTTCAATTTCCCCCATTATATTATCTTGTGTTCCAGGGGCATGTCGAGGAATGAATGGAGGAGGTTGTTGTTCTGCAGGTATTTCTTCCTCAAGATTTTGTGGATTTTGAGGAGGAGGAGGAGGTGCATTAACATTTCCTACAATTAATAAAATATACATCAAAAATCAACAAAAACCTACCTATTTAGGAAGAAATTCAAACAAAAAAACAAAGATAACTCACCCCTTTGGCGTGCTCGACATCGCGGCGGCATTTCGGCGATGAATCGACAAGTTTTTCGTGTTGAATGGCGTTTTGTAGAATGCGAGCGCATTTTTGAAGGGTTTTATGCCGCGGGCAGAGGAAAAACTCATTGAAATGAAATGACAGTGGGTTTTTTTTTATAAATAGCACTTTATAACACGCTCGCGTTATGGCTCGGCAATGACGAGCCTAAGGCTTGTCATTGCCAAGCCATAACGCGAGCGCGTTATAACGCGCTTGCGTTTTGCCTTAAATTTTTTTGAAAATTTTTTGGCCCCCCATCTTTTTGCACTTACCCACAACTATGACATTCCCTTAGAACAATATGACACAAGGCCAAAGAATAACATAATAAACCAATTACATCATTACTACTTGATGCTAACAACTAATAATGGGACTTCAACAAAACCATATTTAAAATTAACTCAACATATCACCTTTGAATAATTTTAAACCGAAAAGCACTAAAATAAACTACTAAGAAAGAAACATACTAATATGGTCAATTAAGATATGCAAGAACAGATACTATATCAGAAAGAATATAGATATAGAATGTTTTGATAATGATAAGAGACTTCAAAAAGGAAATGCTTTAGTAGACATGTACGCAAAAGTGAGAGCTCAGACATAGTGCATTAACTGTTCAGCAAATTGCCTCAAAGAGATGTCAAATTATGGAATGCAATGATTAAAGGATATGCATATAATAGATTTGTAGATTTAATTATAACAATCAAGATGGCATAGGAATGTCTGTCACTAATTGATATATATCTTTGAATTGACAAACTAGGTAATGCTAACTCTTTTGGATATAGTTTTCATAGGTAAGAGCTAAATCTTATATAATTTTTTTTAGAGAAACCCAATTTGAAAATATAGAGTTATTGGTGATGCAACTAACTGTTTTAACAGAGATGAAACGGGTAAAAGGTAGACAATCACAAAATATTCATATCTCCAACATGACAAACTAGGTATAGACAAGTTTTGGATATGATTTAGACAACTAGGTCTTACACCATATATCAAAAACTTAGAGGAACCTAGTTCATAAAACTAAAGTTATGGCTAATGCAACAGACTGCTAAAACAAAGACAAAATGGCTGAGAGGTAGACAATCACAAAACATTTATATTTCTAAAATGACAAACTGGGTATGGACAATGTTTGGATATGATTTAGGTAACTAGGTCGTGCACTATATATCTAAAATTTAGAGGAACCCAGTTTGTAAAATGAAAATCATGGCTAATGCAATAGACTATAAAAATAGAGATGAAATGGTTGAGAGGTAGACAGTCACAAAACATTCATATCTCCAAAACGATGAATTAGGTATGGACAATTTTTGGATATATTTTAGACAACTAGGTAGTGCACCATATATCAAAAACATAGAGGAACTCAGTTTGTAAAATGAAAGTTATGGCTAACGTAATAGACTGTAAAAACGAGATGAAATGGGTGACACATAGACAGTCACATCAATCTGTGATTCCCAAAAATGTAATGATACAGACATGCACAATTAGATCTGATAACAAGGCTTCTGACCTCTCAAGCAAATTACCATCAACAAGAAAAATTATAAATCAAACATTTGCTTCAACAGAAAAATGAGACAGAAATTGGAACCAAAGGAACCTGATTTCGCTTGCTTGACTGGGCTGAAGATTCGATGCTGGGTTCAATTGCTGGAGCCACAAACCAGTCTCTCCCCCCAAAAGTTTTTTTTCCCTCTGCTCAAGATTATTATGAGAGATAAATCCCCCTCATATCTTCCAGAAGCTTCCTCCCATAAAAGGGAATAGATTCTCCTTTATTACTTTCTTACAATTTGCTATTTTAACCCAACAATAATTTCTCTCTGATTCTATTTATTTTAGAATTTTTTATTTATTTCATTTACAACTAGACAAGATTCATTTATGATTTTATCTACTTTAGTATTTTCTATATTTATATATATGACAACTTGCAAATATTATCTATTTTATTGCCATTAACACAACAATAAATTATATTAATTTATTTATTTATCTCTAGTTGGAATTACATTTATTACTATTATTATTATTTATTAACTTAACTTCTAGAATAATATATTTTTCATAAACTAAATTTACATAAGGACATTTATATATTTATTTATTTAACAAAAAAACTTTATAACCAATTATTTTATTTTAAGGCAACAATAACCAAAACAATACCAACAAAATAACCCAACTGCCAAACCATACCTGACTACTATGCAAGATCAGAAAGCAAGACCACCACAACAATGACTGACTATAATTGTTGATAACTGAGAGGGGGGGTGAATCAGTTATCCTAATAATTTCTTCCTTCTAAACTTTCTTATTAATCAATGTAGCATTAAATCAAACAAACAAACATTACTATGAAAGGAAAAACACATGACACAGTATTTTTGATGTGGAAACCTTGTTAAGGAAGAAAACCACGGGGTGATTAACCCAAAGATTATTCTCTGTTAGAAGAATAAGGAATTACAAAATGGCACTTGCCAATTAGGGCTCACTGCCCGAGCACACTGCTCACAAAGAGGCTCACTGCCTACAAGGAGACACACTGTCTACAAAAGAATGTCATACAATACTTGAACTGATTGGAAGCATCCACATATGCTGGAGTTCAGTTCCGGTTAGGCTCAGTACACTGATTTGCTGCACTTCATCTTTCCTCTTCTCTTTATTCTGCTTTCCTTTCACATACCGAATCTTTCTTACTACTTATCTCTACTCTTCTCTTTTTTGCATATCCAACTCCCTATTTCACACCCTCTCACAACTAAATCCATCCTATATATATATCTGCACTAGTGATTTCATTATCTTTCTAGTCGGCACCCGGAATAGTCTATCTTCTCACAAACTCTGTTCTGTCGGTTGAATCCTTGCACATCAAGTAATGCGGATCAAGCATATACTTGTAGAAATCATTAATCATGTTGGCCAAACATAATTCATGTCTTCATAACCTTTACCACTGTCAGAAACACATCTGGAAAGCAATTTGATGTTCTATCAGTCAGTTCTTCCTCTGTTCACACTGTCACTCAGCAATCCGGTACTCAACTGTTCATATCTTTTTCCTTGTCCATCACTAGAGGCCAAATCCTTGGAATCTATTACTCAAGGTAGTCCTCTTGACTTTCCCAAATCCGTACTTCACCAAAATACTTCCTTTGAGAGATCCGGACCTGTCTGTCGGACCTTGCCATATGCTCTGTTCTTGTTTACCAGACCTCAACAATCTTCATTCTGACTTCCGGTAGAGACACACCATGTCCTGTGGATGTGTGGGATGAACTTTGTTGCCATCAATGACAAAAATCACGAATCCATATAGTGTCTCTTGCCAACAATCTCCCCCTTTGGCATTGATTGCAACACTTAGTGAAAAATGAATAAGTGTTTACACTGTGCTCCCCCTTGGCTGATGCTCTATTTTTATATACATTTTCCGGAGCTCCCCCTTAGTTGGATTCCTCATTTTTCACTGCTCCTCACTCCCCCTTTGACATCAATGGCAAAGGGTAGGGTCCGCACACCAAAATTTTCAAAAATTTTACTATACTTAGCCGCATAAACATATGGCATACTTACATATACTTAAGTATGTCTGCAAAAGTTGTCTTCAACTGTACAACTTCTGTTGCCCAACTCTGTTTCATCCTGTCCAAAATTGAGATATGCCCACTCAACAGGAATGCAAACGCATCTGCCCTTTTTAGATCTGTCAGATCATTTGTCTAGGCTATGATTTGAGCTTCTATTATAGCCTCATGCATGGCCTCTAGCTTAGGGACAATTAACCCCCTAAGCTCACTCAACCTGCTTATTCTATTTTTCTTTTCCTTCTCCAATTTCTTGATTTCACTCAAGACTGCTATAGTCTGACATTCTTGATTTGTTATGGAGGAAGAAAGAGGATCAAAACTTTGAGACAAGCTTAGTAGTGTGTCCTCTTGCTCTTTTATTTTCTTCTCAATATCCACTGTTACCTTGGACCAGGAGATACAAAAATTGTAAATTTCACCGCCATCCTTAAGAGAATTTTCTAAGCTTTTTATTCCAATGTTCATGTTTCTCCTATCATTAATGATCAAACCCTGTACCTTGGAGAACCTTTTATCCAAAAACTCCTTCCGGACCTTTTCTTTAGCTGATTTTTCTAGAGAATCAAAATGTGTACTAACACTGCTGACTAAGGTTTTGAGATTACCAGAAGAGGAGGCTGTGGGATCTTTCTGGACCAATGGCATAATCTTTTCGAGCACTTCGGAAGCAGCTTCTATCAACTCACAGTCTTCCATATGAGACTTTAGGAGTTTTTCATTTGCCTTAGCATTTGCAAATGAAGCTATCTTCATTGTCTGTACCAGAGAGAGGGAATCAAAATTAAATGGACCTTGTAGAAGCTCCGATTCATCAAGCTCTATTATTTCTTTGCTTAGAAATTTTTGGACAGTTTGTGCAGTGTTTCTTGCTGGAGACAGATGTTTCTTCTCTTCTGCAGTCTTGGAGCTATCCTTTGGAGTTTTCTCTCCTTCTACATTCTTACCACTATCAGTTGTGGTTTTCTCTATTGGAGTCTTCTCTTTCTCTGCAACCTTGGCACTGTCTACTTCTTTTTCTTTCACTCCTGCTTCTTTCTCATGTATAGTGTCTTCTCCTTTGGATCTGGAGACTGTAGGGGAAACCGGAGGAGAAATGTTAGTTTGTTCAGGGCCCATCTCTTCTGTTGCTTTCTCAGAAGTTTCTTCTGCAACACTTGTGGATGAGGGATCAGTACCCAAGTCCTCTACAACAAGAAGATTAAACCTTTTGAAGGCCTTCCGGAGGATCTCTTCTGTATCCATGGCCACTTTGTCAGTCTCACCAAGCATGAGTTGATTCATCCTTGCTTTACTCCTGAACTCATCTTTGCAGTCTTTGAATATTATGTTCATTGTCTTGGGATCCATTTGAGGATATAGCTAAATAGCTATCTGCTCCCAGATCTCAAGATCTTTTGCCAGGGCATTGTTCTTTCTTATTTCTAACTCCTTTTCTAGGCTTTTAGGAATTAGAGATATAATCTCAATGAAAGCCTTATTGTATATGTTCAGATACCTGATTGTGGCTTCCTACAAGATCTTTTGGTCAGCCTCATTGTAATCATCATAGAATTCAGCCATTGGTTGAAGGTTTCCATCCACAGTGACTGATTTGATTACACTCTCTAGAGACAGGGTGGGCTTTTCAACAAATTCCTCTGCCTTTTCTTCCTTGTCTTGGCCTATGGAGGGTTTTCCGGATCCTTTCTTCTTCTGCTTCTTTATTTCCTTTACCCCCTCATCTGATTCGGATTCCTCTTCATCTTTCTTACTTGTATAAGCCCTTGTGGCTTTTATTTTAGATCTTTTCTCTCCTTTACCAGATGTCTAACCTTCCAGTTTTGATGTTTTTGAGCTTTTGGTTGTGACAGGTGTAGATCCTTTTGATAATCTGGTCCGGGTTGAGGTTTCCACCGGAGTACTTTTCTTGCTTTTCTTTTCTGCCTCTTTCTTCTCTTCCTCAGCCTTTCGCCTCTTTTCCCGGTTGGCATCAAGTGCCTCCTTTGGGATGCCTAGGCCTTGAGCAATATGTTCTACTTCTTTTCTCACCTTCCTTTTTATCTCAGGTTCTCTAAGTTCCACATGGATCTTCACACTTAGCTCCTCAAAGGTTCCAAACCTTTCTGCCTTTGGATCTTTGGGCTGACTAAGCATGTGTTGAACATGCAGTTCCATAATCTGTTCATCAACCTCATACCCCATGGGCATGATCCAGACTGTCCTTGGCTCTACTGCCTCCATTAGGCACTGATCAGTATCAACCATAAAGCAGACTGAGTCTTTGTATTTTTCAACAATAGACTGGGGAATTCTTTCTCTTGCTTGCATCATGCTCTGGAAGTTTTTGAAGTATCCCCACAGGGCTGTATTTCTTGCTTTGTCATCCCCAAGTTCATGTAAATAATCTCAGATCTGGACTGCTACAGGTTTGTCATTCTGCCATACCCATCCACTTGATCCAGGCAGCTCATTCATGAAGTAGAAAAATAGACATAATATAAGTGTACCATACTTGAAAGAATTCTTTTTGTCCTTTTTGATCTTTTGTATATTTTCCATTAATTGGCTTAAAATAAGTTCATAGAGATCATAATCTGCATTCTTCCTCAGCATCTCATAGGCAGTATATACTGTAGTTTCGGATACAGAATTCTCCCTACTGGAGTGATAAATCTTGTATCCTATTATCATAGATGCAAACTTGATATCCGGATCAGAAATATCTTCAATGGTCATTGCCCTCTTATCAAATTTTGATCCGGTGGCCTCAGTTACAATGTTATTTTTGACAGATTTGAGGATAGGTATCCCTCTGGAAGAGTATAGACCAGTTACTACCCTAATTGCCTCTTTTGTGATCTTGCAGGGTCTATCCAGCCATAGGAAGTTGTCATGCATTCTACTCAATACGTACCGGACCCATTCATCTTCTTCAAAGCAAGGGAAATGAATGAATTGATCAAAATGTTTCTTCTGGATACCCTTATACTCTGGTTTAAGCTCAAAAGCATTGTCTATCAGTTGTTTGTGATAGAAATCTCTTAATTTGAATTCCCCAAATTCCTCAGTACTTGCATGTATGTAAACCCTAATGTCTTTTGTGTGTAAAACGCCATGTGGAACACTAGAGAATGCTCCTAAGGGATCTACCTCCAATGACTTGTATGGGTGTTTCTTAAATTTAGGTTGGGGCCTATCTGAGATCTTTACTATATTCGGAGTAGCCATTTTTCAAAAGATTTGTAGTGAGATATCAAAAACAGAAAATACCTTATGCGCCTTTGGTTACACGGAGTGGTTGGATTGATTTCTGTATGTAATGACTTCTGCAAGTGATCTTCGGTGAACTTGATGAATTTTGTTGCAGAGCTCCACTTTTCGCTTCTTCTTGAGTGTAGAATGAACAAGTGATTTATGAGAAATCCCTTATATTGCTCCGCAAACCCTAATATCTGATTTCAATAAATGCTCGACCTACATTATTCTGGTTTGCCTTATTCGAATGACTTGAAGAACCGGATCAGTCCTGATCTACGAACATCATGCGGATCTTCCAACCATGAACAAATCAAGATGACACATCACAAGGACATCCCAAACACTCTGTCCAATCCGCAGAATAAGACAATGCACTTCCAGATCTCTCCGGACCTTTTTGTAATCCTCTGTCATTCCAGAGCATCTCCCGGAATAGGTTCTACTTGATCGATCACAACTTCTTCATATCTTCATGCGGACCTCTGAAATCTTAGCTGGATCATCTCAAGACTCATATCTACAAACCCTTTACTCCACATCTTGTGCCAGATCTGGCACCACTTGATTGGCAGGGGAACAGGGTTTTCTTTGTCTCCCCCTGAGCCAGAGCTCACCTTTTAATTTCCAGAAGGAATATCAACACCAGAGTCTGGTGTGGATCTAACCTCTACATTCTCTGAACTTTTCTTTACCCAAATCTTGTTCATCTCATTCCTAACTTCATCCACATTCATTTTTTGTTTACCCTTGTCTTGATTCTGATTATATACCGGACCTCTTTTGTCCTGATTCTTACTTCTGCAGACTTTTACATTATGACCGGACCTATTACAGATTTGGCAGATAACATTTCTTTGCATATTTGACTGATGACCTCTTGATCTACATTGATTAGCCATATGACCTACTCTATTGCATGCAAAGCATCTACCATTGAATGATTTGTTCATTTGCGTATTTCTACATTCATGAGACTTGTGTCCATACCTTTTGCAGTTAAAGTACTGTCCAGAGAAGGATGGATTAGTCTGATTCATTCTCTTCCTGCACTGACTAGCTTTATGACCAAAGTGATTGTAGCTGTGGTAGTATCCATTGAAGGATGGATATCTTTGAGCATTGGGCTGTCTTACCAGAGGTCTTCTAGGCCTGTTCCTTGGATTTTCTAATCCAAAATTCTTCTGACCGGATCCAGAGCTTTCTCCTTTCTCATATCCCAAACCACACTTGTCATCTGCCCTCTTTTGACTTCCAAGAAGAACTTCAAGTTGAGAAGAACTTATCTTGAATTTCTCTTTATATTCATTTGTTGTTTGAAGATCCCTTTCGCGAGAGATAATTTGATCCTCAAGTTTTTCTTCATTATCTTTAGCATCTTCAAGATCAGATTCAAGATGTCTGATAATCCTATCCATCTGGTGGCAATCTTCTGATTTCTCTTTGAGAGATTGTCTTAGATTGTCTTTAATTTTTCTTTTCTCTTCAATCTCTTGGGTAAACTTTATAACTCCTGATTCCATTTCATGTCTTACCATAATGACTTCTTTTGATAACTTTTCACATAACTTGGTTTTCTCAGTCAGCTCTTCATTTGTATTACTTTCTTCACTTTGTCTTGCCAATTGCTGGAGCAGCTCCTTTCTCTTTTTCATAGAGAGACTTAATTTGTCTTTTAGTTCTCTTATGAATTCATTAGTCTATTTGAGTCTTTCCTTTAATTCATTGACTTCAGAGTTTGACTGTTCAAGATCCTCAAGGGTATTCTTGAGTTGCTCCCCTAAACCATATGCATCCATTTGAACTCCCAGATCTTCCTCAAGCTGTTAGGCTCTATTAGGAGGAACTTAGCTCTGATACCAATTGTTGATAACTGAGAGAGGGAGGTGAATCAGTTATCCTAATAATTTCTTCCTTCTGAACTTTCTTATTAATCAATGCAGCATTAAATCAAACAAACAAACATTACTATGAAATGAAAAACACATGACATAGTATTTTTGACGTGGAAACCCTGTTAAGGGAGAAAACCACGGGGTGATTAACCCAAAGATTATTCTCTGTTAGAAGAATAAGGAATTACAAAATGGCACTTGCCAATTAGGGCTCACTACTCAAGCACACTGCTCACAAAGAGGCTCACTGCCTACAAGGAGACACACTGTTTACAAAAGAATGTCATACAATACTTGAACTGATTGGAAGCATTCACATATGCTAGAGTTCAGTTTTGGTTAGGCTCAGTACACTGATTTGCTGCACTTCATCTTTCCTCTTCTCTTTATTCTATTTTCCTTTCACATACCGAATCTTTCTTACTGCTTATCTCTACTCTGCTCTTTTTTGCATATCCAACTCCCTATTTCACACCCTCTCACAACTAAATCCATCCTATATATATATATATATATATATATATATCCGTACTAGTGATTTCATTATCTTTCTAGTCGGCACCCGGAATAGTCTATCTTCTCACAAACTCTGTTCTGTCGGTTGAATCCTTGCACACCAAGTAATGTGGATCAAGCACATACTTGTATAAATCATTAATCATGTCATCCAAACATAATTCATGTCTTCATAACCTTTACCACTGTCAGAAACACATCCGGAAAGCAATCTGATGTTCTGTTAGTCAGTTCTTCCTCTGTTCACACTGTCACTCAGGAATCCGGTACTCAACTATTCATATCTTTTTCCTTGTCCATCACCGGAGGCTAAATCCTTGGAATCTATTACTGAAGGTAGTCCTCTTGACTTTCCCAAATCCACACTTCACCAAGATACTTCCTTTGAGAGATCCGGACCTGTCTGTCAGACCTTGCCATATGCTCTGTTCTTGTTTACCGGACCTCAACAATCTTCATTCTAACTTCTGGTAGAGACACACCATGTCCTGCGGATGTGTGGGATGAACTTTGTTGCCATCAATGACAACAATCATGAATCCATATAGTGTCTCTTGCCAACAATAATGACCAAACCAACAACACTGACAGGGTGCACAACCAGATACTCATCCTCTTCAAGGATGATGGCTAAGCTAGGGGACCATATGTTATCTCCATTCAACAGTTCCATTGGTTAAGGCACACTTAGACCTATTAATTCAAGTGGAGTCGATGCCTGGTACCTGTAGCCTACAACAATAAACATGGTCGAACATGTATATAAATGCAATCATGTAGTCATACACACAATGAAAGGAAGTCGCAGTATAGCGGGGTACTCATGCATGAGTAATGCAACACTGTTCCTTTCACCCACACATCAAACATGCAATCACAACACACATATCAATCAGTTACTGAATGACTAAGTAAGAACCATCATCAGATAATCGCATGATACTCATAATATGATTGATCTACACAAAACATCATAACCTCCTATGATACAGAATTAGTCACATAAAACTCAATTCTAACATACAACAATCATAGTAAAATCAACATCATAATCACCTGAATGCAAGGCAATGTCAGAGCATGTGAATTATCAGTATTGCAACAAGGTTCATTGATAAAATATACTAACCTAAGTATTCTGATTATTTACATTCATCTTTAGGCTCCTTAGTTTGACCACCTGTACATCCAAGGTGAAATTGGAGGGGCACTACAATAGTTGTTCCAACATCAAACATATCTCCAAATAAAAGCAACAACAAAAAGTCTTCCAATTCGGCATCCATATTTGACCAACGACTTTATGTTGACAGAAGTGATCAATACACATCAACTTCATGCAAACAACATGCAATATTGATGTCCCCAAGGTTATTCTAAATTATCTTGTTTTGTACATGCAAGTGACATACAAACACCGAATTCAACATGCAACTGATACCCATTACTTGAAACATTGAGATATACCATCTTGTAACTTTCGAGAGTTGGAGTGTCCTGCAAGTAATATCTTAAAATTGACATGCAAGCATTTTCAACAACATGCAACTGATACCCATTTCGTGAATCATTGAGATGTACCATCCTGCAAGTTTCTAGAGTTGGAGTGTTCTACAAGTACTCACAAAACATGCAACAACATGCAAGGTCATACGAGTCCATAGGAGTGACATGCAACAAGATGCAAGCACATGCAAATGACATGCAACAACATGCAAGCACATGCAACAACATGCAAGTCCATAGGAGCAATTTGCAACAACATGCAAGTAACATGCAAAATTATGCAAGCCATGCAAGTTATTCTGACCACATGCAAGCAATATCCAATTAATGCATCTCAATGTTGTAGTTAACTCCAACATTATATCCATGCAAGGTGTCTCAATATTATCCACTCATGTACATAAAAAAACACAACTCCAAGTCTAAATATAAGTCCCATGAAAAAGGGGATGCCCAAGTGTAACTCCCACTCACTAGGAGTTATCAAACTCTAAATTTAGACTTAGGAGAAGTCAACAAGGTCTTCATGGCTCCCATCTCAAAGTGGGTGCCCAAGTTTGACATTATCCATTTAGAACTTAATTACAAAAGTCAAAGTGATATAATTAATAAATAATTAATCTCTCAAAGTCTTAATGTGTTGGGGAACACATTTCAAGAACTTTAGAGACACATGAATTGGTTAGGATTTCAAGTTAATGGTAACTTATCCCAACATTCTCCCACTTGACATTATACATTGCAATAACTCTAAATAATATAATTCAAACTTTAAATCAAGTACAATGATCAAGGCCAATGGCCTTCCTACACTAAGAGAACTTATAGATGTAGTAACTGGCTTCGTAAGATAATCTAGAACATTAACCAAAGTGTCAACTTTTTCAATCAAAACCTTACCATTCTCAATCATTTCTCACACAAAGTGATATTGAACATCAACATGCTTAGTACAAGCATGATACATAGGATTTTTGGCTAAACAAATAGCACTCTGACTGTCACAATTAAGTTTTACTGTCCTACAATCTAAACCAATACCTTGAATCCCAAGTCTCTTTAACCAAACTATCTCTTTGGAGGCATGTGTAGCAGCCATATACTCTACTTCTATAGTAAACAAAGCAACCATGGGTTGCCCCTTACTCATCCGACTTACCACAACTCCAAACAAAGTAAAAACATAGCCACTTGTGGACCTTCGACTATCCAAGTCACCTATCCAATTAGAATCAACAAAACCTTGTATGTCTAATGATTTATCAATACTATCAATACCATGATAAACCAAATAATAATCAGAGGTTCCTCACAAATATCTAAACACCCTCTTAACATAACTCCAATGTTTTTTACCAGGGTTAGACATAAACATGCTTAAACTCCCACTGCTTGTGTAATATCTGGTCTAGTGCAAACCACTACATACATTAAACTACCAATAGCACTAGCATAAGGAACATTAGACATCTCTTCAAAAACATCATCAGTGGTAGGACACATGTCTAATTTTAGCTTAGTACCAATAGGAAAAGGAATGCTAACTGGTTTGCAATCATGCATATTAAATATTTGCAAAATTGTATCAACATACTTACTCTGACTTCACCATAGTTTTTTATGAACATGATCATTGTTGATCTCCATTCTAAGAATGTATTTTGATGCCCCTAAGCCCTTCATATCAAAAGATTTAGAAAGCTGAGTTTTAATCTCTCTAATCATTTTCTTGATGTTTCCAATAAATAACATGTCATCAACATACAAGACAATAATTAGAACCCGATCATCAATAATCTTAAGATAAACACAATGATCTACTTTGCTTCTAAAAAAACTAACTTTCAATGCAAAAGCATCAAACTTATGATACCACATTCTAGGTGACTATTTAAAACTATACAAAGATCTTTTCAATTTGCAAACCAAGTCTTCCTTCCCTTTAACAACAAAACTATTAGGTTGCCTCATATAAATCTCCTCTTCAAGATCCCCATGCAAGAAAGAAGTTTTAACATCCATTTTCTCTATCTCAAAATCAAAATTTGCAGCAATAGACAAAAAGAATCTAATAGAAGTTAATTTAGCAACTAGAGAGAAAATTTCATTAAAATCAACACCCTCTCTCTAGGAGTAGCCTCTGGCTACCAATCTAGTCTTGTACCTTTCTAGATTACCATCTGCATCAGTTTTCTTTTTATAAACCCACTTACAACCAATGGACTTTCTTCCTTCGGGAAAATGCACAAGATCCCAAGTGTCACAAGTGTCCAAGGAATTCATTTCCTAATGCATAGCTTGCAACCAAAAATCACTTTCGTCTGAAGAAAGATCCTCCCTGAAAGATCTAGGTTCATCATTAGTACTCAATAAAGCAAATATACAATGAAAATCAAGAGGACTATACCTATCAATTGGATTTCGTTTCCTTGTGGATTTTCTTATAGTAGGAGTAAGAGGCTCTGTATGTTCTTTCGTATGCTCATCCTGAACATTATTATCTAAACTCCCTGAACTCTCTTCTTCTTCTCCATTTCCAAGCCCATCTAGTTGTTCTTCAACATGTGCATCTTCTTGCTTATTTGTATGTGTTTCAAAATGCACTGTTTTACCCTTTTCTTGTTCTTTTGGTTGTTCTTCACCTTTACAAGTTCTAAACTCTCTAAAAATAACATCCCTTGATAAAATCATTTTCTTGGTTAAAGGGTTCTAGTGTTTGTAACCTTTAACATTCTCACCATAACCTACAAAGATACATTTTTGAGCTTTTGGATCTAGTTTAGTTCTTTTCTCTTTAGGCACATGAACAAAAGCCTCACAACCAAATATCCTTAAATGTGAAACAAAAGGTTTTCTTTTTAAACACACTTCATAAGGAGTTTTATCTTCAAGACTAGAGCAAGGAGATCTATTAATTAAGTAACAAGAAGTACGTACAACCTCAACCCAAAAACACTGATTTAGCTTAGCACTTCTTAACATGCTCCTAGCTCTTTCCATTAAGGTTCGATTCATTCTTTCTGCTACCCCATTTTGTTGGGGTGTATAAGGTGTTGTTTTCTATCTCACAATACCTGCATGCTTACAAAATTCATCAAATTCCCTAGAACAATATTCACCACCATTATCTCATCTCAACACCTTTATTTTATAATCTGTTTGCTTCTCAACTGAGGCCTTAAATTCTCTAAACTTAGTGAAAACTTTGGATTTTGCATTTATAAAAGAAATCCAAGTGTATCTTGATACATCATCAATGAATGTGACATAATATCGAGATTTTGCAAAAGAGTCAACATCTACTGGTCCAAAGACATCTGAATGTATGACCTCTAATATACTCTTTGCATTATTTGTTACACTAGGAAATGAAGATCTACTCTGTTTACCAAACACACAATGCTCACAGAAATCATTTTTGCCAATAGAATAATCTGAAATACCGTCAACCAATTTTTATTAATAATGGTCCTAAGACCTTTTTCACTGATGTGGCTCAATCTATGGTGCCACACCATACATGTATTTTCAGTGTCTATTACATTGGCTGAATTATTCAAAGTAGATACATTTAATCTAAACAAGTTTCCCATCTGAGATCCTTTAGTAACCACCCAATTCCCTCTCACCAACCTACAACCAGACCTATCAAATGTGACATTCATTTTGGAATCATTTAACTTTGATACAGAAAGTAAGTTTCTTGCTAGTCCTGGAATATGCAAAACATCATGAAGGGTTTTAACCCCTCCATCACTGAAATACAACTTTACCTTTCCTTTGCCAATTATCTGTTTTGTACTATTGTCACCAAGGAAAACTTCACCTCCATCATATGCTGAATATTTCAAGAACCACTCCTTGTTGGGAGTCATATGATAGGAGCAACTTGAATCAATAATACAAGCATCATTACTTATTGTGTTAGCTGAAATAATTAATGCATCATTGTCACCATCCTCTGATGATTTTTCAGTGGAAGAATCAAAACACTTTTTCTTGCTCTTACAATCTTTCTTCACATGTCCCCATTTGCCACAGTTCCAACATTTTACCTTTCTCTTACTAGAAGGGGTTTTAGAATGACCTTTAGACTTACCCTTCTTCTTATCCTAGTTGGGTGTCTTTTCCTTTGTCCTACCCTTACATTTAAAGCATCTTGGGATCCACCATTTTTAGACTTTCTTCTCATTTCTTTTGAAAGAAGTGTAGCAATGAGATTATCCATCTTTGGATCTGTACCACCACCATTGATAGCAACAATTAGATTTTCCCAAGATTTTAGTAAAGAACATAATAATAAGATACATTTATCCTCTTCATCTAGCTTAACATCTACAGATGAAAGTTGGCGTATAATCAAATTAAATGAATTCAAATGGTTTGCAATAGAATCTTTATTCTTCATTTTTAATGAATACAATTCTCTTTTGAGGTATAACTTATTTGTTAAACTTTTGGTTTGATAAATATCACCTATCCTCTTCCATAGCTTGTATGCAGTAGTTTTGGTAGAAACATTCAAGAGGATGGCATCTGCAAGGCACAACCTTATGGTTCCTCATGCTTTTTTATCAAGTTTCAACCATTCTTCATCTTTCATAGTTGTAGAGGGATTCTTTTTATTTTCAATAGCAACCCATTGTTCTCTTTCTTCCAAGTGATCTTCCATTTTCAATTTCTACATCTCATAGCCTGATCCATTGAATTTCTCAACATCCATATGAGAGCTACAACCTATTGTACACAATCTCCTTCATAGATCTACAAAAAACAAAGCTCCCACTATAGCCCAAAAACCTTCAAAACTTAAAGAGAAAGGCATCCCTCACTCTACACAACCGTTAGCTCTGATACCAAATGTTAAAAATGATGGTAGAATTGCTTCTATAAACTTTAAAATTTTGTGTATGCAAAGCTGAAATAAGATTAATTTTGTAACAATTAATGAACAAGTGATTTTGTACTTTTAATCCAATGTAGAAGAGAAGAAGCTTGCACAGTATTTACGTGGAGAAACCCTTTTGGGAAAAAACTCCACACTCAAAGATGTTTCCTGCTTGTATTAAATCTCTTTGGAAAAGATTATATTCAATACTAAAATTCCTCTAAGTCCTTGATGCACATCACAAACAAACTTCTTGCTTTTTTCTCTAAGTCTTTACAAAAAACTTTTACTTTTTTCTTCTATGTCTTTTTTCTCAAAATCAACTCTCTAGAAAATGTATGGGGATCTTAATTAATTCAAGAAGCTTCATTTAATTCAAGAGCTTCTCAATTCAAAATCTTGAAACTCAAAATACAATAAATTGTAGTTGATAACATAGCTTCCAAAGCTCATGCAAAAACCAAGCACTCTAAATTGAGAAGACTCAACTCAAACAATGTCCAAGCTTTGAGTTAACTACCTCTTCATGATATGGGCGCCCAAGATGGCTAAAAATAGATGTGCCAACATCAAACATATCTCCAAATAAAAGCAACAACAAAAAGTCTTCCAATTGGGTGTCCATATTTTCCCAATGACTTCCTATTGACAGAAGTGATCAATACACATCAATTTCATGCAAACAACATGCAAGATTGATGTCCCCAAGGCTATTCTGAATTATCTTGTTCTATACATGCAAGTGACATGCAAACACCAGATTCAACATGCAATTGATACATATTACCTGAAACATTGAGATGTATCATCATGCAACTTTCGGGAGTTGGAGTGTCCTACAAGTAATATCTTAAAACTGACATGCAAGCATTTTCAACAACATGCAACTGATACCCATTTCCTGAATCACTAAGATGTACCATCCTGCAAGTTTCTGGAGTTTGAGTGTTCTGCAAGTAAACTCACAAAACTGACATTCAACTACATGCAAGGTCATACAAGTCCATAGGAGTGACATGCAACAACATGCAAGTCTATAGGAGCAATTTGCAACAACATGCACCAACATGCAAGTACATGCAAATGGCATGCAACAACATGCAACTACATGCAAGTAACATGCAAAAACATGCAAGTCCATGCAAGTTATTCTAACCACATGCAACCAATATCCAATTCATGCATCTCTAATACTATAGTTAACTCCAACATTATATCCATGCAAGGTGTCTCAACATTATCCACTCATGTACATAAAAAAAACACAACTCCAAGTCTAGATATAAGTCCCATGAAAAAGGGGCCGCCCAAGTCTAACTCCCACTCACTAGGAGTTATCAAACTCTAAATTTAGACTTAGGAGAGGTCAACAAGGTCTTCATGGCTCCCATCTCAAAGTGGGCACCCAAGTTTGACATTATCCATTTAGAACTTAATTGCAAAGGTCAAAGTGATATAATTAATAAATAATTAATCTTTCAAAGTCTTAATGTGTTGGGGAACACATTCCAAGAATTTGGAGACACGTGAATTGGTTAGGATTGCAAGTTAATGTTAACTTATCCCAACACACAGTCAATGATTTCAAGTTTTTCTAAACCTCAGTTGACGGATTCTTAAGTTTTGAAACCTTCCTATTTCCTAACTCTTCTTTAAAAGTTATCGTTTAAGTCTTTGTTGTTGCCCGTTTGTTAGTTGTGGTGCTTAAGTCCTTTGTAGTCGATAAGTCAGGAGTTCTTAGAACTTTTGAACTCCTGACCAATGGTTCTCAGGTTCTAAAAGTTTATAATCTCCTGACTAAAGATTGGTTCACTTTTTGAGGAGTCATCTTTCCATTTATGCACATGCATGGTGGAAGTGACATCTGTCATTTCATGATTAATAAGGAATGTCTTGGGGAGTATGATTGCACATTTTTCCATGGAGAATTAAGGAGGCTCATTTATGAATTATACCACCATGCATGTCGAAATAAATGAGAATTAATGAGACATTTTATAAGGGTTGCCACCTTCACGAAATGTCTTATCTTGCATTTTAGCTGGTGAACTTTGAAGAAGCTTTGGACTATGCCTTCTACAAGTGGTGAGCATGGATTCTTATAACCAAGTCAGATAAGTGGCTTTCTTCTCTCTCTCTCTCTTTATTGTAATAAATTCAATTTCTTTGAGTTATTTCAGTGGGAAGAACATTTTTCTTTCGTGAGTCTAGATTACTTGTTTTCTTCAAATGTTCTACAAAGTTATTTGGTGCGCCTAGCAATCATAGATGCATTTGTGTGTTAGTTTTTGAAGCAAGTGAAAATAAAGTATAGTATGAGGGTTTCCCTATCGCATCAATTATAGAAAATGGCCTAGCTAAAGTGAAAGATACTGAGCATGGGCACATAGACTTGGATGATTTCTGGTGCCAGATGCAACAAAATCCCAGAAACTCCTATAGCAGAGAAAATTCTAACTTGTGGGCTAGCCCATGCTAGAGTTTTTCCACCTATTGTGCCATGTCCATACTTAGTTGTTTCATGTGAGAAGAATTATTCCCCTGACTCAGGAGATAAGAGCTTTTGATGGCTCTATGGTTACAAAAATTGACGTTGAGATTGTTTCTCGTGCATTGAGATTGCCCAAGAGAGAAGAGTTTGTTGAGATGTTTTTCACCATGGGGTGGGGTTATTTTTGGGATAAGAAAGACTGGTGCTTGAATTCTATTGCTAGGAACTGGTTGGAAGTTGAGAAGAAGGGAAAATCCTAAATTCCTACCAATTTAAAAAGAGAACATTTCAAAGAGGAAATATCTGATATGATCACTCTGCAACATCATGTTGTCGGGAGTGCTAAGTCTGACTCATTTGAAAATTGGATGTGCCAATTCAGCTTGGTGGTGTGTAGCGAATGCCAATACATTGACTGGGCCAAAATGATCAGTGATCACTTAAACGAGAAGTTGGCTAACTTTCATTAGAAGGTGTCTTTTCATATGCACTCTTATTTGTTTTATATCCTAGCTAGTAAAGAGGTTGTCTGGGATGGATTAAGGCCTCAAGGGTCTTTGATACCAGACACACCTGTGTACGAATATTTCCCCAGTTGCAAAGAGAAAAGGGAATGAAAGATTTTCACTGTGTCAATGATGCTTTCTTCATGTTTTCTATAAGATAATTGAAGGTACACCTAAGAGGAGAATTTCCCCTAAAGTAGATGCATTACTGATGAGCTATGGAATCTTTTATACTCAATTTGATAGATTCACTTACCTTTGGGTTGGGGGTTATGAAAATGCCCCATTGAAATTACTGAGATATGCATCTAATTATTTTATTCTTTTGGAAGTATGTCATGAGATGGCGACTATGAATCATAAATATCATGGTATGAAAACAAGGATATAGATTTCCTCTGTCTTTATCTTTCTTCACTTGCAAAATGAATGATCATGCCAGGAATACAAAGAAGATTCTGGCAAAGTTCAATTTTCATCCTTTGTCTGTGAGACTATTTTTTGACAGTAAGAATTATGTCAAGAGGAACATTCATGGGGGTAATCTATACAAGCACCAACCACATCTGGAGGAATATTGGGAAGATTGTGTTGATGAAAGAGAAGTCCAAAGGAATGATTAGATGAGGTTAACATTAGACCAAATCCAAGCCTTCAATTTGTCTTTGCAAATTCTAGGTGGTGTAGATGATAATTTTGAGATTATTGATGAAGGTTATCACGATGTTGCCTCTAAACCCCTACCTCAGATACAATGGTCTGTTAAGGAGATTACTAATGTTAAGGTTCAGTCCTCTTTTGTATTAGATAAGAATGAAAGGTGGCTTCAAGGAGGAATTTGAGGGCATGCAGGTTCTTCTGTGCAAAAGGAATCTAGAATGAAAGATCAAGGGACATCCCAAGCCTTTGGTACCCCAAGAACTGTAACTAGAGTGGAGATAACTCATAATAGAGTTGGTTCATAGTCTGGTGGGGATGGAGAACAGCCTAAGGAAAACAAGAGGCTTAAAGGGACATGTGAACAAGATGGACAACTTGCATCCATGAGAGCAGGAGCTGAAAAGAAGATGGATGCCTTGCAACAGTTATAGGCATACCATGTGGCCTCTCCTAATTTCCCTGTGTCAGGTAGTGATTCTTTAATTTTTTATCAAATTGGTGAAGACAACATTTTCCATTCTTTGTTTGAGAATCTAACTTCCCCTGGATTAGATGGGACTCCTGCGCATAATACTTCTAATCAACTAGACAATGTTGTCCTAGTTACCCATGATAGTAATGTTATGTTACCATCACCATCTTGGTTAAAGAAAGTTGTCGAGAAAAAGAGAAGGTACACTCCTATGACTGATGTGAACATAGATACTGTAGCCAAATTGCTACAAGTTACACCTAAGCCTAAAAAGGCTAAGAGGATGTCTAGGATGGTAACCAATTCTACTATAGGGCATTGAGTTTTATAAATTATAGATCTTGTTGGTGATAAGAATGAAAATGAAGTCAAAAAGCTGATTTTAACATGAGCAAAATTGATATGGGCCCTGCAACTATTGATGGAGATATATATCATGCCAATTTCTCTGTAAGCATAATGGCAAAGAGGGTTAAAGTAGAACAACAAGAGAACTCAAAATTGCAGGCCTAGGTGAATACTTTGACTTCTTTTCTTCAATCCATTTTAAATATTGCTTCTCAATCTTTAGATTCAACTCCTAGTATCACTGTTGATGGAATGGATCCTAGTATGTTGCAACAAATTAAGAGATATCAAACCCTAGCCAAAGCCACTAAGAAGTAGATTGAGAAGATTACTTTTGATAGCCTATTATACATTGAGGAGGCTATGAGTTTGTATTCTCTTATATCTAAGAAGAGGAAGGGATTAGTAGCAGAATTATAAAATGTTAAGGAGGAAAGTTGTCTGCTGATGGTGTCTAAGGAGGTACAAGAAATTATTAAGATTGACACAAGTATTCTCTTGGCTAAAAAGATTTTGAATTATCCCAAAGAAAATGAATCTATTTCTTGGCTAGATGCTCTCGAATGGAAGTTATCTATGCTTGGACAATACAACAATGATATAAGAGGAATCCTTAATCAATATTGTGCTGATCTTGTAGACCTCTGGAAGAATTGTAACACTTTTGAGGTTAAAATTTTGAATGAAGGTGGTGAGGATTTGCATGATGTAGAAGTAAAGCAATCCTTTAAGAATATGCTCACAGAGGAAATTGTAGGTGTTGATATTCTTACTGGAGAATCACTAGGTAAGCTTGGGAATATGGCTATCTATCTCAGAACTTTCAAAGTTGAAGTTGATGAGATTAATAAAAGGCTAATAGATGTGGAGACAACAATTAGTAGATGGAAACTCAAGGTACACATTACTGTTTCTCCAAGTGGCAAGATCATAACTCCCATAATCTCCAGGTATCGAAGTTACAAAGCAAAGTTACGAGAATAGGTGGACTCAACTACAACTGGTAGACAAGATAAGGAGAGCAAAGCGACTCAAGGGGATGACTCAACAACTACCACGTGATGGCATTTTATGTGTTTATGTTGGTTCTTTCAAACAATTTGCTTTGAAAATTTATTGTTTTAAACACTTGTTAATTATCTTTTAATTGGCTATCTTCAAGAAGCTATTATTATTTCAAAGATAGTTATTATTGACATATTCTAAGCCTGTCGATGCTTATGGATCTTTTGGCAAACTTTGTGTTGTTAATTAGTCATTTTTGGTGTTGCTCTATATTTCAGTTATTTCAATATATGAATAGAAGTTTGAGAATTTGAATTATGAAATTGTAAACTTTGAGTTATGGTAGATGGATGTATGTTCTTCTTATGTTGAGTATCTATTAGCTCTCTTAAATTGTAGTTGTATATTGGGATGATTGGAAATTCTTATTGAGGCTCATTGTTGTGAATAGTTCCTCTTTCGATGAATGGTTTGGACAATGATGATTATGTGATGAAAGATATAAGTTTGTGATTATGATTGTATGAAGTCTTTGTGCTTCTTTTTATTTTAGTTGTGTTGTGATTCATTGTCTTTATTACTTTCTAGTTAAAAGCACCACCTTTCCTGCTTTTTGGTTAAAAGCATACATAGTTTTCATTCCTTTAATATCATTCGAAGGTAGCTGCACCTTGTAAAATAAGCAAAGATTCATTGTAAAATATCATTGCACAATTAGCTCAACTATTAGTACAGTTGACATTTGTGTGGGCATGAGAAAATAGAGTTAAGTGACAAATCTATAAACTAATAGATTTTTGGTGACTCTACTAGGGACTTATATGTGTTAAGTCACTTTATCATTTGTCTTTATGGTACTCCAGAGAAGATTCAGACCTATGCTTTAGCCTAACATAAATTGGTTGGATGTTGAGCAAGAGGATATTATCACTGATCTACGTAATCTAGCCTAGAGGTACAAAAGAAACAATGAACAATTTCATCAAGTGGATAGACTCATAGATGGAGAAGAAGTTGGACAAGAATTGAGAAGACAGGCTAGATAGTTTAGTGTTGTCCATGAGAACTTCATTGTTGAAGGATTCGTACATGCAAATAGGAGAGATAGAGCTTTTTAAATCCACGTTGTGCCTGATAACCATCCTTAGGGTAACCAAGGAAACCAAGGGAACCAAGGAAACTAGTAGATGGTTGGCGACTCTGTAGTTTAACATCCTTGATCTTCAATGCTAGCTTATAAAAGGTACACTCATTCTAATAGAAAGAAAGGTATCTCTGATACTGATTTTGATTTACTTCAAGCTTTGAATTTCTCCACCTTTCCACCAACTCGTAGAGTAAATTCATCTAGTAGGCCATCTTCTCCCCCTCCAAATAGAGATACATCTAGCTCTTCTTATGAATCTCTTATCCTGCACGAGACTGTTCTACTTCTGCAAGTTAATTTTCTAGTTAACATCCCAGTCAATATGGCTCAACAGTTACCTATCCCTTGGAGAGATACTATAGGTCCTCTAAACTTAGGAGCACAATTACATGACTTACCTTGGGGATCTGGTAAAATAATACCCAAGTTCAGGGGGGATGGGAAAGTTACCCCAGATGAACACTTGAATGCTTTCTATTTGATTTGTTCTATTTTGGGTGTACAAAATGAGGATGTGTCTATTAGATTGTTTGTGGAATCTCTGGCTGATGCAGCAACTGAATGGTTCTATCATATGCCTAATGCATCTATTAGAAATTGGGCAACTATGAGGGGCCAATTTGAAAATAGATTCAAAATACTAGAGACTGAACACACACTAGTGGCCCAATTATCTTCTATGAAGAAGGATGTACATGAGCAAATGAGGGAATTTGTGGCTAAATTTAATAAAGTGGTGAATAGAATTCATGCCAATGTGAGACCTGGGAATGCCCTCTGAAAGTGTTTCTTCATTAATACTCTTCCTCCCGATGTCAGTTTCCCTATTAAAATAGAAGGTACAGTTGATCTAACAGCAACACAAATGATGGCCATTTCTATAGAGGATGACTTGATAACCACTGACAAGTGGAGGAAGGAGTTATAGACTAGGAAGTCTCAGGCCACTAATTCAATTGACTCTGTGATTGAAAGGTTGGCCAATGATATCATTACTCTGAAGAGATAGATGCCAAAAGGGTCTTAACAACCCTTTTATCATGATGTACCTAGGAAAGATTTCAATCAACAAGGTAATTACAATAGGCCTTTGTTTCTAACTGGTCCTGCTTAGAGATTGGCCATTGAGGGTGCTCCTTCCACAAGAAAAGGGAATCACATGGTGTGTAAATTCCATCTTACCACAGATCATGATGGTGCCTCTTGTCCAGAAATGACAAGATTCATGTAGATGCTTTCCATGAATGAGCATACTGAAGATCCATATGTTGAAGAAGAACCTACCTAGTATGGAGGGGAGGATGTATACACAGAATTGGATGGCACAAATTGTTCCATGTTCACTAGGGGTCAACATTCTCAAAAGAAAGATCATGATCCTAAAGGTCAGTCCAACAATCATTCTTCCACCCCTAAGTATATTTTGTCAAGGCATGCGGCCAACAGTTCCAAGAAAGTAGAACCCATTGTTCCTAATTCTTCATCCTCCAAGGTACCTTCCACTTTCTCCTATGAGATGTTGCTTCTAATTCTTTTGATATAGTAGAATCATGTAAAAGCACAAAAATCCAGATATCCCAAGATGAATACCTTAGACTCAATCCTTCTGAATTGGATAGGCTTGTTAGATATGTAAAACAAGAACCTTCCCCTTCATATTTGAATGCACAAGTGTTTGTTGAAGCTAACATTAATGCTTAAACCTAGAACTGCTCACATTCTCATTCTAGAACATTTAATTCTAAAAATCCCTTTGAGAAACCTAAGCCTTTCTATGTATCTTTGTACATTGTTGGTTACAAGCTGAGTAATTGTGCTATCGACTCTATGGCCTCTGACAATGTCATGCCTTCTCAAGTGGCCAAAGCTCTTGGCTTGTCTCTTATGTCCTCCCATGGCAAATGCTATTCTATGGACTCCACACGGGTGCCCATCTTAGGTTAGATTAAACATGCACAAGTTGCTCTAGTAGTGTACCCCAAGAAAAGATTGAAGTTAACCATTTTGGTAGTTGGTATTCCCTCTATCTATGGGATGCTCTTGAGTAGAAGTTTCTGCAAAGACCTAGGCGGAGAAATTTAGATGGATTAGTCTCATGCACTTATACCTATAGATGGTAAGAAAGTGTTGTACACACCAAGATACTGAGAGGGGGGTGAATCAGTATCTAAACAAACTTCAACTTCTCCAGAGCAGATTAAAACTTAAGCATTACAACATTAACATAACCATGAAAGATTAACACAATACACATCAACACATAACACCATATATACATGGAAAACCCAAGAAGGGAAAAACCACGGTGAGGATTAACTCACAATAAATGAAGCTCAAAATAACAACTTTGTTTTAGGGCTACAACCCAACGAAGCTACTACTCCCTGATAACTTTGATTTATGGTCACTCCCAAGGAAGTTACAACTCTATGAATACTTTATTTTAGGCTCACTCCCAAGGAAGAAATTACTTCCTTAATTGAGAACAAACATAGAATAGATTATAGTATGGCAATCTCTCTACTGTTTGAAAAACTAACAATGAAGCTCACACCTTTGAAGATTGTAATTCTGCCTCTTCATACTTCCTTCTGATGATCGGATCAGTTAGGTACACTCTACACTTGATCACTATCACATATATGTCTTCAAGATGAATTAGGACATCATCTAACACTTCTACTCTTTTTCCTTCAGTCGCACATCATAATGCATTAATTCTGCTCCTTATCTTGCTTCCAAACCTTATCACTCACATTGGAATCTCACCTCACCTAACTCAATTTGATTTACAATTTATACATGATATTACATTGATTACATTTCTTTTTGGCTAGAGACAATATGAAAAATACATTTACAAGTTGGCCAGACAACACACAACATGAAACGTGTAGATGACAAGTCCTAACCAAGACTACACGCTACACAATAGAAGACCCATGCCTTGTAGACATCAACACTTGCTTAAAACTAGGTCCAAACCATCCTTCACAACATCAAACACCAAAGAATTACCTCTGCACACTCCGCTCATTTGAAAATAGGATAGTCTTAAGCAAAGATATATGAAACTTGAAGCATAATGGCCACAACAACTTGAAAACCTTGTGCGGTACTAGAAACAAGAAATATCTTCATGAAACTCTTCCAGAAGAGTCTACAAGAATCATACAACATAGATCCAAACACTCCTTTACCTCCGCACATCAAAGATTTTGTGCCATACATCTTCAACCATAAACTCTGAGAACAAGTCATCCGGAACACACTGCAACATACTGTCATTGAAAAACTGAGCTTGCGGATCACCAAGAGACTTGAAACTGCAAGAAAGCATGTAAGACACATCCATAAACATGTCCACAAAACCACAAAGGCAACCATTCACATCCAGAGGAATACTAAGCATTCCAACAAGCCTTCAACACTACCTTACTTTGTCAGAACACATGCTAGTACTCTATCATGCATAACTTTCATAGCAGAAGGATAAATGATCTAAAACTTTGGAATTATCACTTCATAGTACACTAAACATAGTTCTAGAACTGCATAGTACTAATTGCAAATGCAGAGAAATGTGAAGCATTCTATTACTGTATAGAAAATTTCTTCTTTAGAACCAACACTGTCTTCAAACTGTCAACTGCAAAACACCCTGAACTAGTAATCTGATCATCTTAGTGCTTCTAATTCCCATATTAATGTATCTTCTTGATGCTTCTAATTCCCATCTTAATATAACTTCATACTCAACTCTACATTGATCAAGGCATGACATCCAACCATGAACTTTAGTAACCTCGTTATATTCAACATGACATCCAACCATGAATTATATTTTCTTTGCTGGATAGGACATGACATCCAACCATGAACACCATCACACATCTATGATAGTATTGACATCAATGACAATATTGTGACAATGTTGATATCAATGACAACCTTAGGAACCATGTGTGTAACAATCTCCCCCTTTGGCATTGATGACAACACATACCTGCACATTCTCCCCCTTTGACATCAAGGACAAAGTGCAACTTCTTCTCTCTTAGGGAATAAATTATTCTTACAACAAACAGACTCCTCCTATCATCAACAACCACTACCTTCTCCCCCTAATAGGTAGCCACCATCAGTCCAGGAAAAGGATATAACATGAACTCCCCCTTGATAGATGCACCACTATGAATCTAGCGAGAAGGAGGGGCAATTACCCCTAACCTCTACCAGAGATCCTCAAAAGTGTCCTTTGCAAGAGCCTTTGTGAAAATATCTACAATCTGATCCTTTCTTGGAACATATTCCAACTTCACTTCCTTTTCTGCAACCTTCTCTCTCAAAAGGTGATACCTGATTGCTATATTCTTGGTTCTAGAATGCATCACTGGATTCTTGGAAATATTTATAACACTTGTAGGCTCATCATACAATACCTTGATATCCTTTAGGGTTTGCTTCATCCACAACATGTGTGTACAGCAAGATATTACTGCAATATATTCTACCTCTGCAGTTGATAAGGACACAAAATCTTACTTCTTACTATGCCATGAAACCAATTTGCTTCCTAAAAAGAAAGCACCACGACTTGTACTTCTTCTTTCATCAACACAACTAGCCCAATCAGCGTTAGTGTGGGCACTCAAATCAAAGACATAGCCTCTTGAATACCATAAGCCATAATCTAGAGTTCCTTTCAAATATCTGAATATCCTTTTTACTACCTTCTCATGTGTTTTCTTGGGATTGGCTTGATATTTGGCAACCACACATACTGTATGCATAATAGATCTATAGGAAGTCTGATCCACCTCCAGAGACTCATCATCATTGCTTAAGTGACATCCAGTGACCATGGGAGTACTCACTAGTTTTGAATCCTCCATACCAAACTTCTTCAACAACTCTTTGACATACTTATCTTGAGAAATAAAGATACCACCATCTAGCTGAGTAATTTGAAGTCCAAGGAAGAAAGACATCTCACCAATCATAGACATCTCAAACTCTTTTTACATCTCCTCTGCAAACCTCTTACACATATCATCATCTCCACCAAAGATGATGTCATCAAAATATACTACAACTATTAATATCATGTCTTGTTCTTCCTTGATGTAAATATTCCTATCTATAGTACCTTTCTTGAAGCCTTGCTGAAGTATGTACTTGTCCAACCTAGCATACCAAGCCCTAGGTGCTTGCTTGAGACCATATAGAGCCTTCTTAAGTCTGCACACCATGTTCGGATCTTCTGATATATGAAAACCATCTGGTTTTTCAATGTAAACCTCTTCCTCTAGATCACCATTCAAAAAAGGTGACTTAACATCCATATGATATACTTTGAATTTCTTGAGTAGCAAGAGTAAGAAACATTCTGATTGCTTCCATCCTAGCTACCAGAGAAAAGGTCTCCTCAAAATCAATCCCTTAAACTTGTGAATATCCTTTACATACCAATCTTGATTTGTTCCTCACAACTTCACCTTCTTCATTCATCTTGTTCCAGAACACTCACTTTGTTCCTATGGCATTCTTGTTGGCTAGTTTGGGAACCAATTCCCATGTCTGATTCTTCTCTATCTGATCCAGTTCTTCCATTGCTTTTATCCATCCATCATCTTTTCTAGCATCAGGAAAGGTTTTGGGTTCTACTTTTGATAACAAACACAAGTTTACTTGATCATGTGTCTTAGTGAACATTCTCCTTGTCTGCACACCTTCATTTTTATCTCCAATGATTTGATCTACAGAATGGTTCTTATGAACATACTTTGTTGGAGTCTTAGTCATCTATTCTAGCTCTTGTTCCTTTTCTTCTTTCACTTCTTCTTCTTCACCTTCAATATCAGATATGGAGTCCTCTGAATCTTATGAGATCTGATACAAACATCTACTTTAATATTTGTGATTTTAATCATCTTCCCTAATCTTTTTTTGTAGCATCTATAGGCCTTTCTTCTGGTTGAGTAACCAAGAAAGATTCCTTCATCACTTCTTGAATCAAACTTTCCTAGGTCTTCTTCATCTCTTCTGATATAGTATTTCCTTCCAAAGATCCTGAAGTATATGATAGTGGGAGGTCTTCCATACCATATCTCATAAGGGGTCTTAGTGCTATTGACCCTCAATTGCACCCTGTTAATTAGATAGACAACAGTGTGAACTTCTTCCTTTCAGTACATATCAGGCAAATTTGCATCTTTCAACATTGCCCTTGACATCTCTTGCACAATCCTATTCTTCCTTTCAACTACCCCATTCTTCTGAGGGATCCTAGGAGTTGACAAATGTCTCCTAATACCATGATCTTCACAAGACTTTTCAAATTAATTTGAAGTGAACTTGCCTCCTTTATTAGACCTTAAACATTTGATCTTAGCATCCATTTCATTTTCAACCATATCTTTGAACACCTTAAATTTATCAAGGGCATCTGACTTTTCTGTTAAGAAAGTAACCCATGTCATTCTAGAATAATCATTAATGAGCAACATAAAATACCTCTCACCTTGTTGACTTTTTACTCTTGTAGTGCCACATAGATTAGTGAGGATCATCTCCAATGGTGTTGAAGGAGAATTCTACTTGCTTTTGAAACTTGTCTTTTTCTACTTTCCCATTTGACATTCCTTGCATACTGTGTTTGCAGGCTTGATTATCTTGGGTAGAGACACTGCATGGATAGAGTTGATCCTTACCATACTATCAAAATTATTGTGTCCCATTCTTTTGTGCCACCACCAAAACTCACTAGATTGAGCCAAAAAACATGTTCTTCCATTTACCTCCTTTAGATGATAGATATCACCATATGACTTGATACCTTCTGCACCCAGTTTTCTAAACCCTACCTTCCTGATTTCACAACCTTTGGCATGAAAGGTGAGATTGTAACCTTTGTTGTACATATGACTAACATTGAGAAGATTGTGCTTTAGCCCTTTGACATAGAGTAAATCCTCAGTCCTATTCTTCCCATCAATAGTTATAGCACCCTTTCCACAAATTTGTGCTAACTCATCACCACCAAACTTAACAGCTCCACCATCCCACTTCTCAAGGCTGATAAACTTCTCCTTGTCACCAGTCATATGATTTAAGCAACCATTATCAATTTACCAAGCCTTGGCTTCTTCTCTTGCATGAAAAGCATTCCATACAACCATTAATCTATCATTGTTTTGGTCTATTTGCAAGGCATCAATCTTCTCATATTTTCCAAAATCATACTTTTTGTCACCAACACTCAAGGCCATGTGAAAGGTTTTTTTATCATTTGAATCATCATGATCCTCATCTTCTTAAAAACAACTACTCTCTATGGAATATAGACTTCTTTTAAACTTGTCTCTTTTTTTACTACCCCTTGATTCTTTAAAAGGACATTTACAAGAAAAGTGACCAACCTTTCCACAATTGAAACATTTGAAAGGTAACTTACCCTTGTATTTGCTCAAGTTTAGGGCTTAGTGTTTAGATCTTATGGGCATTATTTAGGTGTTAAGGTTTGGAAGTTTAGGGTTTAGGGAGAGAGGATTGATAGGGAGATATAGAGGACATCAAGAGGAGAGATAGGGAGATAGAGACTGATGGACATGGCTAGAGACATAGGTAGAAATATTGAGAGATAGCGAGATGATAGAGATAGGGAAATAAAGGTTTAGGGTTGCTTGGCTTTGGGGATTGAGAGAGAGAGAGGTGTTTAGGGTTTCTCAGGGTTTAGATTTAGGGTCTCTCTCTCTCTCTCTCTCTCTCTCTCCTAGTTTTCCTTTTCCTTTCTAATTTCCCTTTAGATCCCACCAATTTCCCCTATTTTTCTATTTTCCACCTCTCCTCTCATCATTCTTCCCATCTAATCAGCTTTCATTTTATCTTGTTTTTGTTTCATCCTCCCAATTTATATCCTCATCCCTCTTTGCATGTCCTAGTTTTCTTGTTTCTATTTTATTTGTTGACAAGGGAGATGGAGAGGAAGAGGGAGAGAGGGGGGAGATGGAAGGGAGAGAGACTAGAGAGATAAGGAGATATGGAGAGATTGTTGGTATGTGGAGATTGATCATGCAAGTATTGTACACAAGTTATGTATCCTCGCTGAGGTTCGAGGTTGATTGTTAAATTTTTTATGTTTCCCTCTTTTTGCACAATTGGAGTCACTTGTTAATATTTTTTGTTAACCAACAAAAGAAAAATGACATTGCAAAACCCTAATTCTAGAAGCTTCCAAAAATCTTGTTATAAGTTGCTGGGATGTATGGTATAGCGATGTATTCACGAGATTGTAATTTGTTTTGTACTAGATAATAAAATCATTGGATGGCTGAGTTTTTGTGGACGTAGCCCATATTGGGTGAACCACATTAAATTTTTATGTTGATCTCTTTTGTGTTATTCCTCATTGTTATATTTGCATTATTTAATCTGCATATAATTGTTAGTGTTTATTGCTTTGATCTTCCCTAACCCTAACAACTAGTATCAGAGTGAGTTGTGTCTGATTATCATTTGCAAGAAGGTCTCACAGTTAAGTGGGAGCAATGGCGGACAAAGGTAAATTGAAGGTAGATAAATTCAATGGGCAAAACTATCAATTATGGAAGATGCAGATGAAGGATTATCTCTATCAGAAGGATTTATGGAGGCCATTGGAAGGAAAAGCCAAGAAACTGATAGCAATGACTGATGAGGATTAAGATCTTCTAGATAGAAAGGCACTGGGAACCATTCAATTGTGCCTGGCACCATCTATGGCATTCAATCTAATAGAAGCGACGACAATAGATGATCTGATGAAAGCTTTGGATAAATTGTATGAAAAATCCTCAGCCTCTAATAAGGTATTTCTCATGAAGCATTTGTGATGAAGGGGGTAAATCATAAAACACACAATAATAGAAATTGAACACAGAGAATAAAACTTTCTTTTATTGATCTGGACAACTCATTACATTACAGAACAACACACTACAGCTACCATCTCTAGGCTCTGGAATCTTTCACCTTTTGTAACCCCCAAATCAGCTAGGGTTTCTATTTTCCCACCTATTCTTGACTCTACACTTGCCCCCTTAACTCTACTACTACCCAGGGTCCCCAAAATAGCCATAAATAACACTTTTTGGTGGCCTCCAGCTAAATTTCAAAATTTACAACTCCCTATAAAAGTAGGTAAACTTCTGGGAAGCATAACTTTTGATCCGGGTGTCTGATTGACGAACCGTTTTAGGCCTCGAAAAGCTCGTGATGTGAACTATCACACCAGAAATTTGTGAATGGATTTCTACCAACTTTTCAGGACATTTAGGGAAGTTTTAGTGCCTCATATCTTGTTTCAAAAATTTTTAGGGGCTTTTCTAGAAAACAAAAACTTTAATATCTTTTAGCTCAAAAATGATCTTTGCCTGATTCCTTCGGCAAAGGTCTTATGTTTCCATTTAGTAACTTTCTGCAAGTTTTCACTTCAATCCGTGCCCAACTGCAAACTTTCCAAAAATAGCAGGTAGACTTTCCAAAATAGGCAGGTTGCTATTTTTAGCAGTTTTAGAAAAACTAAAAGTCCTACATCATTATTCTGGATATTATGGAACCAGAAACACTAATTATGGAAAGAAATGAAAACAACTACAATGATTTTGAGTTAACTTCTTTTTGGGTGATGCAAGATTGCCCTTACACCACTGGATGCCTCAACTTATTGTATGTTCCAATTGGGAACCTTTCTTTTCTCAAGTGAACCATGACTTCATCTCCTACCTGGAACTCCTTATACATCCTCTTCTGATCTGCCTTAGCCTTGTACTGAGTATTCGTCTTATTAATGTTCTTTCTCACCTCTTCATGCAAATTCTTCAGATGTTCTACAAAGTCTTCAGCCTCGGCACTTGTCTTTTCTCCCTTATCCAGATTCCTTAACTTTGAAGCATTTCTTGGACTATTTCCATATACAATCTAGAATGGTGATTTACCAGTACTCCTATTGACAGAATTGTTGTAAGCAAATTCTGCCTATGGTAAAATCAAATCCCATCCCTTGGGCTTATCTCCTACTAAGCACTGTAGTAGGTTACCCAAACTCCTATTCACCACTTCGGTCTATCCATCAGTCTGTGGATGGTGTGCAGAACTGAACTTCAAGTCTATCTTCAACTTCTTCCATAATGTCCTCCAGAAATAACCAACGAACTTGGTATCTTGATCTGAAACTATGCTCTTTGGTAGACCATGTAGTCTCACCACCTCTCTGAAAAATAATTCAGCAATATGAACAACATCATTAGTCTTCTTGCAAGGAATAAAATGTGCCATCTTCAAGAATCTGTCCACCACCACAAAAATGGAATCATGTCCTCTCTATGTCCTTGGTAAACAAAGAACAAAATCTATACTGATATCATCCCACGGTTTCTCTGGTACAGGTAATGGTTGATACAACCCTGTATTCTAACTTATTCCTTTTGCCATTTGACATACTCTGCAACTCTGCACAAACTTCATCACATCTTGCTACAACTATGGCCAATAATAATTTTTACCAACAATAGCAATGGTCTTATCTCGACCAAAGTGTCTGGCCAATCCTCCACTATGCTTCTCCTTAATCAGGTTCTCTCTCATGGAACTCCTTGGAATGCACAACTGGCTTCCTCTAAACAGCATGCCATCTTGGATTATGAAATCCAGCCATCTTGTCCTGTCCAAAGTAACAGGTTCCAAACAAGCTTTCCAGGCCTCTGCAAAATCTGGATCCTCAGGATACAAACTTTTGATCTCATCGAACCCAACAACCTCTATCTTCATTTCTATCAACAAATTTTGCCTTCTGCTCAAGGCATCTGCAACTCTATTGGACTTCCCACTCCTGTGCTTCAAAACAAAAGTATAGCTCTGCAAAAACTCAACCCATTTTAAGTGCCTTTGGTTCAACTTTCCTTGACTATTAAGATACTGCAAAGCCTGATGATCAGTATATAAAACAAACTCCTTTGGCAACAAATAATGTCTCCATTTCTTCAAAGCCTGAACTATTGCATAAAACTCCTAATCATAAATAGAATACTTTTTCTTGGCATCATTAAGATTCTCACTAAAATAAGCAATGGGCTTACCTTCTTGGCTCAAAACAGCTCCTATACCACTACCACTAGCATCACAATCTACCTGAAATACCTTATTGAAATCTGGAAGTGCCAAAATAGGTTGCTCTACAACTTTCTGCTTCAATGCATCAAAACTCTTGTCTGCTCCTTTAGTCCCTTGAAACTCTTTTCTATCCCCTCTCATTGTCTCAGTTAGGGGTGCACAAATGCTACTAAAATTCTTGATAAACTTTCTGTAAAAACTTGCCAAACCATGAAAGGATCTTACCTCCATTGTACTCCTTGGCGTAGGCCATTCAATGATAGCCCTTACTTTTTCTAGGTCCATCTTAAGACCTTCTTCTGAGACTACAAATCCCAGGTATACCAACTCCTTCTTTGCAAAAACTACATTTCTTTAGATTAATCAGCAACTTCTCCTCCCTATGCTTCTCTAGAACTCTTTTGATATGCATCAGATGCTCATCCCAAGTCTTACTAAAAATTAAAATATCATCCAAATAAACAATAACAAAACTTCCCAAAAATTCTTTCAATACCTCGTTCATGAGCCGCATGAATGTGCTCGATGCATTGGTTAGCCCAAATGGCATGACTAACCACTCATACAAACCTTCCTTTGTCTTGAAGGCTGTCTTCCATTCATCTCTTTCTCTGATACGGATCTGGTGATACCCACTCTTCAGGTCAATTTTCGTGAAGTACTTGGCTCCACTCAAACAATCCATAATGTCATCCATTCTTGGCAATGGAAATCTATACTTGATAGTTATCTTATTGATGGCTCGAGAGTCTGTACACATCCTCCATTCTCCATCCTTCTTTGGTACTAGTACTGCAGGTACCGCACATGGACTTAGGCTCTCCCTTATCAGTCCCTTCCTTAACAACTCCTGAACTTGTCTGTTCAGCTCTTCATTCTCTATAGGGGTCATTCTGTGGGCTGCCTTGTTTGGCAAACTGGGTCCTGGTATCAAATCCATTTGATGACTTATCTTCCTTACTGGTGGCAAACCTTTTGGTACATTATCAGAGATAATGTCCTAGAACTCTTCCAACATATCTGAAACTTCTGCTAGTATATCTTAACAGTTCTCTTGACTAATCTTAGGAATCAATGCAAAGCAATGACGCTCATGCTTCATACCCTCCAAAAATTTCCTGCCATCTACCAGGTAAATTCTGGTAGTACTACATACCTTTTCTTCCACCTCCTTCAAAGGCTTCAACTTATGACGAACTCCATCCTTTGTCAGGGAATATGTGTTTGCATGGCCATCATGGACAGCGCTCCTATCATACTGCCACATCCTCCCCAACAGCATATGACATGCATCCATCAGTATGATATCACACAACACCTCATCATGGTAATCACCAATCTTGAACTTCACTAAACACTGCTCATTGACCAAAGCTCTATGGTCCTTCTACAACCATGCAATCTGATATGGATGCGGATGCTTTCTTCTTGTCAACTTCAACTTGTCAACCATTTCTTCTAAAATAAGATTATCAGTGCTTCCACTGTCAATAATAATATCACAACACTTACCTTCACATTTGCACCTTGTGCAGAATAAACTCTTCCTCTGATTGGGTTCTTTCTCCTCATTCAGCAAGGTTCTTCTAACAACTATGGTTTCTCCCCTTTCAGCATCTTCAGAATGCTCAGAATGTGCATCTTCATCTACATGTGCAACTCGTGCATTGCCTTCAAGTCTTCTATTTGTCCTTCCTTGATGTTACAGACACTCGTATGCTCGATGCCCTTCTTCCCCACATTGGAAATAGGTTCCTCTAAAACCTCCTCTTCCGGGTCCTTGCCCAGGTCTACCTCTTCCTCTTCCTCTTTGCTCACCATTGTTCTGGTCATGAGGGCGGTAGGTGTTATCCCCTCTCTGATTTTGACTGGTGCTAGCTTCTTCACTTTTCTTTTGATCTTCATTACGGCCTCCATAGGACCTCCCACCAGTCCTTCCGCCTTGACCTCTTCCCCTTTGCTTGCTTTCAAATCTTTTATTCAGCTTCTCTTCCACCTTCAGGGAAAACTGGTATACATCTTCTATGGTGGTCATTCTGACTAGGCTCAGCTCCTCTTGAATACTCAGCCTCAACCCATTAATGTAACGGGCCACCTTCTCCTTGTTGGCCTCTCCATGGCCTGTCCTGATAGTGATCTTATAAAAATCTTCTGTATAGTCCTTAATAGACTTGTTACCTTGCTTCAGTCCATGCAACTTCTTCAGTAACTGCATCTCATAATCCATAGGAATGAACTGCTTCTTTAGTTTCTCTACCATCCGATCCCATCTGGTGATCTTTCCTTTTCCTCTTCTATTCCTCTCTAGTTGGACCTCCTTCAACCAAATATTGGCATGGCCCTTCAACTTTGTTTTTGCAAACTTGACCCGATCTGGGTCCTCCACATCTTCATACTCGAAATACTCCTCCATGTCATTGATCCAATCAATAAGTTGTTCTGGGTTCAAATCCCCAGAATATGTAGAAACCTCAATCCTGGGCCTCTTTTTGATCTTCGAAATAGCCCTCAACAACCTAACTTCTGCAGGATCTCCGGTAGCTTCTTGTTCTTCCTCAAAAAGCTCTTCTTCAGCTTCATCTTCGCTTTCGTCTCTTATCCTTGGCTCAAAACCTCTTCGTAGCTCCTCTTGTAACGCATCGATTTGCCTTTGCAGTGCTCTAAAACCCTCTTTTGTCAAAGCATTCCTCCCAACATGATTTCTTCGTGTAGGCATCCTAGTCTCCGTAGTAAACCCACAACCTCAGGTCCTGGTGCAAATTGCCTCATGGTTGGCGATTTGTCTACACACTCAAGAACCCTTGCTCTGATACCACTTGATGAAGGGGTAAATCATAAAACACACAATAATAGAAATTGAAAACAAAGAATAGAACTTTCTTTTATTGATCTAGGCAACTCATTACATTACAGAAGCTTAATTACAATAAGAGGAATCAGTCCTCCACAGGCTGCAACACACTATAGCTACCATCACTAGGCTCTAGAATCTTTCACCTTCTGTAACCCCCAAATCAGCTAGGGTTTATGTTTTCCCACCTATTCTTGACTCTACATTTGCCCCCTTAACTCTACTACTACCCAGGGTCCCCAAAATAGCCATAAATAACACTTTTTGGTGGCCTCCAGCTAAATTTTAAAATTTACAACTCCCTATAAAAGTAGGTAAACTTTCGGGAAGCATAACTTTTGATTCAGGTGTCCGATTGACGAACCGTATTAGGTGTCGGAAAGCTCGCGATGTGAACTATCACGCCAGAAATTTGTAAATGGATTTCTATCAACTTTTTGGGATGTTTAGGGAAGTTTTAGTGCCTCATATCTCGTTTCAAAAATTTTTAGGGGCTTTTCAGAAAACAAAAACTTTAATATCTTTTAGCTCAAAAATGATCTTTGCCTGATTCCTTCGCCAAAGGTCTTATATTTCCATTTAGTAACTTTCTGCAAGCTTTCACTTCAATTCATGCCCAACTGTAAAATTTCCAAAAATAGCAGGTAGACTTTCCAAAACAAGCAGGTTGCTATTTTTAGCAGTTTTGGAAAAACTGAAAGTCCTACATCATTATTCTAGATATTATGGAACCAAAAACACTAATTATGGAAAGATATGAAAATAACTACAATGATTTTGAATTAACTTCTTTTTGGGTGATGCAAGATTGCCCTTACACCACTGGATGCTCCTGCATCAATTTGTTTAATCTAAAAATGATTTAAGGTGGATCTATCTCAGATCGTTTAAATGAGTTTAATATGATTACCAGTCAATTAATGTCTGTAAAAGTAAAATTTGATGAAGCTGAATAGCTTGGTAATGGCTATAAGTAACTCTGTCTCTGGTTCAAATACTTTGAAATTTGATGATGTTGTTGGTGTTATCCTTAGTGAGGAAATGTGACGGAAAAGCATAGGTGAGACTTCAACATCTAGTAATGCTTTAACTATAGAGAATAGGGGAAGAACAAAGGAAAGAGGAAAAACCTCTACAAATCGTGGGAAGTCACAAGGGAAGTCGAAGAAAGGTAGATCTAAATCTAGAGGAAGAATGGATTGTTGGCACTGTGGAAAGCCAAGACACTTGAAGAAGGATTGCTAGTCTCGAAAGGGCAAACAAGGAGATGGACAACATGATGACAGTAAGGAAGTTAATGTTTCAAGTAATAAATTACAGGATGCTTTAATTCTGTGTTTAGATAATGCTAATGATTCCTGGGTAATAGATTTAGGGGCTTCATTTCATGCCACACCCTATAGGAAATATTTTATAGATTATGCTCAAGGTGATTTTGGATAGGTATATTTGGGTGATGATGAACCCTGTCAGATTGTTGGAAAAGGAAAGATAAAAATCAAGTTGTAGAATGGAAATGAATGGTTGCTACAGGAGGTAAGGCATGTTCCAAATTTGAAAAGGAATTTAATCTCTACAGGACAACTAGGTAGTGAAGGCTATATAGTTACCTTTTCAGACAAAGTCTGGAAGGTCACTAAAGGTGCATTAGTAGTAGCTAAAGGTGAAAAGATAGGCACATTGTATTTGTGTACTAGTAATACTTATTCTACCTTAGCTGCTATAGAAATAGTTGCTACTGAGATAGTTATAACACTTGCTACAGGGACAGAAACAAAATTGTGGCACCATAGACTTGGGCACATGAGTGAGAAAGGGATGAAAATCCTTCACTCCAGAAAGTTACTACCTGGTCTAAAGAAGATTGACTTGGAGTTCTGTAAAAATTGTGTTTATGGAAAATAGAAAAGAGTCTGATTTCTCAAAGTTGGGAAAGAGAAGAAGAGTGAGAAATTAGAGCTTGTGCATTCAGATGTATGGGGACCAGCTCAGGTATCTTCTCTTGGAGGTTCTTGCTATTATGTTACTTTTATTGATGATGCAACTAGGAAAACATGGGTGTATTTCCTAAAACAAAAATTAGAAGTATTTGAAACTTTTAAAAAGTGGAAAGCTTTGGTTGAGAATGAGACAGGAAAAAAGTTGAAGTGTCTTAGATCTGATAATGGAGGCAACTATATTGCAGTAGAGAATTTGAGAATTACTGTTCATATAATGGAATCCATAGGCAGAAAATAGTTCTTGGAACCCCACAAGAAAATGGTGTGTCTAAGAGAATGAATAGGACCATTATAGAGCTTGCAAGGAGCATGAGATTGCATGTTGGACTACCCTTACAATTTTGGGCAGATGTTGTACATACCATTGTTTATTTAATAAATAGGGGACCTTCAAATCCTTTGGATGGTGGCATTCCAGAGGAGGCATGGATGGGTAAAAAGGTAAACTATTCATTTATGAAAACCTTTGGCTATGAAGCTTTTGTCCATGTTGATATTGAAAATAGAACCAAGCTTGAGGCTAAGTCTAAAAATGTACCTTCATTGAATATGGAGTAGATGAATTTGGTTATCAGTTATGGGATTTTGAAAATCATAAAATTATTAGGATCAGAGATGTTATATTCAATGAGAAGGTCATTAATAAGGATCAGATGCAAGAAAAGAAGCACGAACAAGCCATAAAGGAATATGTGGTGCTGGATGAGATTCCAGAAAATAAAATACCAGTGGAACCTGATGTTCAGCAACAACAAGTTATTCCACAGACTCTTGCAAGTGTTAGACGTTCTATAAGGTTAAGTAGGCCTCCAGAAAGATTTTATCCATCATTATATTCTATATTATTAACTAAGTCTGGTGAACCTAAAAGTTATGAAGAAGCAATGCAGGTAGACACCAAACAGTAGTGGGAGCTAGGCATGAAAGAGGAAATGGATTCCTTGCTATAGAATCAGATTGGGACTTAGTCAAATTGCCTGCAGGAAAAACAACATTGCCAAATAAATGGGTTTACAGGTTGAAGGAAGAATATGGAGACAAGAAAAGATATAAGGCCAAACTCATGGTAAAAGGTTTTACATAGAAAAAGGGTATAGATTTTGATGAAATATTTTCTCTGGTTGTAAGGATGACTTCTATTAGAACAATTCTAAGTCTTGTGGCTGCGGAAGACTTGCATCTTGAACAGCTAGATGTGAAAACAACTTTTCTACATGGGGATCTAGAAGAAGAAATATACATGAAGCAACCACAGGGATATGAGGTCAAGGGTAAGGAGGATTTTGTGTGTAGGTTAAGGAAGAGTTTGTATGGCCTGAAGTAAGCACCTCGGCAATGGTATCTAAAATTTGATAGTTTTATGGCTAAACGAGGTTACAAAAGATGTCATTCTGATTATTGTGTTTATTTCAAGAAATTGGGTAATGGCAGCTATATTATCCTATTTCTTTATGTTGATGACATGCTTGTTGCTAGGTCTAACATGCAACATATTAATGAACTAAAGCAGAAATTAGCAAATTCATTTGCTATGAAGGATTTGGGTGTAGCAAAACAAATCATTGGTATGAGGATCACACGGGATAGGACAAACAGAAAATTATTATTGTCTCAAAGTGAGTATGTAGAGGTGTTGAAAAGGTTTAACATGCAAAATGCAAAAGTAGTTAGTACACCTTTGCCTAGTCATTTTAAGTTGACTAAGGAGATGTGTCCAAAGACACAAGAGGAGGAAGACAAAATGTTTAAGATACCATATGCATCAGCAGTTGGTAGCTTGATGTATGCAATGGTATGTACAAGGCCATATATTGCACATGTAGTGGGAGTTGTGAGCAGGTATATGAGCAATTCGAGAATGGAACATTGGAATGCTATAAAATGGGCTCTCTGATATTTGAGAGGTACTACTTCAAAGAAATTATGTTTTGGAGGAACAAATTCTGCTCTAAAAGGATATGTTGACTTTGATCTGGCGGGTGATATTGATAGAAGGAGTACTACAGGGTATGTTTTTACTGTAGGAGGTACTACAGTTAGTTGGATTTCAAGACTGCAAAAGCTTGTTGCACTTTCAACCACTGAAGCTGAGTATGTTGCTGCTACATAAGCTATCAAGGAGATGATTTGGTTATAATTTTTTTTGGAGGAATTAGGGCAATGACAAGAAGATAGCCCTTTGTACACTGATAGCCAGAGTGCCATTCATCTTGCTAAGAACTCAGCTCTGCATTCAAAAACTAAGCACATACAGCTCAGATATCACTTCATCCAGTCAATTTTGGAGGATGGACAGTTGAAGCTGGAGAAAATTCACACAAGTGAGAATCCTGTAGATATGTTCACAAAGGAAGTTACATGGGAGAAACTGATTTCCTCATTAGTTTCTGTTGGCCTTCATGACTAATAATGGTGGAGTTAAGAAACCAACCAGGCCTATAATCCAGTGGGAGCTGCAAGTGCAGCAGTGTCATCCAGGATTAGTATCCAACTGGGAGATTGTTTGGTGTGGAGCTTGATCAATCTCCAAGTGGGAGATTGTTGGTATGTGGCGACTGATCATGCAAGTACTGTACACAAGTTATGTTCCCTCTTTTTGCACGATCAAAGTTGGTTGTTAATTTTTTTTGTTAACTGACAAAAGAAAATGACATTGCAAAACCCTAATTCTAGAAGCTTCCAAAAACCTTGTTATAAGGGGTTGGGATGTATGGTACAATGATGTATTCATGAGATTGTAATCTATTTTGTACTGGATAATAAAATCATTGGATGGCTGAGTTTCTGTGGATGTAGCCCATATTGGGTGAACCACGTTAAATTTCTATGTTGATCTCTTTTGTGTTATTCCTCATTGTTATATTTGGGTTATTTAATCTGCATATAATTGTTAGTGTTTATTGCTTTGATTTTCCCTAACCCTAATAGAGATAGATAGGGAGAGATAAAGGGTAGAAATAGGGAGATAGAAAGTGAGTGAGATGTCTAGAGAGATAGGGAGAGAGATTGAGAGGTAGAGGGATGATAGAGATAGGGAGATAAGGGAGAGATAGGGAGATAGAGGTTTAGCGTTCCTCGGGTTTAGCGGTTAGGGGTTAAGGGTTATGTTTAGGGGTATTATTTAGGGTTTAGGAGAGAGAGAGAGAGAGAGTGCTTTTGACATGCAACCCTAAACATCTAAACCCTAAATAATGCCCCTAAACCCTAATCCTAACCCCTAAACCCTAAACCCTAAACCTAAGAAACATTAAACCTCTATCTCTCTATCTCTATCATCCCTCTAACTCTCAATCTCTCTTCCTATGTCTCTGGCCATGTCCATGAGTCTCTATCTCCCTATCTCTCCCCTCAGTCTCCTCTATATCTCCCAATCGGTCCTCTCTCTCCAAACCCTAAACCCTATACCTCTAAACCTTGTTGAGTACTTGTGACTCAGATTATAGGCATCGGCTCGTACTGCTCTTTGTCTCAATGATCTCTCATTCTTGGTTGATTACCTTTTGTTATCTGCCTGACAGGCTCTATCGGCGCTGCTTCGATGTTTTCTACTAATGGTCTGGAGTCTCACAGATCGGTTCATTGGTTCATCGGTTCGACGACATTGGTTCAATGGTTCATCGGTTCGACGGCATTGGTTTAATGGTTCATTGGTTCAACGATTAGTGTTGGTTCAAGGGTTCAACCTGATCGGGTAGAGTGTAGCCATCGGCTTTGCTTTAGTTTGTTACTCTGACTGTTTGTGTCTCCCTGATGGTGGTTTGTTCCTGCGATGTGTTATCTACAAAATGAGGGTCTTCAGCATAACTTGTTTGTGTTCCAGCGATGGAGTATGTTTCTTCGATGGTTCGTTGATGATTGACTGGCTGGGGTCATCAGTGGCAAAAGCACCGACGATAGACTTACCCCATGTTTGTGGATATATACTACTATTGTGTTTGTCAACTGATGAATGTGGGACTATTTAGCCTCATGAATACGAACGGTTGTGAATGGTTAAAAACGAACTGTCAACCTTTTGGAAGTTGTTGTAACGGTCTGAGATAGTAACCGATTGTTCTATTTCTGTAATGTGAGATGTGACTAGAAAATAGGAGTGAGAACAGAGTTCAGGTGAAAAAAAAGGGATTCAGGCCAAGAGGGAGAGATATAGAAAAAAGAGGGAAGTATCTCTCTCTCGGTGATGTCCTGTATTGTATGCTATTTGTGGCATGATAACAGTATGAAGGACTAACCCAAGTGCTATGATTAGAACTAAGGAGAACTTTGTACAAGGTTATGCTGTCAGTTATTCTTCCAGAGGAGCAAGATGTAAATCTCTATGTTAAGGCCTTGAGCCTGCAAGTGTATTGTAACATGTTTGTTGTTGCTGATTAATACATTGGTTTGATGCTTTGGAGTGTGGGGTTTTTTACCCGTAAGGGTTTTCCCCACGTATATCTGTGTCTCTTGTTCTGTCTTTCGTGTTAACATTTCTATTGTTGAAATTAGATCTTGTTGCTTGTATTTCCTCTAAGGGTCAATGTTGGAAATGTTCTATGTTTGTTTCCGCTTTGTGGCATAGTTGTGCATGTTTTTGAAGTGATTGAAAAGAATTTAAATCTATCAAAGACACCACTATTCTTAGAAATACATTCTGAGATGCTCTCATTTCCTTACAAGTGGTATAAGAGCATTCTTCTGGGATCTACTTTGTTGCTCACATATGTATGTTTGTGTGCAGCATGTGTTTGCATGTAAGAGTTCCTGGTGTATAAGGTCTGGGTATTCCTTCTGTGATGATTTCTTAGTGTGACAAGCTTGAGGAAATCTGAAGGAATCGTCTGATGTTTGATCCTTATTTTGAGTGAAGTCTGGCAGTTGATCTTGTTTTCCTATTTCAGCAGTGCTTGAAGGATGATGAAGATGAAGAGACTGGAGCTGGTCATGATGTGTCTTGAGACTCTTAGTTGACAGTGTATAATCCTATTGCATGGGGTGGATTATGCCTTGTGGTTGTGTCTCTGCAATAACTTTCATATTGGGTATGTGTGAGAGGTTTTCTTGTGATATGAAGAAGTTTGTGTTGCTGCTCAGCCATGGAGAAGTGTGCTTATGCTAGATATTTGTTCCTAGTATTGGAAAGCATTGTTTTTGTTGCTCCAATTGCATAAAGGCTATGGAGTTGATCATTGGAAGATCTGGGAGCTTCTGCAATAGCCTGATTCTCTCGGATGCATGTACATGTTGGTGGTTGAGGAATTGGTCTATAAGTGGGCCTAAAGCTCTTGAACTGTTGTTTCCTTAAATGGATATTTTGTACTTGCATGACTCAGATTCATGTTTTTTGGACTTGAGGAGTTTTATAGTTTTTCCTTAAAATCTATGATTATGTACATTCATGATGATCCATTATTCTGGTTTAACTGTTATGAAGTTTATGTTGCAGACTATTGAGTCATCCAAATGTGAAGTGGATATGGATGTGCATGGGTGTTTCGTATAACATAGTGATTTTGCAGGTTTTACATGGACAAAGAAAAAAAAATTGTGGTTTTGTTGAAGCTGCAGTTAAGCTATTTTCTAGACCCTATTTTTTTAGGGTGTTGCTGGATGGGATAGTTGCAATCTTGTGGGAGTGTTGGTATGTGATAAGTCACTCAATATTTCTATGGTGATGCTTTTATGGATTCCTTGACTATGGTGCTCAAGTTGTGGACTAGTTTGGCAAATCAGATTGTAAGTAATCTGGTGTTTTTTGTCATGTTGTCTACATGGTTATTTACCTCTTGAGATCTTAGTTTTGTAGTTTTTAGTGCGATAGTGAGTTTGTGTAATGCATTGATTGGATCTACAAGTTATGTAGTTTTGTGGGCTGGCCACCTATTAAGCTACAGTGAGATGACTCAGATGTGGATTGTCTATATTCACAAGATCATTCAGTGTTTATGCAGACTTGTTAGCTAGCCGTATCTGTGGTCACTTGTGCATTGGTGTGATTGCATTGGGATAAAAGGGTGGATAGTGTAAAGTACCTAAATAGTCAGTAATCTGTAGCATGTGTATCATGATGTCATGTATAGCTTGGATACACAGTTCAGTGTAAGATTTTGACAGTGATGTTGTATTTCCTTGGTTTGGAGATCTTGGTGCCATTTGTTTTTTTTTATGTTAATATGTGGACTTGGAAGATTTTTAGATGAGAAGATGTTTGGTCATGTTGCTTGGAAAGCTCAGTTTCCATAGTTCAGCGGGAGCTTTAGCAATGACTACAGATTCATCACTTAGTGATGGATGATCTTCTTTAGTGTTGCAGATGTTACTAGGAGGAGCTCTTAGATCCTGTTGCTGTAGAAGGGTTCTTTCGCATTTGCAAGGGCACTACTTGAGGATGGGTAACATCTTGGAGCCATGAAGGACTCACTCAGTCTTTGGTTGAGGTGTTGATTGGTGCTTGACAGGTGAGAATTTGTTTGGTTCATGTCATGATATACTCTTGTTTAAGCATTTGATTTTTGGCATGATATGTTGCTCTTGAGACTTTGGTTAAGTTCACCTGAAGCATGGAATCTCCAAAGGGAGATGATAAGATCATAATGTCTTGATAAGTTCCCTTTATAGCTTTGTGGGGCTTTGATAGTGGTTTGGTAACTTCTCTATGTTTGGGTACATTTATTATTTGCTTGATTACTTCATAGTGGTGTAGTGATGCAGTTGGAGTTTAGCATGAGGTGATTGTTTGTAGGTACTCATGGATACATGGAGAATAAGGTGAGACTGTATATGTTGTGCTTAATTAGAGTTTGCAGCAGGAAGTTTGAGGAGTCTTTACCTTGGTTGAATGTGAGTTCGACAAAAGATCTAGAGGAGATTGTTCTTGGAGAAAGTCATTGGGACTTGGATATCTTAGAAGCACATTCTCATTCCCCACTCTTGGTCTACTCGGCAAGTTTCACTTGAGAGGTATTTCCCATTGTTTACTCTCAGGTGTGTTATGTTTTCTTTCATAGATATGGATCTTGAGCTTCTATTAGATGATTCTGGAGGATTCATAGTGAGAGATGGATAGCATAGTTACCTCCTTGTGCATTTGACTTTATGATATCATTGATTGGTGAGAATAGTTAGGAGATGGTTTATGGGCTGATTTCCTAAAATGGTAAATGGATTAGTTTGATTTTCTTTGGATTGGGAAGCTTACATCCATGTTGATTTCTTCGTTGATCTCTATGAGATTGAACAACTTTGGGTGTTGTTATGGTGTTCTCTTTGGGGTTTTTTAAGAAGGAGATCATACTTGACATAGTTGGCGCTTAGAGGTGTTTGTAGGAGGATTTTCTACAGGTTTATGATGTACAGTGTTTCTCTTGGTCTCAGTTATTTTTCTAATGGTGTGTTTCACATTACATTGGTTTAAGGTTTTGTTCAGAGCTGAAGTGATCACTAGTTTGTGGTCATGTGCTTTCACTTATGTTCTTGGGTGATAGCATGAAGGTTATGTTATCTTTTTCATTGTTGGGTGTGAAGAACTTGAGAGATTTTTGGACTGGTGGTGAGATGTATAGGTTATTGATTTATAGATTTTGCATATTATGGTGGATGTTCCTACAATGCTACATGATGAGTACACTCTCTATGTAATGCCATTGGTAGACTTGGTATGTCTTGTTAGTTTTCAGATTTAGCATTACTCATGCAGTGGGAGTTCTTGGTTGTGTTTGGTCATCTTCGACTGGTTGACACATGGATCTTGTACCTACAATTTGGGTGAATATATGCTGGCATGTGTTTGCTATGTTCTTCTATACCTTTGAGGTATGTGTGATTGGATGAGTTAGCACTTGTTGTGTGTGCTATTTTTAGTCATGTGGGTTTTGTTCAGTTGGATGGGTGCAGTTAGTTTTCTGATTGTTGTTCTAGCTGATATTCTATCTTATTTCTGGAGGATGGTTTCATGGTTGTGTTCTAGAAGCTTTGAAGTTGGTTATGTTGGAGCTTCTGTGTAGCTTGTGAGCACAGTGGAGTGGAGGCAGTATCTGCTTTGGTTCTGTGACTTGAGCATTGATGGTTTCCTGTAATTCCTTCATCAAGTGGGAGAATGTTGAGTACTTGTGACTCATATTATAGGCATCAGCTTGTGCTGCTCTTTGTTTGAGCGATCTCTTGTTCTTGGTTGATTACCTTTTGTTATCGGCCTAACAAGCTCTATCGACCCTGCTTCGATGTTTTCTACTGATGGTCTGGTGTCTCACAGATCGGTTCAATGGTTCATTGGTTCATCAGTTCAACATCATTGGTTCAATGGTTCATCAGTTCGATGACATTGGTTCAATGGTTCATCGGTTCGATGGCATTGGTTTAATGGTTCATTGGTTCAACAATTAGTGTTGATTCAAGGGTTCAACCTGATCAGGCAGAGTGTAGCCATCGACTTTGCTTTAGTTTGTTACTCCAACTGTTTGTGTCTCCCCAATGGTGGTTTGTTCCTGCGATGTGCTATCAGTAAAACAGGGGTCTTCGGCGTAACTTGTTTGTGTTCCAGCGATGGAGTATGTTTCTCTGATGGTTCGTTGATGATTGACCGACTGGGGTCGTCAGCGGCAAAAGTGTCGATGATAGACTTACCACATGTTCATCGATATATACTACTATTGTGTTTGTCAACCGATGAATGTGGGACTATTTAGTCCTCATGAATATGAACAGTTGCAAATGGTTAAAAATGAACTGTTAACCTTTTGGAAGTTGTAACGGTCTGAGATAGTAACCAATTGTTCTATTTCTGTAATGTGAGATGTGACTAGAAAATAGGAGTGAGAATAGAGTTCAGGTGAAAAAAATGGATTCAGGCTGAGAGGGAGAGATATAGAAAAAAGAGGGAAGTATCTCTCTCTTAGTGATGTCTTGTACTGTATGCTATTTGTGGCATGATAACAGTATGAAGGACTAACCTGAGTGCTGTGATTAGAACTGAGGAGAACTTTGTGTAGGGTTATGCTGTCAGTTATTCTTCCAGAGGAGCAAGATGTAAATCTTTGTGTTAAGGCCTTGAGCCTGCAAGTGTATTGTAACATGTTTGTTATTGTTGATTAATACATTGGTTCGATGCTTTGGAGTGTGGGGTTTTTTACCCATAAGGGTTTTCCCCACGTATATCTGTGTCTCTTGTTTTGTCTTTCATGTTAACATTTTTGTTGTTGAAATTAGATCTTGTTGCTTGTATTTCCTCTAAGGGTCAATGTTGGAAATGTTCTATGTCTGTTTCCGCTTTGTGGCATAGTTGTGCGTGTTTTTGAAGTGATTGAAAAGAATTTAAATCTATCGAAGACACCACTGTTCTTAGAAATACATTCTGATATGCTCTCATTTCCTTACAAACCTTAACCCCTAAATCCATAAACCTTAGACCCTAAATAATGCCCCTAAACCCAAGCAACTCTAAACCTCTTTCTCCCGATCTCTCCCCTATCTCCCTATCTCTATCATCACTCTACCTCTCAATCTATCTCCCTATGTCTAGCCATCTCCCTCACTCTTTATCTTCCTATCTCTCCCCTCAGTCTCATCTATATCTCTGTATTGGTCCTCTCTCTCTCTAAACCCTAACTGTTGAACATCTAAAACTTAACCCCTAACCTCTAAACCCTAAACCCTAAACCCTAACCCCTAAACCCTAAACCCTAAACCTAAGCAACCCTAGGAGAGAGAGAGAGACAAAGGAGATGAGGTAAAGAGGGGAGGGAGAGAGATAAAGATAGAGAGATTATTTTTGACATGCAACCCTAAGCCCGAGCAACCCCAAACCCTAAATAATTGAACCCTAAACCCCAACCCCTAACCCATAAACCCTAAACCCTAAAATTAAGCAACCCTAAACTCATAAAACCTAAATAATTCCCCTAAACCTTTACCCCTAACGCCTAAACCCCTCTTTGTCTACCACTAAACCCCTAAACCCTAAATAATGCCTCTAAACCCTGACCCTTAAACCCTAAACCTCTATCTCCCTATCTCTCCCTAATCTCCTATCTCTATTATTCCTCTGTCTCTCAATCTCTCTCCCTATGTCTCTAGTCATGTCCCTCACTCTCTATCTCTATATCTCTCCCCTTGGTCTCCTCTATATCTCCCTATTGATCCTCTCTCTCTATCCCCTAAGCCCTAAACCTCTAAACCTTAACACCTAACTCCTAAACCATAAAACCTAAATAATGCTACTAAACCCTAAACCTTAAACCCAAGAAACCCTAAACCTCTATCTCCATATCTCTCCCCTATCTTCCTATCTCTATCATCCCTCTACCTCTCAATCTCTCCCCCTATGTCTCTGGACATGTCCCTCACTCTCTATCTCCCTATCTCCCTATCTTTCCCCTATATTGTCTCCTCTATCTCTCCCAATCTCTATTGGTCTCCTCTCTCTATCTCTTTCTAAACCCTAAACCCTAACCCCTAACCCCTAAACCCTAAACCTGAGAAACCCTAAACCCCTAAACCCTAAACTCATAAAGCCTAAACTCTCTCTCTCTCTCTCTTGGAAATGACATCTCCCCCTCCCTCCCTCTCCTGCTCTCCCTCTCCCTCTCCCTCTATCTCTCTCACTCTTGCTCTCGCTCTATTTCTCTCTTTGTCTCTCTGTCTCTCCCTCTCTCTCTTGGAAATGACATGGGTGATTCAAATTCTAATGTGACAGAGAGAGAGGGAGAGAGAGAGGATTTTACTTTAGCAAAACATGATCGTGTTATAACACACTCACATTATAATGTGATCGCGTTATAGGCTCAGTAATACCAAGCCATAACATGATCGCATTATAATGAGAGTGCGTTATAACATGATCACGTTTTAATGAGAGCATGTTATAACGTGCTCGCATTATGACTTGTATGGGATCAAAAAGTCATGTGGCAACTTTTTGGTCCCTCATCTTTATGCACTTACCAACATTAAGCAAAAAGGTTTAGTTTCCATCAGATCATTATCTGAGTATGATCATGTAAATATAGGCACTGAGGAAGATCCCAAGTTTGTTTGCATTGGGAAGTGCTACTCTCCTAAGGAAAGAGAGTGTTTAATTTCTTTATTGATTAGATATAAGGATGTCTTTGTGTGGTGTTATGCAGACCTAAAGAAATTTAGAAATGGAGATGTACAACACCACATCCCATTGAAGCCTGGCACATCTCCATTCTGACAAAAGCAAGGGACATACAATCCTAAAGTTGTTGAGGCTATTTTTAGTGAAATCGACAAAATGTTGAAAGATAAGATTATCTACCCTATTCATTATTCCACATGGATTTCTAATATTGTACCAGTAAGGAATAAAAACGGGGAGATAAGAATTTGTGTTGATTTTCATAATTTGAACCAAGCATCGCTAAAGGATAATTATCCTTTACCAGTTATGGACCACATCTTGCAAACTATGTCTGGATTAAAAATGATGTCCATGTTGGATGGGTTTTCAAGATACAACCAAATAGGAGTAGCCCCTGAAGATCAGCATAAGACTACATTCACCACTCCCATTGGTGTGTTTGCTTATAATAGGATGCCCTTCATCCTTATTAATGTCAGAGCCACTTTTAGAGAGCAATGTACATGACATTTGGAGATCTGAAGAATGAAATTATTGTTGTCTACCTTGATGACCTAAACTAGTCTTTTCAAAGAGGAGATCTGATCATTTTAATGATTTAGAAGTTGTGCTTCAGTGATGCAGAGATCATGGTATCTATCTAAATCCTAAGAAGTCCATATTTACAATGATTGAAGGTAAACTGTTAGGTCACATCATCTCTAAAGATGGCATATAGATAGTTCTGAAAAGAGTCAAATTAATTCAGCAACTAAGTCTTCCTACATCCAAAAGCAATACTAGATCATTCTTTGGTCAAGTCAATTTCTTGAGGAGATTCGTGCTTGATTTTGCTGAATTGACTAGACACATTGTTGAGATGATGAAGAATAATCCAGTCTTTGAGTGGAGCGAGGAAGGTAAGAAAGCATTTGAAGATATCAAGGTAGCCATTGCTAATGCTCCCACTTTAGTGCATCCAAATTTTGGGAAAGATTTCATTATTTACTGTTATGCGTCTGAACACACTTTGTCAGTCATTTTGTTGCAAAAAAATGAAGAAGGGATTGAGGCGCTAATAGACTTTATGAGTGTACCTTTGAAGAAACATGAATTAAATTATTCTCCTCTAGAGAAGCATGCTTATGTATTAGTAAAGGCTTTGAAATAGTTCAGATTTTATATCTTGAATTATCATGTTATGGTCTTTGTCCCTGGTCCTGTAGTCAATAGTATTATGACCCAACAGGAAATTGGTTGTAACAAAAGGGGAGCTTGGTGGCAAAGGTACAAGAATATGATAGATACAATAAACTAAGAATAATAGCTAAGATAGATACAATTTAAGCTAAGCACAATGGTTCTACTAGACACTATGATATACATCAACATGTCAGTTCAGTTAAACATTATATACAACGAGCATGACAGCTCAGTCAAACACAATATATATGTAATGAGCATGTTAGATTAAATAGCCCTAATATATACATTAACATATCAATTTTACATTAGACACCATTGTGTATTAAATGTAATGGCTCGCAGTTCCTTACTATGTATCAACATAATATACAAAACAACTATTGATACAACAGAAGTAAACTATGCATGTTGGCTTTGGTTGTATTCTATCCAACAAAAGCACAAAGATAATCTATAACTTTGGTCTCATCATAACAAAACATGTATGTTGAATACATAGGAAGATTTCTAACTTAAATAATCTTTAGATAAACATAAAGGAACCTGAGAGATCAAATGAGTGTGTGTGATCCTTCTGAAGTTTCTCTCTTCCTTTCCTTGATGAGCTTCACTACACTACTCTCTTGTCTTTTTATTTCTACCTCAAAAGATTCATTACTCAGAGCTCCTTTGGTGTCTTTTTGTATGCATGCCGAGAGAATCTCTCTCCATGTGCTAAATAGAATCCGCTCAATGGATCCCATCACCACTTCTTAATGATGCCATAATGATTCCACATATGCATGTTAGTACATGGAAGTTATGGTTGTTAAGGACCACTTCTCTAATTTCAGTTAGAGATTGTAGTGGAAATCAAACCACCACAAAGTAATTACTTATAAAACATGAAATCATTTTCCCATTATATAGGGAGAGTTGTCGACCACCTCATGAGGTCTTTTCTCCTTAAACCAAAATTAAAATATAAATATAACTATATAAAACATAACCCCAAAGTAGAATAATAAACATCCACTTCTTACTTATGTTGATACTAACATCATCAAGGTTACGAGATTAGGGTCAAGATTATCTCCCCTATTTCTCTTGCAACACAACAAAGAACAGTTATGCTACCAAAATGGACAACTTAACAAAAATCATCAAATCAACATAAATAACCTCTAATTTAAATTGTTACAAAAATATACTATAATCATAGCAAATAGGGATAACTATCATCTATCAACCATATCTTGTCAATGGTTATTTTATCCTGACTTGGTTTTGACAAAACTAACGCTAATGGATCTAGATGTCAAATCAACGATTGTCGAGTCAAAACCCAAACTATAGACCAAAAAGAGTAGTTACAACAAAAGTTCACTAAACAATAAACACAAGACTTAGATGGAAACAACTTGTTCCTTCTCATACGCCTATATACTTATCTATGATGATACTCTCCCTCTCTTTCTTCGAGGATAGAAACCTATTTCCTGTATACAACTTGCATTCACCAGACTAGGATTAGTGCATCATTAGTCCATCCTCAAATTACTTAAGTAAATACTCTTGACATTATATAATCATATGTCTAAATTCTTTTGCATGATAATTCATATAATCTTTGATTTGTCCTATTGGGTGAATATTTTGTCGTTAACTCAGTAATGGCAAAATGGGTATATCAGCCACAGCTATGATGAGACAAAGTCTCTCCTCTCAGCAAGGGGAGGTTCCCTCTAATTACTTGACTTTTGCAAACTAAACAACTTATGAAATTTATGTACACTAAAAACTATGTTTGTGGTGGTTCCATCTCATCTCATTCTCTTTTTTCAGAATAGATGTTTATACTTCAAACTCTTGATAAAGAACTTATAAATTATCACAAAATCATAGAAACACAAAGTTTTTTGTTACCTCACTTACTACTTGTAAACGGAACTATTTAAAGTAGAATGCAACCCAAAGTCTTCACTCCTCTTCAAGATGATAAAAGTAAATCGAATATAACAACTTGCAACACAAAGTCTCTAAACTATTGTATTCTCACAAACATGAACATATACCTCACAAATGATTCGATAGCACAAAGTCTATCAGAATCAAATTAAGAGCGCTCTTCAATCACTTGAAACAAACTCCACACTTCAATTATTATCAAATAAGATTATGATAGCAAGATGTAAGAACAAAACTATCACAACACAAATAATCCCAAGACAAAGATTGGAATTGAACTTGCTTTCTTGTATTGATAAATATTTGAATATTAATTTTCACAAAAAAGGACAAAGTCTTGATTTGCTTCTCAATTCGCCAGACTTTTCTTGCAATAGACAAAAGATAATATTTACAAAAGAGGCCCCCTTTATTTATAGGGAGAGGCCTTGAGAAAATTTAAGAAATCTACAACTACTTTGACTTATTCAACAAGAGAGTCCTATTTGACTTAGGACTTCTCCTGTTTCACATGTAATTACATTTTGGAAAATTACACGTGTAGATGTCCAAAACAAAATTCAATTTACATAACATCTAAGAAAAACAAACTAAGGCACTAGCTTCCCCCATCTTTTTTCCTCAGGAAGTTCTGGTACATAGTTTGAATGACTGACATCTCACATGCATCTGGTTTTGCTATGTTTTCAGAGATGGTGCGAGCTCGGAGAATTGAATCTTTCACCACCTTTACCGCCTTTTCATGCTTGTCTAAATTATCCTTTAGGTTCTCCAGAGTCGAATGTTGATCATACAGTTTATCCATTGAGAGCACTGAGGGAGCTTCCTCTTCAAATTTCTTTTGTACCATTTCTTCAAAAGAACTTATCATTTCCTGTGCTGTGAGCAAACTATGATCTTCCCTTGTCAAGGTGCAAGGAACTTCTTCTAGCCGGTGTAGCAGTGTGACATCACTATCTTCACTGGCTTCTCGAGCTTGGCACAGATCTTCAAGTAGACTCTTTATTATGAAAATACGATGAGCTAGAGTCTCTTTAGTCTTAAGATATGATTCCCTGTTGGTGATGACCCCAATGGTGATCAGATTCTTTATCTTGATCTTCTTCATGTCTATCCACTCTTCTAGGCTTTCTTCTTGATCTTGCAACTCTTGTGAAAGTAGATCTACCAGATTGTCTAGCTCAACGTTAGCTTTGTCCATTTTCTCCTTCCTTTCCACAGCAGTTTTTAGTAGAACTCGTCCTTGAGCCAACAACCGCTCCACTACTTCCCCCACTACCTTACCTTTGGCTTGTGCTTTTTCAACCTTCTGTATCAAGGGATCTTCCACTGTCACTGCCATAGGCTCTACTATTTCTGATGACTTTACTATTTTCTGAAGGACAGCGGCCAGTTGTTCTGCTTTCGCTTTGTACTGCTCCTTCTCCCTCTTGGCTTCATCATACTTTTCATGTAGGGTACTGGCAGTGGTCTGGAAATCTGCCTTGACATCTTCATGAGTCACTTTACCCAGTTCAACCCTTGAGATGACATAATTACTTATGTCAAAAGTGTCAACCATGGCATCTTCAGGAGGTTTGGCAATCTCAGCATATCTGATTCCCTTTTCAGTGACCAACCTAGAAATAGTCTTAGGCTTCTTTTTCTAGTTCTTTGCTTTCATGGGCAACAGCTTTTCAATGTCAATCTCATCAGGTGAGATGGCTTGCTTCTTCCTCTTTTGAGTATAGGTAGATAGCCATGGAGGAAGTATAGAAGTATCAACAGCAGGAGGGGGATCCACTACTTGTTTGGCTGGCTCCGTGTTTGTACCCGTGATGGTGACAATTGGACTTGTGTTGGTAAACACAACACCTATATCAACAACCTTTTGTGAAGCATCAAGAAGGTTCTCCAAAACAATTTGTTCCCCAATATCAAAAGAAGGGGAAGATAAGCTTGGAATGGAACCAGAAGAATCAAAAATAGTTCCAAAGCTAGCTTTCATGGATGGAGGAGTATTGTCAGAAGAAACCACAACAATTGGAGAAAGAGGAACACTTGAAATCACTGGCAAACTATCCGAAACTAGAACATGAGGAGGAGGTGTAAGAACTTGTGTCTCAGAGGGAAGATCTTTCACAGGAGTCTGAGGGGAACCATCAAGTCGCTCTACATCTCTATCTTCATCTTCACCTTGTTCAGCGTCAACAGATACCTTTGTCTTAGACCTTTGAACATTTTGTTCTTCAGTCTCAACATCTTCAATTTCCATCTGATCATCATTAGTGTCTTCAACATCTGACTTAGTGGCATCAAAAGCCTCTATGGTTTCCTTCTTCTTTCCTCCCTTAGATACAAATTTGATCTTTGGTTTGTGTATCTTGGAGGAGGAAGGGGTGTCACTCCTGTTTTTAGTTTGGTTCTCTACCTTCTTACCTGTTTGCTCATGTGTTTCTTCTTCAGACCCTGTAAGGAATTCTTTCAACTTGATTCCCTTACTTTCCAACTACAAGTTGGTGTTTGCCAATATTGGTTGGAATCTTTTCCTGATGGATGTCTCCTCCTTGACTGACCATTTCACCTCTGGGAGAGGTGAAGCCTCAACATTTTCTGCCTCATATTTGTGATCTAGGACATCCCCATCATCCTCCATTCCATCTGGAATATCAGCGAGTCCTAGTTCCTCAATTTGACTTAGGTGAAGCCTGCAGAAATCTAGTTTTCTAATCTCATTTTGAGTCCTGAGATCCGCCCATATGTCTTCAACCATTGGCAGATGAAAATTTGACTTCCTCTTGATTTTATCTTGAACCCTTCTGAAGTCAAAATGATTTCTTTTCTTGTAGGTCTTCATGGTGACCAACTGCAACTCGGAGTCAATTATCTATGCTTTGTTGGCAGATTGAACCGAGTACCTCCCAATTTCAATGGGAAACTTTATCCTTGACTTCTTAAGCTCCATCTATTTGTTATGCACCACAATCAGTTGTCTGCAAAGCTCCATAAGAACAATGCGATCATTGGGATACCATGGCAGCATGTAAGGGTAACCAGGATAGTATCCTACCCAAAGATATGTGAAGGTGGGAAATTGCAAGAACAAGCAACCAAAAGAATTTACAACCTGCCAGGCTTCATCTGAGACTCTATTCTGAACCAGTTCACCATCCCACAAGCACATCAAAACTGAGAAGAAAGCATCATTGACTCTTCTAAAATGATGAATTAACCCCTTCAGAGTGATTTAAGGGTAGTATTCATACACTGGGACCAATCTCCTGTCTCCTACTTGGGTTAAACCTGGAAAGTTCCTCATGCTTGCAGCAGCATAGACAAGATAAGAGGTCATGTAAAATTTGAAGGTGGTGTTGACCCTTATCAGTTGCTTGTGCAAAGCATTGCTGATCTATTCACCCCAGAATATCTTCTGATTACCCCGTAGAATCACTTTGATGTAAGTGTACATCCAGTCCTGAAATTTGAAAGCAGAAGGGAGTCCTCTGATGCGACTCAAGAGAGTAATCAAATCACACACATCCTCCACAAAATCACTCCTGTGAAGGTCTTTTGGCCATCTGGTCAAAGTTACCCTAGGAATCTTTAACCATTTGTTGTTTATATACCTCCTTGCAGATTCCACGTCATTATCATAGTCTTGTTGACCCTGAGGAAAATCAATCCGCCCAACGTTTTCAATTGGTGGACACATGAAGATTTTGTCCATGAATTTTGCATCCAATCTCATGATTACATTCCCCTGTGAGTCTGTCACAGCTCTAGTATCCCTGTTGTAATGATTGGCCACTTGTAGAACAAATTTAGGATTGTGTGCACTGACTGGAAATGACGCAACCAAATGAATACTGCTGTCAATGATTTTCTGCATAGGCTTGGAGGGATTTGCTTGTTTAGTTCTATCTACAAACTCGGCGAAGTCCACATGCCCAATTTTTGTGTCTCTGATTTCATCAACATTTGACTGCACTACCGTTACCAGAAAGACACCCTGGTACTTGTACTTCATGGTTCTGGACTTTGATGGAGATGATTCTGACATGAGCTCTGGAGAAAACTGTGAATTTGAACACCACGAACGCTGATTGAGAACTTCAAAAAGGCCATGATCTCACAGTTAGGGGAAAAATTGGATAAACTGGGTCAACTGCAATTTGACGATCATGGACAGGAAAGCATGCGTTTAAAGGGCTTGAGTGCACAAATCAAGGTGAAGGTGAAAGTGGGCTTTTAGTTTTGAAAAGTGAATTTTCCAATGTTGGGAAGAATCAGGAAAATGTGCTTGAGTGGGTGATTTGGCCACCATTGCAGGTTGGGAGAGTTATCAGGTGTAAGAGCGGATGAAAACGCCGCTACTGCACGTATTTTGGAAATTTTGGTTTAACATGCATGAGCGGTTAAAATGACCGCTATTAGATGTAACTTAGTGAAAACTTTAAGTGCTCTGGCGGTGATATCGGCTGCTATTGCATATAATGGGTTTCCTCAATAGCAAATGCTCGGGCGGGTGTATCAGCCGCTCCAACAGGGAAGTGACTAAACAAGTTTTGGTGTAGGGGCAGCAGAAATTACCGCCATTACAGATGACACCAGGTTTTGGTTTTTGAAGTGTTTGATCAAAGATTATAACCGACACTGCATGGGATAAAACTTTTTTAGGTTTTAAATGTAAAGGCGGTGAATTTGGCCGCTATTACATGTGCATTTCGCTCAAGTTTAAGGTTTTTAAGCAGCAATCTTCGCCGTCTTTGCACATTTCGAAGACAAGGTTGGTAGAGTCAAGAAACTTCGCTGATGTTGCACAATGGTTTATGGCAAGGGTTTTGTGGACCTAAGTGGTAGATTTGCCATTACATGCAATGATACTTTTAGGGCACGAAACTAGGTATGTGGACTACCAGGGATTTAAATGAAACTGGTGAAAATGAAACTTTAAATGAAAACTATAACAAAATTAAAACAAAAGAAAAACCTCCAAAACCAACAAAAACCCTAGTAAACAAAAAGCTAGTAGTTAGAAAGCTTACCCATCTGAGATTTGAAACCCTAGACTCGATAATGGTAGCTTAGGTCGAACTCCTTCAATGGCGCGATCTGGTGATGCGAGGGAGTTTGGAAATAGAGCTAGTTGAAATGAAATAGAAAAAATAACAAGCAAAAGACATATTTAAAGCTCGAATAACAGCTTTAATGAGTGGCACGAGTGGCCATTAATGGCACTTGGCGTTCAAGATCCAGAGATCTTGCTCAAGCAGGAGTTTTAGCCGCTTCGGCAAGTTCAACCGAATAAGACATGTAAAGGCGGATGATTTCACCACCGTTCCACAAAACACAAAGTTCAACATATGTAATAGCAGCTAAATACACTGCTCTTACATGTGAACAAACTTCTAAGCATGTAATAGCGGTTAAAGACACCGCTCTTACATGATAAAACAAAAATTTGGCTAACACCTAAAAAATGACTAAGAATTGACATTTTTCAACGATTTACAACTTACGATCTTCACGCATATCAAAAAATTGATTTCAAAGGAACGTCATAAACCTGTCTAGAATGTCAAATGACTTCGCACAAGATCAAGGGAATCTTGTCTTGATTTGCGAGCTTAGAGTGTAGATTCACGAAACGGACAAGTTTCATGGGGGGTTGTCTACAAAAACGAGCATCACTGATTTTGAGAACAACAGCTAGCTCTAACTGGGGAACTTCCATCGATCAAACTTTGAAATGATTGAAGGGAGTAGAATCCAGTCTCTAAGTGCCTTCATCCATGCCATTGGGCTATAGAGTCAAGCTAAAAAGAAAAAGACACAAAAGACTAAATGAAAACAGAAAAATAAAACACAAAACTATACAAATGTACAATTTAACTTATCTGATACTTCAAAGATTGAAGTGCTTTAGATGTTGTCCACTATGAGGCAACGAGAATGGTGTTCCATCCTAATACTCCAGCAAGAAACTATTTTCACCACAGATTTGATGAATGGTGAATGGACCTCTCCATAAGGAATCAAATTTGCTGTGCATTCCTTTTGGTTCTCTCCTCTTGTCCCACAACAAGACTTGATCTCCAATCTGAAACTCACGAGCCTTTGCCTTCTTGTCGAAGAGTTTCTTTACTTGATCTTGGTGTTCAACAATACGGTCCACCACCATAGTGCACTACTCCTCAAGTTCAGTCAAATACATGATCCTTTTATCAATAGAACTATTAAAAGTTCTATCTTCCAATGCCTTTACCAACTTCAATGCTGGCAATTCTAAGGTAATTGGTATCTCCGCATTCAGACCATATAGAAGCTGAAATGGCGACATGCCTATCACCCTTTTGGGGGTAATTCTATCTGCCCATAAAGCATCAAACAATGCCTTATGCCAAGTTCTCTGATTTTCATCTACCAGTTTCCTGATGATAGTGACCAGATTCTTATTGCTTGATTCTGCTTGACCATTTCCTTGCAGATAATAGTCTGAAGAATGGGAAAGAATGATCCCATGCTCATAGCAAAATTTAGTAATCTCATGAGAGGAAAAACAAGTAGCATTGTCTGCTACAATCTTGTTTGGAACTCCAAACCTAGAAATAATGTTCTCCTTAAGAAAACTGCATACCACTTCAGAAGTAGCATGTTTGACTGGAATAGCTTCCACCCATTTGGTAAAATAGTCTGTTGCGGTGAGAACATAGTTATGTCCTACACTTGATGATGGGTTCACTGCGCCAATGAAGTCAATACCCCATTACTGAAAAGGCTCCTCAATCACCACTGGTTTTAGAGGTAAGGCTGCCAATTTTGGTTTCCCAACAAACTGTTGGCATAACTCACACCTGCGTACCCAATTGTACGCATCTTGGAATAGTGTGGGCCAATAGTATCAAGCTCGCAGAATCTTGTGAGCCATTACAGATGCTGAAAAATGTCCTCCACAAGCCAAATTGTGGAAAGACTCCAAAAGTCTACTTTGTTGCGCTTTGTCCACGCAACGGAGAAATACACCGTCAAGACTTCTCTTGTACAAACCATTGTCCCAAAGGATGTAGTTTGTAGCTTTTAACTTGACAGTTCTTTTTTTTTTTATAGGACAAGTGAGAAGGGCACTCACCATAGGTAAGGAAATGAGCGATATTAGAATACCACTCGTTAGTTGTAGTAACAAAAAGAACAGTTGGCATGTCCACAACTTCTTCTTCTTCGTCCCCTATCTCTTTTGGAACGTTATCTGCGATCAATTGACACAAACCTTTACCATGCACAAGCTTGGTAGGCTTGATATCTAGATCAAATTCTTGGATCTTAGTGATCCAATTACCTCTCTTTGTTTCGAACTCCTATTGAGTTAGGATAGATTTGACTGTTGTATCAGGCACCATGACAACAGTGTGTGAGTTTAGAATATAGAACCTGAAATGCTTCACCGCTTTGACCACGGCATAGGCATGCTTCTCCATATTTGAATACTTCAATTCATGAGCTTTGAGAGGACAACTCATAAATGATATGGGGGATTCAATGCCTTCTTCATTCTGCTAAACCAGAATTGCTGAAAGTGTGTGTTATGAAGCGTAGCTATAGACTACAAAATCTTTAGTGTAGTCGAGACAAACAAGAACTGGAGCATGAGCAATAGCTCTCTTGATATCCTTGAATGCTTCCTTACCTTCCGCAGTCCATTGGAAAGTGGCCTTACCCTTCATCATATTAACAATGTGACGGGTTTTTTCTGCAAAATCAGGAATGAACCTTCGCAGCAAAATTCACCTTCCCAAAGAAAGAGTGAACAGCAGTCTTACTTGCAGGCAGAGTAAGACTTTGAATAGATTTAACTCTCTCTGAGTCAATCTTAGTACCTTCCCAGGATACAATGTGTCCAAGAAGCTTACCTTCCATCACCCCAAAAACTGACTTCTTGGGATTGAGGGAAATACCATTTTGCCGACAACGCTCCAGTACTTGTCGTAAATGATGCGCATGATCATGACGGTTTTTGGAGAAAACAGTCAAGTCATCGAGATATACCACGTTGAACTTACCCATCTCATCTCTGAAAGCAAGATCCATCGCTCGCTGAAATGTTGCGCCAGCATTGATCAGACCAAAAGGCATTCTGCGATATGCAAATGTGCCCCATGGTGTGGTGAAGGCAGTTTTGAACTGATCAGCTTCATTGACCTCCACTTGTTTATACCCCGAAAAACCATCTAACATAGATAGCATTTCTGAACCAGTCACTATTTGCAACACTTGGTCCATGATGGGCAAAGGGTAGTTATCTTTCAAGGAAGACTGGTTGAGATTCCTGAAATCAACACAGATACGGATTTCTTTGTTCTTCTTCCTTATAGGTACTATGTTTGCGATCCATGTGGAATGTGGAAAATTATCCTTGCATTCAACATCTTCTGAATTTCAGAAAGAATCGTACCTAATATCTTTGGATTGTATTGCCTCTGCTTCTGCTTATGAGGCAACGATCCAGCTTTAAGGGGAATTTCGTGTTGAACCTCTTTAGGCCTAAAAGACTTCAGGTCATCATAGGAGTAAGCCAAAACATCAATGTAATGGCGAAGGAGGGTAATGAGTTTGAATCTTTCATCAGCAGTGCAACATTTTCCAATGTTGACCATCTTAGGATCTGCTTTCAAACCCAAATTGACCTGCTCAAATTCCATAGAGGAACTTGAATCTTGTTGTTGTTGGTGATGCTTGATATACCTGTCATGTTTATCAAAGAGTTTCTCAAGGGAAACCAAACCTTTTGGGATTTTATTTCCTTTCAATTGTAGAAATTATTCGCCAGTCTGTGGATCTATCGCGGAAACATATTCCCGCGGTGGCGATTCACTTCCTTCAAAGTATAGCTCATCAAAACTATCCATCTTTTCTAGGAAAGCTATGATTTGGTTATCACCATTGAACACCTGCCAATGGTCAGCATTATCAAGTACACTTGGTCGGAAGACCATCTCAATAGTGCACTTGTTTCCTTTGAAATCCTTGTGAGGCACCATGAGAGTAGTGGAAACAGCCAATGAATCTGCACGATCATTGAACTCCATTGGCACTGCAAAAATGTTGAAAGCATCAAAACCTTCAATGCAATCCCATACGCGATTACGATAGTGTCTCAGTCTTTCATTTTTAGTTTGGTACAAATTCCTTACTTGACAAACCACCAATTCAGCATCCCCTTGAGCATGAAGGATTTTAACACCTCTAGCACGCGCAGCTTCCAATCCAAGCAATAAGGACTCGTATTCAGCGGTGTTATTGGTATTGTCAAATTGTAACTTGTATGAAAAAGGTAAAATATCACCTTGTGGCGATATCAAGACCACTCCGGCTCCAGAACCAGTAGAAGAATAGCTGCCATCAAACTCTAAAATCCAGACTCCATCAGAATTTGATTTCTTGGACTTTCTTTGGTCAGAAGACTCCTCTTCGTCAGTGAGGGGAGAATCTAGTATTGCTATACCCTCACCTGAACTTTCATCTGAAAACTCTTCTGAGTCTCCATCCGACATATCAGAGATATCACCCAATGTATTCTCATCTGATGAACTGGAACCATCTTCTGTAGATAGGAAATAGTTACCCATTCCCGAGGACTCAAACAAAATTTCAGCTTTGGGATTTGATGTTTGAGTAACAATGCATTTCGCCTCCTTCTCAGGAAACAACTTCTACATGACACCTTTAACAGGTATCCTTGCTTCAGACAAATCCATGTTCAACTCCCCACCTACATCCTTGCAGAAATTATGCCCAAGAAGAATGCCGTATGAAGCTGGAACATCAGCTACCAGGACTGTCATCTTGATTCTCTTATCTAGAAAAGCTGCAAATGCAAATTGGGCATCTTTGATTTGACCCAAAAGTGGAACTTGCTTATTCTCCATAGAGAAACACCTCCCAAAAGTTTTGGTTAAGGTGAGGCCAAGGGCGTCTGCTACCTTAGCAGGCATAACATTGTCAGAGGCTCCAGAATCTATTACGCAATTGCTCAACTTATGACTATTTACTAATAGGGAAACATAGAAAGGTTCAATTTTTCTAGAGGCTTCAGGGGGAGTAGTGACAAGATTATTTTGGATAGGCTTGTTTTTGGGGAAGTCATGAGTAGCTTTGGGAAACTCTTGTCCTACAGGGACGGTCTTATTTTTGACATATTTGGCTAATCTATCAAATTGTTCAGGATTAGCCTGTAAATACTCAAATTCAAACATTTGTATCTTAGTTCTCCTAGCATGATCTATTATATCAAACTGCTGAAAAGAATTAGATACGAAGGAAGAAAAACCATCATTTTGATTTTTGGTAGAGATAGCACTAGTCTGAGGAGTAGAAATGGAAGGTACAAATTCATTAGAGGCACTTACTTGTTTATTAACCACCGGATCTTTTGATTGGAAAGGTAGCAGAGTCCCTCGTTTAGTGATTGAAATCACTGGTTGAGATTCTTCTCTCACCTTCCCTTTATTAGCTTGGAGAGTTGACTAATTTTGAGACCTAGTGAAAACAGCATATGCTCCTTCACACACTTCTCCTTTTTCAGCTTCGTCTTGATAGTTCAGAAAGCTGATGGTAGAGTCGCCAGCTAACTCTTCTTCTCCTTCTATGAAGAGATTAGTACCATTTTCATAATCCAACTTAGGTTGGAAAGAAAGTTCATTTTCAGCTTCATAGTAGCCAACAGCTGAGTTGATTGGCGCTGCTTCAATGGCAAGTTTCCCCTGTGTAGGTGGAAGACGGTTGTGTTGTCCTTGATTCCTAGCAGCATTGCCTTGATATGAATTATTTGGAAATGTCCTCCTTGGTATATCTCGGTAAGAAGGAGGTGCAGACATACCTTGGGACATTTGTCTCTTCAAAGCTAGCAATTCATTTGCTAGCTTTTGCACCATGGGGTCAATGGTGCTTGTGGAAGCATTCTCATTAGAAGAGGAACTTTTATTTCTATTAGAATCCCTTCTTATCTTACCCGCAAGGATAAGATCGTCTTCCACTTCAGTTGCCAAAATCTGAGCTACAGCAAGATCGGTAGGAGCAGCTCACCTCAATAGAAAACTCACCTCTAGAAGTTGTGTATTGATAAAGAAACATTTAAGGTTCTCCACTGTTGGCTTAGCAGTGGTGGGAATCTTGTTTCTCAATTTGTTGAACTTAGCGATGAAATCTCGCATTGGTTCATGAGGTTCCTTTTTCATCTGTGTCAGCTGTGCCAACAATGCATGAGCATCTTCCGCAGGTTTAAACCTAGCTTCAAACTTGGTTTTGAGAGTAGCCCAACTTGTTATGGTCTAAGCTCGAAGGTGGTAAAACTAGTCTGCAGCAGCACCTTGTAGTGTTTCTACAAAGAGTCGTATAGCAACATCTTCGTGCTCGACACCTATCACACCACAGGCTATACAGAAAGCCACAATGTACTCATCAAGATGAACTTTCTCGTCACCATAGAATTTGGGGAAATTCTTTCTTGAACTACAAGGTAGTTCATGCAATGGTGGGGTCAAATTTAGAGGACCAAAGGTATTACCCCAAGGGCCTTGGGCTGCCATGACGTGCTGATTGAAAGGCGGGATAACAAACCTTGGTGGTGTATGAATAGCCAAAACTCTGTTAGCACTAGAAACTTCACCTGGTATTGGAGACCTGGTGTTTGTAGGGGGAAAACTCCTGGTGTGTTGAAGACGAGGTCGTGGAGTTAAGAATCCAAAATTATTCGGCTGCATCAATTCAAATGCAGGATCAATAATACCCTGAGCCCTCTTGCTTCTGGTGTACCGGGAATCTGCCAGAATGTAGTATGCTAAACACAATTTTGCAAGAAAATGGAAAAGAATTGAAAATGCTTCAACTAGGAGCGTGAGGCTTCAAGTTGCGTGTTCCTTTCCCCAGTAGAGTCGCCAAAAAACTGTTGGGTGAATATTTTGTCATTAACTCGCTAACGGCAAAATGGGTATATCAGCCACAACTATGATGAGACAAAGTCTCTCCTCTCAGCAAGGGGAGGTTCCCTCTAATTACTTGACTTTTGCAAACCAAACAACTTATGAAATTTATGTACACTAAAAACTATGTTTGTGGTGGTTCCATCACATCTCATTCTCTTTTTTCAGAATAGATGTTTATACTTCAAACTCTTGATAAAGAACTTATAAATTATCACAAAATCACAGAAACACAAAGTTTTCTGTTACCTCACTTACTACTTGTAAATGGAACTATTTGAAGTAGAATGCAGCCCAAAGTCTTCACTCCTCTTCAAGATAATAAAAGTAAATCAAATATAACAACTTGAAGCACAAAGTCGCCAAACTATTGTATTCTCACAAACATGAACATATACCTCACAAATGATTCGATAACACAAAGTCTATCATAATCAAATTAAGAGCGCTCTTCAATCACTTGAAACAAACTCCACACTTCAATTATTATCAAATAAGATTATGATAGCAAGACGTAAGAACAAAACTATCACAACACAAATAATCCCAAGACAAAGATTGGAATTGAACTTGCTTTCTTGTATTGATAAATATTTGAATATTGATTTTCACAAAAAGCACAAAGTCTTGATTTGCTTCTCAATTCGCCAGAGTTTTCTTGCAATAGACAAAAGATAATATTTACAAAAGAGGCCCCCTTTATTTATAGGGAGAGGCCTTGAGAAAATTTAGGAAATCTACAACTACTTTGACTTATTCAACAAGAGAGTCCTATTTGACTTAGGACTTCTCCTGTTTCACATGTAATTAAATTTTGGAAAATTACACGTGTAGATGTCCAAAACAAAATTCAATTTACATAGCATCTAAGAAAAACAAGCTAAGGCACTAGCTTCCCCCATCTTTTTTCCTCAGGAAGTTTTGGTACATAGTTTGAACAACTGACATCTTACATGCATTTGGTTTTGCTGTGTTTTCAGAGATGGTGCGAGCTCAGAGAATTGAATCTTTCACTGACTTTACCGCCTTTCATGCTTGTCTAAATTATCCTTCAGGTTCTCCAGAGTCGAATGTTGATCATACAGGTTATCCATTGAGAGCACTGAGGGAGCTTCCTCTTCAAATTTCTTTTGTACCATTTCTTCAAAAGAACTTATCATTTCCTGTGCTGTGAGGAAACTATGATCTTCCCTTGTCAAGGTGCAAGGAACTTCTTCTAGCCGGTGTAGGAGTGTGACATCACTATCTTCGCTGGCTTCTCGAGCTTGGCACGGATCTTCAAGTAGACTCTTTATTATGAAAATACGATGAGCTAGAGTCTCTTTAGTCTTAAGATATGATTCCTGTTGGTGATGACCCCAATGGTGATCAAATTCTTTATCTTGATCTTCTTCATGTCTATCCACTCTTCTAGGCTTTCTTCTTGATCTTGCAGCTCTTGTGAAAGTAGATCTACCAAATTGTCCAGCTTAGCTTTAGCTTTGTCCATTTTCTCTTTCCTTTCCACAGCAGTTTTTAGCAGAACTCGTCCTTGAGCCAACAACCGCTCCACTACTTCCCCCACTACCTTACCTTTGGCTTGTGCTTTTTCAACCTTCTGTATCAGGGGATCTTCTACTGTCACTGCCATAGGCTCTACTATTTCTGATGACTTTACTATTTTCTGAAGGACAGCGGCCAGTTGTTCCGCTTTCACTTTGTACTGCTCCTTCTCCCTCTTGGCTTCATCATACTTTTCAAGTAGGGTACTCGCAGTGGTCTGGAAATCTGCCTTGACACCTTCATGAGTCACTTTACCCAATTCAACCCTTGAGATGACATAATTACTCATGTCAAAAGTGTCAACCGTGGCATCTTCAGGAGGTTTGGCAATCTCAGCATATCTGATTCCCTTTTCAGTGACCAGCCTAGAAACAGTCTTAGGCTTCTTTTTCTGGTTCTTTGCTTTCACGGGCAATAGCTTTTCAATGTCAATCTCATCAGGTGAGATGGCTTGCTTCTTCCTCTTTGGAGTATAGGCAGATAGCCATGGAGGAAGTATAGAAGTGTCAACAGCAGGAGGGGGATCCACTACTTGTTTGGTTGGCTCCGTGTTTGTACCCGTGATGGTGACAATTGGACTTGTGTTGGTAAACACAACACCTTTATCAACAACATTTTGTGAAGCATCAAGAAGGTTCTCCAAAACAATTTATTCCCCAATATCAAAAGAAGGGGATGATAAGCTTGGAATGGAACCAGAAGAATCAAAAATAGTTCCAAAGCTAGCTTTCATGGATGGAGGAGTATTGTCAGAAGAAACCACAAAATTGGAGAAAGAGGAACACTTGAAATCACTGGCAAACTATCTGAAACCGGAACATGAGGAGGAGGTGTAAGAACTTGTGTCTCGGAGGGAAGATCTTTCACAGGAGTCTGAGGGGAACTATCAAGTCGCTCTACCTCTGTATCTTCATCTTCACCTTGTTCAGCGTCAACAGATACCTTTGTCTTAGACCTTTGAACATTTTGTTCTTCAGTCTCAACATCTTCAATTTCCATCTGATCATCATTAGTGTCTTCAACATTTGACTTAGTGGCATCAGAAGCCTCTGTGGTTTCCTTCTTCTTTCCTCCCTTAGATACAAATTTGATCTTTGGTTTGTGTATCTTGGAGGAGGAAGGGGTGTCACTCCTATTTTTAGTTCGGTTCTATACCTTCTTACCTATTTGCTCAGGTGTTTCTTCTTCAGACCCTGTAAGGAATTCTTTCAACTTGATTCCCTTACTTTCCAACCACAAGTTGGTGTTTGCCAATATTGGTTGGAATCTTTTCCTGATGGATGTCTCCTCCTTGACTGACCATTTCACCTCTGGGAGAGGTGAAGCCTCAACATTTTCTGCCTCATATTTGTGATCTAGGACATCCCCATCATCCTCCATTCCATCTGGAATATCAGCGAGTCCTAGTTCCTCAATTTGACTTAGGTGAAGCCTGCAGAAATCCAGTTTTCTAATCTCATTTTGAGTCCTGAGATCCGTCCATATGTCTTCGACCATTGGCACATGAAAAGTTGACTTCCTCTTGATTTTATCTTGAACCCTTCTGAAGTCAAAATGATTTCTTTTCTTCATGGTGACCAACTGCAACTCAGAGTCAATTATCTTTGCTTTGTTGGCAGATTGAACCGAGTACCTCCCAATTTCAATGGGAAACTTTATCCCTGACTTCTTAAGCTCCATCTGTTTGTTATGCACCACAATCAGTTGTCTATAAAGCTCCATAAGAATAATGCGATCACTGGGATACCGTGGCAGCATGTAAGGGTAACCAGGATAGTATCCTACCCAAAGATATGTGAAGGTGGGAAATTGCAAGAACAAGCAACCAAAAGAATTTACAACCTGCCAGGCTTCCTCTGAGACTCTGTTCTGAACCAGTTCACCATCCCACAAGCACATCAAAACTGAGAAGAAAGCATCATTGACTCTTCTAAAATGATGAATTGACCCCTTCAGAGTGATTTGAGGGTAGTATTCATACACTGGGACCAATCTCCTGTCTCCTACTTGGGTTAAACCTGGAAAGTTCCTCATGCTTGCAGCAGCATAGACAAGATAAGAGGTCATGTAAAATTTGAAGGTGGTGTTGACCCTTATCAGTTGCTCGTGCAAAGCATTGCTGATCTGTTCACCCCAGAATATCTTCTGATTACCCCGTAGAATCACTTTGATGTAATTGTACATCTAGTCCTGAAATTTGGAAGCGGAAGGGAGTCCTCTAATGCGACTCAAGAGAGTAATCAAATCACACACTTCCTCCACAAAATCACTCCTGTGAAGGTCTTTTGGCCATCTGGTCAAAGTTACCCTAGGAATCTTTAACCATTTGTTGTTTATATACCTCCTAGCAGATTCCACGTCATTATCATAGTCTTGTTGACCCTGAGCAAAGTCAATCCGCCCAACGTTTTCAATTGGTGGACACATGAAGATTTTGTCCATGAATTCTACATCCAATCTCATGATTACATTCCCCTGTGAGTCCGTCACAGCTCTAGTATCCCTGTTGTAATGATTGGCCACTTGTAGAACAAATTCAGTATTGTGTGCACTGACTGGAAATGACGCAACCAAATGAATACTGCTGTCAATTATTTTTTTCATAGGCTTAGAGGGATTTGCTTGTTTAGTTCTATCTACAAACTCGGCGAAGTCCACATGCCCAATTTCTGTGTCTCTGATTTCATCAACGTTTCATTGCACTACCGTTACCAGAAAGACACCCTGGTACTTATACTTCATGGCTCTAGACTTTGACGGAGATGATTCTGACATGAGCTCTGGAGAAAACTATGAATTTGAACACCATGAACGCTGATTGAGAACTGCAAAAAGGCCATGATCTCGTAGTTAGGGGAAAAATTGGATAAACTGGGTCAACTACGATTTGATGATCATGGACAGGAAAGCATGCGTTTAAAGGGCTTGAGTGCGCAAATCAAGGCGAAGGTGAAAGCAGGCTTTTAGTTTTGAAAAGTGAATTTTCCAATGTTGGGAAGAATCAGGAAAATGTGCTTGAGCGGGTGATTTGGCCACCATTGCAGGTTGGGAGAGTTATCAGGTGTAAGAACGGATGAAAACGCCACTACTGCATGTAATTTGGAAATTTTGGTTTAACATGCATGAGCGGTTAAAATGACCGCTATTACATGTAACTTAGTGAAAACTTTAAGTCCTCGGGCGGTGATATCAGTCGCTATTGCATATAATGGGTTTCCTCAATAGCAAATGCTCGGGCGGGTGTATCGGCCACTCCGGCAGGGAAGTGACTAAACAAGTTTTGGTGTAGGGGCGGCAGAAATTACCGCCATTATAGATGACGCCAGGCTTTGGTTTTTGAAGTGATCGATCGGAGATTATAACCGACACTGCATGGGATAAAACTTTTTTATGTTTTAAATGTAAAGGCGGTGAATTTGGCCGCTATTACATGTGTATTTCGTTCAAGTTTAAGGTTTTTAAGTGGCAATCTTCGCCGTCTTTACACATTTTGAAGACAAGGTTGGTAGAGTCAGGAAACTTCGCTGATGTCGCACAATGGTTTATGGCAAGGGTTTTGTGGACCTAAGTGGTAGGTTCGCCATTACATGCGATGAGACTTTTAGGGCATGAAACTAGGTATGTGGACTACCAGGGATTTAAATGAAACTGGTGAAAATGAAACTTTAAATTAAAACTATAACAAAATTAAAACAAAAGAAAAACCTCCAAAACCAACAAAAACCCTAGTAAAGAAAAAGCTAGTAGTTAGAAGCTTACCCGGCTGAGATTTGAAACCCTAGACTCGATAATGGCAGCTTAGGTCAAACTCCTTCAATGGCGCAATCCGGTGATGCAAGGGAGTTCAGAAACAGAGCTAGGAGAAACGAAATAGCAAAAATAACAAGCAAAAGACATATTTAAAGCTCAAATAATAGCTTTAATGAGCGGCACGAGCGGCCATTAATGGCACTCAGCATTCAAGATCCAGAGATCTTGCTCAAGTGGGAGTTTTGGCCGCTCTGGCAAGTTCAACCGAATAAGACATGTAAAGGCAGATGATTTCACCACCGTTCCACAAAACACAAAGTTCAACATATGTAATAGCAGCTAAATACGCCGCTCTTACATGTGAACAAACTTCTAAACATGTAATAGCGGTTAAAAACACCGCTCTTGTACATGATAAAACAAAAATTTGGCTAACACCTAAAAAATGACTAAGAATTGACATTTTTCACCGATTTACAACTTACGATCTTCGCGCATATCGAAAAACTGATTTCAAAGGAACGTCATAAACTCGTCTAGAATATCAAATGACTTCGCATGAGATCAAGGGAATCTTGTCTCGATTTGCGAGCTTAGAGTGTAGATTCACGAAACGGACAAGTTTCGTGGGGGGTTGTCTACAAAAATGAGCATCGTTGATTTTGAGAACAACATGTCCTAACATTTTCTCTAAACATCAAATCATTAATCCTTGCAAAACTATCCACTATTTGCATAAAAAGTGAAAAGTAAAACATAGTCAAAATTAGGGATGTGAGACCTTATTCAAACTTCCGTAGGGAAATTGGTATTGGTCCCTAAATAATTTTCAATTATTCCCCTAGTTCCCATGTAGTTTTAGTTCTTCTTCTTCCTTAGTAGCGATTACAACCATATGGATTCTCATATCTAGCTTGATAGGAATGGTTGCTATGCTGAACAGAGCATAAAATTTTGTTGAGTGGGTATCAAAGAGGAATTCTCCTCTCATCCCTTGTCTTGTATATTTTGGAGTCTTAGTAATGTTTGTGATTTGTTTGGATGTTTCTCCATTTTCAAAATTTTGATTCCCACATGTTATTGGTGTTTTTGGCTTGTTCAATTCTGCAAATGCTAAAAGAATAAAGATCCCGTTTGATTATGTGGATTTGATCTGTGTAGAGGAAATATATTTCTTGAAATAATGTGGATGAGAGGGCCCTCATCCTATGAATCCAAGGTCTTCCTAGGATCATGTTATAGGTGCTTTCTTCATTGATGACATAAAATTTAGCTGGAATGGTTTTGGAACCTACTATAATAGGAATACTAATGTTACCAATGACATGAATATTGAGATTGTCATGAATTGAGAGGGTGCTAGTGTCATGAGTAATGTGAGATTTTTTATAACGCTTCCTTTGGAGAAGAGAAATAGGGACTACATTGACTATAGACCTATTGTCAATCACAACACACTTAATAGAATAATCATGAACTTAGACTTTCAAGTAGAGGGGGAGACTACCTTGTTTAGAAATGTTTTCTGAGGGTAACTTTTCAAAATTGAATGTGGAAGAAGAATGCTTTTTGTTTAGAGTGGTTTGAACTAGATGGCCTAAATCTAAGACATTGAGAAGAGTATTTTTATGAGTAGATCTTTTGAGAAGGTGTAGTATGTGAGAAAAATTGAATCACTAGGAGTGACATCTGGTTCATGGGTAACATAAATTTCTTGATCTTTGTCCAACTCTACATGGATTAGCATGTTTTGAAAAAAAATGAGTTGGCAAATTTGTAATTAATTTTTATGCTCTTTGTTCTCTTGAGATAGAATGATGGTCACAAAATATTTTTGTTGCTTGTCAAAAAGTTTTAAGATAGATTTATTAAAATTGTAACATGATTTTGTATTATATCCCTTTGAAAGGAACCAAGGTACATGAAAACACTTCCTACACTAAACTTCTGAGGAGAGTGTTGTGTAAATTTCAATCTTTTTAACAATATTATAGAAACTAGAAACACATATCAACATAAAATAAATAATATACCATAACACATGGGTGTACATGTGGAAAACCCTTTTGGGATAAAAACCCTACACTCCAAGTTAGCTCAATGTATTATTCAGTAAACAACATAGTTACAATACACTTGTAGAGAAAGCCTTCGTAGGAGTATCACCAACTAGAGATCTAGAGGAATTCTAACAACATAACAATGCCTACATTTAACTCACTATCAAACCTCCATCTCAAGAACTCATTAAATAGGAGATAAAATACATGAAATCATCAAATTGTAATTAGAAATCCATGAGCTAAAACAACCCAAAATAGTGGCAACCAAATCCTTAGTTGGAAATCCAACAACCAAATTCCAAGATGAGTCTACAAGATAAAAATAGCATATTCCTTCCACTTGTTATAACCTCCTTATGATCCAATCACCAAATTAGGAATTCCATTTTGGATTCATTATCCCCATCCAAATATTCCTTATGATGTGTTGGTCAACAAGTGTAACTCTCATTTACAACTCTTTTATGTGTTGATGCTGTTACATTTCCAATGCAGGAGGCCCAACTTCCGGAGGCCATAAATTTTGATCCAAGAGGCTGATTTGGGCCTATTTTTTTAATTGTATAGCTTGAAGAGTTCCATGTGACAAGCACTAAGGAACTAGTGTTCAACAACCCATAACTTTTATTTTGGTCAAAACCTAACTCTATAGCCTAGAAATTAAGTTTTTCTTTCTTTTAGCTTGAAAATCACTCTATTTGTAATCTTAACATTAGGCACAAGGTTGAAACACCTTTCCTAACATTCTCCCACTTTTTGAACACCTTGAAAGAATAGAGTGGAAACTTACCAACACTTAAAACTAATTTCTAGGGTCCGAGAGGCCTATAGACTCACTGCACCACCTAAACTTGTCTGTGCTCATTGGCTTTGTCAATAAATTTGCAAAATTCATCAAAGTATCAACCTTCTCCAACATCACCCTTACATCCTCTACCATATCATGAAAAAAGGTATCGGACATCAATGTGCTTTGTCATCACATGATAGTTCAGGTTCTTTCCTAGACATATAGTACTCTGACTGTCACAATGAACTATAATGGATCCAACATCTAGCCCAACATATGAACACAATCTCTTAAGCTAAATGGATTCCTTACAAGCATGAGTAGCTGCTATGTAATCTAATTCTATAGTGGACAAAGCAACCATAGCCTATCACTTACTCATCCAACTAATTGCACCATTGAGCACAGTGAAAACATGTCTACTAGTGGATCTCCTACTATCAATATCACCATCCCAATTAGAATCAACATATCCATGAATACACACTAAATATTGGGTCCCTATAGGATAACCATGATAAAAAATGGAATACTTGAAAGTATCCCAAAAATATCTAAAGACCCTCTTCACTGCATCCCAATGTACCCATCTAGGATTAGCCATAAAATGACTAAGGACTCACACTACTTGGGCAATATCTGGTCTTGTATAGACCATGGCATACATCAAAATTCCAATAGCACTAGCATAAGGTACTCTACTCATATCCTCCATCTCACTAGGAGACTTTGGACAATCCTCAACTCATAACTTTGTCACCATTGTAATAGGAACATACAATGGTCTGCAAGCTAACATGTTGAACCTTTCCAACATCAAGTTCAAATACTTAATCTAGCCTAACCAAACTTTTCTATTTTCTCTATCTCTTTTGATCTCTATCCCTAAGATGTACCTAGTTTCCCCTAAGTATTTCATCTCAAACTATGCTAAAATTTGAGACTTCAATTCATAAATCAAACCCTTCCTATTACTAAAAAACAACATATCATCAACATACAATGCAATAATGAGAATACGATCAATATCCATTTTATAATAGATGTAATGATCTAATTTGGATCTCAAAAATCCCAAACTTCACTGTGAAGGAATGTTATTTTCACATCCATCTACTCAACCTCAAGATCATACACTACAACAAGTGATAATAGAAACCAGATGGATGTCATCTTAGAAACTAGAGAGAAAATCTCACCATAATCAATTCCCTCAACCTAGGAATAACCATTTGCAACCAACCTTGTCTTGTACTTCTCAATACTACCATCTAAACTAACTTTGTCCTTGAACACCCATTTACATCCAACTAGTTTATGTCCATCAAGAAAAGGTACTAGATCTCATGTATCATTTTTCTTTAATGCAACAATCTCTTCTTCCATGGCCACTTTCTATGAATTCGTATCATTCATATCTATAGTCTCCTTTATAGTCCTAGGATCATTAGTGTTAGTAATCAAAGTAAACATACACCTCCAATCAAGAGGAGTATACTTTCTAGTTGTTGTCTTTGTCAAGTGGACCTCCTCAATGACTTAGGTGGAGGTTATATCTCTTCTTTATAACTCTCTAAGCTATTTGAGCTCTCCTCCTCTTCAAGTCCTTCATGGGGTTCTAGTTCAACCTTCTCAATATCTGGGGTTAGTTAAACCACATCTTTCTTTCCATCCTTCTCTAGCTGTAACACTGTGGAAGAAGGATTAACTTCTCTAAAGATAACACTTATATTATACAAAACTCTCTCAGCTCTAGGACCCCAAAGCTTTTACCCTTTCACACCAACACCATATCCAATGAAGATATATTTTATAGCCTTATTCTCTAGGTTTGACTACTCCTCCCTAGGCATAAGTGCATATCCCTCACAACCAAATACTCAAATATGTCTCAATGAGGGATGTTTTCCTAACCCCACCTCCATAGGTGTCTTATCAACAAGAGTTGATGTAGGGGACATATTAACTAGGTAACACATTGTGGTAACTACTTTTTCCCAAAACGTTTATTCTAGACCAGCCCCACTAAGCATACTCCTAGCCCTCTCCATCAACATTCTATTTGTTCTTTAAGCAACTCCATTCTACTGAGGGGTATACAAAGTTGTCTTGTGTCTTTTTATTCCATGATCTTTACAAAACCTATCAAAATATACCGAATGAAACTCACTGGCATTGTTAGTCTTCAAACACTTAATCTTTTTACCAATTTGGTTTTCTACAAGAGCCTTAAAGTCTTTAAACTGACTAAAGACTTTAGATTACTTCTAAGGAAATGTACCCATGTCCTTCTACTATAGTAGTAAATAAAATATATATAATAAATAAAATTTGAAATCAGAGGAACACTTATAGGACCAAAAACATCAAAAAGTGTCAAGTCCAACACCCTAGAAGATTTATGAGAGCTAGAATAAAACTGAACATGGTTTTTCATTCCATATATTCAATGTTCGTAAAAACTAAACTCAAGGTTACAATCATTCAACCCCTCAATAAGATTTTTATTTTTCAAGGTTTGTAGACCTTTCTCACCTATATGATCCATCCACTGGTGCCATAACATTGTTTTCTCTGCTAGAAGTTTTATTTCCAAAGAATGAGCATCCTTAGATACCTAGAATACACAACCATCAGAAGTAGATGGAACACACCTCTTTGTTGTTGGTTCTACTGGTGAAGATGAAGATTATGTAGTTCTCTTCATTATAAGAATAGAATAATTATTACACTAAACTATACATGCATTCATCTAAAATAGAGTGCCAATCTAGACACCCTTAGCAAGCACCATAGCTCCTCTAACCATCTTACACCCTCCACTCAATAAAAAAACTTGCACACCCACATCATGAAGTTTACTTATGGAAATTAGGTTATATGCCGAACCAAGGATACATAGTACACCATTGATTTCCTTTACTCATCTATTAGGGAATCGAATCAAGACTCCAACACAACCAACAATATTTAGATTAGAATCAATCTCTAAGGTACACATTCCCACCATCATATTCTTCATATTTTGTAAACTAACCCCAATGTGAGGTCATGTGAAAAGAGGCACTGAAGTCTATCAACCATGCACCTTTTGATGCATGAGTATCGAAGGTAGTGTTGAACGCATCACCGTCATCCTAGGAGGATCTCTCAGACTCATCATCAAAGTCAATATTTTTCTTATTCTTTTTATTCTCCTTGCAATCTCTTCTAAGGTGTCCAGCTTTGCCACAGTTCCAACATTTCACCTTGAACTTACCAAAATATTTTAATCTCGCATGGGATTTAGATCTAGACTTATATTCCCTCTTATCTTTTTCCTTCCTTTTTCTTTGGATCTTCCCCAAACTGCTAGGGCCTCCTTGGCTAACTCAAAAGTCTTCCTTCTCATTTACTTAGAAAGTAAAGATGCAACCACTTCATACATCTTGAACTTGGTTATAGTGCTCCCAATGACCATAACTAGGTGGTTCCATGAATCTAGCAAAGAAGAGAACAAAGTCATACAATGATCCTCCTCCTCCATCTTCACTCCCATAAAGCTTACCTAGGAAACTAGCATATTAAAGCCATTCAAATGATCAACATCAGATCAACCATCTTCCATTCTAAGAGAGCACAACATCTTTTTGAATAATAATTTATTTACCTCATGAACACTTAACAAAATTGAATCTGCCAAATAGAGTCTCACAAGACCCTTCACCTCTAGTATCCATTAAGTCCTATTCTTCTTGTTTCATACTTGATGGCTTAGTACTAGATATTGTAGCCCATAGATCTCTATCCACAGTCATATCCTCCATTTTAAGATTCCACAGCTCAAAGTTTTTGCTTGATAATTTCTCTATCTCTATCCTTGATGTGGTTTCCATCTCTTCCTATAATAAGATCAAAATCCTCTCTATGCAAGCTCCCACTCAAACAAAGATAAGTACAAAAACCCCTATGCTCGACACCTAGAATCCAAGGTGATTATGCTCTGATACTAAATGAAAGGAATCAAGGTACATGTAAATGCTTCCTACACTAAACTTCTGAGGAGAGTGTTGTGCAAATTTCAATCTTTTTAACAATTACGGAAAGTAGAAACACATATAAACATAAAATAAATAATATACCATAATACGGGTGTACATGTGGAAAAACCCTTTTAGCAGAAAACCCCACACTCTAAAGTAGATCAATGTATTATTTAGTAAACAACATAGTTACAATACACTTGCAAAACAAGCCTTCGCAGGAGTATCACAAACTAGAGATCTGGAGGAATTTTGACAGCATAACAATACCTACAAAACTTAGTATGAAACCTCCATCTCAAGCACTCAATAAATAAGATATACAATACATGAAACCATCAAATGGCAATTAGAAAAGCATGAGCTAAAACCAACCAAAATAGTGGTGCCCAAATCCTTAGTTAGAAATCCAACACCCAAATTCCAAGATGAGTCTACAGGCTAAAAATAGGATACTCTTTCCACTTATCATAATCTCATTAACATCCACTCACCAAATTGGGAATTCCATTTTGTCTTTATTATCCCCATCCAAGTATGCTTTATGATGTGTTGGTCAACAACTGTAACTCCCCTTTACAACTCTTTTATGTGTTGATGTTTTTACATTTCCAATGCAGGAGGCTCATATTCTGGAGGCTGTAACTTTTAATCTAAGAGGCTAATTGGACCCATATTTTTTAAATTGTAGATATTGAAAAAGTCCACATGACAAGAACTAGGGAACCAGTGCTGAACAACCCAAAATTTTTATTTTGGCAAAAAACCAACCCTATATCCCAGAAATTATCTAGGTCATAGGAATGGAAATATGATCCTTGAACATTTCTTTATTCTATATTTTTTTACATATGTCCGATAGCATTCACATTATTTTGAGTCATTTCTATTTCGATCATTGCTTTTTCTAGAGGGTGTATTAATCACCTCATTCATCATTGTATTTTAATTATTTTTCAAGATTTTGATATCATATGGGTTGTTTCTCCTATTCTCTCTTGTTTGGTTAATCAACTATCTATTTGGGCCATAAGCTTTGTGTCCACTATTAATGTCTACTTTGCCAATTGTTAGTGCTCTCTCCAAAGCTTCTTCATAGGACCTATAGGCAAATTGTTTTACTTCCTCCCTTGTATCCCTATTGAGGGCAGGTGAGAAGAGGTTGTAGAGTTATCTATGATCCATATTGGAGGCACTAGTTAATGAGTAGAGGGCTTGCCTCCATCATGTTACAAAATGTGCCTCTAACTTGTTTATGTCTTGTTTCATTGTTAGGAACTCTTAAATCTCTATCTTGATTAATTTTTTCATGTTGAAGGCTATTACAAATTCACCTATTAGTTGATAGAAGGAATGTTTTGTGGCCTCATGGAGGTGATAATACCAATCTATGGCAGTTTCTTCAAGAATTTTAGGGAATAGTAGATATCTACGACTATGTCCCATGGGAGGAGTTCCCTTACTATTGTTGTGTATGCCTTGATGTGTGAATTTGGGTCACCTTCCCCCTTTGAATTTAAGCAAGTCTGGGAGGGGACATAATAACAAAACACTATAGATGTTGTAGTCAAGAGGTTCCTTCAAGTATTCTAGATAAGTTCCTAAGAATTGGTTTTGAGAAGCTAGGGTTGTTTCCACAAACATGACCCCCATAGGTTGGACTGATTGATTTTGCATATGGACATTCATTTGGTATCCAGACATGGTTGGATACATTGGTTGTAAATTGACCAGATGATATACTGGAGAAGCCTAATAGTTATGCATCAAATAGACTCCACTAGATTTTTGGAATGGTGGAACTATATCATTGCTAGAATTATAAGAATAAAAGTTCAAATAGGGAGGATTTGAGTTTCCCCTTAGCTTTGTTCAACCCTAGCAATGAATGGATTTACTTGTGCTCTGGGCCTTTCTTCATTTTTATCTTGTTGGGGTTTCTTAGTACCTCTAGCATCTAGTGTCCTAATCCATTGGACCAAGGTGGTTGTTTGATCCTAGCAATAATTGGATTTACTTGTGCTTTGGGCCTTTCTTCATTTTTATCTTTTTGGGGTTTCTTAGTACCTCTAGCATCTAGTGTCTTGATCCATTGGACCAAGGTGGCTATAAGATCGGCAGGGGTTGCTATCTCTATTCTTTAAACTTCTCCACCTTGCGGCGGGTTCTCTTGATATGGAATTGCTTCATGTGTTAATTCCTCTATGATGTTTTCTAATGATGACCAATGTGTAGAACATTGCTTGGCATGATACACAACATGGAGAGCTTCTTGGGCTTCCCTAACTTAGAAGTTTTGTTCTAGATGATTCACCTTATTATCCATATGGGTGTTTTTTTCCTTAGAGCTTGTTATGGGTTGACCCTATTGATGAATATCGAATAGAAAAAAACTTAACATAAGTATGTCTTGGTTCCATGTTGGGTTGTTAAAAGTTAAGAAGTTATGGGGCTCTTGTCTGATACCCTCTAAGTTTGAGTCTTCAAAGTCATATTGATTTAAAATTTATGCCAAAGAATCTAGAAGGATGTATTAATTAAACAAAGGTGTGATAGGTTGATAAGAGCGGAAGTTCCATTGAGTTCTGTTAGATTCTATCATATTTTGGGGGTGTCAGAAACACCACAAAATAAATTGAATTGACATGAAGAGAGAAAAATGAAGGTGAAATGGAAATAAATGGAATGGACATGAAGAGAGAAAAATAAAGGTGAAATGGAAGAGAAGTAGTGGAAATGCAAAAGGATCATCCTAAGATGATTTTCTATTCACATAAAGTTCACCAAAATATGTGTTGTTCAAAATCAACTTAGACAATTTATGAGTGAATTAGACTCTGACACAACACATGAATTGTGTCCTTGATAAAGGTGCCCATCCTAGTCACTCTTTCTCTTGTGGCAAACACTAATCAAGTGGTGGTGGAACCAAGGAGGTTTTCTATTTTTAATGAAGAAAAATTTCATAGAGCATGGTTAGATTGATTGCATTGTTGTTTATTGTCATGAGTGTTATTATGTTGTTGTCAATGGAAATGTTGAATAAGAGTTGTTTTTGTGATTCTTGTGAGGTTGAAAGGGTCTCACTCTAATTTAATTAAACTCATTCACTAAAAAGAGGTGAAATATGTCTAGCCTTCTTTGTTTAAGATCAATGAGTTGCTCTAGGAGTCTTAATTTTCTCGTATGAAGCTCCTTTTTATCTTTGTTGTTTGTTTCATTGTTGAATGAGCCTCAAGATTTATTCTTGCTCTTAGGTTGTTTCTTCTATTGGATTTGCATCACGTGGGGAGATTCTCCTTGATTTCCTCTAAGACCTTTTGAATCCAATCTTGCCTCAAACCTAGGTACATTGAATGCTTAGTGGAGAAGATGGATGTTTTGATTTTAGCATTGTGGTTTTGATTTCATTGAGTTTATGTACCTCATGGTGAAATCAAGGGTTTCCTTGTTTTCTAAGTCAATACTTGAATGCTTGATTTATTGAAGACATCATTTGCCTCATGATGAGATTCTCCTTGATTTGTGGAATGCTTGATATGTTTTTGAATGTTTTGATAAATTTCTAAATGCAACTATTGCTAAATGAATACAATCTTTTTAGTTCATTTTCCCAAATTTTGAGATGAACTAATTACTAATGGAAATAAAATATGCATGCAATTCCATATGGATTTTTGTAATGCAATTAATCTATGTTTTTGTCTTTTGTATTTTGATTATAAATCTAAGACCTATGAAAACAAAATTTGCAATTACTCTAGAAGCAACATGAAATTAATTTGATCTAGAAAGCAATTAAGTATAAACTACCAAGAGAAAGATAAATATTAATTTACTTCCTGAAGGTAAATGTGTGATCTAATTACTATTTTAAAACAATAAAAGATCCTATTGAATTTGGGAGTCAGTGCCAGTCTTTTATTTGTAAAGATCATTTTGCAATTGCCTCCTCTTGATGAACAAGGAAAGGAACATGTATATGAGGAAATGGATTTGAGCTTAGAAGAAATAAAATGAAAAGAAGATGCACATGTGGTCATGTACAAGCATATGAATTCTATAGGGACCTTGTCTTTGCATAAGTTTGGCTCTTAAGAGGTAACTAATTCTAACAAGAATGCAAGGGAATTTAACTACCTCTTGCTAGGATCAAGAGCTTAGAAGTAAAATAAGAAAATAAATCTAGCCTCTAGGAAGAATGCAAGCATGCAAGTAACTCTCAACCTCCTCTAAAGCAATAGAAAGAGGGATATTTATAGGTATAAAATTGTCACAATGGAGGGAAAATTTTGAATAGATAAGAATGGAAGAGTGAGATCACAAAAGATTGATTGGGAAACTTACTAAAATTGAATGAGAGTTACTAAAATGATTGGGAGTTGACACAAGGTGATTGGGATCTCCCAATTAATTATGGGAGTGATAAATTAATCATGGAAGGAAGAAATCAGAATAAAAAATTAAAAGGTGGAAGGTAACTAAATGGAACTAAAAAAAATCTAGGTGTGGGCCAAAAGACGGTAGGGTCACCCGTTTCAGGAAGTAGGTCACCTCTTTTGCTAGGGAAGGTCACCCAGGCAACCTTGTAAATTAAGGATAAGCCATACGACCTTGAAGATCTATTGGGTGACCCTCCTATTAAGGATCTAAAAGGGTTGTTAGGCAATTTACAGAGTCTTGGAACTTAGTTTAGGGGTTGAAAAAGATGGTCAAAGGGGGAAAAGAACAATGGGTCACATCATCAAGAGTGAAACTACTAAGAGGAGTGTAATTTATGCCAACATGGCCATGATTAGGACCTCTATATCATCATTAGACTACCATGTAGGTCTGTGTGCCCTTTTCACTTACAAGGATAGGAATGGACATGAGATTCAACAAGTTCAGTAGATTTTACATCTTGAATAATCTTCTTGTCTCCCCCTTCCCTTATAGTTCTTATCTACATGTTGATTATTATACCACCCTTCCTAATCATTTCCCCATTCTAAGTTCAATTTCTCTTTACCACTCCCATCCTACATATTCTCAACTTCCATTTAAACTAAATACCTCACATTTAACTTGAATCATAACTATGTGGTTGCTCTTGTGCATATATAGAATTCCATTCCTAAGCCTCAAAATAATAATCTTGGATTGATTGGTGGTGCTATGATCTCTCTAAATGTACATAATTCATTTAATCTTTTTGAAAAAAGATGGCATGGCAGCATAAATGAAAGGAAAAATGAATGCACTTGGGAAATTAGAACATCCTAGAAAACAACTCATTTATGATCCTAGTAATCCTATGATCCAAGCCTCTATAGAGCTTCTCTAGAAATGTAGTTACATAAACTTGACATTTATAGAGGGCAAGGTGCTAGAATTAGAGATAGAATTTAATGGATCAAAGAAGGCAATAGAGGATCAAAATGTTTCTTTAGTTATTTGAATTATAAACATGAGCAAGAGAAAATATATTCATTGATTGATGATCAAGGTTCATTACACACAAACCCCTCTGAGATAACCTTTCTCTTTTAGAAATTCTATGGAAATCTTTTCAAAGAAGACAACAATTAGACTAGTGTGCAAGAAACCCTTGAAGACATTTTAAAGACTACATCTATACAATAAGATTGATCCTAGTTACAATAGGTTTTTAGACTAAAATTCTACCCCTTGAAGAATTGGATAGGGCCCTCTTTTCTAGGCATCATAACAAAAGTCTACAATTTGATGGGCTACCTATTGAATTTTACCAAACCATGTGCCCACATATAAAAGATAATTTTTACCTTCTTTATCTAGAAGCCCTCGAGAGAGGTTCTTTAGGCCCAAATATCAACAAGGGCTTACTTAAATTTCTGCCTAAAGGTAAGAATGAAGATACTATTTTTGATAGTGTCCTATTACCTTATTGAACATCTCCTACAAAATTAATGCCAAAGAAAATTTGGCTATATGTAATTAATTAGTCATTTAGGGTATCATAAGATTAAAAGAAACTGGATTCCTTAGAGGCATGTACATTCTTGGCAATCTAATTTTAGCATGGGAAAGATGTCAATGGGCTCAATAGTTGATGATGCTATTGCTCTTGTAGTGGTCAATAAATCGAGGTTTGATTCCTTTCCTTTGCAACATTCCATTAAACAAGGGTGTTCCTTATCGCCATTTCTCTATGTGCTTATGATTGATACATTAGGGTACCTATTACAAAAATCCAAGCAATTTTATCTTATTCAAGGTATTTCCATCCCTCAAAGCTTTGTGGTTATCAATTCCCATTTTGCTAATGACAACCTTCTTTTCTAGCAATATTTAGAAAAGGAATTAAAAAAATACTTTAGATATCATGAATCTTTATTGCTTTGTTTTTTGGTTTGCAGCTGACACATCATAAGATAGAATTATTAATGACACAAATTGGTCACACCCCTAATTGGATACCCAAAGAGTGGAAACAAATCAGACATGGTGAAATTACTCAATATTTGGGTATCCATTTTGGGTTGGGATTATCACTTGCTGATATGTGAAGCTAGTATCTAATTAGACTAAAGATAATATTTCCAATTAGGGTAATAAATTTTTCTTTGGTTAGAAAAATTTAGGTTGGTAACAAAATTTTCTTGCTACTCCTTTTTACATCTCATGTTGGATGCCATCAAGAATAGGATATAAGGATTTGTGTAAACTTATTTAACATTTTATTTGGTCCAAATTAAATGGTAATACTAGTTGTAATGCCATATCGTGGCTTCAATGCATTCCAGCTAAATCCAAAGGTGGACTTGGTCTTATAGACCCTAAAATGCAAGGAACACTTTTTTGTTACTAAATGGATCATTAGAGTTGTTAAAGGTGACGAACCATACAAAATATTACTAAGACATAGATTTGTTACCACTATGATTAAAGGGAAATGGCAAGATGTTAGTTGGCTGAATAAAATTCTCTTTGCTCCTAATTTTCAAATTAAAGGCTATTTCCCTATTCAATCCATTTGGAGAGCATGGAAAAAAATATCAATTTCTAAATTGGAGATAATCATTACAACATGGGTTCTACTTTTTGTCTTCCTCCATTTGGTGGAACAAGCACATTCAGTTTCAAGGAAATCCATTGGTAATCATGTTTCCTAGACTAGCTAATCATCTATTCAAAAAAATTATTAAACAACTTAAGGATTTGTTGAGCTTTTCTTCTATACAATGGTCTTCATGGAAAGACATCAAAGAATGGTTTGGATTGAGTAACAAGTATTAACAATTCATTGTCTTTATGCAATCTCTTGAGCCTCCTAATCTAGCCATGAAATTATGCACACCTATAGTTTGCAACTTCTTTAAGGATTGACATTGGTTATTTGTCTACCATTTCTCATCCTTTCCTTTGAAGTAGGTTTACCTCTACCTTCTTCCCACTTTGAACTTAATTCCCTAGCTCAAAACTAAATGGAGGTGAAGATTTAGTCATAAACATTAGTTGAAGTTCAGTTCCCAGCTATGGAAATCCAAGGTTGAATGATGCCCAAATGCTAGCTTGGAAGATATTACACTATAAAGTGCCAATTGGAGAGAGTATTGGATTCTTGTTTTTTCAACTAATCAAATATCCCTTTTTTAATGCTGATGAAACCATAAAACTGTTGAGATAAGTGTGTCTCAACCCAAGTTCATCATTGAGTTAACAAGCGCATATGATGGAGGCCTTTCACATGCAAGGCATTTGTATGTATGCAGTTGCTTCATGAGTGGTGGTAGTTGTATTCTTCGCTAGTGGTTGCGTTGATCGATATTGCATTAAGTAATCCATGCATCAGTTTTTGACTCACGTTTACACTTAGGTTTGTTTTAGATATTGCATGTTTGAATGCAATCTCTTTGGTGATTAATTTAATTACTCTGTTCCTTAGTGTATTCAGTAGAGAAGTTGATAATTTTTGAGACACCGTTATGCTGCCAAAATTATCCCAAATTCTTATTGAAGTCAGAGGACACTTGGAGAAGCTTAGTGATGTCATTGTATTGTAATATTTGTTACTGAGAATACAAAGTACTGTGCTTTTGGTGTGTAGGGTTTTTTACCTAGAAAGTTTTTCCCCACGTAAATCTATGCGTTATGGTAATATTATTGTATGCATGTATTTGAATGTGTTTCTTTCATTGTAATAGTTTAAGGATTTGCATGAGTTTTGCACTATCTCCCCCACATAGATTAGTGCTGGAAGCATTGTTCTGCACCTCTGCTTCCTTTCAGTTGGTATCAGAGCCTGGACAATTTTGGTCTCGTTGTTGGGTAGCGGGTTTTTTATACAGATCTTTATTTGAGTGGGAGTCTTTGCAGAAGTATTTCAAAATCTTGTTGCAAAAAAAAGATGGCAGGAACATTCAGTAGAATCAAGATGGATAAGTTTAATGGCAACAACTTTGAGTTATGGAAGTTGAAGATGAAGGATACGCTCATGGATATAGATCTATTGGCTGCAATATCCAAAACAACGCGAACCAATATGACTCAAGAAGAGTGGAATCTGAAGGATTGAAAACCCAAGGGTTTGGTTAGACTTTGTTTGGCTAATTTAGTGCTCCTGAATGTCCATGAAGAGAAGACTACAAAATCTCTTTGGAAGAAGCTTGGAGATGTTTATCAGGTTAAATCCCTGGTAAACAAGTTATTCATGTGAAAGAAATTGTATTCTCTAAAGATGGAAGATAAAGGGTCCTTTGCAGATCACCTGAATGCATTTAACATGTTGATTGCTTAGTTGGGTTCTGTTGGTGACAAGATTGAAGACAAGGTATGTTCTTTTCTAGACTCATGGGATCACTTGGATATAGCTATTGGAAATACCACCACCAGATGCAAAATGGATGAGGTGGTTGCATCCCTATTGTCTGAAGAGATGCGGAGGAAATCTTCTAAGATCACCAAGGAAGCCCTTGTTGTTCATGGCAGACCTAAAGAGAAAGGCAATAAAAAGGACAATAAGTCAAGATGAAAATCTTTAGGGAGATCTAAGTCCCTTGGAAAGTCCAAGGTGAAATGTTGGAACTACGAAAAATATGGTCATTTCCGTAAAGATTGTAAGGAGGGGAAGAAAAAGAAAGGTAAAAAGAACTTTGATTCTGACTCTAATAAATCCTCTCAGGATGATGCAGATGCTTTTGTTGTAGCCTTGGCAACTCATGCATCAAAATATGTGTGGTTATTAGACTAGGGTGCTTCTTTTCACATGACCTCGCATAGGGGTTGGTTCTCAAAGTATGAAGAATATGATGGTAGGAAGGTGTATCTAGATGATGACTCTCATTTGAAGATTGTTAGCCATGGAAGAATCAAGATTAGATTCCCTGAGGGTAGAGTGAAGGGGATTGATGGTGTGCTGCATATCCTGAGTTTGGCACAAAACCTTCTGTTTGTGAGTAAGTTGATTGATGTGGGTGTGCAGGTTGTTTTCTCGAGTAGAGGATGTAAGATGACTAGAGGAGCTATGGTGGTGGCTAAGGGTGTTCGGATCAGCACTCTATACAAGTAGGATGCATACACTGTTTAGTGCAGTAGTTCTTTTGATATGCCAAAGAAAAGGCCTTTGGATTCTTCATCCTCACCATCAGATCGAGCAATGAAGAAGTTTGTTGTTTGTACATCTAATGGTCATGCATTCTGGGTACCTAAGGGTGCAAATGCTTTGGAGATGAAGCTTCCATTGAAGAAGCCAATATTATGGCACCAAAGACTCGGTCATATTGGTGAGAAGGGTCTTAGAGCTCTGAAAAATAAAAGACTTGTTAAAGGCCTTGATGATTGTAATCTCGAGTTTGACTTTTACGAACATTATGTATATGAAAAACAAAAAACCATGTTTCTTTTTATTCCAGTTCTCATAAGTCTTCTGGGGTTTTGGACTATATTCATGTAGATGTGTTTTGTCCTATGAATGTTCCTTCATTAAGAAAATCTGTATATTTTGTCTTTCATAGATGACTACAATAGAAGGATATTTGTTTATTTCCTTAGAAGTAAATCTGAAGTTTTTAATTAGTTTAAGGAGTTTAAGGTCTTGGTTAAAAATCAGACTAATAGAAAGATTAAATGTTTGAGAACTAACAATGGTGGTGAGTTCTATTCAACAGAATTCGACAGGTTCTGTAAGGAGCACAAGATTGAGAGACATAAGACAACTCCATACACCCCACAACAAAATGGAGTTGCAGAGAGGATGAATAGGACGTTGATGGAGAGGGCTAGGAGTATACTGAGCGATGCTGGCCTTGTACAGAAGTTTTGGGCCGAAGCTATAGCAACTGTATGTTATTTGATCAATAGATCTCCTACATCGGCTCTTGTTGAAAATACACCCATGGAGGCATGGTCTGGTAAGAATCCTTCGATGAGACATCTCAGAGTTTTTGGTTGCAAAACTTATGCTCATGTTCCCAGTGTAAAGAGATCTAAGTTGGAGAACAAGGCAGTTAAGTGTATCTTCATTGGCTATGGTGTCGGTGTGAAGGGGTACAAGATTTGGGATCCAGTGGCCAAGAAGGTTCTCCACAGCAAAAGTGTAATATTTTGGGAGTTGAAACCTTCCATAGTTGAGCTGCAGTCAAAGAAAGAGGAGAAGCAAAAGAAGGAGGTAGTTCAAATTCCACTTACTCCGATGAAGGGTGAACTGCATACTCCTGTTGGACCTGATGATGAGGAGAGTCCTAGTAGCCCTGAAAGTTCCGAAGAAGAAGAACCTCAACCTCGGCAATTCAAGAGGTCTACACATGTTAGGTGGCCACTGGAAAGGTTTGATTATTCACCGAAAAGATTTGGTTATTCATTGTTGGATTCTAGTTGTGGTTTTGCTTTGATTGCTAATACTAATGAGCCTAGGACTGTTAGAGAGCCTATTGGTATGAGTGATGCAGATTCCTGGATGAAATCCATGGATGAAGAAATAGTTGTTTTGAAGAAAAATAGTACATGGGATCTAGTACCTTTGCCTAAAGGACAGAAACCTGTTGGATGTAAATGGGTGTTCAAGAAGAAATGTGGTCCTGATGGAAGTGTTGAAAAGCACAAGGTACGGTTGGTCACGAAGGGGTATTCTCAGGTGGAGGGAATTGAATATGGTGAGATATTCTCTCATGTTAAGCTAACATCTATTTGGTTCCTGCGATCACTTGCAGCAGTGTATGATCGAGAAGTGGAATAGATGGATGTGAAGACAACGTTCCTTCATGGTCATTTGGAGGAAGAGATCTATATGTCACAACCAAAGAATTTCATGGTAAAAGGTATAGAAAATTTGGTTGGCAAGTTGAAGAAGTCTTTATATGGTCTTAAGCAGTCTCCTAGAATGTGGTACCAAAAATTTGACACCTTTGTGTTGTCTTTGAGATTTCTAAGATCTAAATCTGACCATTGTGTATATTACAAATCTGATAATGGCCACATTCTCATAATTGCATTGTACGTAAATGATATTTGTTTTTTGGGAATGGTAAGAGTTTGATTTCAAATATGAAGTCTCAGTTGTCAGCATAGTTTGAGATGAAGGATCTAGGTGCATCAATGTATATTTTGGGGATGGAGATCAAAAGAGATAGAGCTAGCAGAAAGCTTTGGTTAAGCCAGAGCAACTATGTGAATTTAGTGTTGGAGAGATTTAGCATGGCATCTTACATGCAATTAGTTGTTTCAGTGATGCAATAGATGAAGCTTTCTGTGGAGGATTGTCCAAAATCTCTTACTGAGATGGAGGACATGACCAGAGTACCATATGCGAGTGCTATTGGCAGTCTGATGTATGCGATGGTTTGTACGAGGCCAGACATTGCCCAAGCAGTGGGAGTCCTTAGTCGGTATATGGATAATCCTGGATGGGTACATTGGGATGCAGTAAAGAGAGTGTTCAGATATTTGTGGGGTACTTCTGAGTATTCCCTATGTTATCATGGTTATCCTACTGGTTCTCAACATTCTGTAATTATTCATGGATATGTGGATTCAGATTGGGCAGGTGATATTGACAGCAAAAGATCCACAAGTGGATGTGTTCACGATGTATGGTGGTGCTATAAGTTGGATGAGTAAGTGGCAGGCTGTAGTCACTTTATCCACGATAGAAGTAGAGTACATAGTAGCTACTCATGCTTGCAAGGAAGCCATTTGGCTTAAGAGGTTGTGTTCAAATATTAGTTTTGATGCAGGACAGATTACTACCTATTGTGAAGTCAAAGTGCCATTTTCTTAGCAAAGAAACCCAATTTCCATGCCAAAACAAAGCACATTGATGTTCATTTTCATTTTGTTCGTGACATGGTAGAAGATGGAAATGTGATATTGGAGAAGGTTGACACTTTGAGAAATGTTGTAGATACACTGATGAAGCCAGTGAGCACAGAGAAGTTCAGATGGTATGTTATTTCCATGGGCCTTGGGGCCCTGAGCAGTTGATTACAGATGACTCATGACATGTCTTCGACAAGTGGGAGAATGTTGAGATAAGCGTGTCTCAACCTGAGTTCATCGCTGAGTTAACGAGCACATATGATGGACACATTTCACATGCAAGGCATTTGCATGTATGTAGTTGCTTCATGAGCAGTGGTAGTTGTATTCTCCGCTAGTGGTTGCATTGATCGATATTGCATTAAGTAATCCATGCATCAATTTTTGACTCACGTTTACACTTAGGTTTGTTTCAGATATTGCATGTTTGAACGCCATCTCTTTGGTGATTAATAAAATTACTCTGTGCCTTAGTGTATTCAGTAGTGAAGTCTATAATTTCTGAGACACCATTATGTTGCCAAAATTATCCCAGATTCTTATTGAAGTTGGAGGACACCTGGAGAAACTTAGTGCTATCATTGTATTATAATTTTTGTTACTGATAATACAAAGTACTGTGCTTTTATTGTGGGTTTTTTTATGTGGAAAGGTTTTCCCCACGTAAATCTGTACGTTATGGTAATATTATTTTATGCATGTATTTGAATGTGTTTCTTTCACTATAACAGTTTAAGGATTTGTATGAGTTTTGCACTATCTCCCCCACATAAATTAGTGTTGGAAGCATTGTTCCGCACCTCTGCTTTCTTTCAAAAACATGTATTTGGGGTTGCATTATTGCTAAAAGAAATTGGCATGCGGTGTTCACAGATATACCTGCGTTATTTGGTTATCACTTGAATTGGAAGGAAGCGTTACTTGGTTTTGGACTAATTGTTGTTGCTATTTTTTGTTATTCTTTTACATCTTTGGAGAATCAGATGTATAGCTGTGTTTAAAAATATTGTTATTCATCTGACAACTGAAAATGCAAAACTTTAATATCTTTTTTCTAAATGGCATTGCTTTGCTCTCGTTTACAGGCCTCGTCGAAAGAAAGCCAAAGGATAGCTTCCCAGTTGGACCAGATGAGCCATCAAATTAATAGCCTACAGACCAATCTTTTCAACCAGAATCAGAGAAATACAATTCATCTTCAAGAGCAGTTGTTCCAACGTATTGTACAGGGTTGAGCTGAGTAACAAGACTCGCGATGCTAGAGCAGTTTAAATCTTTGACTTAATTTCTCTAGTGTCTAAAGGGACAGAGAATCATTACCTTAAAATCCACTGGGTCAATTCCATCAATGGTTTAATCTTGTGTGAACTGAAGACCATTTCAATAGGCATTCTTATTCTTGGAGGAAGAGATTATTGTTGCATCTTCAGCTCCTAAATCTATCTATGAATGCAGAGGCATAGATGTTTATGCCAGGGAAAGAATATTGCTTTTATGTTATCAGTGAATTTGCAAACACGATGTCTATCTGAAATTGATCTGGACCTTGAAGGCATTCTTTCTTTTCACGGAGTTTACTATTGTATGTTCTGTTCCTCTAAGTTAAAATGGGCGCACTTTTACTTGTTTATTGTTGCTATCAATGCTTTTTGCTGTGGAATGTTTTATATGGCTGCTCCTATGTTTATCTATAAACGCAGAGTTATTGGTATTTATGCCAAGCGTAGCGTCTTGGTTCTATGTTATCAACTTATCAGTGATTTTGCTAATATGTCTATGGATCACATCTGTTGTCGTTCTAGAGGAAGGTGTTTATCCTTTGCTGGAGTTTAATGCAACAATTTCTGCTCCTCTGAAACTCTTTGTGATTACACTGTAACTTGTATATTGCTGGAATTTATCTGTTTTGTGCTTCTCTCAGCTACCTGGTTGCGTTACTTGTACTGTCATTAAGTTCTGCTGTAGATATCTTTAGTTTTGGTAAAGCAGGCCTGTTCGACTGCTTTGGTTTTTGTTTAATTGCTCTTTGTTGCTGGCCTTTTTTTTTCATTCTTATTGTACTCTGCTTTGGTTCAATTTAAAAAAAAACAAAACCATTACAACACCAACGTATTTCCTTTGTTGCATTTAGCTTTCATCATGGGCATTGCACACAGAGGTTAACACATAAGCAAATTTGATCCTAATCCAAGAAATTAATGCTTATTTTATTTTTAAACACTAGAAAGTAGAGTTTGAAATTTGTATCCTCGTTAAGCTTAGGTGGCCACCTCAAGATAACAATGCCGAAATTTAGTTTTTGCATTAGTGAGCACTTATGATTTGTTGGGATCTTCCTAATAATGCTGTCAAGTATTCTAGAAATGGAGCCAAGGGTCCAATCCACCATTTTGTCGTTAAATATGGTTGCAGGATGGCACAAGAAATCATCGAAGTGCATGATAAATCACAATCATGTGACTTGATTGTCTGAACTAAAATGTCTCACTTTCATGATACGATTTAATATGTTTGGTTTTGTAGAAAATGATGAGTGGGCATTCCCCCCTTCCAACATCTTCAATGCAATAGTGATGTGTTGCCTTTTATCTTCATAGGGATAACATGCTCGCACAAAAACTTAGCATGTTTTAGCTTATGACATTAAAATAAAAACAATATTTTAGTTCAAATATGATGCACAAGAAAACACCCTACCCACTAGACTATGCCAAGACAAAGATGAAATTAATCTATCTTCTTTTTTGGGTTATGTGTGGTTGTTGGTTCACAAAGGATATTCCTATATCACATGTAATGATTGATTAGAGGAAATGAAATACATTTTAAAACTGGCTATGAGAAAAAATAGATATATTTTTCTATTTTTTATTTTGTTTTTTGGACAAAGAATGTACATAATCGAAGCTTTCAATAGGTTTTACTATGATTGCATAAATTTGTGAGAATTTTTAGACAAGTTGTGCATACATTTTTGTAAAAATAATCCAACATTTTTGTGTGGGATAGAGATGTTATGACACTTTAGTTGTTAAAGAAATAGATTATATTGGGTACCTTAGCTTTTGACAAGGTCATGTGACACTGATTGGTGTGGCCTTGTTTAAGATTGATGTGGCCTCTTGTAATATACTTGCCTCCTCTGTATTTGATTGTTGAACAAGGGGTTTTGTTGAAAAGCATTGTAAGGCCTAGCAGAAAAGAGGGCAGACCACCAACCTTTTTTATAATCATCAAGGACCTTGATAGTTGTATAAAGGTTGAATACACACTAAATAGAGTTGTAAATATTAATACAATTGAGATGGATATGAATGGCTTCAAGTCACTTTGAGTAGTGGGATCTGCTGTCATTTTTGGGCTTTAGTCCGGTTTGGTCTTTGTTGCCCCTGCTGGTGGGGAGCTATTGGTTTGTAGCTACTTCGTTGCTTTTTTGTTGTTTGTTTCTTGTCATTTCTCTTAGCCATTTTATTGGCTTCTTAGTTTTGTCTCTGTTGTGCTTTGTACAAGGGTGGGGCCCTTTCAAAATCCCTTGTTCTGGTTCATAGATCTAGTCAAAAGCATTTATCACTATCAAAAATTGAGACGGATATGAGATAGAGACTAACATAACTATGATTGATTTTCTTGGGAATGCTTTGTGCTAATAATAAATGATCTTAATGACCAACAAGATGCCATTCAATAATGCTTATAGACACATAACTAAAGACTTAGCGAGTTGGTTGATGAGGCAATAATTATATTTTGAGAAATTCAGCTAGAAAGCTAAGGAAAATTTTGAATTTGAAATAGGTCGACTAAGTTGCATTGTACAGTCCAATCTAAAAATTGAGTCATGCCACATAACATAGTCCAACTTAAAAAATACCCAAAACAAAAATTAAGATTATATCACTAAAAGCAACTTATAAGTAACTAATAAATTCAATATCAATAATAAATTAAAATGAATACTAAAACCATATATTTAAAACATTCATACAAAATGATATAGGGGAGAGGAGCCAGCAGTTGAATGGGGTCCAATTGTTCTTATAGTACTTGTGGGTATAGAAGCCAGTAGTTGAACACTCTATATACTATATATTGTAAATGATTATTCCAAATGTAAATAAAAAATGACCAAATGTTGAACATAAGCTCTTATAATTGAATGAATTTTCTAAAAAACAACAAATCATATGATGCCACATCGGCACACCAACAAAACATGACTTAAAGCACAACTATTGGTCCAATCTTTTTTTGGGACTTTTTGGACACCTCAACAAAAAGCATGCTGATGTGGCATCATATTTGATGATGTGGACCTAAAACCTTAATTATAAGCAAGGGCCTTGCCAAGTAAGCTGTTATAAAAATTTCAGAGTAATTTGAAATTGCTATATATACTTTTGAGAGGCACAAAATTAGGGTGTTCAAAATACGTGAAGTATGCTCTTTTATGTCTTAAAAATATATAAACAGTAGACGTAAACATAATATTATTTTGGTAGAAATTTTCAATGACCCTTTTAAACTTTTAGAGCTAGTGACGACTCACAAGGGCTGGTTAAGAATGTTTATTACACAGTACCAAACCTACTTTAAACCGTGTATTTTTTTATTCTTTTCTAGGCTTCGAAAAGCAAAATTACCATGTTGTCTTTTTCAGTGGAGTTCTCCATTAATATACACAGACATTGACTGAAAAGGAAATGTTAATTGGTCTGCAAGTCAACCTACAGCTGGGCAAGCCCACATGCTTTGCCTCCTTGATTTGATGTCAGAACGACTAAGATGCCCACCATAGAAAGCTACAAGGACACTCGGTACCACTTTTATTGTTTCAACAACAGTCCAAAATTCTGATCATATTATGTCTACCTTTACTTGGCATCGGTGGTGAGATGATTGGTTGGTTTGAGTCTTCCATTGTTATATATAATTAACATGTTCTTCCCATTACTCACCAAAGTATTCTCTCTTCTCCAAGCTTCTCTTGTCTGGGTTGTTTGCCTTAGCTTGTAAATCAATTCCATTTGCCTTGTTTAACAATTCTGCAATGGCAAGGAGCAAGGGAAATCCCCAAGTCCTTATTGTGAAGCACATAATCAGAGTCCTCTTTAGGTTTGCCAGTTCCCATAAGGCAGATGGGTATGCTCTTTCATCAAAGAGCAGAAGGCATTTCAGCTCAAGAGATGAGTTGTTGAACAGATCGTGTGGTGCCCTCCCTGGTGATGTCCCTAAGGGACACTGTGCAGTGTATGTTGGTAGTGAACGATCTAGGTATATCATCCCCACTAAGTATTTGAATCATTCTCTGTTCAGGGAATTGCTAGATAAGGCCGAGGAAGAGTATGGGTTTGATCACCAGATGGGACTTACAATTCCCTATGAGGAGGTGGCTTTCCAGTATCTGACGTCCATGTTGGGGAAAAGGGTGTAGCATTAAGAGATATGAAAGTGGATGAACTCATTGTTTGCCCTTCCTCAAGAGAAATACGCCTCATTGTTTTCAGGTCTGAGGAGCACCATTCCAGCCAATGTTGCTTACATCTTATGATGCACCATCCTTTCAAGAGATGGTTGAAGCAAAAGCAGGGGCTTGGCAAGCGAACAGGCCAGCCTGTGTACAGTTTTGGGCTGATGTCCGATTGAGACAACCAGAAAGACATTGTTGTACATAATCATAAGTCATTATAATGTACATTTTCTGTAAACAAGATTAAAAATCTAAGAACTTATCAATGGACTGCATTTTTTTTTTTGACACTCTACTCTTAAGTTTTTGTTCTAGATGTAATGGCCTTAACAATTCTGCCATCTTGCGTATAATAAGGTTTCCTAAGCACGAAGGACCAACTCAAATAAAGTGTGACAATCAAAGTTCAATCAAGTGGCAAACAATCTAATGTATCATGCCAGATCAAAACATATTGAAACTCGGCATCATTTTGTAAGAGAAAAGATTCAATCACAAGAGATAGAGTTGATGTATTATAATACAAATGATAACATGGCTGATGTATTTACTAAACCATTGGGAAAGATAAAGTTTGTAGAATGTAAGGATCTACTAGAAGTTCATAAAAATTCAGTTATTTATTAAGGGAGAGTGTTAGAATAATTCATAACTGAATTATGTTCGTGTTGAATGTGTCAAGATGAGTGAACATGTGTCATTAGCTATTGTAGAGGTGTCTTCGAGTCTCCAGTTTGTTGTAGATCAGCTATAGTTAGCTGTCAGTTGATTAGCACATTTATAGAATGTTGTCGAGTTGTTTGCAACTATAAATATGTAATCTTGTTCATTGAATAAACTAAGAGTCTTTCAACTGTCTTCAAAGTTTCAAACTCTGTTTCTACTCCCATTTTATCTATAAATGCAGAGTTATTGGTAGTTATGCCAAGAATAGCGGATTGCTTCTATGTTATCACTGATTTTGCTAATATGTCTATGGATCACATCTGTTGTCGTTCTAGAGGAAGGTGTTTATCCTTTGCTGGAGTTTATTGCATCTATTTCTGCTCCTCTGAAGCTCTTTATGGTTACACTGTAAATTTTATATTGGTGGAATTTATGTCTTGTGCTTCTCTGAGTTGCATGGTTGCGTTACTTTCGCTGTCATTAAGTTCTGCTGTAGATATCTTTAGTTTTGGTAAAGCAGGCCTGTTCGACTGCTTTGGTCTTTGTATATTTCCTCTTCGCAACTCTTGTTGCTGCCTTTTTTCTAAAATTCTTATTGTACTCTGCTTTGGTTCAGGTTTGTTTTATTTAAACTTTTTTGGTTCATTCTTATTGTACTCTGTTTTGGTTCAGTTTTTTTTTTTTTTTCCCCTCCTCCTTCCAAAAATAAAACACATTACAACACCAATGTATTTCCTTTGGTCCATTCAACTCTCATCATGATTGCACATAGAGGTTAACACACAAACAAATTTGATCCTAATTCAAGAAATGAATGACTATTTTATTTTCACCATTATATTTTCAAACATAAAGAAACTGTCATAATAAAGCTAGAGTTGATATTGAAACAATAAAATAAAATAAAAATAAAAATCCATTGAAGATTTTACCACGTTTTTAAGAAAACTGTTCTTAATAATACAATTTTTTTTAACTGCAATCCTAAAAGAAAGGATGGATTCACCATATTCTCTGAAACCCCACATGAAGTAATCTACCTAGATAATAAAATGAAGGTGTACAACCAGGACATGATATTTTCCCATACGCAGGTGACTATCACTCTAAATATATTCCAAAACGGTTATACTTATGAAAAATATAACAAAATTCTTCAATATCATGGAGAATACTTCACATTCAGAACAGCATTCGCCACCCAGATTGATTGCAACTTTAAATCACAAATTTTGCTAAAAATGCCCTTTGTCCTTTAATGTCTCTCCAAACTCACCGCTACTGGATTTTCTGCAATTTCTCTTGATTCAATCACGATCAGGGGGAAATTATCATCTAGGAACAACTCTCAATTATTAAATGCCGACCTTCCAATATTTAAATGAGTTTATGGCGACTCTTCTACCATGCATCAAGAATAATTTCGACTCCATGGAAGCTGATTACTGAAAAATGTCTTGATACTGTAATCATGAATTCTTGAAGGTCTCCAAAAATCTACCATTGGTTGTTTCCGCATTTCTAATTTGAAATTTGTACCCTCATTAAGCTTAGGTGGCCACCTCAAGAAAACAATTCTGAAATTTAGTTTTTGGATTAGTGACCATGGAATATTTTAACTGATTTCACTTACGATTTGCTGGAATCTTCCTAATAATGCTCTCAAGTATTCTAGAAATGGAGCCGAGGGTCCAATCCACCATTTTGTCGTTAAATACAGTTGCAGGATGGCACAAGAAGTCATCGAAGTGCATGATAAATCACAATCATGTGACTAGATTGTTTGGGCTAAAAGTTGTTTCACTTTCAAGATATGATTTAATATGTTTGCTTTTGTAGAAAATGATGAGTAGGCATTCGCCCTTTCCAACATCTTGAATGGATTAGTGATGTGCTGCCTTTGGTCTTCATAGGGATAATAGGGATAACATGTTTACACAAAAACTGAACATGGTTTGTAGTTGGTTTGTTTCTTTTTTTGTTGTTTGTTTCTTGTGGTTGCTCTTAGCCATTGTATTGGCTTTTTAGTTTTGTCTCTTCTATGTTTTGTACAAGGGTGGGGCCCTTTCAAAATCCCTTGTTCTGATTTATAGCTCCAGTCAAAAGCATTTACCACTATCAAAAATTGAAATGGATATGAGATAGACTTACATATAACTATGATCAATTGTCTTGGGAATACGTTGTGCTAATAATCAATGATCTTAATGACCTATGAAATGTCATTCGATAGTGTTTGTAGGCACATAATTAAAGACTTAGCAGGTTGGTTGATGAGGCAATAATTATATTTAGTGAAATTCAGCTTAGAGAGCTTAGGAAAAATTAGAATTTGAAATAGGTCAACTAAGCTGCACTGTACAATCCAATCTAAAGATCAAGTCATGCCACATAATATAGTCCAACTTAAAAAAAATACTCGAAACAAAAATTAAAATTATGTCACTAAAAGCAACTTATAAGTGACAAATAAATTCAGTACCAACTGAATATTAAAACCATATATTTAAAAAAAATATACACAATGACAAAATAGGTAAAGTTTGCTTTTTATGTCCTACAAATATATAAACAGTAGACCACAGGTAAACATATCATTATTTCGGTAGAAATTTTCAATAACCCTTTCAAACTTTAGAGTTAGTGACGAGTCACAAGGGCTAGTTAAGAATGTTTATTAGTACCGAACCTACTTTAAACTGTGTAGTTTTGGATTCTTTTCCAGGCTTCGAAAAGCAAAATTATCATGCTGTCTTTTTCAGTCAAGTTCTCCATTAATATAGACAGACATTCACTGAAAAGGAAATGTTAATTGGTCTGCAACTCAACCCACAGCTGGGCAAGCCCACATGCTTTGCTTCCTTGATTTGATGTCAGAACAACTAAGATGCCCACCATAGAAAGCTACAAGGACACTCGGTACCACTTTTATTGTTTCAATTACAGTCCAAAATTCTAATCATATTATGTTCACCTTTAGTTGGCGTCGGTGGTTGGATGAATGGTTGGTTTGAGTCTCCATTGTTATATATAATTAACATGTTCTTCCCTTTACTCACAAAAGCATTCTCTCTTCTACAAGCTTCTCTTGTCTGGGTTGTTTGCCTTAGCTTGTAAACCAATTTCATTTGCCTTGTTTATCAATTCTGCAATGGCAAGGAGCAAGGGAAATCCCCAAATCCTTATTGTAAAGCACATAATCAGAATCCTCTGTAGGCTTGCCAGTTCCCATAAGGCAGATGGGTATGCTCTTTCTTCAAAGAGCAGAAGACATTTCAGATCAAGAGATGAGTTGTTGAACAGATCGTGTGGTGGCCTCCCTGGTGATGTCCCTAAGGGACACTGTGCAGTATATGTTGGTAGTGAACGATCTAGGTATATCATCCCCACTAAGTATTTGAATCATTCTCTGTTCAGGGAATTGCTGGATAAAGCCGAGGAAGAGTATGGGTTTGATCACCAGATGGGACTTACAATTCCCTGTGAGGAGGTTACTTTCCAGTATCTGACGTCCATGATGGGGAAAAGGGTGTAGCATTAAAAGATATGAAAGTGGATGAACTCATTGTTTGCCCTTCCTCAACAGAAATAGGCCTCATTGTTTTCAGGTTTGAGGAGCACCATTTCAGTCAATGTTGCTTACATCTTATCCTTTCAAGAGATGGTTGAAGCAAAAGCAAAGGCTTGACAGGCGATCAGGCCAGCCTGTGTACAGTTTTGGGCTGATGTCCGATTGAGGCCACCAGAAAGACATTGTTGTACATAATCACAAGTCATTATAATGTACATTTTCTGTAAACAAGATTAAAAATCTAAGAACTCGTCAATGGACTGCATTTTTTTCTTTGACACTCTGGTCTTAAGCTTTTGTTATGGGTGTAATGGCCTTAACAATTCTGTCATTTTGTATATAATAAGGTTTCCTAAGCATTTCTGTCATGGATATGGAAGAGTTTCTTTTTTGGGTGGATCTTAGTTGAAGGAGTTTCTTAAGGCTGTTATTCTCTTTCATTGGCACTCTATTTAAATATCATCCACTTTAATGGTCAAACAATCAATAGTAATTTTACACCTCATTCACAATAAGAAAGTGTTAAATATCTATCCTACTTTTATTGGCCAAAATTGACCTTTGACTGTTGAAGTGGATGATATTTAAGAACAGCTTTCGTTGGCCTTCTATTTAAATATCAAATTGTTTAACTATTAAATAGTTAATATTATGTTTAAAAGTGATAAGTAGTTGTTTTATTTTTATTGGAAAAAATATATTTTTAATTATTAAAATTATTGAATGTCTAAAAATAACTAAATATTAGATAAATCTATAATACATTTCATGCTTTACAACTACAGAAAGATTCCACCACAATCCTCCATAAAGTATTCTATGAGTATTTCTCCCAACAATGTAGGATGTATGAAAGCATCTCATTCAAAAACATATTAAAAACATATTACTGCAATACCAAGATGAATTTTATAAAATTGAAAAATTGCACCTTCAAATGTGGTATAAAAGATGTTGGGAAATTTAAGATGGACATTGACAAAATAGCACTTGAAGTTTTGTAAATGAGTGCTTTTAAAATTGAGATTTCAAAGAAAACTATCATGTGGGCCTTTTGAACAAAGATATGATATTTGATAATAATTTTAGTTTTGTCTACATTTGTTGACCTTATTTTCGAAATCATGCAGTAAATAAAAAATTAAATCATAGAGATCAAAATTACAATTTAAACAATGGTTTGTAATGATTAGAATCAAATAGCCTAAACTAAGTGGACTTTCACATTATGTGATAGACATTTACATTGGAGGAGATTGAATCCTTTAATCTTTAAGAGATTTTGTCATTTAAAATGCCATAGCAAAGATAATTCGTATAAGGAAATTCCTTAGTAACCTATCTTTAAATTATTGCCTGCTTGGCAGTATCATTGGAAGCACAAATATTTGCAAGGTTAAAAGAAATGTTGTCCATATCAAACAAAATCTAAAATACCTCAAGATAAGGTCAAAATCCTATTATAACATAAAAGACCCCAAGTTGAGAGAAAAACCCCACTCCAAAGACTCAATGAATTATTTAGTAATCAATTGTTACAATACACTTGTAGAGTCTAAGCCCTTACAAGAGTATCATTAACAATAGATCTAGAGCAATTCTAGTAGCATAACAATACCTAGAAAAAATCACTATGAAACCTCCATCTCAAGAACCCAATAAATAAGAGAAGAAATACATGAAACCATCAAGTTGTAATTACGAAAATATGAGATAAAGCCACCCAAAATGTGGTGCCCAAATCCCTAGTTAAAAATGTAATGCTTGATCCCCAACTTGAGTCCACAAGTTAAAAATAGCATATTCCTTCCACCTGTCATAAGATTGTCATAATCCACTCACCAACTTAGGCACTCCATTTGGCTCTGTTATCTATATTCAAAGATGTCTTATCATATGTCATAACATGCCTCATAATTTGGTCAATAAGCTTAACTCCCTCTTGTAGCTCTCTTATATGTCATGAGATTTCTTACATTTTTGATGTGGGAGGCCCAATATTTGGAGGCCATAATTTTTTATTTAGGAAGTTGATTGAGCCTATTTTTTTTTTTTTAAATTGTAGGTCTCAAAGAGTTTTATGTTCCTATAGCTAGCACCAGCCCATTATAATAGTTTTTTAGGCCAAAAATGACCTTTATATAGTCCCAAATTGTATTTTTTGTGTTCTTAACATTAGGATGTGTTAGTGAACATATTTTGTCACCACTTGTTTAATAAAGACTTGCCTACTTGGTAGTAACAAACTCCACTAACCGTTGGACAATTTTCATAAATTAGCTGACAAGGAGAAACCTTTAGGAAGTTCCTAGGCCAACATTCACTTAAATTAGCCTTGACCTAAAAGGGGGGACATGGGTGGTACCACCCAAGTCCATCAGCCCTATTTAGGTCTCCGGTAAGGTAAATGAAGGGGCCTATATTTCAATTTTTCTTTGGTGTCGGGCAATTTTGTGTCAGGAGAAACATTTTGAATGTATAATGCAATCAAAGGGACCTAGGAGCTAAACAAGGAGCTAAAAAGACATGTGGACACTTTTTACTCCATAACAGTTATCACTCATTTTGCTAATATGCCTACGGATCACATCTGTTGTCCTTCTAGAGGAAAGTGTTTATCCTTTGCTGGAGTTTATTGCAACAATTTTTGCTTTTCTGAAACTCTTTGTGATTACACTGTAACTTGTATATTGCTGGAATTTATCTGTTTTGTGCTTCTCTTAGCTACCAGGTTGCGTTACTTGTGCTGTCATTAAGTTCTGCGGTAGATATCTTTAGTTTTGGTAAAGCAGGCATGTTCGACTGCTTTGGTCTTTGTTTAATTGCTCTTTGTTGCTGGCCTTTCTTTTTCATTCTTATTGTAGTGTGCTATGATCAAGCTAAAAAATAATGCTATGATCAACTATCTTGAGAATGCTTTGTGCTAATAATCAATGCTCTTAATGACCTACGAGATGACATTCGATAATGTTTATAGGCACATAATTAAAGACCTAGTAGGTTGGTCGATGAGGCAATAATCATATTTAGGGAAATTCGACTAGAGAGCTTAGAAAAAATTACAATTTGAAATAGGTTGACTAGACTACAATTTACAATCCAATCTAAAGATCGAATCGTGCCACATAACATAGTCCAACTAAACAAAAATTAAAATTATGTCACTAAAAGCAACTTATAAGTGACTAATAAATTCAGCATCAACTCAATATTAAATAAAACATTTATACAAAATGACAAATATACGAATAGTAGACCACAGGTAAGCAAAATATTATTTCGGTAGAAATTTTCAATGACCCTTTCATACTTCAGTGTTAGTGACGAGTCACAAGGGCTAACTTTAAGAATGTTTATTAGCACCGAACCTACTTTAAACCGTGTAGTTTTGGATTCTTTTCCAGGCTTCTAAAAGCAAAATTAAATTTTGTCTTCTTTAGTCAAGTTCTCCATTAATATAGACAGACATTGACTGAAAAGGAAATGTTAATTGTTCTGCATGTCAACCCACAGATGGGCAAGCCCACATGCTTTGCTACCTTGATTTGATGTCAGAACGACTAAGATGCCCACCATAGAAAGCTACAAGGACACTCGGTACCACTTTTATTGTTTCAACAACAGTCCAAACTTCTAATCATATTATGTCTTCAGTTGGCGTCGATGGTGAGATGAATGATTGGTTTGAGTCTTCCATTGTTATATTTAATTAACATGTTCTTCCCTTTACTCACCAAAGTATTCTCTCTTCTCCAAGCTTCTCTTGTCTGGGTTGTTTGCCTTAGCTTGTAAACCAATTCCATTTGCCTTGTTTAACAATTCTGCAATGGCAAGGAGCAAGACAAATCCCCAAGTCCTCATTGTGAAGCACATAATCAGAGTCCTCTGTAGGTTTGCCAGTTCCCATAAGGCAGATGGGTATGCTCTTTCATCAAAGAGCAGAAGGCATTTCAGCTCAAGAGATGAGTTGTTGAACAGATCGTGTGGTGCCCTCCCTGGTGATGTCCCTAAGGGACACTGTGCAGTGTATGTTGGTAGTGAACGATCTAGGTCTATCATCCCCACTAAGTATTTGAATCATTCTCTGTTCAGGGAATTGCTAGATAAAGCCGAGGAAGAGTATGGGTTTGATCACCAGATGGGACTTACAATTCCCTGTGAGGAGGTGGCTTTCCAGTATCTGATGTCCATGTTGGGGAAAAGGGTGTAGCATTAAGAGATATGAAAGTGGATGAACTCATTGTTTGCCCTTCCTCAAGAGAAATAGGCCTCATTGTTTTCAGGTCTGAGGAGCACCATTCCAGCCAATGTTGCTTACATCTTATGATGCACCATCCTTTCAAGAGATGGTTGAAGCAAAAGCAGAGGCTTGGCAAGCGAACAGGCCAGCCTGTGTACAGTTTTGAGCTGATGTCCGATTGAGGCAACCAGAAAGACATTGTTGTACATAATCATAAGTCATTATAATGTACATTTTCTGTAAACAAGATTAAAAATCTAAGAACTTATCAATGGACTGCATTTTTTTCTTTGACACTCTGTTCTTAAGTTTTTGTTCTAGATGTAATGGCCTTAACAATTCTGCCATCTTGCATATAATAAGGTTTCCTAAGCACGAAGGACCAACTCGAATAAAGTGTGACAATCAAAGTTCAATCAAGTTGGCAAACAATCCAATGTATCATGCCAGATCAAAACATATTGAAACTCAGCATCATTTTGTAAGAGAAAAGATTCAATCACAAGAGATAGAGTTGATGTATTGCAATACAAATAATAACATGGTTGATGTATTTACTAAACCATTGGGAAAGATAAAAGTTTGTTCAATGTAAGGGTCTACTAGGAGTTCATGAAAATTCAGTTATTCATTAAAGAGGAGTGTTACAATAATTCATAACTGAATTATGTTCTTGTTAATATGTGTCAAGATGAGTGAACATGTGTCATTAGCTATTGTAGAGGTGTCTTCGAGTCTCCAGTTTGTTGTCGATCAGCTATAGTTAGCTGTCAAGTTGATTAGCACATTTATAGAATGTTGAGTTGTTTGCAACTATAAATATGTAATCTTGTTCATTGAATAAACTAAGTCTTTCAACTGTCTTCAAAGTTTCAAACTCTGTTTCTACTCCCATTTTTATCTATAAATGCAGAGTTATTGGTACTTATGCCAAGAATAGCGGATTGCTTCTATGTTATCACTGATTTTGCTAATATGTATATGGATCACATCTGTTGTCCTTCTAGAGGAGGTGTTTATACTTTGCTGGAGTTTATTGCATCTATTTCTGCTCCTCTGAAGCTCTTTATGGTTACACTGTAAATTTTATATTGCTGGAATTTATGTCTTGTGCTTCTTTCAGCTGCATGGTTGCGTTACTTTCGCTGTCATTAAGTTCTGCTGTAGATATCTTTAGTTTTGGTAAAGCAGGCCTGTTCGACTGCTTTGGTCTTTGTATATTTCCTCTTTGCAACTCTTGTTGTTGCATTTTTTCTAAAATTCTTATTGTACTCTGCTTTGGTTCAGGTTTTTTTTATTTAAACTCTTTTGGTTCATTCTTATTGTACTCTGCTTTGGTTCAGTTTTTTTCTTTTCCCCCTCCTTCCAAAAAAAAAACACATTACAACACCAATGTATTTCCTTTGGTCCATTCAACTTTCATCATGATTGCACATAGAGGTTAACACACAAACAAATTTGATACTAATTCAAGAAATGAATGACTATTTTATTTTCACCATTATATTTTCAAACATAAAGAAACTGTCATAATAAAGCTAGAGTTGATATTGAAACAATGAAAAAAAATAAAAATAAAAATCCATTGAAGATTTTACCACGTTTTTAAGAAAACTGTTCTTAATAATACAATTTTTTTTAACTGCAATCCTAAAAGAAAGGATGGATTCACCATATTCTCTGAAACCCCACATGAAGTAATCTACCTAGATAATAAAATGAAAGTGTACAACCAGGACATGATATTTTCCCATACGCAGGTGACTATCACTCTAAATATATTCCAAAACGGTTATACTTATGAAAAATATAACAAAATTCTTCAATATCATGGAGAATACTTCACATTCAGAACAGCATTCGCCACCCAGATTGATTGCAACTTTAAATCACAAATTTTGCTAAAAATGCCCTTTGTCCTTTAATGTCTCTCCAAACTCACCGCTACTGGATTTTCTGCAATTTCTCTTGATTCAATCACGATCAGGGGGAAATTATCATCTAGGAACAACTCTCAATTATTAAATGCCGACCTTCCAATATTTAAATGAGTTTATGGCGACTCTTCTACCATGCACCAAGAATAATTTCGACTCCATGGAAGCTGATTACTGAAAAATGTCTTGATACTGTAATCATGAATTCTTAAAGGTCTCCAAAAATCTACCATTGGTTGTTTCCGCATTTCTAATTTGAAATTTGTACCCTCATTAAGCTTAGGTGGCCACCTCAAGAAAACAATTCTGAAATTTAGTTTTTGGATTAGTGACCATGGAATATTTTAACTGATTTCACTTACGATTTGCTGGGATCTTCCTAATAATGCTCTCAAGTATTCTAGAAATGGAGCCGAGGGTCCAATCCACCATTTTGTCGTTAAATACAGTTGCAGGATGGCACAAGAAGTCATCGAAGTGCATGATAAATCACAATCATGTGACTAGATTGTCTGGGCTCAAAGTTGTTTCACTTTCATGATATGATTTAATATGTGATATGAGTGCTTCTGGATTTGACTGTGATCTGGATTTTTCTCTCAATGTTTTGGATCACACTCCGTGATCCATAATCAAGAGAAAAAGAGCAAGAGAAGAGAATGAAAATAAATTAGCGGTCAACCTCTCAAATGTTCACCTTGACCCGTTAGTGTTCAATTTTTTAAAAAGAGGTCTTGGCTTTGCCATCTCTCCCCGCTCCATTCCTTTCACAGATTTTCTTATTGATATTGAAAATGCCATTTGATCTCTTCCTAAGGATTATGCCAAAGAAATTAGACAAGATTGTACCGTCGCCCTGCAACATGCTAAACCACCCAAGAGAAACATTCCCAAAGCCGAGCTTCATGCTTTTAAGAATTTAATGATCCACTCCAACCTCGTCATTGTCAAGGCAGACAAAGGCAATGCCACAGTTGTCATGGGTAGGCATGACTACATATCCAAAATGAGAGTTCTGCTGTCTAACAATGATAGCTATAGAATCTTACCCCGCAACCTAGTCTCCCAAATTGTCAACAAAGTAAAAAGAACCCTTTCCCACTCTTCCTTTGATGCTGACACCATTAAGAAACTTTTACCTTCCAAAGAAGTCACCCCTCGCATCTATGGCATCCCAAAAATCCACAAGATGGGCATCCCCCTCCGTCCCATTGTGGACACCATTGACTCTCCCGCCTACAAGCTTGCTAACTTCCTTGCCAAGCTTTTAACCCCTCATGTCGGCAAATCCGGCTCTTTCATAAAAAACTCTTACCATTGCATTGAGTTCATTAAAGACCAAACCTTAGAGAAAAGTGACCTCTTAGTCAGCTTTGACGTTGTTTCCCTTTTCACTAAGGTCCCTATCCCCGACTCCATCAAGAGTTAATTAGACATAAGACTAATGATGAAATTGCCTCCTTGGTGGAGCTATGCCTCAGATCTATTTTTTTCACCTTCCAAGGAGTTGTCTACGAACAAGTTGACAGAGTTGCCATGGGATCCCCCCTCTCCCCTATTGTGGCTAACCTCTACATGGAACATTTTGAAGAAATGGCCCTCAATTCTTTTCCCCTCAAACCAAAGTAGTGGAAACGCTATGTTGATGACACCAACATTTGTTGGCCCCATGGCCATGAGAAACTTGAGGAATTCCACTTGCACCTTAACAACTTATCCCAAAGCATCTCCTTCACCAAAGAGTTGGAGACCAATAACCAACTCCTTTTCATGGATATTTTTCTCATAAAAAAACCTGATGGCTCCTTAGGTCGTAAAGTCTCCAGGAAAGCTACCCACACTGATCTCTACCTTCATGCTTCTTCCCATCACCACCCTACCCAAAAAATTGGGGTCCTAAAGACTTTGGCTACTAGAGCCTTTCGCATTTGTGTTGAGGACCAGTTAGATCTCGAACTAGTCCACCTCTCCAAAGTTTTCAAATTGAATGGGTTCAAAAGCAAACTCATCTCCAAAGCTTTCAAACAAGCCAAATTCCACTTCTTCTTTGGACAACCAAAGTCTCTCATCTTCAAACCCCTTTGATGGCCTCTATCCCCTACATTGAAGGCATCTCCAACAAAATATGTAAAACTCTTCAAAAAAAGGGCCTCCAATGCGCTTTTAAACCCATCTCGACTCTTAGGAGTTGCATCCCATCTCCCAAGGACCCTAGAGACATCTACCTTAATGCAAGAGTTTACAAGGTTGTTTGTTCATGTGGCACCCCCTACATTGGGGAGACAGGTCGCTCTTTTAGAACTAGGATCAAAGAGCATATCACTGACATCAGGCATGAATGAACTCAAAAATCAGCCTTGGCAGAACACTCCTCTAAAACCAAGCACCACATTTGCAAGTAGAAGACACTCAAATTTTGGTTCAAGAAGACAACTATTTCAAAAGGAAACTCAAAGAGGCTATAGAAATCGGCAATTGCCATTCTAACCTCAATTGAGATGAGGGATGGAACCTAAGCTTTTCTTTGCAACATCTTCTTACCTGCCTTAGAAACTACCCCCTTTCCCCTTCTTGACCCAGGTCCCTCTTCCCTTCTCTGTCTTTCCCCTGTATACCATTTTGTTCTCTCTCTTGTCATCCCTTCCCTCTACCATGGGCCCTTTCACCTTGCCCTCCTTTCTGGGCTTCCCCCTTCCTCTCTCTTTGACCAATCTGTACCCTCTTGTTACCTCTCCTCCCTTGCCTCATTTCTGCTTTGTTCTTGTGTTCGGTTTTTGGCCATGTCTCCTTCTTTAGGCCCCCCCTTTTGCTCCCTCCTTTTGCTTTCTCACACTCAGACTCACTCGTTGCTCTTTTTTGTGTTGTGCTAGGTTCTTCGTGTTTTTGGCATATCCTCGTGTTTAATGTGGTTTGGCCCCCTTGCTTCTCCTTTTTTCTTTGGTTCCCGTGGTTCTCTCTCTTATTCTTTCATTCGCTGATGTACATATTATATGTGTGTAGGTATATTTTTATACATACACACACATACATATATGTATGTATATTTTCTATTCATATATATATATATATATATATATATATATATATATATATATATATATATATATATATATATATATACGGAAGGAATCAACAAGTGCAAAGACACAGACATCAAGATATATATATATATATATTTCTTGATGTCTGTGTCTTTGCACTTGTTGATTTCTTCTGTGCTTGTGGTTTTGTTCCGTTTGTTTTTTCTTGTATTCATGTCCCATTACCCTTTTCTATCTGTGTAGTTCTTTTTTGTTTTTGTATTTTTCATTTACTCCTAATTATTTTTATATATATTTATATTCTTTAGTGTTTTTAGTCTCAGTCAAGACTCTTTCTCTCTTTCACCCTTGTTGTTCTCATGCTTGTTTCCTCTTTTCTCGGCTTGTTGTGGTTACGGCTCTAGAGAAGTGTTGTTCTTTTTCATTCTTCTCTTTGGTGTGTTTAATTTCATCGTGCCATTTGGGTCACCTAATTTGTGTTTCTCCCCCTCATTGATTTGTATCTTTTGCACTTTTAAGCCTTTTGTGGTAGTCTTAAATTTCCCTTGGTCTCTTCTTTCTAATCTCTCTTGGGTTCCCTTTAGGTGGTCCTTTCTTCCTTTTTTAGTTTATTTTCTTTCGTTTTGTCCGCCTTGTTGTTTTTGTGTCTTGTTTTTCATTATTTGCACTGTGGTCCTTATATATATATTATTCTTTTTATCATAAATTAACTATTTTTATTTATATATATATTAATTTATTTATTTTTTAATATATATATATTATATTTATTTATCAATTTTTTGAGCCTTTCTTTCCCATGTGGTTGTAATTGCTTTGTAATTTATCTTTTATTCTTTCTTTTGTTTCTTGTCCTCTAGCTTTGTTCCTTTTGGTCGCTTCTCCCTAGAGACTTCTTGGATCCTGCACAATCTTTCACCCTCCTTTTTATTCAAACTGGGTCTGCAATTTTATCATTTTCATTCTCTTCTCTTGCTCTTTTTCTCCTGATGATTGATCACGGAGTGTGATCTGAAACATTGAGAGAAAAATCCAGATCATAGTCAAATCCAGAAGCACTCATATCACAACACTATGGACTGTGGAAAATTAATGAATTCCATGATTTAATATGTTTGCTTTTGTAGAAAATGATGAGTAGGCAGTCGCCCTTTCCAACATCTTGAATGCAATAGTGATGTGATGCCTTTGGTCTTCATAGGGATAATAGGGATAACATGCTTACACAAAAACTGAACTTCCTCTAGCTTATGGTATGAAAATGGAAACAATGTTTTAGTTCAAATATGATGTATAAGGCCTTCAATGAAGAGGTTAAAGCCTAAGGCTTGTGCTCCCATATTAGGTAATTAAACAATTCTATGGGTTTGACATAAAATCCTCAAAAAAAAAAGAAACACCCTATCTACTAGACTATGCCAAGACAAAGATTATAATTAATTTATCTTCTTCTTTTGCTTATGTGGGGTTGTTGGTTCACAAAGGATGCTCCTATATCACATGTAACTCTTGATTAGAGGAAATCAATAACATTTTAAAGCTAACTATGATAAAAAAAAAAAAAAAAATAGATATATTTTTTATTTATATATTTTTTCAAAGAATGTACATAAGCAAAGTGAGATAGAGATATTAAGACACTTGTTAAGAACAAAATTATATTGGTAGCTTAGCTTTTGATAAAGTCATGTAATATGACCTAGTTTGATTGGTGTGGCCTTGTCTGAGATTAATGTAACCTCTTGAAATACATTTGCATCATCTATACCTGATTGTTGAGCAAGGGGTTTTTGTTGGAAAACATAGTAAAGTCTTGTAGGAAAGAGACAAGACCACCAACCTTTTTATAGTCATCAAGGACCTTGATAGTTGCATAAAGATTGAAAACACACTACATAGAGATGTAAATGTTAATACAACTGAGATGGATATGAGTGGCTTCAAGCCACCTTGAGTGGTGGGATCTACTGTCATTTTTGGGCTTTAGCCAGTTCAATCTTCATAGCCCCTGCTGTTAGGGAGCTGTTGGTTTGTAGTTGGTTTGTTTCTTTTTTGCTGTTTGTTTCTTGTGGTTGCTCTTAGCCATTGTATTGGCTTCTTAGTTTTGTCTCTTCTATGCTTTGTACAAGGGTGGGGCCCTTTCAAAATCCCTTGTTCTGATTTATAGCTCCAGTTAAAAGCAGTTACCACTATCAAAAATTGAGATGGATATGAGATAGACTTACATATAGCTATGATCAGTTGTCTTGGGAATGCTTTGTACTAATAATCAATGATCTTAATGACCTACGAAATGTCATTCGATAGTGTTTATAGGCACATAATTAAAGACTTGGCAGTTTGGTTGATGAGGCAATAATCATATTTAGTGAAATTCGGCTTAGAGAGCTTAGGAAAAAATAGAATTTGAAATAGGTCAACTAAACTGAACTGTACAATCCAATCTAAAGATCAAGTCATGCCACATAATATAATCCAACTTAAAGAAATATTGGAAACAAAAATTAAAATTATGTCACTAAAAGCAACTTATAAGTGACAAATAAATTCAGTACCAACTGAATATTAAAACCATATATTTAAAACATTTATACACAATGACAAAATAGGTGAAGTATGCTCTTTTATGTCCTACAAATATATAAACAGTAGAACACAGGCAAACATATCATTATTTCGGTACAAATTTTCAATAACCCTTTCAAACTTTAGAGTTAGTGACGAGTCACAAGGGCTAGTTAAAAATGTTTATTAGCACCGAACCTACTTTAAAGTGTGTAGTTTTGGATTCTTTTCCAGGCTTCGAAAAGCAAAATTATCATGCTGTCTTTTTCAGTCAAGTTCTCCATTAATATAGACAGACATTCACTGAAAAGGAAATGTTAATTGGTCTGCAACTCAACCCACAGCTGGGCAAGCCCACATGCTTTGCTTCCTTGATTTGATGTCAGAACAACTAAGATGCCCACCATAGAAAGCTACAAGGACACTCGGTACCACTTTTATTGTTTCAATTACAGTCCAAATTTCTAATCATATTATGTTCACCTTTAGTTGGCATCGGTGGTGGGATGAATGGTTGGTCTCAGTCTTCCATTGTTATATATAATTAACATGTTCTTCCCTTTACTCACCAATGTATTCTCTCTTCTCTAAGCTTCTCTTGTCTGGGTTGTTTGCCTTAGCTTGTAAACCAATTCCATTTCCCTTGTTTAACAAATCTTCAATGGCAAGGAGCAAGGGAAATCCCCAAGTCCTTATCGTGAAGCACATAATCAGAGTCCTCTGTAGGTTTGCCAGTTCCCATAAGGCAGATGGGTATGCTCTTTCTTCAAAGAGCAGAAGGCATTTCAGCTCAAGAGATGAGTTGTTGAACAAATCGTGTGGTGGCCTCCCTGGTGATGTCCCTAAGGGACACTGTGCAGTGTATGTTGGTAGCGAACGATCTAGGTATATCATCCCCACTAAGTATTTGAATCATTCTCTCTTCAGGGAATTGCTAGATAAGGCCGAGGAAGAGTATGGGTTTGATCACCAGCTGGGACTTACAATTCCCTGTGAGGAGGTTGATTTCCAGTATCTGACGTCCATGTTGGGGAAAAGGGTGTAGCATTAAGAGATATGAAAGTGGATGAACTCATTGTTTGCCCTTCCTCAACAGAAATAGGCCTCATTGTTTTCAGGTCTGAGGAACACCATTTCAGTCAATGTTGCTTGCATCTTATCCTTTCAAGAGATGGTTGAAGCAAAAGCAAGGGCTTGACAGGCGATCAGGCCAGCCTGTGTACAGTTTTGGGCTGATGTCCGATTGAGGCCACCAGAAAGACATTGTGCATAATCATAAGTCATTGTAATGTACATTTTCTGTAAACAAGATTAAAAATCTAAGAACTTATTAATGGACTGCATTTTTTCTTTGACACTCTGCTCTTAAGTTTTTGTTCTAGATGTAATGGCCTTAACAATTCTGCCATCTTGCATATAATAAGGTTTCCTAAGCATCTCTGTCGTATGGATATGGGAGGGTTTCTTTTTTGGGTGAATCTTAGCTGATAGATTTTTGTTTTTACGCTCTTATCAATTTTACTATTACAAAGAACCATTTCTTGAGGCTGTTACTCTCTGTCTGCCATTTTACACGAATAATAATAATAGGAACATTGACCCTCTATTTAAATGTCAAATTGTTTAACTATTAGATAGTTAATATAATTTCACTTTATTTATGTTTAAAAGTAATAAATAGTTAATTTATTTTTATTGAAAACTTTTTATAATAAAATAACTAAATATTAGATAAATCTATAATACATTTCATGCTTTACAATTATAGAAAGTAAGATTTGACTGCAATCCTCCTCCATAAAGTATTCTATGAGTATTTCTCCCAACAATGTAGGATGTTTGGAAACATCTCATTCAAAAACATATTACTGCAATATCAAGATGAATTTTATAAAATCTAAAAATTGTATCTTCAAATGTAGCATAAAAGATGTTGAGAAATTAAAGATGGAAATTGAGAAAATAGCACTTGAAGTTTTGTAAATGAGTGCTTTTAAAATTGAGATTTTGAAGAAAATTATCATGTGGGTCTTTTGAACATAGATATGATATTTGATAGTAATTTTAGTTTTGTCTACATTTAACCTTATTTTAGAAATCATTCACTACATTAAAAATGAAATCATAGACATTAAAATTACAATTTAAACAATAGTTTGTAATGATTAGAATCAAACAACCTAAACCAAATGAAATTTCACACTATGTGATAGACAACTGCATTCGAGGAGATTGAATCCTTTTAGCTTTAGGAGATTTTGCCATTTAAAATGCCATAGTAAAGCTAATTTGGATAAGGAAATTCCTTAGTAACCTATCTTTAAAATATTGCATGTTTGGCAGTATTATTGGAAGCACAAGTAGTTGCAAAGTTTAAAGAAATGTTGTGCATATCAAAAAAATCTAAAATACTTCGATGATAGGGTCAAAATTTCATTATAACATAAAAGACCCCAAGTTGAGAGAAAAATCCCACACTCTAAAGTAACTCAATGAAATATTCAATAATCAATGGTTACAATACACTTGTAGAGTCTAAGCCTTTACATGAGTATCATTAACAAGAGATCTAGAGCAATTCTAGTAGCATAATAGTATCTACAAAAACTCACTATGAAACCTCCATCTCAAGAACCCAATAAATAGGAGAAGCAACACATGAAACCATCAAATTGTAATTAGGAAAGTATGAGATAAAGCCACCCAAAATGTGGTGCCCAAATCCCTACTTAAAAATATAATGCTCGATTCCCAAGTTGAGTCCATAGGCTAAAATAACATATTCCTTCCACCTGCCATGAGATCATCATAATCCACTCACCAACTTGGGCATTCATTTTGGCTCCATTATCTCCATTCAAAGATGTCTTATGACATGTCATAATATGCCTCATAATTTGATCAACAAGCTTAACTCTCTCTTATAGCTCTCTTATGTACCATAGATGTTCTTACTTTTTTGATGTGGGAGGCCCAATGTTTGGAGGTCATAACTTTTGATGTAGGAAGTTGATTGAGCCTATTTTTTAAAGTTGTAGATCTCAAAGAGATATATGTTCTTGTAGCTGGTTTCGACCCATTATAATATTTTTTAGGGTGAAAAAATGATCTTTATAGCCCAAAAAATGTATTTTTTTGTGTTCTTAACATTAGGATGCAGGGTTGAGGCACCTTTCCTAACACTAGGTTGGCTAGAGGACATTTGATGCTAGATAAAGGAATTAGGCATAGTATCTTCTTTAATATGGAAGCATCACTTCTATGTGATTAAGAAAATACAATAAAACCCAAATCAGATATGTTGTGGCACCATATGATGGGTCACATAGGTAACATAATGTTTAAAAACCTTGGTAAGTAAGAATATGCTAGAAGGTCTTTTAGATTATTTTGTTGGTATTGAGTTCTATGAAAATCGTGTGTTTGGAAAGTGGAATAGGGTGAAATTTACTTCAATAAGTACTAGAGCAAGAGAGATTTTGTAAGTTATTCACAATAATGTGTTCGGACCTATAGATGTACACTCTATTGATAAGTCTTAGTTTTATGTCTCTTTTATTAATAATCATTCTAGACATGATTAGTTATAATTTTTTGAAAAGAAATATGATGCTTTTCACAAGATTAAGGAATTTAAGGCAGTTGTAGATAATCAGATTGATAAGAAAATTAAAGTGTTAAGGTCAAACATTAGTGGAGAAAATAACTCTATGTAATTTTAAGTGTTCTATAGGCACCCCAATATTGTTAAATAGAGGACAACACACTAAACACCACAATATAATGTGGTAGTTAAAAAGTTAAATAGGACATTGATGGATTGAGATAGAATCTTGATGAGTAGTGTTGGTCTAGAGTAGAAGTATTGGGTTGAGGTATTAAATACTTCTTATTACTTGATAAATAGGTTTCCCACTTGTATTCTTGAGGATAAGACACCATATAAAGTTTGGATAGGTAAAAATCATGTTGTTACACATTGGAGAGTTTTTAGCTATGAGGCATGTGTTCATGTTCCAAAGGAAAAATGATCCAAGTTGTATTTTAAGGCTAAGAAGACTATTTTCATAGTCTATGATGAAAATGTAGAAGACTATATAGTCTTTGTACAAGGATGAACTACCAATGAAACTAGAGGGCCAAAGGATGCATTTTGAACACAAAATACAATAGGTAGATATATTTGCAAATGAACAAACTACTGGACATGGTAGTGTGGATGGAGAGGAAGTGTGCAAGAAGGATCATCAATGGAAATCTTCATAGTCTATGATGAAAATGTAGAAGTCTATATAGTCTTTGTACAAGGATGAACTACCAATGAAACTAGAGGGCCAAAGGATGGATTTTGAACACAAAATACAGTAGGTAGATATATTTGCAAATGAACAAACTACTAGACATGGTAGTGTGGATGGAGAGGAAGTGTGCCAAGAAGGATCATCAATGGAAATTTTTGAAGAAGAATAAAATTTTAATGTGGTAAGGTCTCCAACAACTATGAGAAGGTCAAAATGTCAATAGAAATTACCTTATAGGTGTAGACACCTAAAATTGACTATGTCCTCATAACCCTTTGACATCCCCTAGACATTTATGTTTCAATAGATTGTCCCTTAATCCCTTTCCCAAATTAATTAAATAAATTATATTTGTTTAATTTATCCATTTATCCCTTTTAGCCAAAATTATTTGAATAAATATTATCTATTTAATTAATTTATGCTCCCATCATCCCCTCTCCAATAATTAATTAAATAATTTTATTATTTAATTTAATTATTGAGAGTCACATGACTAGATTGTCCTCATCCTCGTCCACTTGCCACAATCAATAAATGAGTCTCACAAAAGTTAAACTAAGTGTTCATCTCAACCATCCATTTCATACTACATATTCTAATCTTAATCATTCACATAAGGATAAGCCCTAGAATCTTCCTTTGTTGCCCTAGAAATCCTTATCCTTTCCCTAATATTGTCTCAATGAATATCATCCATTGATCTAGTCTTTTAATCCTAGCCCTTCATCCTATTATCCAAGAAGATCTATAAATCAAACCTCAACTAAGTCATTATCATCCACATTTTGAAAGTAACCTCATGCTGCCAAAATCCATATAGCATCCACAATATTTATGCAAAGTTATGTTGTCAAAGTGAGCAACCAACATATTACGATCATTATCAAATATCAAGGGCAAAAAAGACTCATTTGGTGATATTGTTTCATTTCTCTTTTATAGTTACTTGCTCTTGATGTGTCTTAAGTATGGAATAGGTACTTGTATTGTTTCCTTATTTCATTTCCATATTTCTGCATACACAATAGGTACAGTCCTCTATATTTTTGTATATTTTTTCTCTAACTTATACCGATGATAAATGAAGATCTATAGAAGAAGTTGTCTGGCTAAAGAAAATAAGTCTGAGGAAAATACCATGTAAGAGGGGATGTTGGCATTAGAGTAGTCTAAGACTTGGGACTTAGTTGATCTACCTAAGGGAAGGAAGCCCATTGGTTGCAAATAGGTGTACAAGTAAAATTTTGGTAATATTGTTTCATTTTCCTCCATCACATGATTAATTAAATAAACAATATTTATTTGATTAATTTAACCCATTTATCCCTTAGCTAAAATTAATTAAATAAATCATATTTACTTAATAAATATATCCTACATCATCACCCATCTCAAATAATTAATTAAATAATTTTATTATTTAAATTAATTATTGAGAGTCACATGACTAGCTTGTCCAGATTCATTGAACCTAGAAACTTGCCACAATTAATAAATAAGAGTCACATGTCTTGCACAAAAGTCAAACTAACTCTTAATTCTAGCCACACATTTCAAACTACACCTCTTAATCTCAACCATTCACATAAGGATTGCCCTAATCCTCCACCTCTTAATCCTAGCCTTTCATCCAACTATCCAAGTACATCTATAAATATAGCCTTGAAACCAAGCCATTATCATCATACTAGAAAGTAATGTTATGCTACAGGTTTAGTGAGCAATCAAACATCTAATAGTCTATATCATTATCATATCATATCAAGGAGCATATCTAGTGGAGTCAGGGTGCACTCCATTCTACTCTATCTAAATAGTGTAACATCCAATTTAATTTCCGCCTTAAAATCTAAGTTCGACCATAAGGTAATTTTTTTTTGAAAGATTAAAAGCAGAAAATGATAAATCATTTTTCATTTTAAAATAAGGAAGTTCATCCATTGACTAAATAAGAATCATGAAATTATAAGGTACACAAAGGGGTCTATCCATCTTCAAACATTTAACAATATGATGATTAACGTCATTAAGAACATTTCATAATAGAAACTTACCAAAGTCACTGCATCTCGATTGTCGACCATCCAAATTCAAGTCTCGGCAAGCCTCTTGGAGTATAGAAGAGAAAGTATCTTCGAGGAGCTTAACCTCCAACCACAGACCGTCGATCTCCCGCACACCTTCCTACCTGGAAGTGGCCCTAGCCTACTCGAAGAGGATAGACTTAGGATAACCAATGGTGTTAGCCATCTGAGTACTGGTGTTGTGACCTACGTAACTTGTTATCATGCAAACCCCTAGATACCCTCTAGACAAGCATGACCACTCCACAAGTTATGCCATCTAATCACGATGAACTAAAAATGCACTAGAGGCAGGGGCACTACCTTGGCCAAAGGATTTGAATATGTTTAGCATTGTGTCAACGCAAATAGTATGTTCACCCACCCCAACTCGACTTGAATTAATCGCAATCCTATAGTTATATATGTATAATATAATAACCATGATATTCTCTTGGTTTTTCAACTCATCATGCTTAATGCATGGTAGTTAGGTTTACTTCTTACTTTTGGCTTTTAGAGTCACTTCCATCCATGTGTTAGGGGAATGGGATTCTAACTTACTGGTTAATCAGTTAATGCTATAAGTTTATCGGTCAAATTTTAAGTTGGACCCTTGCTTAAAATTACCTATCTAGAGAGGACACTAAACTAACAAAATAAGCTTGGGAGAGGTTTGTCAATTAACCAGTTAACGAGTTCCAGTAATCGAAGACCTAGTGCTAAAGTTTAAGTACTCCTACAAGTCTCCTTCAACCTATCAAAACCTTGACATAGCTTAATCTTTATAGCACACTAAGCATTTAACAATCCTAACTCGTTGTTTCTTTTTGGAAGAAGAATGCACGTAAGCTAATTAAACACTTAACTATTGACCCAATGAGTCTGCTCTAGAACTTCATTACTTAACATGTTTGATAGTTTTAAACCAAAATAACGTTTCTAAAACCCACTTTCAGTGACACATCAGCATGAATGATATTAAAGAAGAATGAATTATATTCACTATTAAAGATGGCCTAAAACTAGTTAACTTTCATAGCATGAAAGGAATAACTCTATTTCACTAAGCTATTATAGACTCTTGAGTTGTGGTAGACCAAGTAGTTACACAACATATGACACAGATTTCTCACCGTTGATTCCCATTTTATCAATGGGTTACACATTCTTAATGTCCTTCATAAAACTAGTTACTATTTGACAACACAAGACCAAACATATAGTCAGTAAGCTAAGCTGGTAATGTTCTAACATTGACTGACAATAGACAATTGTAGCTGTGGATACGTTACTTGCTGACAGTCAACCAAGACTCAAACTGTATTGTGCTCTTCACTCAATCAATTTATCACTTATGGTAAGTGGACACAGCTACTAGGTCTAGTCATCCGATGTGTGACACTCTAGGGAAACAAGTAAATGGTCACTGAGAAGTCTAAGACTGTGTAGTGTTCCATTGCTCAAGGAAATAGCATTGTTTACATTTATTTAAAGTGTAAAACACAAGTCTTTTTAAGTGTAACCAGACCACACAATACATCATCAGAAAAGACATTAAATCCTTTTTAATAAATGATGGTGTCATTCCCATTATGGTGTTTAGTTTAATCATGATAGTGTAATAAGAGAGAAGAGATGGAAAAGCTGAAGGAAAGCTTTCAATGGCTGCTAAAACTGGTCCAAAACTTGTTCAGTCCACACTCGCACACATACTCTTTCCTCTCTCTACCTCCTATCAGCTCCTCTTCACTGTCCCAAAAAATTGTCTTTCTTACCCTTCAAAAACCGTCCAAATGAAAACTAACTTCTCCCTAACTAATTTGCATAGCTATATACTTGGTAACTACCAAGCTCGACTATAAACATCTGTCCTCCTTCCACAACCACTAACACAGAATTAGTTTTAACCTCTAACCTCGCAGCTTATTCACAAGGTGGAGCTTATCAGTTAGTGAGGTGGTAGTTTTCTGTTTTAGACATAATACCACACTGTCTTTATCAAATTCTAGAGCTAAGATCAATTCCATGACATGGGCTGATTATTGAACTAATGATTAATCATTTTAGTTTAAAGCTTAAGATTGAATAAATGTTATGGAACAAAAGACATCATAAATAGCGACTTGAGTAAAACCCTTCGAGCTATTGCCCGTTTACTAACACCATTAAAGAATATAAGAATTGTTCCTTAATGACTATTTATATATATATATGATTTTGTATACTACCATTACAATATGACCAATGGTATTACACTTAACAATCTCATAGGTTTAAAACATTATTTAAACCTTTTATAATATGATGATAACCCACAACAAAAATAATTCTACATCCTTCGAAATCCGTAATTAAACGTTTACATCATATGCTCATAGAGCTTTATGACGAAGACGACGATTAGAGTGCAAACACAATACGAAGTTTGGGGTCGACTTTACACACTACTATCGACTTTTATGTCGAACCACAAAACAAGACACAACATACAACTCATTCTCAAGTGTTATATATATATATATATATATATATATATATATATATATATATATATATATATATATATATATATATATATATATATATATATATATAATATATATATGTCATCCATACTTGGCAACAAGATTCAAAGTATTACGACACAGATTTCGATTACCCATACTCATCATGACAACTACATAAGGAAGAGTGACCTACTCTTATAATCTTTGACATTCTCATCCAAAATTGACTTAACCAAAATCAATACTTATCTCAAGACAACTAGGTTTATCTACCTGATGTTCGTTCTCAATGGCAAACACCCATTGGTATTCTAGAGTCTATTCTCTCTTTCTCAAAGATACCTTCTCTTCTTCTTGCTTCTTGGTGAACATATTCCATCTATTCCTTCCATTAACAATCTCACATACAATTTATGGTTAGAGTACCAATGTTCTGATCAAAACACATTTACATCAAATCATTTGATTTTCATATCAAAAAGACATTTTTAATTCATAACATCAGATTGATCATAATCAAGTACAAATCCATGATTTCATAAAATTAATCTTTTCTAATCATAAAATCATTTTCTATGATGTTAAACATATTCACATGACTGCACTATTTAAGAAAAAGTAAAGAGTAGTACTGAATCCAAAAAGGAGATGTAACAAATAGAAAGAAGGGTTTAATGTGAAGGTTCTATGTGTAATATTGCATTATCTTCCTATTATTTACCTTTAATCTTTTCTTGTCTTCAATAGCCATTAGGACTATGAAAAAAGAATGGGCCCTACAAAAAAAAGAACTTGAAGACAAATTTGGAAAAGAATTGAAAGAAAAGAGGAAGAAATAAAGAGGTTGAATGAAAAGGTTGAAAAGATGGCACAACTTATTGTTCAATTGATTAACTATAAGCATCCTACTAGAGTGTATGCTCTTTATTTGAATGAGCAATGGCTAAGTTTTTTAGTTTATGAGTATCTATTGTGATTTGTCTCCTAAAGTAGACACAACTAAGTCATTCTTTAGGGCCTACCAAGGAAGAACAATTGATATGCAACATCAAATATGTGAGTTTTATTTTCATGATTTTGTTATCATTTATAATTCAGAATGAACCCCAACTTGTATGTTGGGGATGTACTTTGTAATTGAAAGCATTCATCTCTTTCATGTGTAATGAGAAGAAAAGAGGAGAAAAGATGAGGAAATACTTTGAATATGAAAATTTCTCCCCTCTCCAGATTAGGGGCAGGGCCAAGGATGTTGATGAAGTTGTAGGTGAATGGGTAGAAATAATGAATATACTTGAGGTTCCTAACAAAATTATACATGATCAAGTCACAGTACAAAATCAATACCTAGAATTAGCACCTCATAGAGGGAGGGATTCATTTAATTATTGTGAATAAAGGTGGCAAGAACTTACTCTTGAACTATAGAGAAAGGAGCCCCATTCAATGCACAATTATAGAGAAACTGTCCAAAGGGTGTACCGGCATATAGATTCAGCCAAATGATTTTGAATAGCCTAGTTACCACTAGCTTTTCATCCACCTTTGTTCTTGTTCCCTATCCCTAGCTAGAAGGGGAACTAATAAATCAATACAACAATAGAGGATGCAAGGTGGAAAAGAGTTGAGGACAACAAAGGCTTCTATTTGAAGCAAGTTGAGGGCCCAATAGAACCATTTCTCTTTAGGGAATTTTTTTTAATGTACATGCAAAGAACTTAGTTGCTTGAGGACAAGCAACAACTTAAGTTTGGGGGTGTGATAAGCCCCAAATTTGTCTTTATTATATAGTCTTTATCTCTTACTTTAACCTACATTTCATATAAGACTGCACTCTTTGAATACCCCTTTTTATTAAATACTCCTATAAAGCACAAATTTTAATATGTATTTTGTTTATTGGATGATTGTATATTTAAAATAGTTGTTTTAAGTATAATGTAACATTTCTTATCTTAGTTGTGATAATTGTTATTCTCCTAAGTTTTTTGAATATAGAAAAATGATTGTAGTAGAGTTAATCATTGGCCTACAACAACCAAGATTTGCTTCCTATAGATAAGATTATAGCATGCCTGTAGCCAAGGTTGTAGTGTGCCTGCAACAAAGCCATGAACAAGGACAACTGGTGAACTTTGGCTGAACTCATGTGGAAAAATAGAGTTGGCAAAAATATGGATGAGCTAACCAACTCATCCTCATTCTTCTCAATAGATTTCCCATCACCCGTCTTTCAAGCATATGTAATTAATGATTGTACAGTTCTAGCAAAAATTTGACTCGTACTCATCAATGAATTAGTTTCCTAGTTTTACTATTATTTTCTAAACAAAGCATCCACCTCCTACATTTTTGGGAGTAGTGGAGATGCATGTAGTAGTGGTAGTATTATAAATAGTAGAATAAAGGTATCAGATAGGATCTAGCAAAAGATATCAAGATCATTTGAATGTAACAGTTTTTATGAGATCAATAAAAGATGGAATTTCTATTTTCTTCATTTCTGGTGTATTGCAAGTTATAGAGTCATTATGATTTAGTTTCTAGCTCATCTAGACGGAGATAAGAAGGCATAATTTTATCCAAGAAAGGGTCTTCTTGAGGTGGATTGTAGCTGGATCTCTATCTTGGTTAGTTTAGGCTTCCTTATAGTTCAAAATAATCTTTTCATAAGATTTCAATTAATAGTCATTAGCTTGAGTGAGTAGAGTTTGATTTCTAATTCAAATGTTTGAAGAAACTTTCTTAGAATAGATTTCCCTAGAATAAGTAAGCATTCACTTTCCTATAGTATATATTTTTTTTCTTCCATTGTACACAACATTAGAACCTCAATCCTCCTAAGAATTTAGTGTCATACATACCGTATCGATACTGTGCCAATAGATGCATCCCTATGTTGACATGTGAATGAAGCATGAACATGAATTGAGTGGCTTCTTGATTAGTGGATATCCTATCTATTGATTAATGTGTGAGCTTTTGCTAAAGTAGGTTTAATTAGGGATTGTCAAAGCTCATCAATCATCACATGTAGGTGAAGGTACAAGATATGTATCTATAGTATAAGTGTCGATAGGTTCAACATAAGATGCAAAAAATGATCGTCATTGTAGTCATCTTCATGTATAAAATAAGGTAATACATTTAGAGCATATGAATGTATGGACATAAGACCAACATAAAATGTAAGAGATCTATCACCAAGAGGTATAGAAATGTCATGCATAGGTGAGGGAGGTATATCATCAATAGCCATCATACTAGATGCATCACTAGAACATGATAAATTATTTCTAGGTAGATGGCCATCACTATCACAAGCCATAAGATCATCATGAATCTCCTAGATAAATGGAATAAGTTTATCTAAGAGGCATAGATGTGCACTAATCAACTCTATGAAGGAAGGAAAATATGAGGCATGATAGAACAAAACCTCCATTGAAAACACATCATTATCCTTATAAATATGTGTCATAAGAACCATTGGCAAGAGACACTGCTAGGCATGTCAGGTGTTGTCATTGATGGAAACTAAATCTATCTTACACATCCGTATTGTATCATTTGATCATACCGGAAGTCAGATTGCAGATTTGTCTAAGTTCGGATAGACAGGAACAGAGCATATGATAGGGTTCAACATCTGGGTCTGCATTTCTCTATAGGTAATCATATTGTGCTACGGATCTGAGGGAATATTAAGGGATGTCAGGGATACCTAAATCTAGAATTTTAGCCTCCGGTGATGAAGGGATTGAAAGTTACAATCATATGAGTATCAGGTTTCAGTTAGACAGTCTAGTCTAGTGAAGAACAAGCTGACTTGGTGTTTGATCCTTGTGCAAATTAAGAGAAGTGGTTGGTTGAGTGATTTATGAGATCCAGTGGTATTGGCCGACATGTGTGGTGACTTGGATTCATAAGTTGTGGTCTGCATTGATGTTTGTGCATGGATTAAGCTAGCAATACAGTGCTCTTGAAAATGCCTCTAAGTTTTCTTAAGGCTGACTAGTTGATGAAATTTCATATAGCAGATATATATAATTGATGGGTGCGAGCATTTTTGTAGAGTGATGTACAAATATGAGATAAGAGGTGTGAAGTGTGGTAGTATCAAGTGAGAAGCAGAGATCTGAGGCTCGAATCATGGAAGAACAGTAAAACAAGGCAATGAGGGATGAAGTGTGTGAAGTCGGTATATTGATCCTAATCAAAAATGTAATCTTGCATTATTAGATGCTATTCTTTAGTTCAAGTATTCCAGTAAACTCTTTGTAATTAAACTTGTAGGTAGTGAGCCTCCTTTGAGTAGTGAGCTCTGGGTAGTGTGCCTGAAGGCATGTGCCTTCCCATTTTGTAATACTTTTAACAAAGTATAAAATCTTATGGGTTAACCCCCACCATGGTTTTTCCCTTAACCAAGTTTCCACGTAAAAATCCTAATGTTCATGTGCAATGATCTTGTTGTTGTTGTTTCTAAGTTCATGTTTCTTTCTTTTGAATGTATGTGGTAAATTGATAAAGGAACATAATAATAAGTTTTGCAGAACACTGATTCACCCCCCTCTCAGTGTTCCTTAATTCCAACAATTGATATCAGAGAAAGGTTCCTTGGAAGAAGTTTAACAACTTGAGAAAGATCTGGGAATGCGCTTCAATGGGTTCATCCAAGTATTCTAATGGAATCAATGAATAGCTTCAAGTTGCTTTAGAAGATCTTGATCAGTCTAGAGCAGAAGTCAAAGAACTACAAGAGACCCTTAAAGATGCTAAGGATTTCATTAAGACTTTAAAAAGGCAACTGAGCAAATCTATAGAAAATAGGAAGGAGCTAGTTCAGCAATTAGCAAATCAATAGGAATACAATGGCATGAATGAGGCTCTGAAGGAGAAGACAAAGGAATGTGAGAAGCTGACAAAAGAAGTTGTCCTAAAACATAAGATGGAATCTGGGGTGATGAGGCTAACCAAGGAAATTGAGGAAAGGAAGAAGACTGAAGAAAACCTGAATTAGTCTCTGAAAGAAAGAACGGAAGAGTGCTATAGATTGGATAGAATAATTGGCCATCTAGAGTCTGATCTTCAAGAAACCAAGTATAATGAGGAACAACTTGAAAGGCAAATTGTTATTCTCAAACATGACCTATAAGCTACAAATGAATACAAAGAGAAGTTCAAGATAAGCTCAGCTAAACTTGAAGTGTTGCTTGATAGTCAGAAGATGGCAGATGATAAGAATGGTCTGGGATATGAGAAAGGTGAAATCTCTGGATTCGGTCAAAGAAATCCTAAATCAAGGAATCAGAGAAACAGACCTAGAAGACCTTTGGTAAGACAACCTAATGCTCAAAGGTATCCATCTTTCAATGGAAATTGCTTCAATTGCAATAAATTCGGTCATAGAGCTACTCAATGTAAAAGTAGAGTGAATCAAAGTGGTCCATATTTCTCTGGTCAATGCTTCAATTGTAAAAGGTATGGTCATAGATTCAATGAATGCAAAAGTATGATAATGAACTACTCTAACAATAGAAGAAATGTCAATTCTTTCAATGGCAACTATTTTGCATGCAATAGATTTGGACACATGGCTAATCAATGTAGATCAAGAGGAAATCAAGTAAATGAGCAAATAAATGTTGTGTACTTCAATTGCAACAGATCCAGTCATATTGCAAGATTCTACAGAAGCAAGAATGATGATAGAAAAGGTTTGGTAAATAGAAACCAAAATATGCAGAGACAAGATAAAGGCAAGGGTAAAGTAAATGTGAATGAGATCCAGAATGAAATGAATAAAACATGGGTGAAGAAAGGTGAAATAAATGATGGTGATGGGTCTGCACCAGAATCTAGTGCTATTAATTCCTTCGGGAATTGAAACATGAGCTCTAGCTCAGGGGGAGCTGCATTGAAAATCTAATTCCCCCTGCCAGTAAGTGGGTGCCTGAATCTGGCATGATGAATGAAGATAAAGAAACCTATTGCAGATCTGTTGAAGACAATTCTAGAAGAAAAGAAGTTAATGTGATTAATTGTGGAGCAATTGAAGATTGATTGTATGCAGAAACAGTGTAACCAGATGTATTAGGGTAAAGCATTTATTACAATAGCGAATTAGGTTTTGCGGAGCATAAAGGTCATTTACTTGGCATTTGAATCACTTTACAGGGCGGGTGCAAAAAGTTGGGGGGCCAAAAAGTGGCCAACTTTTAAAAAAATTAGACATAATGCGAGCACGTTATAACTTAATCGTGTTATGGCTTAGTGTTGCTGAGCCTACACCAAGCCATAAAGAACTCACGTTATAACATGAGTGCGTTATGTTTTGTTGTATATATAAAAAAGAAGCATTCCATTTCATTATTTGATAGCAATTTGCAAGAAACCCGCAGCTTGAAGAGAAAATAGAGCGCGCTCGTGTTATCCAACATCCAATCATCAGCTATTTCTCGTTGATTCATCATCAAAATGCTGCCACGACATTCAGGAAATTGAAGAAGTAAGTTTTATTTGCTTTCTTGTGTGAATTTGTTGCTAAATAGGTAGGTTAAAATAGTTTTTGATGTAAATTTCTTAAATTTACAAGAGTTGATAATGCACCTCCTCCTCCTGAAAATCCACAAATTCCTCCATCACCTGAACAACAAATACCTACTGAAGAAGAACCCCAACCACAAACACCTCCATTTATTCCTGAATATGCCCCTAGAACACAAGAAAATATAATGGGGCAAATTGAAAACAATAAGAAACAAATTGAGGACATAATTGCAAGGTTGAAAGAACCTGCAACTTCAACATTGCATAGATCCATACTTGCTCAATCCCTTGAATCTATGTTATCAAATGTAGATTCAATTAGCAAGCAAATCACTAGTTGGATAGAAAAGAGAAGAGAATTTAGAGAGTATTATGCAGACAAGTTGTCATATGAACAAGTTAAAATGAACAAATTACAAAATTGGACTTGTGTTCTATTTTCACAAACCCACAAACAATTGAACCTCTACCCCTTACATGCAAGATTTTCCCTCTCCATTGGTGCAACAACCAAGCGATAAGGGATAATTTTGCGCAGAAGTGGTGGATGATTTTTGACCAACCTCCATGCAACAATAATGAGCTCCTGCAATATTTTTTGAGGAAATTCTACTGCGAGTTTGTCAAAAATAAATTGTCAAATTATTTTGATATGCAGGAGTTCCAGGGTAGAGGTGGGGGATCAGCACAAGATAGACCAGGGGCATGTGTTGACCCACAATGGCTAGCGAGATGAGCACTCACCAGACCAGCCCATGAGCACATTTCTATCCCTTCCGTTGTGAAGGAGAGTGTTGAGGTCGAGACACTTCAGTCCATTAGTGCCTTGACCCAGAGCATCATATAGCATGCTAGTCCTACAGCATAGCGTGGGTTGAGAGAGAGTTTGAGTACAGTTCCACCCCATACTTGTCAGGCTTGCGGGTCAGCATGTGGTTATGACCCCATGGATAGTCATGACGCAGGTGCATAGGCTACATCTGCAGCTGACTAGATGGTGATGATAGATGCCCTCCTGAGTGAGACTTTTGGGCTTGATACTCAGGTAAATCTTAGCAAGTTCATTGAATTTAATTTATTAAATTTCATTTTTGAAATGCAAGATTAACTAATTTAGTTTGATGATTTTAATGAAATTTCAGGGTCATAGCATTGATACAATTTTTAGTGGTTCTCCACTTGCATATTACACTACATCATCTACTATTGGGGTATGTAACTAGTAAACAATTATAAATATTACATGTGAATAGCATCATTATATGAATGGTATTCTAATATCTGATTTTGGATGTTGACTAAGTTAATATTGGAGATTTCACGGCAACACTTGCCAGCAGTGGTGGACTTCAAAGCTTCACAGAGGTAATAAAATAAATAGTTTAATGAATAAATTGTACTTACTAAATTTTTGTATTTATATCATTGGTTACATTTCATTTCACATCTTTCAGAGTCAAAGCATTTCTATACATTGCATAACTAATAACTAGATGTTGGTAGATGACAAATTTTCAATTACAATATAGTTATTTGAAAAAATGCCTCAAAGAAATGTGGTCTCATGGAATATCATGACAAGAAGATGCATAGACAAGGACATCACCATGAGACTACATTTCTTTGAGGCATCTTTTCAAATAGCTCACTGCCTTGTCTATGCTACCACATTTTCCATACATGTCTACCAAAGCTTGTTGATCCACTCCACACTATTCTTTGACAAATTCACTTTAATAAACTCATCCAATTACCACCAATTAGACCCCACGACATGACACCAGAGAGGGGTATGAGCCTATGACATCTTATATAGCATATGATTGACTCCAACAACATCTATGTCCCTCCTTTGTTGACTCTAAAATTCCTCATGATGGTAATGTCTTCACCATTTCTGATAGCCCATACCAACTAGTTGTTACTTTAAGACACTTCTCGTTAGATTATTTTTTGTCAAGCCCTTCTAGTCCACCTCAACCTCATACCAATTCCATATTTCACCTTTACTTATCTTATGCCTCTAAACGCATTGTTGCCCCAACCCCACAACCTCTTTCTATTACTTCACCTACTCCACTAGATATGCCCCTATCTTTCCCACCATATATCCACCTATTACTACTTCACCTTCCTCATTGACTTCTATCTCCCCTCTAATACCCCTCCAAGATAAAGTAAAAGAAAAAGTGTAGGACTTTTCCCCATCCACTTCTAATAGTAGGCCTAAGAAATTTCCCCAACACTACACCCAACCTACTAACCAACACATATCTACCCTACCTATTTCCTAATATACCCCTACTAGACGTCCCAGACCTAGTTTGCTTCCAACCCACCCCCTGACAAACCTCAAGACAAAGAAAATTGTAAGAAATTTTTAAAATAAGGGTTTTCTTCTCCTATCTAGTATCTTTCCTTATATTATCCCACAAACTCTTAATATTCCTCCTTCCCGTAAACCCATAAACTTACCTAATGTCTATGTGATTTCTAGTTTAGGCATTGTCCTGTAAACCCACAAACTCTATATTAGGCATTGTCTTACCTCCATGACTACCAAACAAACAAAAATTTGAGCACAACCCTACCCCACCCTACCACCAACCTAAACCTAAACTAACACCTTCACTCCCTCTCTGACTTCTTAAACCTAAAATTTGATGGTACTATGGTCCCTCCTTTGTTGACCCTTATACCACACAATAGTCATGAATCTTTGTCTAATTTGTATATATGCATGTGACTTCTATGATTTATTGTGTGTACTTCCATGTTTAGGTAAATGTGTGTGTATGTTAGGAGCCCTGACTTGCATCACTATTATAATTTTCGTAATTGAATAATGTTGTTTTATTTCCAGATGATGTAGGCTATGAAGACACCTCCTGATGTTCATAGGGCAATGGAGCATGGTGTGTCCTCTGCTATTCATAGGTCCATGCCATTGATGGGGGTATGAGGTAGATTAGTAAATTTCAATTTACATTCATTGTTATAGTTGTTTATTTTTGAAAAATCAAATGATTATTGATTTGAAGTTTAATTTCTATCTGGATGGTTTCTATAGGACATGACATCACCACAGCCTAATCCTGCTACTAAGGTAAATGGGGGGACAGATTATATGGTAGCGGTAAGTGATTATTTTGTTAAATGTTTCATTTTTTATAACATGTAATTTATATATATTAATGTGTATACTTTTTATTGTAACAACTACAGATCCACAAACAACTAAATAGGAGGAGTAGCCCTCGGGTTCGTAGTAGACCACCCACATACGCATCTCCATCCCCTAGAAGATCAAAGGCTGCCCATAATCTATTCTCTTCACTGGACAGAGGGGAATGACTTTTTATTATGTTCCTTTGTTGTATGCCTATATGGCATTTGTGAACATATATTTTGTATTGCATATAGTTGACATCGTATGCCTATATGGCATTCTTGTAAGCCTATATGTTAATATGATCATACAAATCATACAAATCATCATGTCATGTGCATACTTATATGATCTTGGCATCTATTCATTTGTATTTTAACTTGTTAATATGACAAGATAATAGTGGGATTGTATTTTTATTATGTTGTAAGGATTTATTCTTGTATAGTTTGACATCATGGTATGTTAAGGTCTGATTATTACACATAATTATTAAAGAGCCCAAGTGTAGAAAATATACATGGCATCATACATGAGATTGTAGGCTGCTTTCTTGATTGGGAATGTGTCTATTTTAATTAATGTTGACCTTTGAGATATCTTTCATTATGCATACCATGAACTAATTTAAAACATAGTCTATTATATAAACACAAGATATGTATACATAGTCTTTTATTATGCATATTGGATACAAGTGATATAAACATGTATGATAAAGCATGATAAAGTAATTCAAACAGAATTAAGGAAAATGTAAAGAACATGCATGTAAAGACTTGACATGCCTAAAAAATAGAGATTCAAATGGAGAGAGTACCCAATTATGTAGTGTTTTTTTCTTCTTGCATCAAACTCCTCAACAATTTGAGTTTTTCACCACTTGCTTCCTTTTCAATGTTAAATTGAATAACACTCAAATATAATTAGTAATAACAATACTATTAACCAATCTATAATGATAAATTCCTAAAATTCAATCACAATTAACATTGCAACACTACAAATATTGAAACTTGAATAGATACATATCAAATTTGATGTGAAAACTATGTTATTTCCTCCTTCTCAAGTTGGTAAAGTAGAAAAGGTGGTGGAAAGATCATGCAAAGGTGGTAGAATGTGTAAAATGTGCATGTGAACTTCCCAACAGCATGAAAATACTTTTTTTTTGTCTGAACACGTGCATAATCAGCATGAAAATAGAGCATGTGGGCCTCAATCATGGGGGTCTAGGCCTTTTTACCATTTTTATAGCAGGACAAAATGTAAGCACATTATAACGTGTTCGCATTTTATCCTGCTATAGATTGATCCATAAATATTTGTATCTATCTCACCTCTAGTTCCATTAGCTCATGTTCTATCTCTCACCTCTCTATATCTTACTTATCTCTCCCCCTCACCTCTCTACCTCTCCCCTCTCTATGTCTCTCAGTCACTCCTTGTCTACCTCTCCAACCATCCTTAGCCATCTAGGTCTCACTTAACCCTAAACCCTAAAGCCTCAACCCTCAACCCTTAAACCTTAAATCCTAAACCCTATCCCTAAACCCTCAACAACCCTAAACCCTACACCCTATCACTAAACCCTTATCCCTTAACCCTTAGCCCTAAAACCTCAACCCTCAATCCTTAAACCTTCAACCCTAAACCCTATCCCTAATCCCTATACCCTCGACACTCTACTTTAACCCTAATCCCTCGACCCTCAACCCTATCCCTAAACCCTCAACCCTCAACCCTCAATGTCAAACCCTAATCCCTCAACCCTTAACTCTAATCCCTCAACCCTAAACCCTATCCCTAAACCCTCAACACTATACCTTAAACCCTAATCCCTCAACCTTAAACCCTAAACCCTATCCCTAAACCCTCAACCCTAATCCCTCATCCCTAAACCCTAAACACTATTCCTATTCCTAAACCCTGAATGGGCTCGATACTATACCTTAAACCCTAATCCCTTATCCCTAAACCCTCCAACCCTATCCCTAATCCCTATACCCTTAACCCTCAACCCTATCCCTAAACCCTCAACCCTCAAACCTCAACCCTTAAACCTAAACGTCAAACCCTAATCCCTCAACCCTTAACACTAATCCCTCAACCCTAAACCCTATCCCTAAACCCTCAACACTATACCTTAAACCCTAATCCCTAAACCCTAAACCCTAAACCCTATCCCTAAACCCTAATCCCTCAACCCTCAACCCTAATCCCTCATCCCTAAACCGTAAACGCTATACCTATTCCTAAACCCTCAATGGGCTTGATACTATACCTTAAACCCTAATCCCTATACCCTCGACACTCTACTTTAACCCTAATCCCTCGACCCTCAACCCTATCTCTAAACCCTCAACCCTCGGACCTCAACCCTCAACCCTTAATGTCAAACCCTAATCCCTCAACCCTTAACCCTAATCCCTTAACCCTAAACCCTATCCCTAAACCCTCAACACTATACCCTAAACCCTAATCCCTCAACCCTAAACCCTATCCCTAAACCCTATCCCTAAAGCCTCTCTCATTTTATTATATCTTTCCCCTCACCTTTCTATCTCTCGCCTTTGTTTCCCCTCACCTCTCTACCTATCTGTAAACCCTAAACCCTATCCATGAACCCTCTACCCTTGACACTATACGTTAAACCATAATCCCTTAACCCTCATCCCTAAAGCCTCAACCCTCAATCCTTAAACTTTCAACCCTAAACCCTATCCCTAATGCCTCTACCCTAAACTCTATCCCTATTCCTAAACCCTCAATCCTCGACACTATACCTTAAACCCTAATCCCTTATCCCTAAGCCCTAAAACCTCTCCCTAAACCCTCGACGTTCAACACTATATCTTAAACCCCAATCCCTTAACCCTCAGCCCTAAAGCCTCAACCCTCAATCGTTAAACCTTCAACCCTAAACCCTATCCCTAATCCCTCTACCCTTGACACTCTACTTTAACCCTAATCCCTTGACCATCAACCCTATCCCTAAACCAACTCTACTTTAGATTTAATACTCTACTATTAAAGTTTAGCATTCACACAAATGCAGACATGTTCATATTATAGAAGACTACATTATATTAGACTATTAGAGATCCCTCAGAAAAATGTAATAACAAACTGCTTTGCCTTATGTGAGCTTACAATTAAACCAATTCTTTTTGACACTCTTCTCTTAATAAAGTTAGACTAATAAGAAATAGAAGGCAGAGAATTTGATCTTACTAGTATGCATGGTCAGTTTACATTCTGTGACTTCATTTTCATTGAATAAAAAGGTTTATCTAATTTGAAAGGTGGGGCATAGTTCATTGTCATGTGCTTTTCTAGATGATAGGGTCCATAATGTCTAGGTTTCTTCAAAGAAAGGCAGGCCTATAACATAATTAAGTTTTTGTTATACCAATCCTCCTAGTAAAGCTACAATTCAAATGCCTACTTTGAAAGTTGAAATAAATTAAATTAGATGTACAATTTTGATTTTCTTCCATTGTTTCAACAACATCATTGTTTTCTTCATCAGAAACCAATTCAATCATCAAATTGTTGCCCATTGGTTGACTTAAACTGCATCCTCTGTTAGAAGAAGGGAATTTTTTATTTGTATCAATGCTGGTATTCATAAGTTGAAGAGCATTGAGATTTTTCACACACTAGATGTTCTTTGAAATATCTTAACCTTAAAATATGACTTGGATATGTACTTGAACATAACGAAATATCCAATCTCCATCCCATGATGATTCACAAAATTTTCCCAACCCTGCCTAAATTCTAATTTATTTATGGTACCCCCTAATTGTACATCCCACTCATGCCCACCTGGACCTTGCAACACCGTATGTTTTTTTGTGTTGTCTATAAACTGTAAAACAAATGCAAGAGGAATGCACTACCATAAACACATTACACAATTAGTTTTTACAAGTTCTTAATAGTGTACAAGAAATAAAATAATGAAAAATAATGTATAGAGTTACCAGTTTTTGTGTAAAGTCTCCAAGCATAATTTTGAAGGAGGCACACCCATTAAACCAATTCATTCAGCAACTTGTTGCCCATTGGTTGACTTGAACTGCATACTCTGTTAGAAGAAGGGCATCTTTTATCTATATCAATGTTGGTATTCATAAGTCGAAGAGCATTGATATTTTTCACACACCCTATTCTTTGAAATATCTTAAACTTAAAATATGACTTGAATATGTACTTGAACACAACAAAATCTCCAATCTCCAACCCATGATGATTCACAAAATTTTCCCAACCCTGCCTAAATTGTAGTTTATTTATGGTACCCCTAATTACACATCCCACTCCTGCCCACCTGGGACTTGCAACACCATATGTTTGCCTATGTTGTCTATAAACTTTGAAACAAATGCAGGAGGAATATGCTGCCATAAACACATTACACAATTAGATTTTACAAGTTCTTAACAGTGTACAGGAAATAAAAGAATGAAAAATAATGTATAGAGTTACCATTTTTGTGTAAAGTCTCCAAGCATAACTTTGAAGAAGGAGGCATGCCTATTAAACAAATTCATTCAACAACTTGTTGCCCATTGGTTGACTTGAACTGCATACTCTATTAGAAGAAGGGCATCTTTTATCTATATCAATGTTGGTATTCATAAGCTGAAGAGCATTGATGTTTTTCACACACCCTGTTCTTTGAAATATCTTAACCTTAAAATATGACTTGGATATGTACTTGAACATAGAAAAATCTCCAATCTCTAACCCATGATGTTTCACAAAATTTTCCAAACCCTGCCTAAATTCCAGTTTATTTATGGTACCCCTTAATTGTACATCCCTAAACCATAAACCCTAATCCCTTAACCCTAAACCCTAATCCGTAATCCCTAAACCATAAACCCTAATCCCTAATTATAATTTATGGTACCCTAATCCCTAAACCCTAAACCCTAATTCCTTATCCCTAAACCATAAACCCTATCCCTAAATCCTTAACCCTCAACACTTAAACCTTAAATCCTAAACCTATCCCTAAGGCCTCCACCCTAAACACTATCCCTATTCCTAAACCCTCAACCCTTGACACTATACCTTAAACCCTAATCCCTTATCCCTAAACCCTAATCCCTATCCCTCAACCCTTAACCCTTAAAACTTGAACCCTAAAACCTATTGCTACACCCTCGACACTTGACACTATATCTTAAACCCTAATCCCTTAACCCTCATCCCTAAAGCCTCAACCCTAAATCCTTAAACCTTCAACCCTAAACCCTATCCCTAATCCCTCTACCCTTGACACTCTACTTTAACCCTAATCCCTTGACCATCAACCCTATCCCTAAACCCTCAACCCTCAACCCTCAACTCTCAACATTAAACCCTAATCCGTCAACCCTACACCCTAATCCCTCAACCCTAAACCCTATCCCTAAACCCTTAACCCTCAACACTATACCTTAAACCCTAATCCCTATCCCTCAACCCTTAACCCTTAAAACTTAAACCTATCCCTACACCCTCAACACTCGACACTATATCTTAAGCCTTAAACCCTCATCCCTAAAGCCTCAACCCTCAATCCTTAAACCTTCAACCCTAAACCCTATCCCTAATCCCTCTACCCTTAACACTCTAACCCTAATCCCTTGACCATCAACCCTATCCCTAAACCCTCAACCCTCAACCCTCAACTCTCAACATTAAACCCTAAACCCTCAACCCTAAACCCTAAACACTATACCTTAAACCCTATCACTAAACCCTCAACACTATACCTTAAACCCTATCACTAAACCCTCAACCCTTGACACTATACCTTAAACCCTAATCCCTCAACCCTCAACCCTCAACCCTAATCCCTCAACCCTAAACCCTAATCCATCATCCCTAAACCCTAAATGCTATCCCTATTTCTAAACCCTCAACCCTCGACACTATACCTTAAACCCTAATCCCTTATCCCTAAACCCTAAACCCTATCCCTCAACCCTTAACCCTTAAAACTTAAACCCTAAAACCTATCCCTAAACCCTCGATGCTCAACACTATATATTAAACCCCAATCCCTTAACCCTCAGCCCTAAAGCCTCAACCCTCAATTGTTAAACCTTCAACCCTAAACCCTATCCCTAATCCCTCTACCCTCGACACTTTAACCCTAATCCCTTGACCATCAACCCTATCCCTAAACCCTCAACCCTCAACTCTCAACATTAAACCCTAATATGTCAACCCTAAACCCGAATCCCTCAACCCTAAACCCTATTCCTAAACCCTCAACCCTCAACACTATTCCTTAAACCCTAATCCATTAACCCTAATTCCTAATCCCTCAACCCTAAACCCTATCCCTAAACCCTCAACCCTCAACACTATTTCTTAAACCCTAATCCCTCAACTCTAAACCCTAATCCCTCAACCCTCAACCCTAAACCCTATCCCTAAACACTCAACCCTCAGCACTATACCTTAAACCTTAATCCCTCAACCCTCAACCCTCAACCCTAATCCCTCATCCCTAAACCATAAATGCTATCCTTATTCCTAAACCCTCAACCCAAGACACTATACCTTAAACCCTAATCCCTTACCCCTAAACCTTAAACCCTATCCCTCAACCCTTAACCCTTAAACCTTAAACCCTTAAACCTTAAACCCTAAAACCTATCCCTAAACCCTTAACCCTATACCCTCAACCATATACTTAAGCCCTAATCCCTCAATCATCAACCCTATACCGTAAACCCTGAAGCCTACACCCACAAACCCTCATCCCTAGACCATATAACCTCACCCTTATATCCTAAACCCCGAATATTGTGCCTCAACCCTATACTTAAATTAAACCTAAACCATACATGCTCTCAACCCAAGTCACCCTATGCCTTATATACCCTCAATCCATATCGTAAACCCTAATCCCCGCACCTTACACACTTAATCTTATACACTCAACAACCTGAATATTAACCCTCAACTGTAACCCTCAACCCTCTAATCTCTACCCTCTACCCTCTACCTATTACTTAAGCCCTAATCCCTCAACCCTCAACCCTCAAAACTATACAATCTCATGTCCTTATATACCCTAAACCCAAAACACTTACATACATACATACATACATGCAAACATACAAGCATGCATACATACCTACAAGCATGCATACATACATCCATGAAACATACTTATGAAACTTGAACATAACTCATTCAAAGGAAGACATAACGCGAGCACGTTATAACACGCTCACGTTATGTTGAACTAGGAAAACAACGACAAACATGCAAAAAGGAAAAACGCACAATATAACGCGAGTGCATTATAACGCGCTCACGTTATATTGTGCTTTGGGAATCCCAAGCCTTAGGCTTGGGATTTTCTTTGGATTTGCAACTCAAAGGCTTGGAGTGCCTTTTCAACATCCACAAATGTGTTTTTACAAATTCTACAAGATTTCACATAATTTTGTTCGTGCTAACCCTCAGATTTGTATGTGTTTCAAGGTCGAACAAATCAAACACCTAGGTAATGTTAGGCTTTCTCTTAGCTCTTTAACGATGTAATTTTTTTCACATTTTGACAATGTTAAGCCATTCATCTTTAATTTCTTTTGTTTGTGTGTCCATTTTTGGGCAAAAACCACTGTTTGGTCTTTTTTTCATTGTAAATTAACCATTCATTGAAATTTCAAAAAAATTACATATTTAGAAACTAGACTCCATTCTACAAATATTAAAAAAAATGATTTTCAATTAGTTTTCAAAATTTATAGGGGTAGCACAGCCAAAATTCTATTTTTTAGGATGTGTCCAATTTAAAAATTAGTAAAAAATCAAATATTCATCAAAAAAATATCAGAAAAATTGAGCATAAACTACATGCTGCTAGCTAATTTCTCACCGAAGAGGGAGCCACAAAACATGCTATGTTATTTTTTGACAGAAACAACACCAATTTATGTGGCTCCCTCTTTTGAACCCCTTAATCTATACCATTTTAAAAAAAATAGTAGTTTAGAAAGTAGACTCAGAGCACTACGAATATTGTTTTGGTTTCATCTCCAAATTTTGAGTGTAACTATGGTCAATTTCTCATCCAAGACCAGCATTTCCTGATTTCAAAAAAAAAGTGGCCACTTAAGACCCCTTTTTGGCCCCCCATCTTCTTGCACTTACCCTGCATTTGAAGAGAACAAGGAGAAGAGTGCCTGAGCTGAGATTTCAAATATTTGAAGTGTGAAAAGTGAATTTGATAGCTAACCCTAACTAGGGAAACAAGGTATTCTCTGTGAAACTCTCTGAATTTGCAATCTCTGGATATGGCTACTCCATTGGTTGTTGACATCACTGAAAGGCCCTGACCAAAATTCAAAAAGCATCCACACAAATCTGTAGAGGTCGATCCGTTAGGTGCCTTTTCAAATGTTTCACATGGTGTGTTGCACATTGAAGATATTAGGGCTTATATTCATGCTAGCATAGATGAGTTTGGGGATTCAAAGTTAGTAGATTTGTTCAAGAATCATCTGAGGGATGAGATTCATGGTCTTAAACCTGAGTATAAGGCGCTGCAAGTCAAACATTTCATTCAGGTTATTGGATTCCCATCCTTCGGTGAGGATGAGTGGGTCTGGTATGTACTGAGTTGAATGCATACTAAATTTGTGTGGTTGATGAAACCCTTCAAGATCACCAAGGATGCCATCAAGGCTATCACTGGATTGAACTCATCGGGTGGACTCCCAATGTTAAAATCATTAAAGAATCAGACTGTGACTGAAGCTACCAGATCAAAGTGTGATAAGAGGGAAATGATAATAAATGATATAACTGATCCAAATGTCAAATTTGTCTCTATGGTGATTGGGTATAAGATATACCACTCGAGCAGGGAAAACTCTGTATCCGGTACAGCCATTTATGCTGCCTATCAGATGTTAAGAGAAAATGTTGACTATGACTTGTGTGAGCTACTGTAAAACTAGTTAATGGAGAATCTAAACATGATCAATAAGGACAAGAAGAATACATTCAAGTATGGTACGTTGGTCCTGTGTTTGTTTTTCTATTTCATGAATGAGTTACCCGGGAAGAAAAGCATGTGTTGGACTAGTGATAAGCTTGTTGCCATATAAATCAGAGAGCACTTGCATAGTATTGGTGACTCCAATGCCCAAAGGACTGCTCTTTGGGGATATTACAAGAACTTCTAGAACATGATGCAATCAAGGGAAAGAATCCCTACGTCTGTGGTAGAAAAGTACAAGGATACAATTTGTTTCATGGTGGAAACAGATCAATGCTTGATGGAAGTAGTTGAACCAAGGACTGTATGGATCATGCCCATGTGGTATGAAGTTGATGAATAAATAATGGAAATGTATGCTCAACACCTTCTGAGAAAACCAAAAGATACCTTAGTTGAGAGATTCGGTACATGTAGAGAGCTTAGTTTGAAACTTTATGTTGAGCTCCGGAAACCCAAAATTAAGAGAAATGTCCAAAGGCAAGTTGAATTATATGCAAAGAGTATTGGAATAACAAAGGAAGTTGTGAGACAAAATAAGGAAAGGACAGAGAAAGCTGAGAAGGAGAAGCAAGACAGAGAATAGGGAAGTATTTTGGCAGAACCCCCTTCTAAATCAAGGACTACTAGGAGTTTTGGTATAATATCTGGTGCATCACCTTCTCCTATTGTAGAAAAATATGTCAGTAAGGAAGGAAAAAGAATAAAAGTAAAGGGCAAAAGGTCATATGTAAATGTGGAGAAAGAGGATGAGGAAGAGACTGATTCAGATGATGAGATTAAAGAGTTGAAGGCCTTAGGCATTAAGGCTACTAAAGTATCTAAGGAGAAGCCCTCTAGAAGCACAAAGTCAAAGAAAGAAGAAGCATCAAGGGTTGCCCAAAACAAGCCCTCTGGAAGTGTAAGGGTAAGCAAAAGACTAAATACTGAAAAATCCACCCTGTCAGTTGAATATATTGTAAATGCAATAATTGTTCATGGGAATTTGAAGCCCATAACAGAATATTATGACAGCTTTGCAAAGCCAACAAGAGAAATTTGGAGGATGCTACTATTAAATACTTAAATACATTCAACAGAGTACTTGTGGAAATTTTGTTAGAACTCCCTAAGAGTCTAAGTGACATTTTGGAGATGAGAAAAGAGGCTACTAAAGCAAAAGATTTGGAGCTAAGAGAACATGTGTTGACCAGTTTGTGTCTGGTAATCTTTGAGAAGGAAGCAAATAAGATTTTCAAAGAAGTGAAAAATGAATTCAGAAGCAAAATTAGGATGAATAAGCTAATGATTGGAGACATTGATGAAGTTGTCAAAGAAATAGAACAAATTCTGAGGAAAGCCTTAGACAAGAATAAGTTCTATGTTGCCACTGAAGAACCTGTTGATGATACATCCATTCCAAATGATGATGAGTTGAAGGAAAATGAGCAACAAGCTAAGACAAATATTTTCTCTTCTCTAGAAGAGGAAATATTGAATAAAGAGATGGTGAAGGAAGATAATGATGATGGTGCAGAGGATACTCATATTCCTCTGAACCAATCTGGTGAAGAAAATACAGAAATGAATATAAATACTTCTACTGAAGGTCATTATGAGAAGATTAAGGAGCAGAAAGTAGAAGAGGTTAAGGACAAGGAAGGTCAAAAAGAAGAAACAAATGATGGAATTGATTCCTCCATTCCAGATGTTGAGGAATTTGATAAAAATGACAATAATGTTGCTGCTGATGATACACAAAATCCTCTAGAAAAAAATGCAGAAGAGATTACTGATGATACAAAGAGAGTAGAAGTAGAGAAAAAGAATGAAAATGATAAGCAAGACAATGTGGTTGACTCCAAAAAAGGAGTAGATGCAAGACCTAATGAGCATAAAATTGAAACATCATATTGGGCAAGAGACACTACAGAAGTGGTGAAAGAAATTTTGGAGAAAGATAAACAAGTTGCAAAAGATCCAGACATAATACAAGGTCTAATCAATTTTGATGCTCTGTCATCGGTATAGAAGATGAAGTTGGCCTCTTTTGTACAAGCGAAGTCCAGAGAGGAAATTTTGAAATTCCATATAGAAGACAGTGAGCTGCTTGGTCTTGCATCTGGGATTTTGGAGAAAATCGTGCCTTCATTTCAGAAGGATTCATCAGCATCCCCCTCCAGTTAGTTGAAGAGTCTGATAAACTTTGTAAATACTCACTTTGAGTCTTTTGAAAAGTCAGCAGAAGTCAAAGTCCGGAATGAATTTAATGATAAAAGATTTAGTGAACTGAAAAGAATAATTGCCAATGATAGAATTATGTTGGATACTAGTGTAAAGAGTATTTAAAATGCCCTCTCGAAAGGAGGAGATGTGTACAAATTTTGTCTATCTTGGTTAAAAGTTGTAGAGGACATTGAGAAGAAAATAAAGGAGTCCGAGTGAAAATTGTCAAATGTATCTCAATCCTTTAATACTTTGACAGTATCTACAGCAAGTCAAGAATGTCAAGTAGTTAACTTGATTAATGAAATAAAGAAATTTGTGAAAGAGAAAGAAAACATTGTGGCAAGGATGTGTCAACTCCGGGGACTGATTCTCCCTAAGTTAGAAATAATGTTCAATGCATTGACAGAAGCTCAAGCTACTGCTCTGATAAGTGATCCCACTAATCTGCAAAAGGCAGAGTCACAGGCATTCTTATTCAGTGGTCATATTTCAGTTTTGGATGGCATGAAGAAAAGTTGGGATAGTGAATTGGCACTTTTGAAAAACATTTTTGGTGATGTGTTTAAGTTTATGTAGATAAGACATAAGGATTATTTGTACATATGCAGAAGTATGTATAGAGTTTTGTGTGAACTTTTGGATCCAAACCTCAACCTTTGCCATTGATGTCAAAGGGGGAGTGGAAAGCAGTGAAAAATGAGGAATTCATCTAAGGGGCAGCATTAAAAATCACAAGTGTACATAGTAAGGGGGAGTTGTTCCAACACTTAGTCATTTTTCACTAAGTGTTGCCATCAATGCCAAAAGGGGAGATTGTTGGCAAGAGACACTACTAGGCATGTCAGGTGTTGTCATTGATGGCAACTGAATCTATCTTACACATCTGCATTGCATCATTTGATCATACCGGAAGTCAGATTGCAGATTTGTCTGCACAGAGCATATGATAGGGTTCAGCATCTTGGTCCGCATTTCTCTACAGTTAATCATATTGTGCTACAGATCTGAAGGAATGTTAAGGGATGTCAGGGATACCTAAATCTAGAATTTTAGCCTTCGGTGATGAAGGGATTGAAAATTACAAGCATATGAGTATCAGGTTTCAGTTAGACAATCTAGTCCGGTGAAGAACAGGCTGACTTGGTGTTTGATCCTTGTGCGGATTAAGAGAAGTGGTTGGTTGAGTGATTTATGAGATCCAGTGGTATGGGCCAACATGTGTGGTGACTTGGATTCATAAGTTGTGGTCCGCATTGATGTTTGTGCATGGATTTAGCTGACAGAACAATGTTTTTGAAAATGCCTCTAAGTTTTCTTGAGGCCAACTGTAGTTGATGAAATTTCATATAGTGGATATATATAATCGATTGTAGAGTGATGTGTGAATATGAGATAAGAGGTCCGAAGTGTGGTAGTATCAAGTGAGAAGTAGAGATCTGAGGCTCAGATCATGGAAGAACAATAAAACAAGTTAGTGAGAGATGAAGTCTGTGAAGTTAGTATATTGATCCTAACCGGAACTATAATCTTACATTATTAGATCCTATTCTTCAGTTCAAGTATTCCAGTAAACTCTTTGTAATTAAACTTGTAGGCAGTGAGCCTCCTTTGAGTAGTGAGCTCTGGGCAGTGTGCCCGAAGGCATATGCCTTCCCATTTTGTAATACTTTTAATAGAGTATAAAATCTTGTTCTTTAACCCCCACCGTGGTTTTTCCCTTAACTGGGTTTCCACGTAAAAATTCTGGTGTTCATGTGTAATGATCTTGTTGTTGCTATTTCTAAGGTCATACTTCTTTCCTTTGAATGTATGTGGTAAATTGATAAAGGAACATAATAATAAGTTTTGAAGAACACTGATTCACCCCCCTCTTAGTGTTCCTTAATTCCAATAAAGAACATCAAGCATGGAGAGGTGATTTAGAATAAAAGATAATAACCTATCAAAATCTTAAATATATGCATGAATATTAACCAATAAGCAAGACCTAAGAGGATCCATAAGGTAGAATATCCTAGGTTAGGAGGGTGGGAAAAAGATGTATATCATTATGTAAATCCGAACCTTAAATCAAGATATAATAAGCATGAATAAATCCAAACCATATAAAATTTGAAAATGAACATTTGATAAAATAAGAATATATCAAATCTAAAATGTCTTGAATTAATCAATAAAGGTATAGCCCTAAGGTGAAACCCTAGGGATTGTAAGCATGGACAAGTTCATCAAAATTGTAATGGAAAATTAACATTTCCCTATGTATTAATCTAGGCTGATCTAATAAGATGCATACACATAAGCATAAATCAAACTAGATTAATTACTTGAAATTTGTGGGAGTGATAACTGCATAATTAAATGCAGAAGGATTAATATACTTAGCCCTAGCATGATGGAGAAGAAATAAGTTTGATGTCACATTTAATTCTACCTATCTTGGGACTAAAAATGGTTCATCTCTATTTGTACTCTTCCTTGAAATCATAACAATCTTTCAACTATGTTGTGAGTCGATCTCATGGATCTTGGTCATTTCTACATGGGCATGGATGTAATTAATGACCCACATATTTGATTTGGTAAACTACACAATCTTCATACTTGATTCTTCAAATTCTCTATCGTTTACTAATTGTCAAGGATTGATAGTATTGAAAAATCCCTTGGGGAGGTTGCTAGATTGCTAGGGTCAAGTTCTCCCATTTCAACCCTCTAGAAAGACCAACTTTATGGGCATGGAAATGTCTGAGGACAACAATATTTAGAAATGTAAATGCTCTAGAATGATTATGCATATTTAGATTTGTTGTATTATTCCAATTGAAGTGTTCCTAGAATGGTTGTTCTCTCCAACGCCTAGGATTTTGCATATGAGGACCAAATGATGAATGAATACACATTGAATGCCCTTAAATACCACTGCATAGCAAGAAATCATGTGAAATGTGTACCAAGTCAGCTCATGGTGGGAATAAAATGGGCGAGAGTCAACAAATTTGGTATTTAATTTTTTTAATTCTGGGGGTCAATTCCATGGACATGGGATAGATCTTGCACTTGCAGGATTGACCCTAGAAAACAAAATGGTAATTCTAATATAGTGAATGAATGTCTAGATATAGGGGGTACAATAAATGTAAAATATAAGGGGAAACGTGTGGAAATGGGTGTGGGATGGTCATAGATACAAGAATGTGTGTGAATGAATAAGGGTGATGGATAGGAAATGAGCTTCACTTTGCACAAGATTGTGTCATTTGTTGATATGTAATTGTATTGAACCATTCTCTCAAAAAGGGCTGAAACTAATTGGGAATTAGCAGTTGTATGCAAAATTTAGGATAGCAAAATGGTAATTCTAGTGTAAGGATGAATGCTTAGATATGGCGTGCAATAAATATAAAATATATGGAAAATGTGTAGAAATGGATATGATATGGTCAGATATATAAGAATGTCTATAAATGAATAGAAGAATGAATCAAAGTTTACACAAGATTACACCATTTATTGGTATGTAACTATATTAGACCAATCTCTTTAAATAAACCCAAACCCAAAACTAAATAGGAATTAGCATGAATATACAAATTTCACCATTAAGCAATATCTGTGGATGAGAATTATTTGAAAGATAAAACAAAATGAAAGATCCCAAAATCCTGGGACTCACACAACTGATCCATATCCATTACTATTTATGTGGACTATAATAAGAAAGATATTATTATGCTAAGTTGCTAACTATGATCAGTTTAATAGCAATATCAACTACCAATCCTGTGGGCTTTGATATCTGAGTCTGATGTCGAAAATCTTTAATCCACCTCCTGTCTACTTACAACATCCAAACAACGGCATATTGGTGAATTTGTCTGTGGGCCTGCAAAACAAAGCCAACATTCTGGCCAATGTTCTTGGCATCTTTGAACACAGATACAAACAGTTTTGATTGCAAGCCATAGTTCATTCACTACTAAAATTAGAGAAGTTATTTGTCCTTACATCAGCAAGATAGATGATTAGCAAGTTAACAACATCAATTAAAATACAAAAGCTTTAATTCTATACTGTGTTAATTATTGGCTAAGTTGTTAAGCCCTCGGAGTTTCAAAAATGGTGGATTTCAAAAATACTATCCAACGCCCAACGGTGAACCTGTAAATAAACACATATTAGACATCTCACCGACATTTGAATTGCACTCTAGCATTATGAATTGATGAACTTGACAGGAAAGTTTTAAAGCTGGTAAGTTCAGAATGAATGCAAAATGGGCCCTTCAAGAAAAACAACATTTATTACTTGTCTCCAAGTTTCCATACATTTGGAGAGGGGGCACATGGTTTTGGCTTGCATTCTGAGTACAGGGTGGACTAAAATCCCATCTTCCAAGCATTTGTACATGATCCCCAGCTACATTGTGGGCCGCTTGTTAACTTGCCGTTAGTTTCTAAACATACCAGCTTCACTGGTATTTGCTAGACTGGTTTTGAATTATTATATATGCAGAACATATTCTTTATCTTCTCACCAAAGTATTCTGCATTTTCCTATCTTTATCTGTGTTTTGAGATATTGGTCATATACCAATACTATTGATTAGCTTTGATTTCTGCAATGGCAAGAGGCAAGGGAAATCCTCAAGTTCTGCTTCTGAAGCGGATTATCAGAGCATTATGTGGGTTTGCCAATGCCTATAAGGCAGTTAGGTACGATCTTTGCCCAAATAGGAGAAGATATTTTCCATTTGAGGATGAGATCTCAGGCAGATCATGCAGTGCTCTTCCCCTGGATGTCCCCAAAGGGCAATGTGCAGTGTATGTTGGTAGTGAAAGAAGTCGTTTTATCATCCCCACTGATTACTTGAATCATTCTCTCTTCCGGGCATTGCTGGAGAAAGCTGAGGAAGAGTATGGTTTTGATCACCAAATGGGACTAACCATCCCCTGTGATGAAGTTGCTTTCCAAAATTTAACATCTTGTTTAAGGAAAAAGGTTCCAGCACTCTGAAATTTGGGTGAGGATGAGCTCATTGAGTTTCATTCCTAGAAAGAGAACAGCTTCTGACAGTAGATCTTGCAGACAAGAACAGTTGTGAAATTTTAACTCTTCAGGAAGAAAAAACGGGTACACTTTTAGATTTCTGGAGTTGATGTTTTCCGAAACAGCTGAAGGTTGAATCTGATTGAAAGTTCTGCCTTAAGTAGCCTTGGCTTGATGGAATGGAATCCTCATCAAATCAGCTTGGATCCATCTACTTTGAAACCATAAAAACTATGGGAATTTACTCCAGCAGTGAAGTCAGAGACAGCCAGGAGAAAGCCTCCAGAAATTGAAAAGTGGCAATCATGTTGTGTTATAGTGCAGCTTTATAACAGGAGCTGTTTGAAGCAAGAACATAGGCTTTATTGAACCAAGCCATGATGCATTCAATTTTGGGCCTCTTTCTAATCGAGGCTCTCTGATTGGAATTAGTTTTTCTTAATCATTAGTCACTATACTGTACATTTTTTGTAAAGACAATTATGAATCAATGAAATATACCAATGCACTACTATATATTTTTAATACTCTGCTCTTTTTCTTGTTCATTGTGTATCAAGATGTAATCAGACTTGTTAAAGAAACTTTGGCAGACTTTTGAAAATGGCTTTATTATCGTGAGATCTTTCTCAGTCATATGGATCTGCCATGTTATATTTCTCTGTCAGGTAGATATAGTTCTTTGTTGACTGCTTTGGTTCTGTCTGTTATTTTTCAACGGTCTCGTTACCAGGAAGCTTTTGTACATGTAGAGATAAAAGAAGCTCGTGAAATAACTTTTGGGTAAAATATTCAGTACATTAAAACTCTTTTCTATTGTTCACAATATAATTATGAATCTTTTATTCAACTTTTTGGTTGAGTATATTTGGTGAGGATGATGGTATGTTGATTATACCATTCATGAAGGTTAAAATCCCTGGAGGCGCCATTGGGTCAGGTTCGACCCTTAGACAGACGGGATCCCCTGCTGGTGGCTGCTTAGCCAGAGGATGACTTCTAGTTTAGATGTGTTGATGTTATAGCTACAGGAGTCATCCTCCCTAGGCCGACTAAGCAGATAAGAAGAGACGCAACTTTTCATGAAGGAGGCCAATTGTTTATGAAAGGACACCATATCAACATGTATATATAGAAGACATTGTTCTCTCCCTATAATCATCGAATTAGCATCAAGATAAGTTCGTTGAATATAGAGAAGAGTTCCAGATATCAGCAGATCGATTATAGCAAAAGAGTTCTATATTCTGCAAATCTGCATTGAGTGTGGCATCATTATTGGCCAAAATTGTAAATAATTATTACCACAAGTTTATCAAATATGTGTGCTATATTGCTGGGTTTTTCTCCCTCGTGTAGGAGGGTTTTCCCAGGGCAAAATTAATGTGTTCATTGTTCTATATGTTGTATTTTCTGCTTGTTTGCATTTCTGATCTATAAAATCAACATGGTATCAGAGCGGGTATAAGAAAGATCGTGATCAGATTCATTCAAGCAGCGCTACCCTCCTATCTTATTCTCATCCTTGATTACATCTATTGTCAAGATGGTGAATGGGCTCAATGTCGAAGATAGACTTGAGGACGCATCAAACTTCACATCTTGGAAGTTTAGAGTCATGCTCGCTTTGGAAGAAAATGAGTTAGCTGAGTTCGTAGAGGGCGAAGTTCCTAAACCAACCAATGAGAATGAGAAGCCTCAATGGAAAAGAAATGGCATTAAGGCGAAAAAGATGTTGGCTGATTCCGTGAAAGATCACATTGTGCCAATAATCTCCAAGTTGAAAACTGCAAGAGATATGTTCAAGACCTTGGAGGAGATGTATGAGATCAACAACACAAGTCGAGCTCTTGCATTAAAGCAATGGCTTCATCACATCAAGATGACGAAAGAAGATTCCGTCATCACATTCTTCATGAAGATCACTGAGTTGAGAGATCAGCTTTCTCCCATTGGGCATATTGTTGATAACACGGATTTGACTATGTTGGCTCTTAATGGCTTCCTCCATCTTGGGAGTCATTCATTCAAGGAATTAGTGCGAGATCAAAACTTCCTAAGTTTGATCGGTTGAGGGCGGATTGTATTCAAGAAGAATCAAGGTTGGCTGTGAGGGGGATTGGTCAAAACTCTACAAATGAAGACATTCATGTTCTTACCACTTATTCCTCGAAGAAGAAAGGAAAAGAAGGAAAGAAAGGGTACTTCAAGAGGAATAGAGATAAAGGATTAGATGGTACTCCTGCATTTAAGAAGAAGAAGGACCTCTCTTGCATTCAATGTTTTAGATGTGACAAGTTTGGTCACTATGTTAAGGATTGTCCAACCAGACATAAGCAACAAGCTTCTATTGCAAATGTAAGTGAGATCTCTCCACAGAAGGATTCAAGTGGCTTTCTCTTCTATTATGCTCTTTCAAGCAATGTACCTACCGACAACAATACTTGGTTGATTGATAGTGGTGCATCTCGCCACATCACTGGATTTAGAGAGCATCTAACTAATTTGATGGAGAAAGATTCTAGTGTTCAAGTAATTATTGGAGATGATGCTAGTTATTCTGCGAAAGGAGTTGGGACCTCCTCTCTTCACTTGGATTCTGGCATTTCCTTGCAGTTGAGTGATATTCTATTTGTTTCAGGTATCAAGAAGAACCTTGTCTCTATCTCAGCCTTAGAAGACAAGGGATACCAAGTTGCATTTTTAGAAGGTAAAGTTCTTGCATGGCCAAAGAACTCTAATATCAAGATAGCTTGGGTGATTGGAGTCCGACATGAGAGTCTCTACAGACTTTGCACTCGTCCACTTCAGGCCTTGTTGCATGATTCATCAAGTTCATGTGAACTTTGGCATAGAAGATTGGCTCACCTTCTCTTCTGAGCTCTACCAACCATGGAGGAGATGGTCATGGGCCTTTTGAAACTCAACCAGGAACATGAAGGTACTGTTGTTATATGGAGCCTAATCAGACTCAGAGGTTATATTTACCCCACTTTTATCGGCGCGGTTTCCCCCCCAAATTCCTACGGGGTCAAGGGGCAGCGCCCCTCGCGGGGTCCAGGGGCAGTGCCCCTGGCGCGTTCCCTATTGCGATACAGGGTGAGGTCAAGGGGCAGCGCCCCCGTGGGGGCTCGGGGGCAACGCCCCCGAAACCTCACATGGTTTTTTATTATTTCATAATGCACCAGGAGTTAATTTCTTCATTGACCGACATAAGAAAACCCTATTTTTGTAACCGACAAAAAGCTTGATAAAAAGTAGCTAAGGGTTAGGGTTTTGATATTGTATTGTAGCATTTTGCAGCGGTATTGAGTTGTAGAGATTGCTGATTGTAATCGGTTTGATTTACTGGATAATAATATTGGACTCTCTATTTGGTGGATGTAGGCCGAGTTTGGGTGAACCACATTAAAACTTGTCTCTCGTTGTTATTATTTCTGTGTATTTCCATTTCTCTGTTTAATCTTTATTTGCATTTAATTGATATCTTCTGCCGGCTAACCCTAACAGGTAGTTGCAGAGGTTGTGCATTGGGTAAGAATACTAAAGGTCCATTTCATAGTAGTGAGAGTAGATCTAAATGTATTCTAGACCTTATTCATTTTGATTTATGTGGTCCAATGTCTGTTGCTTCTTTGAGTGGGTTCTTGTACTACATTATTTTTATTGATGACCACTCTAGAAAGACTTGGATTTATTTCTTGAAATCTAAAGAATCTGAGGAAGTACTTGAGAGGTTCAAAGAGTTTAAAGCTCAGGTAAAGAACTTATCCACGAAGAGGATCAAAGTTTTGAGATCTGACAACAGAGGAGAGTACATCTCTAAAAGATTCTGTAACTTTTGCATTGAAGCAGGGATTAAGAGGGAGTTTTGTGTCCCTTACAATCCTCAACAGAATGGTGTTGTAGAAAGGAGGAACATATCTATTGTAGAAGATGTCAAAGCTATGATTCATGACCAAGATCTGCAAACCTTCTTTTGGGCTGAAGCATCTAGGATAGTTGTTTATGTTTAGAATAGAAGCCCTCACCGCATTTTGGAGAACATGACTCCCGAAGAAGCATTCACAGGGGTGAAGCTGGAAGTAAGTCATTTGAGGATCTTTGGTTGTCCAGTGTATGTTCATATACCAAAAGATAAAAGGACAAAGTTGGATCCATCTAGCAAGAAGGGAATATTTGTAGGCTACAGTGAGACTTCAAAAGCCTATAGAGTTTACATTCCAGGTTAGAAGTTGATTGAGATCAGCAGGGATGTTACATTTGAAGAGGATGTTGCATTCAAAGGATCTAAGGGCATTCATATGAAGATAGATAATGAAGACCAAGAGTCTATTGATAACTGAGAGGGGGGGTGAATTAGTTATCTTAATGAATTTAACTTTCTGTTCTTCTTTAATAACTAGTGTAGCATCAAAACAAATAAGCATCCCTAACCGTGAAGGCAGAAATAGAATCAATACACATAACACAATGATTTTGACGTGGAAAACCCTGTTAAGGGAAAAAGCATAGGGTGACTAATCCAAGATTGTATTCTCTGTTAAAATAATAGAAGTACAAAATTGCACTTGCCAATTAGGGCTCACTGCCCGAGCACACTGCTCACAAGAGGCTCATTGCCTGCAAGAGACTCACTGTTTACAAGGTACAAAGAAAGTAACAAGATACTTGAACTGATGAGAAGCATCCACATATGTTGAGGTTTAATTCCGGTTAGGCTCAATACACTGATCTACAGCACTTCATTCTTCCTCTTCTTTGGTGCTACTATCCTGTCACATACCGGACCTGTATTACTGCTTCCACACTGCTCTCTACTTTTCTTCGCACTTCAAAACACACCACACACACCTTCTCATCGAAATCCATCTGGTATATATATCTGCACAAAAGATTTCAACATCTTTCTAGTCGGCATTCGGAATACTCAATATTTTCCCAACCTCTGGTCTGTTGGCTGAATCCTTTCTTACCAAGTGATGCGTATCAAGGAGATGCTTATAGAAGTCATCAATAATGTCAGCCAATCATGAATGATCCCTTAAGAAACTTGATTACCATTAATATCTCATCCGAATTAAGGTCTGAAGCTCTGCCGGTCAGTTCTTCCTCAGTCTACTCTGCCAAACAGGAACCCAACACTTAAGTGTTCATATCTTTTCGCTCTTACATCACTAGAGGCTCAATCTCTAGAATATATTAGTCATGGTACTCCTCTTGACTTCCCCAAGTCTGCACTTTACTGAGATACTTCCTCTAAGAGATCCGGACCTGATTGTCGAACCTTGCTGCATGCTCTGTTCTTGGTCACCGGACCAAAATACTCTTCAATATGACTTCTGGTATAGACACACCATGTCCTACGGATGTGTGGGATGGACTTTGTTGCCATCAATGACAACACTCATGAAGCCACATAGTGTCTCTTGCCAACAATCTCCCCCTTTGGCATTGATGGTAACACTTAGTGAAAAATGACTAAGTGTCACACTACACTCCCCCTTGGATGATGCTCTATTCTAATGTACACTTTACTGGAGCTCCCCCTTAGCTAGATTCCACATTTTTCATTGCTACTCACTCCCCCTTTGACATCAATGGCAAAGGGTAGAATTCGCACACCAAAATTCTCAAAAATCCAACTATACTTAGCCGCATAAGTATATATACATGTTATACTTACATATACTGAAGTATATCTACAAAAGTTGTCTTCAACTAGACAAATTTTGCTGCCCAACTCTGCTTCATCCTGTCCAAAATTGAGATGTGACCACTCAACAAGAATGCAAAAGCTTTTGCCCTCTTTAGATTTGTCGGATCACTGATCCGGGCTGTGGTCTGAGCATCTGTTAGGGCCTCATGCATGGCCTCTAATTTAGGGATAATTATCCCTCTAAGTTCACCCATCCTACTTATTATATTCTTCCTTTCCTTTTCAAGTTTCTTTATCTCATTTAGAATGGCAATAGTCTGATATTCTTGGTTTATTATGGATGTGGTGAGAGGATCAAAATTTTGAGATACACCTGACAGTTTATCCTCTTGCTCTTTCACTTTCTTCTCAATATCCTTTGTCACTTTAGACCAAGATAAACAAAATTTATATATTTCTCTGCCATCTTTAAGAGCATTTTCTAAGCTCTTTATCCCCATATCCATGGTTCTCCTATCATTTGTTATTAACCCTTGTACTTCAGAGAATCTCTTACCCAAAAATTCTTTCCAGACTTTCTCTTCTGCTACTTTCTCTAAAGAGTCAAAATGTGTATTAACAGAGTTAACAAAAGACTTTAGATTACCGGATGTGGAGGCCGAAGGATCCTTTTGGAAGGATGGCATGATTTTCTCTAGCACACCGGATGTAATCTCTATTAGCTCACAATCTTCCATGTGAGACTTCAAAAGTTTTTCTTTTGCTTTGGCTTGAGCAAAAGATGCTACCTTCATTGTTTGGACTGGAGAGAGGGAATCAAAATTGAATGGTCCTTGAAGTAGCTCTGGTTCATCTAATTCCATCATTTCTTTTGTCAGGAAGTCTTTGACTACTTCTATTGTGTCTCTTGCAGGAGACAAAGTTTTCTTCCCTTCTACAGCCTTAGCACGGTCACTTGTGGTCTTCTCTGTTTGACCGTCTTCTCTTCCCTTTACTTCTTCTTGATTGATTCTCTCTTCTTTTCTTTCTTTTCCTTCAATTCTGGAGTCTGTTGGGGGATCTGGAAGAGAGGTGTCTACTTCTCCATGGACTTCCTCTTCCAGGATAGAGGAATCTAAGTCCTTAGTCTTATCTTTATCCATCTCTTTTGAATCTTCTACATTTTTCTCTGTAGGATCTTCCTTTGATGTACTAAGTCCTTCATCATCCATGACAGAGAGTTCGTCACCTAAGTCCTCTATAACAGGAATATTGAATCTTTTATAGGCATTCTGGAGGATGTCTTCAGTCTCTTTAGCCACCTGATCAGTCTCTTCGAGCATAAGCTTATTCATTCTGGCTTTGCTTCGGAACTCATCCTTGCAATCTTTGAAGATCATGCTCATTTGCTTTGGAGTGATGGAGGGATAGAGTTGGATACCAATCTATTCTTTGATCTCTAAGTCCTTTGCCTTGGCATTCTCCTTTCTCATTTCAAGTTCCTTCTCTAAAATTTTGGGAATTAGAGAGATGATTTCAATAAATGCCTTATTATATATGTTTAAGTACTTAACTGTGGCTTCTTCCAAGATCCTTTTATCTGTGTCATTATACTCATCATAGAATTCTATCATTGGTTACAGATTCCCATCCACAGTAACTACCTTGACTACATCATCAATGGATAGAGTAGGCCTTTCCACAAACTCTTCTACTTCTTCTTTCTTGCTATGAATGGTAGAGGGTTCACCGGACGTTTTCTTCTTCTTCTTCATTTTCTTGATTTCTTCATCAGTCTCAGTTTCTTCATCATCCTTCTGACTCGTATAGGACCTTGTGGCCTTTTTCTTTGTTCTCTTCTCTGTTGGATCTAGGGCATACAACTGAGAGGGGGGGGTTGAATCAGTTGTATAAAACTTCTTGTTCTTTCAACACTTGATTCTTTGTTGTTAGTTAGCAGCATATCAATTAATCATCCATGAAAGCATAATACATAAACACAAGAGCAGATGAGTATCAACACATTGAACACCAAGATTTTGACGTGGAAAACCCGGTTAAGGGAAAAACCATGGGGTGATTAACCCAAGAATTATTCTCTGTTAGAAGAATAAAGAAAAATGAATGGCACATGCCAATTAGGGCTCACTGCCCGAGCACACTGCTCACAAAGAGGCCCACTGCCTACAAGGAGACACACTGTCTACAAAGTGATAAAAATCACAGTCTTGAACTGGAGAATGACATCTCTACCATGTCTGGATCAGTTCCAATTAAGCCCAAAAACCTCTGTTCTACCTTTCGCACTTCTCTTCGCTATGCCACACTCATCCACACACACCACGCCTCGAAATGAACTCACAGACCGTTATTTATACAAGACATCGACTTAGGATCAAACATCTAAGTCGGCAAACAATCATAAGAGTATCCGCAAGATGAATAACACATCCGGTCGGCCACCACAAGAACATTCGCAGGATGAACAACTCATCCAGTCGGCTAAACAGAGCAAGAACTTCATCCGGAAGAATAACTTCAATTCCGGGCTCTACTATCAATGCGGATCAACAACACAACCTCAACACGATCCAAAAAACTTCACAAGCCTGCCTGAATGTCCGGATACATCCGCACTTCCTTTACTTGCTGGAATCTCTTGTCTTCCTCATCCGAAACTTCAAGAACACAGTCTGTCGCCACTGTAGAAGGTACTTCCGGACCTTCAAATCATACATTATCAATGCGGACCAATGACACAACCTCAACATGATCCAAGAACCTTCACAAGCCTGTCTGAATGACCAGGTACGTCCGCATTTCCTTTACTTACTGAAATCTCTTATCCTCCTTATCCGAAACTTCAAGAACACAGTCTGTCGCCACTGTCATAATGCAAGAGGTACTTCCGGACCTCCAAATCATACACAACTCGAGATGGCACATCACAAGGACATCCCAAATACTCTTTCCAATCCGCAGATTAGGATTGTACAATTCCGGACCTCACCGGACCTTTCTGTGATCCTCTGTCACCTCTAAGCACTTGCCGGAACCGGTTCCATACAGACAGCCATAACTTCTTCAGGTCTTCATGCGGACCTCTGAAAACTTGACTGAAGCATCTTAGGACTCATATCTGAAAACCCTTTAATCCGCATCCTCTGGTTTTCAACCTATCCAATATATTTGCCTTCTTCTCATCACTGTTCTTCACTGTTCTTGACTGAGGGTAATTTTCTCAATATCCTCAACACACAGCTCATCCAATCCTTCTTGTCAATGTAATATGAGTATGTTGACATCAATGACAACACTGGTTCACCTCATACTTGCAACAATCTCCCCCTTTGTCATTGATGGCAACATATGATGTGAAAAACCATCAAGACAAGAACTTCTCCTTTCTGTCACAGCTCCCCCTATCAACAACAACTTTTTACATGTCTTCTCTCCCCCTTTGATCATTAACCACTTGTTTTTCACATGTCTTCTCTCCCCCTTTGACATCAATGGCAAAGGGCTCATACTTGCAATTCTAATACATCAGAATCATACCAGCTGCTCCCCCTTAGTAGCAGCTCCCCATCATCAATCCAGATCACAAGATATGACTGTGATATCCATCGGACTGATGCACATCAGTGCATCTTAGTTTATCACCGGAGGGGCCATGACCCCTAACTTCTCCCGGAGATATTCAAAAGAGTCCTTGGGAAGAGGTTTTGTAAAGATATCTGCAATCTGATCCTTGGAGGGAACATACTCCAATCTGACTTCTTCCTTGTTTACTTGTTCTCTCAAAAAGTGAAATTTGATAGATATGTGCTTAGTCTTAGAGTGCAATACCGGATTCTTAGAAATATTAATTGCACTTGAATTATCACAGAAAATTGTGATATGCTCCTCATATTCAACTTTGATGTCTCTTAGCATCTGCTTCATCCATAAGATTTGAGTGCAACTACCTGCTGCTGCAATGTATTCTGCTTCAGTTGTAGACAGACATATTGCATCTTGTTTCTTGCTTAGCCAAGAAACCAATCTCTTCCCCAAAAAGAATGCTCCACCACTAGTGCTCTTCCGGTCATCCACATCTCCTGCCCAATCTGCATCTGTGTAAGCATGAAGAGAGAAATCCGGATCTCTAGGGTACCATAGACCATACTCAACTGTTCCTTTCAAGTACCTAAAAATTCTTTTGATTGCCATAACATGAGATTCTCTAGGATCAGCCTGGAATCTTGCCACAAGACCAACAGCCTGCATTATATCTGGTCTAGTTTGAGTGAGATACAACAATCCACCAATCATTAATCTATATTTTGTCTGATCTGCCTTTGGAGAGTCATCATCTTTGCTTAACTTACATCCGGTTGCCATAGGAGTGTTCATAGGTTTTGAGTCTTCCATACCAAATTTTCTTAACAATTCTTTCACATATTTGGTCTGAGAAATGAAGATCCCTTCTTTTGTTTGAGTAATTTGCAGACCCAAGAAGAAATTCATTTCACCAAGCATAGACATTTCAAACTCACTTTTCATCTGATTTGCAAAAGTTTTGCACATACTATCTCTTCCTCCAAAAATGATATCATCCACAAACACTTCAACAATCAATATGTTTTCATGATCAATTTTGAAATATAAGTTACTGTCAGCAGTACCTTTGTTGAATCCAATCTGCACAAGATGCTTATCCAACCTTTCATACCATGCTCTTGGGGCTTGCTTCAATCCATACAAAGCTTTCTTCAACTTGCAGACCATATCATCATTATCAGACAATTGAAATCCATCCGGTTGTTCAATGTAGACTTCTTCTTCCAGATCACCATTTAGGAAGGCAGACTTGACATCCATCTGATATACCTTGAAGTCTTTGAAGGCAACAAATGCAAGAAGTAATCTGACTGCTTCAATTCTTGCCACCGGAGCAAAAGTCTCTTCAAAGTCAATTCCTTCTATTTGAGAGTAGCCTTTGCAGACCAATCTAGCTTTGTTTCTGATTACTTCACCAGCTTCATTTAGTTTGTTCCGGAAGACCCACTTGGTTCCAATTACATTCCTGTCTCTAGGTCTGGGAACAAGATCCCAAGTATGATTTTTCTCAATTTACATCAATTCATCTTCCATTGCTTTGGTCCAGTTTTCATCATTGCAGGCTTCATTTATTGTTTTAGGTTCAATCTTTGAAATCAGACAACATTCATCCTGATTTTGAGCAACATTCCTTCTAGTTTGTACACCTTTTTTTTTGTCACCTATGATCTGATCTTCAGAGTGGTTCAGTCTTACATACCTTGGAATTTTGGGAGTATCCTGCACTGCTGCTTCTTGATCAGGCTCATTCAAACCTATCTCTTCTTCCTGATTTACCGGATCAGGCTGACTCTATCTCACCGGAGAGGATTGAGGTCCTTGAACACTGTCTTGGTCATCTTCATCAAACTCATAAAATCTTGAAGGCTTCTCAATTCCTTCATCAACTTTCACATTGGTGCTTTCTATCATCTTCCTCAATCTCTTATTGTAACATCGGTATGCTTTGCTTTGAGTGGAGTAACCCAAGAAAATTCCTTCATCACTTCTAGCATCAAACTTTCCTAGATCTTCATCTCTTTTAATATAACACTTGCTACCAAATACTCTGAAATATTTCACAGTAGGAGTGATGCCAAACCAGAGTTCATAGGGGGTCTTACCGGTGTTGTTTCTGATTTGAACTCGATTGAGAGTGTAGACTACAGTGCTGATAGCTTCCTTCCAAAATATTTGAGGAACATTTGCTTCCAACATCATTGTCCTGGTAGCTTCCTGAATGGTCCGGTTCTTTCTCTCAACCACTCCATTCTGCTGTGGAGTCCTAGGAGTAGACAACTGTCTCCTTATACCCTGCTTCTCACAAAAATCAATGAACTCACCAGATGTAAATTCACCACCTCTATCAGACCTTAGACACTTTAGTTTCAATCCGGTTTGATTCTCTACCATAGCTTTGAAGATCTTGAACTTCTCAAATGCTTCTGATTTTTCTTTTAGAAAGGTAACCCACATCATCCGGGAATGATCATCAATTAACAACATGAAATATCTATCACCTTGCAGACTCTTGATTCTTGTCAGACCACAGAGATCAGTATGTACTAATTCCAACAATCCGGTAGAAGACTGATCTTTGCTTTTGAAAGAGACTCTGCTTTGTTTACCTAGCTGACATTCTTTGCACAAACTATTTGTAGGTTTCATCAATTTTGGAAGATCTCTTATGGCCTGAGTATTGCTTATCTTGATGATGTTATCAAAATTTACATGGCACATTCTTCTATGCCATAACCAACTCTGATCAATTTGAGCAAACAAACAACTTTTATTTGAACCAACCAGATGAAAGATATTACCTTTTGTCTGAGTACCGGATGCAATCTCAGTTCCGGAGTTTGTAAAGATTCTGCATTTTCCATTTTTGAACCGGAGATCATAGCCTTTGTCCACTAGCTGACCAACACTAAGAAGATTGTGCTTCAGTCCTTCAACATACAGTACGTTACTTGTTTTGCTCTTTCCATCGAAGGAAATAGTTCCCCTGCCTCTGATTCTGCCAGCAGAATTGTCACCAAACTTTACCATTCCTCCTTCATACCTTTCCAAATTCAAGAACTTATTCTTGTCACCAGTCATATGGTGAGAACATCCACTGTCAATAACCCAATCATCCTTTTCTTCCACTTGAGCAGCCAAAGCATTTTCAACAACTTTGTGATTGACAGATTCAGAGAGTATTGAATCTTCTTCCTTGATGGCAATAAACACCCACTCATTTCTGGATTTGCTTCCTAGTTCTGATTCATTATCTGTTACTCCTTCATTGTCATCTTCTTCGTGAACATAATAGCAATTCTTTTGAAACCTTTGTCTGTTAGTATTAGACCTTGCAGATCTTTCCGGACATCTTGAAGCAAAATGACCAATCTTATTGCAGTTGAAACACTTAAAGGGTAGTTTTCCTTCATACTTACCGGATCCTCTTGGCAGTCTCTTTGCAATGAGGGCTTCAAGTTGAGCTGTTTCTGCTTCTTCTTCTTCCATGTCTCTTCTTGCTTGATCATACCATGACATTTTCCTTGATGAGTTTTCTCCTGGATCAAATCTCTGTTTGCCTTTCACATAGGCACTGGCTTTGAAAGCAGATTCAGTCTTGGGAGGATCATCTCCAAACTCGGTCATTTCAAATGCAGCTAGTTTGCCAGCCAGTTGTTCTCTTGTGACAGTTGTGTGGGCTCTGAATTCATCAATGGCAGCAACCTTGATTTTGTAGGCAGCAGGAAGGGATCTTAGGATTTTGCAGACAATCTCATTTTCATCTAAAGTTCCACCAGCATTTCTGATTCCACATACCAGCTCATTCACTCTTGGCATAAAGGTAGTGATGTTTTCATCATCTCTCATTTTCAATCTTTCAAATTTCCCTTTCAGACTTTGCAACCTTGCACTTTTGACAAACTCATCTCCTTCATACAGAAGTTCCAGTTTAGTCAGGATCTCATATGCAGTTGGTAGGTCAATAACATTCGAGAGATCTGAGTCATTCAATGCGCTTAGAAGAGCTTCCTTGGTTCGCAGATTATTTTCAGCTTCTGTGATTTCATTCAGAGTTGTCGGACCACCTTGTGGAGGTACATATGGTTTTGAAACCATAGCCAAATATGCTTTTCCCATACATTCCAAGTGACACTTCATACGACCTTTCCAGAGAGTGAAGTTGGTTCCATCGAACTTTGGACTATCCTTCTTGTATGACGACATCCTGGATCTCCTCAAGCGGTTAAGCTCCTATCAGAGGAACTTAGCTCTGAAACCAATTGTTGGATCTAGGGCATACAACTAAGAGGGGGGGCGTGAATCAGTTGTATAAAACTTCTTGTTCTTTCAACACTTGATTCTTTGTTGTTAGTTAGCAGCATATCAATTAATCATCCATGAAAGCATAATACATAAACACAAGAGCAGATGAGTATCAACACATTGAACACCAAGATTTTGACGTGGAAAACCTGGTTAAGGGAAAAACCACGGGGTGATTAACCCAAGAATTATTCTCTGTTAGAAGAATAAAGAAAAATGAATGGCACATGCCAATTAGGGCTCACTGCCCGAGCACACTGCTCACAAAGAGGCCCACTGCCTACAAGGAGACACATTGTCTACAAAGTGATAAAAATCACAGTCTTGAACTGGAGAATGACATCTCTACCATGTCCGGATCAGTTCCAATTAAGCCCAAAAACCTCTGTTCTGCCTTTCGCACTTCTCTTCGCTATGCCACACTCATCCACACACACCACGCCTCGAAATGAACTCACAGACCATTATTTATACAAGACATCGACTTAGGATCAAACATCTAAGTCGGCAAACAATCATAAGAGTATCCGCAAGATGAATAACACATCCGGTCGGCCACCACAAGAACATTCGCAGGATGAACAACTCATCCGGTTGGCTAAACAGAGCAAGAACTTCATCCGGAAGAATAACTTCAATTCCGGGCTCTACTATCAATGCGGATCAACAACACAACCTCAACACGATCCAGAAAACTTCACAAGCCTGCCTGAATGTCCGGATACATTCGCACTTCCTTTACTTGCTGGAATCTCTTGTCTTCCTCATCCGGAACTTCAAGAACACAGTCTGTCGCCACTGTAGAAGGTACTTCCGGACCTTCAAATCATACATTATCAATGCGGACCAATGACACAACCTCAACATGATCCAAGAACCTTCACAAGCCTGTCTGAATGACCAGGTACGTCCGCATTTCCTTTACTTACTGAAATCTCTTATCCTCCTTATCCGGAACTTCAAGAACACAGTCTGTTGCCACTGTCATAATGCAAGAGGTACTTCCGGACCTCCAAATCATACACAACTCGAGATGGCACATCACAAGGACATCCCAAATACTCTTTCCAATCCGCAGATTAGGATTGTACAATTCCGGACCTCACCGGACCTTTTTGTGATCCTCTGTCACCTCTAAGCACTTGCCGGAACCGGTTCCATACAGACAGCCATAACTTCTTCAGGTCTTCATGCGGACCTCTGAAAACTTGATTGAAGCATCTCAGGACTCATATCTGAAAACCCTTTAATCCGCATCCTCTGGTTTTCAACCTATCCAATATATTTGCCTTCTTCTCATCACTGTTCTTCACTGTTCCTGACTGAGGGTAATTTTCTCAATATCCTCAACACACAGCTCATCCAATCCTTCTTGTCAATGTAATATGAGTATGTTGACATCAATGACAACACTGGTTCACCTAATACTTGCAACATTCTCTCCCTTTTCAGATGTCTGGGCTTCTGGTTTTGATGCTTTTTGGCTCTTAGAGGTGGCAGAGCTTCTGGAGGATTTGGTCCAGGAGGGGGCTTGCACTGGAGTACTTTCTTTTTCTATTTCTTTCCTTTCTTTCTCTGCCCTTTCCATCTTCTCTCTGTTGGCATCAACTACCTCCTTTGATATTCCATGCCTCTTGGTGAATTCTTCTACTTCCCTTCTTACTTTTCTCTTGATCTTAGGCTGTCTAAGTTCAACATGAACTTTTACACTCAATTCTTGGAAGGTTCCAAACCTTTCTGCCTTAGGGTCCTTAGACTGACTTAGTAGATGTTGGACATGTAGTTCCAGAATTTTCTCATCCACCTCATATCCCATTGGCATAATCCACACTATTCTCGATTCCACTGCCTCCATTAGGCATTGATCAGTGTCTACCATGAAGCACATTGTATCTTTGTATTTTTCAACTAGAGATTGGGGGATTCTCTCTCTGGTTTGCATTAAGCTTTGGAAGTTTTTGAAGTAACCCCATAGTGCTATATTTCGTGCCTTGGCATCACCAAGCCCATACAAATAATCCCTGATTTGTATGGCAACAGGTCTGTCATTTTGCCATATCCAGCCACTAGTTTCAGGTAGCTCATTCATATAGTAGAAGAATAGGCAAAGTATCAAGCCACCATACTTGAATGAATTCTTTTTATCTTTCTTTATTTTCTGCAAATTCTCTAACAGTTGGTTCAGGAGAAGCTCACAAAGATCATAGTCAGCATTTTCTCTTAGAATCTGATAAGCAGTGTAAATTACAGTTCTGGGTACTGAATTTTCCCTATTGGAGTGATATATCTTGTAACCAATTATCATGGAGGCAAACTTGATATCCGGATTAGTGATATCTTCTATTGCCATTGCTCTCTTGTCAAATTTTGATCTGATAGCCTCACTCATAGTTTGGTTTTTGACCGATTTGAGAACAGGTAATCCTCTAGATAAGTGCAAACCAGTTATCGCCCTAATAGCATCTTTTGTGATCTTAAATGGTCTATTCAACCACATGAAGTTGTCATGCACTATGCTCAAAACATACTGAACCCACTCATCTTCTGCAAAACAGGGGAAATGGATGCACTGTCTGAAATGCTTATCCCGGATGGCCTTGTATTGGGGTTTAAATTCAAGTGATTCATCTATAAGTTCCTTGTGGTAGATATCTATCAGTTTGGATTCCCCAAATTCTTCAATGTTTGCATGTATGTAAACCCTAATATCTTCTACATACAGAACCCCATACGGAATGCTAGAGAATGCGCCTAAGGGATCAACTTCTAGAGATTTGTAGGGGTGTTTTTTGAATTTAGGGCTTGGCCTATTAGTGATTTTGACAATATTCAGAGTATCCATCTTTCAAAAAGATTCAGTGAGAGATTTTCAAGAGTGAAAATACCTTTTTACGCTTCTAGGGTTCACGATATGAGCCGGATAAGATTGGTGGTTGAATATACTTCTGCTGTTTATCTTTGAGAAGTTTTGAGGCAATTTTCTTCAGAACCCCTTCTTTTCTTCTTCTCGAAAGCAAATGTGCAAATGATGGACAAGAGAACCCTTATATTTTTGCGCAAACCCTAATTTCACATTGTAATAAATGCACAACTTAAGTTATTCCAGTTGCTTTGTTCTCCTTGTCCTCAGAGATTTTTCTGGATCACTGAGATGCACTTAGAGTTATTCTTGGTGAATATTAGCAATTTATCTACCTTTCTCCAATCATTCCATTTATCTGCAGATCAAGGTACCTCAAATTTGAATCATACAGGATCTAATTGTGAAAATCTCGTTCTTACTGGATGACTATTAAACTGGATCAATCTTGGAAGATTAACCTCTTCTAACTTTCTTGCAGATCTTCCATATCTTTACCAAGGCTTATTTAGATGTTTCTCTAAGAACCCTTTAATCCGCAACTTTCCATGTGCCAATTTTAGGCACCAATTGACTGGCTGGGGGAACTTGTTTTCTATTGTGACTCCCCCTAAGCCAGAGCTCATCTATTTAGTTTTCAGAAGGAATATCAACACCAGATTTTGGTGCAGATCCATCCTCAACATTTTTTGTACTCCTCTTCACCCAAATCTTGTTCATCTCCCTTTGAATTTCATCCGCATTCACTTTTCCTTTTCCTTTGTCTTGGTTTTGATTATGATGCACTAGACCCTTTTTGTCCTAATTCTTACTTCTACAGAATTTGGCAATATGACCGGATCTATTGCAATTGTAGCAAACAACATTTCTTTGCATATTTGACTGATATCCTCTTGATCTACACTAATTATCCATATGTCCCATTCTATTGAATGGAAAGAATCTACCATTGAATGAATTGTTTATTTGCATATTTCTACACTCATGAGATTTGTGGCCATACCTTTTGCAATAAAAACATTGTCCGGAGAAGGATGAATTAGTTTGATTCATTCTTCTTCTGCACTGATTTGCTTTATGACCAAAGTTACTGCAATTGTGGCAGTATCCATTGAAGGATGGATATCTTTGAGCATTTGGTTGCCTTACCGGAGGTCTTCTAGGCCTGTTCCTTGGATTTCCTGATCCAGAGTTCTTCTGACCAGATCCAGAGCTTTTACCTTTCTCATACCCCAAGCCTTGCTTGTCATCTATCCTCTTTTGGCTTTCAAGAAGAACTTCAAGCTGAGCAGAGCTTATCTTGAATTTCTCTTTGTATTCATTTACTGTTTGAAGATCCCTTTTTAGAGTGTTAATCTGATTCTCAAGTTATTCTTCATTATCTCTAGCTTCTTCAAGATCAGATTCCAAATGCCTGATTATTCTATTCATTTTGTGGCAGTCTTCTGACTTCTCCGTGAGAGATTGTTTTAGATTATCTTTAGTCTTTCTTTTCTCTTCAATCTCTTGGGTGAATTTCATAACCCCTGATTCCATTTCATGTCTTACCATAATGAACTCTTTTGATAGCTTCTCACATAATTTGTTCTTCTCATTCAGATCTTCATTAGTATAATTGGCTTCACTTTGACTTGTTAATTGCTAAAGAAGTTCTTTTCTCTTTTTCATAGAGATACTTAGTTTCTCCTTTAGTTCATTTATGAAATCATCAACTTGTTTGAGTCTTTCCCTCAAGTTATTGACTTCAGAGTGAGATTGCTCAAGATCATCAAGGGAAGACTGAAGTTGTTCCCTCATACCATACATATCCATTGGAATTCCTAGATCTTCCTCAAGCTATTAGGCTCTATTTGGAGGAACTTGGCTTTGATACCAATTGTTGATAACTGAGAGGGGGGTGAATCAATTATCTTAATGAATTTAACTTTCTATTCTTCTTTAATAACTAGTGCATCATCAAAATAAATAAGCATCCATAACCATGAAGGCAGAAACAAAATCAATACACATAACACAATGATTTTGACATGGAAAACCCTATTAAGGGAAAAACCACAGGGTGACTAACCCAAGATTGTATTCTTTGTTAAAAGAATAGAAGTACAAAATTGCACTTGCCAATTAGGGCTCACTGCCCGAGCACACTGCTCACAAGAGGCTCACTGCCTACAAGAGACTCACTGTCTACAAGGTACAAAGAAAGTAACAAGATACTTGAACTGATGAGAAGCATCCACATATGCTAAGGTTTAGTTCTGGTTAGGCTCAATACACTGATCTACAACACTTCATTCTTCCTCTTCTTTGGTGCTACTGTCCTGTCACATACTGAACCTGTATTACTACTTCCACACTGCTCTCTACTTTTCTTCGCACTTCACAACACACTACACACACCTTCTCATCAAAATCCATCTGGTATATATATCCACACAAAGGATTTCAACATCTTTCTAGTCGGCATCTGGAATACTCAATATTTTCCCAACCTCTGGTCTGTTAGCTAAATCCTTGCTTACCAAGTGATGCGTATCAAGGAGATTCTTATAGAAGTCATCAATAATGTCAGCCAATCATGAATGATCCCTTAAGAAACTTGATTACCATTAATATCTCATCCGGATTAAGATCTAAAGCTCTGCCGGTCAGTTCTTCCTCAGTCTACTCTGCCAAACAGGAACCCAACACTTAGGTGTTCATATCTTTTCACTCTTACATCACTAGAGGCTCAATCTCTGGAATATATTAGTCATGGTACTCCTCTTGACTTCCCCAAGTCTATACTTTACTGAGATACTTCCTCTGAGAGATCCGGACCTGATTGTCAGACCTTACTGCATGCTCTGTTCTTGGTCACCGGACCCAAATACTCTTCAATATGACTTCCGGTATAGACACACCATGTCCTGCAGATGTGTGGGATGGACTTTGTTGCCATCAATGACAACACTCATGAAGCCACATAGTGTCTCTTTCCAACAAAGTCTCCTCAGGATATGGAAGTTGACCATACTCCTAAGATTCAGAGGGAGGCTACTGATCTAAAAGAAGATGATGATCCAGTTGAGCCTTTGGAACCAACTGATGGACCTAGTGATATTTTTGTAATACAAAAAAGGCCTCTGTGGGCTCAAGAAACCATGCAAGAGGCGGGAAAATATGTAGCTCCCCGAAGATCTCTTAGAGAAAGCAAGAGACCTCATAAGTTCTCAGATTATATGTTATTAATGAGTCAAATTATTGAGTCTGAGCCTTCTAGTGTTGAGGAAGCTACTAGTTAGCAAGTATGGAGAGATGCTATGGATGAAGAGTATCAATCCATCCTCAAGAATGATGTTTGGGACATCGTACCTAGACCTGAAGGAAAATCTATTGTTTCTTCTAAGTGGCTCTTCAAGATCAAGCATGCGGCTGATGGAAGCATTGAGAAGTACAAGGCTAGGTTCGTGGCTAGAGGATTCTCTCAAAAAGAGGGAGTAGATTATGAGTAAACCTTTGCTCCAGTTGCTTGTTATACATCCATCAAGACCATCATTGCTATTGAAACATTTAAAGGATGGAAGATACACCAAATGGACATGAAGACAACATTTCTAAATGGTGTAATCAAGGAAGAGGTATATATTGAGCAACCTAATGGCTTTGAGGTTCATGGGAAGGAGTCTCATGTTTGCAAGCTAAAGAAGGCTTTGTATGAACTTAAGTAGGCTCCTCATGCTTGGTATGAAAGAATTGATTGATACCTGATGAGCTTGGGTTTCTCCAAGAATGATGTTGATTCAAACCTATTCTTCAAGGTAATTGATGGCGAAGCATTAATATTGGTTCTCTATGTTGATGATCTACTTATTACTGGAGAAGATCACCTCATTATCAAATGCAAGAAGGAGTTAACTTCAGAATTTGAAATGATGGATCTTGGTCTTTTGCATTACTTCCTTGGTTTAGAAGTATGCTAGAAGCCAGATGAGATCATTCTAAGTCAAGGGAAGTATACTATTGACATCTTGAAGAGATTTGGTATGATGGATTGCAAGTCCATGTCTACACCGATGGAGACAAATTTGTTAAAGTTAAAAGAGGTTGCAGCTAGTTCAGATCTGGTGGATCCTACTATGCACAGACAATTGATTGGATCATTGATCTATCTAGTTAATACTAGACCAGATATTTGCTATGCAGTGAGTGCACTTAGTTAGTTCATGTGTGAACCAAGGCAAATACATCTAGTCACGGTAAAGCATATCCTAAGATACTTGCGTGGCATGGTTGGGTATGGTTTGAGATATTTTTCTGGTATAGACTTGAAGCTGCATGGATATACTGATTCTGATTGGGTAGGGTGTGTTACTAATTGGAAGAGCACCTTTGGATGTTGCTTTAGTTTGGGGTCTGCGATGATATCTTGGTGTAGCAGGAAACAGTCTTTAGTAGCACTAAGCACCGCAGAGGCTGAGTATATTACAGCTTGTGTGCCAGCTCAAGAAGCACTATGGCTTCAGAAGCTCCTTGTAGGATTGTTTAGACAATCATTGGAGCCAACTATCATTCATTGTGATAATCAAAGCTGTGTGAAGCTTTCTGTCAATCTAGTATTTCATGACAGAACTAAACATGTTGAGATCAAATACTACTATATCAAGGATATGGTATTGAGGAAAATAATCCAGTTGAAATATATTAGCACTGATGAGCAAACGACAGACATTCTCACCAAGCCTCTTGCCAAAGTGAATTTTGTGCATTTTCAATACAAGATTGGAGTTGTGGAGAATGAAGCCCTTGCTAAGAGGGAGTCTCAATATCAGTGACTTCTTGAGATGTACTATAATGCATTTCTCTCTGTGAGAGAGATTTGAGGTGCAAGCCCTTGTTAATGCATTTCTCTCTGTGAGAGAGATTTGAGGTGAAAGCCGTTGGTTCCACCCTTTGGGAGTAGCCATGGTGGATATCATGAGTGTGACTCCATGACAACATCACATGAGAGAGTTCGTGATGATTTTTTTTTCTTGTACTTGTGCTTTTCACCCTCTGGGAGTAGCCATGGTGAATGTCACGATGAGGTGATGACATCACGATTCTGTGATGGGCACTTATGTACATATGCCATACATGGGAGCAGCCATGATGGCTAATATCACGATGAGGTGATATGTTCCTTTTCCACATATGGGAGTAGCAATAGTGGTTGACATCACGATGAGGTGATCATAAATTCTTCTCACTAATGGGTGTAGCCATTGTGAGTGTTATGATAAGAGACTTCATGACATAAATATCTGAAAGGATTCCTCCCTAGCTAAGAGGGAGTGTTGATGTTATAGCTACAGGAGTCATCCTCCCTAGGCTAACTAAGAAGATAAGAAGAGATGCAGCTTTTCATGAAGGAGGCTGACTATTTATGAAAGGACACCATATCAACATGTATATATAGAAGACATTGTTCTCTCCCTATAATAATCGAATTAGCATCAAGATAAGTTTGCTGAATATAGAGAAGAGTTCTAGAGATCAGTAGATCGATTACAGTAGAAGAGTTCTATATTCTGCAAATCTGCATTGAGTGTGGTGCCATTATTCGCCAAAATTGTAAATAATTATTACCACAAGTTTATCAAATATATGTGATATATTGCTGGGTTTTTCTCCCTCATGTAGGAGGGTTTTCCCAGGGCAAAATTACTGTGTTCATTGTTCTATATGTTGTATTTTCTACTTGTTTGCATTTCTAATCTATAAAATCAACAAGATGTATCGTTACTCATCTTATTGAAATCAGCTTGTCCATAAAATATAGTTTTACACATTACATGAATCATACAATAAATAAACATAAATACTTTACAATATAGATGAAAATAAAAGACTCCAAAATAGCACCCCATCTCAACTATTAAATATGAAAAATAAACACTTATCCAATAGTACACAGTAGACTAAATTGCTCTCTATAATTGTTGAGGGCTTCAAGCTTCCAATTTGTGATTTTTTTTTTACTGGAATTGTATTAAGCTTTGTACCCACATGAATTTAATACAACTGTTGAAATAGGTTAGCTTTTTTAGCATGGCCGTATACATTTACAATCACCTCCACTTGATCAACTTGACTACCAAGAAAGTAATAAGCTATCCAACTGCTAGGTAGTTTATGGGGTAAGTATTATGTCCTGCATAGCATTTTCTTATAGCTGAGCGCAACTCTTAGTTTTTGCCACATCAATTTGTGAAATTGTGTGTAACCTTGTCACAGTTTGTAAGGAACATTTTACATTGTCAAATTTTAATCATGCAATCATACCTTTAGTTATTTAACTATATATACCAAAAAATTCTTGTATTTAAGCTTTTATGATTTCAATGTGTTTTTAAAGCTCTTCTAAATTTGCATTGTATAGAATTCCATTAGTAAAGTAATATTCTTCTCCTAAATGTAACTGTGAATATCTAAAATAGTATGATGCATGCATTTGTTGTGTATGGACTTGTAGTGAATTCAGTTTTTACGGCTCAAATTTTAGGGCTTTGAATGGGCAGCAAATATCCAGCATATTGGATGAAACCATGTCATAGATGTATACAAGTAGTATGCATGTCAGACTTGTCAAATTTCAGTCAACCTTCAAGACTAAGTCTTCATATGTAGCTATTCTTAAATATCATCCACTTCAACAGTCAAAGGTTATTTTTCGCCACTTCATACTCAACTTTCAATGTATACATTTATTTGGATTGAATATTACCATAAATGCATTTTACAAGGAATGAATTTTAAAAAAATAATTTAAGCACCTCCCAAACATTTCTTATAAGACCTGATTGTGTTTTTGATATGTACCTCATCTTGCAAAGCATCTAGTCTATAAAAAAAATAACTGAAATGTACAATGTTATTACTTGTATCACTTATGAAATAAAGGAGGGGTTAAAATTTATTCAACCAAGAAGAAATACAAAGCAAGGGCATCAAACAGCCCTATCAAGATCTAGTAAATGATCTAACTATTGAGACAAACCCAAAGGTAATTGACCCTTTTCCACAATATTCCAGCTTTGCATTTGATCAGAAGCCCATTTGGCCAGACAATCTGCAACATCGTTCCACTGCCTAGGGATATGAGTGAAAGTAATAGAATCCAAAGTATAACACAAATTATGAATCTGATTAACCACCAAGACTAACTTCCAACTAACATCCTCAGAATGCTGCTAAGTCAACAAATGCACCACCACCTATGAATCTAATTCACAAATGAGCCTGCTCCACCCAAGAGCACAAGCATGCTCCACAACATATAAAATAGCCAAAGCCTCCATCAAATTATTAGTATGATGACCTTTATAAATAGAAAAAATAAACTAAACAGTCCCCGAGCTATCTCTACCAATTCCACCAATGCCAGCAGGACCAGGGTTTCCCTGTGAAGACCCATCCATGTTGATTTTCAGACTGCCTTGTGGAGGAGGACTCCATCTCCCCTCTCTATGTATCTTCCAAAGAGGATGTCTGCATCTCTTCCTCATGAGGCTCTCTTCACCTATAAATAAGGCAAAGTTGAATAAGATCAAATATGGAAAGTTACGAAAATTTGTCACATTATCAACATTGTATTAGGAAAAGTATCTACAAATCCCTTATCAATTAAGTTTAAATAAATTTTTACCCCTCTTTTAGTCCAAACAACACTTAGAAAAGGAAGAACGAGAGAGATAGAAGGGAAATCAATCACAAGAAAGAGAATGACATAGACATACCCTAGGAAAAGCCTTTTAGGGAAAACCCAGCCTCTAAAGCACCGAACCAATGTATTATTCAACAACAATAAACTTGTTACAATACAATATCAGACTCTTGCCTCCATGGAGATCCACATTCTCTTCCTTTAGTAGAAAATTGATAGCCTAACCCTATAAAAACTCCTCCCTCATGTCTCTATCTCAATCCTTCAATATATAAACTCATGGGGGCCCAAAATATCACCATAAGACATTACAATGGGCCTAAACAAATACCATGGTAAAAATCCACATGACCCAGACTCCATTGTTTGTCATATACCTTCTTTAGAAAGATGCTTTATGGTGTGTCATAACATGCATCATAAGTGGGTCAAGATTCTTAGTCCACTTTGTAACCTCTCTCTTAATCATGCTCTTATGTGTCATAACCACTATTTTTGACATAGATGCTCTTACATGTGATTCATAACAAGATATTCTTTTACAAATAGATTTACACACATAAATGCCAATAATCATATGGCATAATGGCCAAGGCATAAAGTAGATATCTCATTTCATGTGGACAAATAAAATAATAAATAATTAAATAATTCAAACATTAGGGCTTGCAAGATGTATCACACACCTAATCCCAACATCCTCCCACTTGTCATATACTTTGCAAGAGAAAAAGAAAACATCAACAAATAGTGAAGTAACCACCAAGGGTATAACTATGTTGTACCAACTCCAATGAGACAAACTGAAAAATAACATTTCACGTCAGGTCTAAAAATGAATTTAAATATCTTCACCAATTTTGCATCAAATTCGACAAGACTAGCTAGCTAGTCTTATGCAAGATTAACACCCAAAATATGAAACTTCACCAAAATGTTTTTTCATTGATTTCTGATGTAAATAACATGGTATCATAGCTGAGATACTAATTTACAGTAGCAAGAAAAAATACAACTTCGAACAACAAGATTTGGGCAAAACCCACAAAAACTACCAACACTGTCAATCATTGAAATACACCAAAAACACCCAAAATTGATATTGTTTGATTTTCAGATGGAAAGTACATGAAATATGATCTGATACCATTAAAATAACAGCAACAAACACCTACAGCACTCAGTAGAAAACTATGCAACCAGATCTTCACAACAAGCTGAAATACACAATGGGTATTTTGACCCGCAAAGCCAAAATCAACACAACAGTACCCACAACTCCCAACACTGATCTCTGGCATGAGAAAAGGGAAATCTTGATGCAGGAGCATCCCTAGTTCAAGAACAATCTTGCATCAACCAAAAACATTGACATTTCAGTTTGTTTCTTTTCATTTTCTAGTTCAATTCAAGTAGTTCAGTCAGTAGCAGTTTTTGTATTTTGGTCCACATTCTACTATAGTTGCATTTCATATCTTGTAGTCCTGGACTTAACATCTAGACACATTCATCTAAATCATATCTGATTTTTTAGAGCATTTGGATCAAGTATCAGAAATTTATCACTATCAGAAGACCAACTATTTTCTCAGAACAAAGCATCTTGACAATCTCTGATAATCAGCTAAAGGAGAAGACCTGCGGAGCATTTCACGACCTGCAAAGCTAAATTGCACATCATTCAATGTTTATTGGTTCATGACCAACCTTCCCCAAGATCTTCTCATCATTCCATTCATTTATGGAGGACTTCTATTCATTTAGGTCTAACCTATCTGTGTACACACGCTACACCTCTTCATTGGAGTTTGTAACCTTCCTTGGCTAATGCAGAGAAATCTTTTGTACCGGAGATGATATATATTGATGTAATAGATCCTTAGAAAAGTAGGTTTTGATATTGATGATCATTAGGATAAGTTCATAGTTTGGATTTTGTGCGAAGGAGCTTCAAAGCTATATCTTGTGCATATTCTGATATTCTGTAATCAGGCCTGTGAGCCCTAATTGTAAGCCCGCATGTTGCCAGCCAATCTCTATTTGAATTCTATGATATACTAAATGTCTAAATCTGCATTTTCTTTAGATCTTTGAATTGTTTTCATTGTGTTACTCTAGTTGTACAGTCTGGATTGTTCTCTTTGAGGACCCTCCTAACCGTGACTGCACCAAGTGGTATCAGAGCGAAATTTCAAATCTTTGGGAGTGAATTGAGAGAAGTTGGTGAAGGAATTACATAAGATCTTGTTGTGGATAGATCGTTGAATCTGAGGTAGGTTACTTGTGTTGCAATTGATCACCGATTGTGAGGTAGTTGTCACCTTCTAGCCTGATCGCCGAATTGAGGTAGTTTGCACTTGATCCAAGGAAGATGCCGCCGAGGAGAATCCCTATTGTTGGAACAATGGCTAGTAGAATGGATGAGATGATGGAGATGATGAAAAAAATGCGAATTAGATTGGATGTTGTTGAAGAAGATAGAAGAAAAAGACTAAGCCCTAGAATTGATATTGAGAGTGATGAAGAAGAATTTCAATTCGTTGATCAAAATGGTGAAACCCTAGAAGATGTAGAAGAAGAAGAATCAGATCAAGTCAAGATGTTGTGAGCTATTTCAAAGATTGGGAAGAGACCTAGAGTTGATGTACCTAATTACACTAGAAATTTGAACCCTAAAGAGTTGATTGACTGGATAAATGGCATGGAAGAATACTTTGAGTATGAAGAAGGTGAAGATCTAGAGAAGGTGAAATATGCAAAAACAAAGTTGAAAGGACATGCTGCTATATGGTGGAAAGAAGTTCAGTTGGATAGAAACAAAAGAGGGAAAGAAAAGATTACAAAATGGGATAGGATGGTGACAAAATTGAAGAACCAGTTCGTATCTGCTGACTATGAGTTGGAGTTGTTGAAGAGATTGCAGAACTTGAGACAAAAGGAGAAATCTGTGGAGTATACTGAAGAATTTCATAATATGATTATAAGGATAGGACATAGTGAAGAAAGCAAGGAGAAAGTGGCTAGATACATCAATGGACTGAGATTGAACATTCAAGAGGAACTGAGTTTGGTGAGGATGACAACACTGGAAGAAGCATATCATTTTACCCTGAAAGTTGAAGAGAAGTTGAACAAGAGGCATGATCAGAGATAGATAGGTGGAGGAGGTAAATTTTAGAAAGGTAGAACATTTTCTGGAGGAGAGAGATCATTTGCAGAGCAGGATAGAGAAGAGAATACATTCAAGGAGGATAGAGATAACAACGCATACCAGAGAGTTGATAGAAATTTCTACCACAGAGGAAACCCTAGTCCATACCTGAGTGAAGGATATAGAAGAGAAGGAAGAGGACCTGATAGGAGAACATTCAAAGGAACTTGTTTCAAGTGTGGAGGTGAAGGACATAGAGCATTTGAATGTAATCAAGGGAGTACAAGAAAGAGGATAGAGAACATTGGAAGAGCAACCTATGTTGAAGAAGAACCTGTTGGATCACCTAGTTCAGTTGGTAAACCTGAGAAAGGAGAATCACTTGTGATGAGAAGAGCACTATTTCAAGCAGAGACAAATAAAGAACCACCGTAGAGGAAGAGTTTGTTCAAAACTAGATGCAAATCAAGAGGTAAATGTTGTAAAGTTGTAATTGATAGTGGTAGTTCTAATAACCTAGTTTCAGAGGAGATGGTGACTAAGATGAAGTTGGAAAGATTGAAACACGCTAAACCCTATTAGATAGCATGGATTCAGGATGATCATAAGGTACTAGTGAGTGAGCAATGTTTGGTGAAATTTCATATTGGATCATATCATGATGAAGTATTGTGTGATATTATGCCTAGGGATGTTTGTCATATTTTGTTGGGTAGACCTTGGCAGTATGATAGGAAAGCTATACATGATGAGAGAAATAATACATACACTATAACATCAAATGGAAAGAGAATTACCTTGATTCCTTTGGAAGATGATCCTAAGAGCAAAGTATGTGGGAATGCTAGAATCTGTTTGGTAGATGGAAGAAAATTTTTGGATGGTTTGAGACATAAGAATATGTGTTATGCTTTGATTCCTAAGAAGCCTAAAACATTAAAGGAGACTGAAGAATCACAAATGGAGGAGATAACTGAGTTGTTGACAGAGTATGAAGACATCATTTCAGATAATGTACCTGAAGGATTGCCACCAATCAGAAGTATCAGCCATCACATGGATCTTATATGTGGAGCTAGTTTGCCTAACAAAGCAACACATAAAATGACACCGGTAGAGAATGAAGAATTGAATAGGCAGATACAAGAGTTGTTGAGGAAAGGTTTGATCAGAGAAAGTTTGAGTCCTTGTACAGTACCTGTTGTGTTAGCATCAAAGAAAGATGGAGAATAGAGAATGTGTACAGACTCTAGAGAAATCAACAAGATCACATTTAAGTATAGATTTCCTTTACCTAGGATGGATGATATCATGGATTGTTTGAGTGGAGAAAAATATTTCACAAAGATAGATTTGAAGAGTAGATACCATCAGATTGGAATCAGAGAAGGAGATGAATGGAAGACTGCTTTCAAGACAAATAAAGGATTGTATGAATGGTTAGTAATACCTTTTGGATTGACAAATGCACTGAGTACTTTCAAAACATTGATGAATGAAGTTCTAAAGAAATTCTTGGGTAAGTTTGTTATTGTATACTTGGATGACATTCTGATTTTCAATAAGACAAAAGAAGAACATTTGCAGCACTTGAGACAAGTATTCAAGAGATTGAGAGAAGAAAAAATGTTAATTAACATAAAGAAGTGTGGTTTCATGAAGGAAGAATTGGTATACTTGGGATTTGTGATTTCTGTAGAAGGATTGAAGATGGAGTCTGAGAAAGTAAGATCAATTGTTGAATGGCCTACACCAGAGAGCATTGGAGAAGTCAGATCATTTCATGGATTGGCTAACTTTTAGCAGAAGTTCATTAGAAATTTCAATTCAGTTTGTAACCCTATGACAGAGATTGTGAAAGGTGACAGAAAAGATTTTTAAGTGGACATCAGGAGAAGATAAAAGTTTTGAGTTGTTGAAGCAGAAAGTGACAGAGCAACCTGTGTTGGCATTACCAAATTTCAATAAGGTATTTCAAGTAGATTGTGATGCAAGTGGGAATGAAATTGGAGTAATGTTAAGTCAAGAAGGTAGACCTATAGTATATTTTAGTGAGAAGTTGAATGATGCAAGGAAAAGATATTTAGTTTATGATTAGGAGTTTAATGCCATAGTTCAAGCCTTAAAGAATTGGAGACATTACTTATTGCCTAAGGAGTTTGTGTTGTATCTAGATCATCAAGCTTTGCAATATTTGAATAGTCAAGGTAAGTTGAATCATAGACATATGAGATGGGTGGAGTTCATGCAGAGTTATACTTTTGTGTTAAAGCATAGGAGTGGAAAATCAAACAAAGTTGCAGATGCATTGAGTAGGAGAAGAAACTTGTTGACAGAGATGAGAGTTGAAGTGTTTGGATTTGATGAATTGAAGAACATGTATGAGGAAGATCTTGATTTTGTAGAACCCTGGAAAGCATCTAAGGAACCTGTTGTGACAGATAGAAGTAAGTGGTTGGACTATTTCATTCAAGAAGATATGTTATTCAAAGGAAATCAGTTATGCATACCTAGAAGTTCAATGAGAGATAACTTGATCAAGGAGAAACATAGTGGTGGATTGGTAGGACATTTTGGCATTTATAAGACAGTGGCTTTGGTGAGTGAAAATTACTTTTGGCCTCAGATACATAAGGATGTTAAGAAATTTGTGCAAAATTGTAGAGTTTGTCAAGTTGCAAAAGGGAGTAGTCATAATATTGGATTGTATAAACCTTTGATAGTATCGAAGAGATCTTGGGAAGACATAAGCATGGATTTTGTAATGGAATTGCCGAAGAAACAAAGAGGACATGATTCAATATTTGTAGTGGTGGACAGATTTTCAAAGATGGCATATTTCATACCTTGTAAGAAGACAATTGATGCAGTGCATGTAGTTGACCTATTTTTCAAGGAGATTGTGAGATTGCATGGATTACCTAAGAGCATAATTTCAGATAGAGATACAAGATTTCTTGGATACTTTTGGAAGACACTTTGGAAGAATATGAAGATATATTTGAAGTTTAATTCAGCATTTCATCCACAGACTGATGGATAGACATAGGTAGTAAATAGGAGTTTGGGAAACTTGTTATGATGTTTGGTTGGAGAGAAGGAAGGAAGTTGGGATTTGATTCTTTCACAAGTAGAGTTTGCATACAATAATTCAATGAATAGGAGTACTAGAAGAACACCATTTGATATTGTTACTGGAGTAAACCCTAAAGGAGTTGCAGAGTTGAGAGATATCAATATGGAAGAGAAGCGGAGTGCAGAAGCAGAAGAATTTGCAGGACATATGTAGACAGTGCATAATCAGGTGAAGAAGCATTTAGAGGAGATGAACAACAAGTATAAGGAGCAAGTAGATGAGAAGAGAAGACACAAGAAATTTGTAGTTGGAGATGAAGTGATGGTATACTTGAGAAAAGAAAGATTTGCAGTGGGAACATATAACAAGTTGAAGATGAAGAAGTTTGGACATTGTAGGATACTCAAGAAATTTGATTCAGGAAATGCATATGAAGTGGAGTTACCAGAGACATTAGGTATATCACCTATTTTCAACATTGCATACCTATATCAGTATCATGAAGTAGATTTCAATGATAGCATGGTAGAAGACTTGAAGAAGCAGTTACCACAACAAGCACCGAAGAAGATTGAAGACATTTTGGATAGTAGAGTTGGATGCAACACCAAAGGAAGACAATACAAAGAATATCTTGTGAAGTGGAAAGGTAGACCGGAAGAAGATTCATCATGGACTTCTCAGGCTAAGGTAGATCATCTTCATTTCCCTTTAGCCCCAACAAAGTGAGGGACTCACATTTTCAATAACCCCAGATGTCTAATGCAGGAGCATCCCTAGTTCAAGAGAAATCTTGTATCAACCAAAAACATTTACATTTCAGTTTGTTTCTTTTCATTTTCTAGTTCAGTTCAAGCAGTTTAGTCAGTAGAAATTTCTATATTTTGGTAGATACATTCTACCGCAGTTGTATTTCAGATCTTGTGGAACTGGGCTTAACATCTAGACACATTCATATACATCATATCTGATTTTCAAAGCATTTGGATCAAGTACTAGAAAGTTATCGCTATTAGAAGACCAACTATTTTCTCATAACAAAGCATCCTGACAATCTCTGATAATCAGTTAAAGGAGAAGACCTGTGGAGCTAAATTGCACATCATTCAATGTTTATTGGTTTGTGGATGTAACATCCACCATGTTAACCAAGACTAAACATAGATATTTACCATGAGATAAAACATACAAGGTGAAAAAGATTGAATTTCTTCTCTTTTTTTTTTGAATTAAAATAATCTCAACGAAACAAGATACATCACAAAACCATAATTTTCTTTCTGAAATATACATGTTATAATATACAAAGATGAAATTTTCTCTTTACTATTACAAATATCTACAATAGATAATGTTTTGCATACTCTTAATAAACACAAGTCATATAACCCAAAGGTATACTATTTCCAAAATTCTGACATCCTTATCGCAAGCCTTGGCATGTCTTCTGCTAGAGAGAGAGAGTATCTTCCCAGTGCTTTTCCTCCAACCATAGACCGGTGGTCTCCCACACATCTTCCACATAGGAAGTGCCCCTACCCTTCACGAAGAGTATAGACCAAAGGTAACCAATGGTAATTTTCCATTTGACTACATAGTGTTGTATCCTACATAACTCTTTCGATCATACAACCCTAGATACCCTCTAGCTAAGTATGATCATTCCAATAGGTTATGCAATCTAGATACGATGAACCGACAATGCACGCATAGACATATACATTACTTTGGCCAAAGTTTCAATATAAATAGACGTTCACAATGAACATGGTCGTAATGTTCACCCAGCCCAACTCGACTTGGATACTATCACATCCTACAGTTTGGCTTGGTCAACAATGTTTGACTAAATAGTTTAAATAACTCTAATTCAGTCTTCCTAAGTTCAATAGGTTTTCAAAACACTGTCTATGTTCTATAAACCTTATAGATTAACTTTCTATACAAGGGTACTCATTGTAACTTTGCAATACCCGAGATCCAAAACTTATTGACACTTAAAGAACTTTAAGTCGATTCGTTAACAACTAAGATGGTTACCTTACCTAAGCTAAGTATCATAATCTAGGAAATTATTTCCTTTATTACAAGTAAGAATAAATAAACATAGTTAGGGTACTTACCCCTTCATTTAGTAACTCTAGACACAAAATTGTCTGTACTATAATCCATTCTAGTGAGTATGACTTAGAACAAATCCTAAATCTAGGATATACACGCAATATATATTTATATAAACAATGTCATATCTGACATAAGAGTTATAGGTTTCCTATATCCTCCTTGTTTTTAATAGTAGGGTATAGCTTCTCTAACCCAATACATGGAAAAATCACACATCCTTGTTTTCCAAAGGTAATAGCATAAGTATAACAAATGTGAGAACAAATACTTCTAGTCTTTCCTAGACTACTTGGCATTGCTTGAATTCACATTTCACGTAACATGAATAAGCATAGTATTCGGGGTATATTCTCATCCACATAATATCTAAAAGAATACTATCATTTCACATCTATTCTTTCAATCTAAGTCAAATTTTCAACCCTAATAGGTTTGATTAATAAAGATAATAATCCACTGCTAACCCCATGGTCTACTTGAGTCCACCGACTTCCAACAAAGCTAGGTTATGAACTCATATGTATAACATCCTTGTAAATAAATATCACATAAACCTTTATCAATCATGAGATTTTACCACAATCATGTGGGGATTGAGTTACAAACTCTCAACATGCCCAACCTTGGAACAAATCACTCCAATGACACCTAACCTAGCATTAACTTTGTCTTCTGGGAACTTAGCACTAAAATAAGTTCTATTGAACACAACTTAAGAGATCCATGTCTTTGCATTGCCTAGTTTACTCTCTTTCTCGAGATAACATAACATAAGCAATAGATGTTGTCAAAGGCTATCTAGGGTTCCACATTCTTAATCACCTATTTTCCCTAATATGTATTACAAATTGACAAGAGGATTTTTATTTCATACAAAGAAATCCTTATCCATGTTGCATCCTCCCCAATTCATTATCGTGATGATATTATTTCACCAAAAAGTCCCTTGAGAGAAGTAGCAAAATTTCATCTATGGGTCTAACATAGTCTTTAACATCGACTAAAGGATCTATTGCCATTTTCCTTAGTTTCCCATTACTAACCTAGAATCCAAGATCTATAATATGATTAAAACAACATAAGTATAGTGCACTCTGGTTTTATCAAAACCTCTTACATGCTATACAAACCCTCGTTACTCAAGGAATACAAATACACTATTAATAAAAATAACCATTCTTTGACTAAGGTTAATCTAATAATCCAAATAGTTTTACTCACAGATCAATACTTACAATCTTATTGATCTTCCGGTGTTCACTTTCTTTCTTTTAAATAAAATAAGAATTCATACATGAGTTTCATCAATTTCAAAAAAAATATTATAATTCAAAGTTGTTAAAACCCTAAGTGATATCATATCTCTGACCTTGGCTATCCCAAAAGAGATTAATATCTCTTTAATGCTCTTGATGAGAGGATTTCTATCACAAGCTTGACAAACATTTTCATACCAAGTTTATGAAAAACAAAAAGAAATCTATGACACACAACTAGTATAGAGTCCCATGGTTCTCACTTTTATAATGGTATTATTGTCATAGAGAATGGTTTTGAAACACAAAACATTTATATTAAAATATGAGGAGGCAAACTCAACTACTCTTATTCATGTGTTTGGAAAACAAAACTAACTTAAAAACTCTACTATTGTGTCGATACTCCATTGGGATATTCATCTCTAATTATTGTTAAACTCTATACATATAATCTAATAAACTACATAATCAAATTTAAATAGTAACATCGAACAAACTTAAGAGCTCAAGATGTATATCTATATACACGAGAACTTTCAACTTATCTTTTAAATAAAGACTTTACACTCAACTATGAGACTTCAAAACTCTCAGAAATATCTATTGCCAAAATGATGTTTAAGCTACAAGAGTTTAAGATGAAACATAAAAGGTAATAAGGTCAACTCATACCTGAGCATCCCGAATATACTCAGATATTACACTTTGCTAGCTCTAAGGTTGACTCAATTGTTAAGGCTCTTGGCTCCAGATATTTCCGCCGTTAACAAACTACCCTCCTTTGAAAATAATAAAAACTTCACGCCTCACAAATGTAACATGAAGATATATAGTACGTGATAGATGATGCCTTGTCATCTTCACTAATACTCTTATGTCAGCCTGTGTGTTCTATCCCTTCTACGATGACCAAATTCTTCTCTCCTAAGAAGAACTATGTCATTCTTCTCTGATGGTTCAAATGGTTTCACCAATAATCCTCCTATGCCGTCCTCCCCCCGACTCTATTGTATTCGCTGATATGAATAACACTCCTCATGACTCCTTTTATGAGTTGTTTCCATTAAATCTTGTTAAAACCTTTTTCCGTAAAGATAGCAGATGCTTCTACTAAGATAACAAAAATTATGATTCCACTACAAGTTGCTATTCATCTCATGACCACTTGAGCTAACAATAAGGTTCCACTACAAATTTATTGAATAAAATCTTCCTTAAGCCACGGAAAACTCCACTTGACAAGGCTACAAGGCTCGAGTAAGCAGATCAAGGGGAACGTGGTGATTAAAACACCACTCCTCATATTAATAATGACTATCTTAAAGGTACTCAAAGTTGTCGAGTTAGTTAAGAAGAATGTTTCATCATTAAAGAAGGTCATCAACTTCTTAAAGACCCACTAACAAGTCATTAAATGGGTTCTCCACATGCCAAGAATTCTTCCTTTTAAAAGCCTCTTAATACTCATGGATCGAGAACGTAATGAGACTGGGACTTAGGTATGAAAAAACTCTCTAAAGGCATCTTAATACTATCATGATAGTTTAGAAGAGATACTTATACTATAAGAAGGTTGTTATTCAATAATTTTACTAACAACCCGAACAAGCCATTATGAATATTACGTAATATAATAGTCTAAGATCACGTATATTAATATCATTAGGTATTATTATAATAATGTGACGTAAGACTTACACACAAACGTGATTGGGTTGAGTTCATCTCCCTTTCACGTACATAAGCATATCACATCATTTTTGTTTTGTCATAAAAGAAATATTCGACATAAAAACTACAAACATGCTAACAATTTAACCCACTACACCTTGAAGATGCAATCGATAACTCGTCTACGATGTCATAAATGATGTGCTCAACAGAAAGTTGTCTTAGTCATGGAATGACTATCATTCGACCTTGACGACATCAATTTCACAAATGACTAGATTGATGTAATAAAAGATCAAAAGGGGGGTTCTAAAAGACATCGACAACTTGTCGAGTCAATCAACAAATTAAACACTTAAATACAAATTACCTCAATCGACGAGAGTTAACTAACTCTGGTATTATATTCACTTGGAAAATGACCATTTATAACCCAAGGTCTATTCTCCTCTCTTTAGAAGATACTCTCTCTCTCTCTTTCTCAGAGAGTAATCAAAAACCTATTTTCCTACATACATCTCTTACCATCACTAGATCATGACCAGTGCATCGTTAGTCCATTCATAAACCTTATGAATTTACTAATCAAATTCTCATAATATAATTTGTTGAATCATTCAATTATATGCATTATCCCTAATCACATATACTGATATATAATAAAATTAATGTTTTCAATGACATTAAATCATAACGTCAAATCATTTTTCCATGAATTCATTTCTATTGACGTGAAAGTAAATAATAAAAACTAAGCCAAAGTTAGGTATGTAAAATATCTTCCCCCATAAGATTCATCGTCCTCGATAATCCAATGTATCCAAAATCTTAATAAGATAAAATTTTTGTTTAACCTTAAAATGTGTAAACAATTGAGAAAATCTTTGCTATAAAATCATGGTAAACTCCTGATGTGATATTACCTTATGCACGTTGTCCCACCCGACCTTACAATGAGTAATCTCTTTGTTTCACAAGTAGAGCTTGTGATCTTCGAACATTTAAAAAGCTCGATCATGACAACTCCTGGGTCTTGTTCCTATAAAACTTTCTAAGAATATAATTGTCATTTGTTATATACTTTTCAAATATAATCATAAAAAGCATTATGCCTCCTAGAAAAAGTTGATAATAAAATGATTCTAGAACTTCAAAGTGTTGAATTAGGTCTGGACAATTGAGAGGGGGGATGAATCAATTGTCACACAATTTAACAATTTCTTTCTCTTAATCTTCCTTTACAACTTATAATCAAATCAATGATGTAAACATTTCAATATTAATCAATAACACATGAGTAGAAACATAAATAATACACTTGACACTAAGATTTTTGATGTGGAAACCCGGTTAAGGGAAAAACCACGGTGGGGGTTAACCCACAAAGATTATACTCTATTAAAATTATTACAATGGGGAATGCACATGCATTCGGGCTCACTTCCTAGAGTTCACTGCTCAAAAGAAGGCTCACTACCTATAAGAAAGAAGACTTACAATAAATTTGAACTGATATTTGGCATCTATCAATGCTGGAGTTTAGTTCTAGTTAAGCATATAAAACTGACTTGATACACTTCATCCTTACTCTCCTCCTCTTACTGCTCTGCTAGCATCTGAACTTTGATCTCTGCTTCTTTTCGCATTTACTCCATATTCGTAACACACACACACAAAAATCATCCAATTCCATTGGATATATATATCCGCAACATGATCTACAATCATTTTACCATTCGGCTTAAAGAACATTTAGAACTTTGTAGAGTACTCTGCTCTGTCAACTAGATCCATACATAATATGAGATGCGGATCAAAACTTGCACTTGTAAATCATCAATCATGTCAACTATCATTACTTATCATCACCAATTGCCTAATAAACAACTTCTATACATCCAAAATTAAGATCATTCACAAGGTCAGCTTGTTCTTCTTTTGTTTGTTCTGTCAAACTGAAACCCGATACTCAGAAGCTAATATCTTTTGAGTCCTTCATCTTCAGAGGACAAAACTCTGGATTTAGAGTGTCTTGACAATGCTTACAACTACCTCAGATCCGTAGCAAACCATGCCTTTCCACCAGATAGATCTGGACCAGGATACCGGACCCTATCACCTGCTCTATTCCTGACTGCCTAGACTTAGACAAATTCTGATTCTGATTTCTGGTGTAAACAAATTGTTGTATGCAGATATTTGGGATGATCTTAGTTTCCATCAATGACAACACCTATCATGCCTAGCAATGTCTCTTGCCAACAATCTCCCCCTTTGGCACTAATGGCAACACTTAGTGAAAAATGACTAAGTGTCAAAAGTAGCTCCCCCTTTGCTTGTGCTTCATACTATTCTTCACACTACTTTCCAGTGCTCCCCCTTAGTTGGATTCCTCATTTTTCATTGATCTTCACTCCCCCTTTGACATCAATGGCAAAGGGTGGGGTCGACAAGCCAAAATTCTCCAAAAAATTGTATATAGGACCGCATATGTACAACTAATCATTAAGTTCTATTCACATGAACTTGAAAATATCTACAAAACTATTTTTCAATTTCACAAGTTCAAAGGCCCAAGTTCCCTTTATTCCATCCAAAATTAAGATGTGCTCACTCAAAAAAAATGCATATGCTTCTACCTTTGTTAGATCCGAAGGATTACTTGTTTGAAGTGCAGTCTGAGCTTCTAATAAGGCATTAAACATGGTTTCTAACTTGGGGGCAATCAATTCCCGGATCTCACACATTCTCTTCATAATGTGTATTTTTTTCTTTACCGACCCTCTTTATCTCATCTATCAAGCTAATTACTTGACATTCCTAACTTATAGGTGAAACTGTTAGAGGATCAAAAATTTGAGAAAGATTTGATAATTTATGTTCTTGCTCCTTTATCTTCTTCTCAATATCCTCACTAATTTTGGCCCATGATAGACAGAATTTGTACATATCTCTTCCATCATTTAAAGCATTCTAAATACTCCTTATGCTAATGCCAAGTATCATCCTATCATTTCCTAAATTCTGCACTTCACTAAATTTCTTATCCAGAAACTCTTTCCAGACCTTTGCCTCTACAGATTTTTCAAAGGATTCAAAATGAGTATTTACAGAACTTACAAGATTTTTTAGATGTCCAAAGGGGGAATCAAATGGACTCTTCTAGTATGAAGGCATTAACTTCTCCAAAATCCTGGTTGCAAGCCCCAGTAGCTCATTATCCTCCATGTGGGACTTTAACAACTTTTCTTTAACCTTTACTTGGGTGAATGATGCTATTTTTATCAATTGAATGGGAGAGAGAGCATCTGGATTGGTTAGACTTTGGAGTAGTTCAGGCTCATCAAGCTCAATCATCTCTTTTTCAAGAAGACTTTTCACTACATCTGCAGTGTCTCTTACAACAGTTTTTGAATCATTCATTTGTTCATCAGATTGTTTAGCATCTGTTTTAGGTGCTTCAACATTTGCACCATCTTCTTTTGCTTTGTCTTCTTGGTTTTCTTCCTTCTCTTCCTCTGCTATATCATTTCTTGTATCACTTGCAGGTGAAATCTTTTCTCTATCTTCACCACTCACTACCTGATCTGGAGGGGTCTATATAGCAGCAATATCCTCTTCTTTTCTAGAAAGATTAGGTGGAAGAATTTCTTCTGCATCAATTATTTTGTCTGTCATTTCTATGTCCTCCTGACTGACTTGTTCCTCTTCTGGTATAGAGGCTTCACCAAACTTAGATTGCTGCTTAATGATGTTCTTTTCTTGAACTTCCTCAACTTTCAGATTTGATGAATCAAATCCAACATTAGTCTCTTTATAGATTAATTTCGGAGGATCTAAATTAACACCTTGGTCATCAATTCCCTTGTTAATCTCTTCTTCTGGAGCTTCCAGTTCTGGAACTAGAGAATTGTCTTCTTTAACTTGTTTCTCTAAAATAATATAATATTTATCCTTGTCTAGGGCCTTTCTCAAAATTTCCTCTATTTCTTTTGCAATTTCCTCAGTTTTACCAAGCATTAGCTTGTTCATCCGAACCTTGCTTCTGATTTTTTCTTTAACTTCTCTAAGGATTTTATCTGCTTCTCTTCTAGTCATTATAGGACACAAAGTAGAAAGGACATACTCTCTGAGTTCTAGATCTTTAGCCTTGGCTATTTCTTTCCTCATTTCCAATACTTTCCTTAAACCTTTAGGAAGTTCTTGTAAAATTTCCAATAGGGCTCTATTGAATTTGTTCAAATATATGATAATGGCATCTTCCAAAATTTTCTTATTTGCTTGATCAAAATTATCATAGTAAACTCTGATAGGCTTTAAGTTTCTATGAACAGTGATTGTTTTTACAATTTCATCAATAGTCATGGCGACCTTACCAGTTACTTGCTTTTTACTGGTCTTAATTCTTTCAGAAGGCTAGTCTTCAGAAGTCTTCAAAGTTATAGCTTTCTTGGATTTTACTTCTTTGACTTCTTCATCCCTCTCTATCTCCTCATCATCTTTTGCACCCACACTCGTTCTTATGGATTTTGTTTTCTTTCTCTTACTTGCTTCACCGGATGGTTTGACTTCTAGTTTTGCAGTTTTAGGAGGAATAGAAGTAGAAGTAGAAGTAGAGATTCTAGTAGTCCTTGAAGTGAAGGATGGTTCCATTGGAGCATCTTCTTGTTTCTTGTCATGTTTTTCATTTTTAGCCTTCTCAATTCTTTATCTGTTCTGTTTCACTGCTTCCTTGGTTAGGCCAATGCTCTCAGCATACTTTTCAACTTGCCTCTGCACTTTCCTCTTGGTCTCTGGCTGTCTAAGTTCCACGTGCAATTTTAGACTTAGTTCATTGTAAGTTCCAAACCTTTCCACAGAGGTATCTTTAGGTGTGCTCAAAAGATGCTAAGCATACATATCCAAAACTCTTTCATCCACCTCATAACCCATAGGAATTATCCAAACTATCCTTGGTTCTATAGCTTCCATTAAGCATTGATATGTGTCAACCATGAAACATATGTCATTTTCATACTTCTCCACAATTGTTTTAGGGATTCTCTCCCTTGCTTGCATTAAACTTTGGATGTTTTTGAAGTAGCCCCAAATGGCGGACTTTTGGGCTTGGGAGTCACCAAGACTAAGAAGGTGATCTCTTATTTGCCATGCTATTGACCTGTCAGTTGTCCAATGCACACCTTGAATTCCAAGAACTTCATTCATAAAATAGAAGAACAAACATATAATCAAGGAACCATATTTGAAGGTATTTTTCCTATCTTTCTTTATTTTGCTCAGATTCTCAATCAACTAGTTCTGTAGTAGTTTGCAAAGATCATAATCAGCATTCTCCTTTACTATTTGATAGGCTGCATATATTGCAGTTCCAGAGATAGAATTTTCCCTGCTGGAATGGTAAATCTTGTACCCAATCACCATGGATGAAAATTTAACATCAGGTTCTATGATATCATTGATGGTCATTTCCCTTTTGTCAAACTTGGCACCAGTAGCCTCAGTCACTATTTGGTTTTTCATGGCTTTCAACATGGGTAATCCATCGGAGGAATTTAACCCAGTTACAATCTTGATAACATCCTTTGTAATCTTAAATGGTTTCAAGAGCCACATGAACTCATTATGTATTTGGCTCAAGACATATCAAACCCATTCATTTTCATCAAATATCATAAACCTAATGACTTGTAGAAAGTGTTTGCTTTCTAGGGATTTGTATTCCAGTTTCAATTTATGGCTATCATTAGTCAAGTAGTTGTTGAGCAAATCCAAGAGTTGTAGGTTTCCAAATTCAACCATGTTACAGTGGATGTATGCCCTAATATATTCAACATGTAAAACCCCATATGGAACACCCGAAAAAGCACCTAGCAGTTTGAATTCAATAGATTTACAAGGATTCTTCTTAAATTTAGGACGGCGCCTTTCAATGACATCAACAACTAAAGGTGTAGCCATTTGCAGAGATTGACAATTCAAGAGGTTTCGCATAAAATAGAAATACCTTTTTCCACAAGTTAGGGTTTTACTTGAGGATCCTCTTTGCTCTTCAATTCTTGAGAATTCTTAGCTTAGAGCTTGTTCACTCCTTCACTTCTTGCTTCCTTCTGATGCAAAGTGATCTGTCTAGGGAATGAATGACCCTTTTATGCTCCACAGCGCTTAATTTGTCTTTGTAATAAATGCTCTGCCCTAGTACATCCAATTACTCTATTTGTTGAATAGTTTCTCATGAATTATTCTGCAATTTGGCATATCCACCTTTTTTCTTCAGGAAATCCTTCTAAATGATCTGAAACAATCCAAGATCTCTTTTCTCACTATGCCATATTTTGGTACTTACTTACTGGCTGGGGGATTTTGATTTTTATTGCAGCTCCCCCTGAGCTAGAGCTCCTAGTTTAATTCCCTAAGGAATTATCTGCACCAGATTCTAGTGCAGACCCATCACTATGGTTCACAATTGCTTTCTTGACCCATGTCTCACTTGTTTCATTCTAGATCTCATTCTCTTCAATTTTTCCTTTTCATTTGTCTTGTCTCTGCTCATCTAATTTTCTATTTACTGGACCTCTTCTTTCATTAGTCCTACTTCTACAAAATCTTGCAAATGACCAGATTGGTTACAATAGAAGCACACAACATTTCTTTGTCCATTTGATTGATTTCCTCTTGATCTACACTAATTGGCCATATGTCCAAATCTATTGCATGCAAAGCACTTACCATTGAAGGAATTCCTATTTCCTCTATTTGATGAGTTATTCATTATCATACTTCTGCATTCATTGGATTTATGACCATACCTCTTACAATTGAAGCATTGTCCAGAGAAGGATGGATTATTTTGATTTACTCTACTTCTGCATTGAGTGGCTTTATGACCAAATTTATTGCACTTGAAACAATTTCCATTAAAGATGGATACCTTTGAGCATTAGGCTATCTTACCAGAGGTCTTCTAAGTCTGTTTCTCCCATTCCTTGGTTGAAAGTTTCTTTGTCCAGATCTAGAGCTTTCACCTTTCTCATATCCAAGATCATGCTTGTCATCAACCTTTTTCTGACCCTCAAGTATTGCTTCAAGTTTAGCTGAACTTATTTTGAACTTCTCCTTGTATTCATTTGCAACTTCTAGATCATGTCTGAGAATGACAATTTGTCTTTCAAGATCTCTTTCATTGTCTTTGCTTTCTTGTAAATCAGACTTTAGATGACCAGCTATACTGTCCAATTTGTAGCATTGATCAGTTCTTTCTTTTAGATTTTGATTCAAATCTTCTTCAGTCTTCTTCCTTTGCTCAATTTCTTTGGTAAATCTCATTGCCCCAGATTCCATCTCAACTTTTGGAACAACTTTTTTTGACAGCTTCTCACACTCCTTTGTCTTTTCTTCCAAGGCTTCATTCATGCCATTTTCTTCAGTTAAATTGGATAACTACAGAAGTAGCTCCTTATTCCTTCCCATAGACTTCTTTAATTTATCTTTTAACATTTCAATGGTATCATCGGCATCCTTGATTTCATCTTTTAGATTAGATATTTATGCTTTGGACTGATCAAGATCTTTTAGAACCAGCTGAAGTTGTTCTTTGAGTGAACCCATTGAAAACTCCTTCCAAGATCTTTCCTCAAGATGTTAAGCTTCTTTTAAGGAACCTCACTCTGATACCAATTGTTGAATTAGGTCTGGACAACTAAGAGGGGGGTGAATCAATTGTCACATAATTTAACAATTTCTTTCTCTTAATCTTCCTTTACAACTTATAATCAAATCAATGATGTAAACATTTTAGCATTAATCAATAACACATGAGAAGAAACATAAATAATACACTTGACACTAAGATTTTTGACGTGGAAACTCGGTTAAGGGAAAAACCATGGTGGGGGTTAATCCAAAGATTATACTCTGTTAAAAGTATTACAATGGGGAATGCACATGCATTCGAGCTCATTACCCAAAGCTCACTGCTCAAAAAAAGGCTCACTACCTATAAGAAAGAAGAGTTACAATAAATTTGAACTAATATTTGGCATCTATCAATGCTGGAGTTCAGTTCTAATAAAGCATAGAAAACTAACTTGATACACTTCATCCTTACTCTCCTCCTCTTACTGCTCTGCTAGCATCTGAACTTTGATCTCTGCTTATTTTTGTAATTACTCCATAGTTGCAACACACACACACCAAAATCATCCAATTCCATCAGATATATATATATGCAACATGATCTACAATCATTTTACTAGTCAGCTTCAAGAATATTTAGAACTTTGTAGAGTACTCTGCTCTATCGACTAGATCCATACATAATATGAGATGCGGATCAAAACTTACACTTGTAAATCATCAATCATGTCAACTATCATTACTTATCATCACCAATTGCTTAATAAACAACTTCTATTCACCCATAATTAAGATCATTCACAAGGTTGGCTTGTTCTTCTTCTATTTATTCTGTCAAACTGAAACCCGATACTCAGAAGTTAATATCTTTTGAGTCCTTCATCTTTGGAGGACAAAACTCTGGATTTAGAGTGTCTTGACAATGCTTACAACTACCTCAGATCCACAGCAAACCATGCCTTTCCACTGGATAGATCTGGACCAGGATACTAGACCCTATCACCTGCTCTGTTCCTGACTGCCTAGACTTAGACAAATTCTGATTCTGACTTCCGGTGTGAACAAATTGTGTTATACAGATGATTGAGATGATCTTAGTTGCCATCAATGACAACACCTATCATTCCTAGTAGTGTGTCTTGCCAACATGAAGAGTCCTTCATATCTAAGGAGTGGTTTGGCATACTTTCCAAACTTTATGAATCTTTTGGGCGATTTAACCCTTAAAGAACTTTTTCTCCAACTGAGAATTTATTTGGTGTATGTTGCCTATCAATTGCTTCTGTCAATCCTTTCTGATCAACTCAATCTGTTCATCCATTTCTGACAACATTTCTGGACTAATGCTAATCCTATCGTCTAGCTTACCCAGCCTATAGGAGTTCGACATCTTCTTCTATCCAATGTTTCAAATGGAGTAATTATAATAGTAGATTTATAGTTGTTATAAACAACTCCATAATAGGTGGATACTCTTTCCACTTGGATTGTTGTTCTATGCAAAACATTTGCAAGAAATCTTCTAAAATTAGAGTTACCTTCTCTGTCTGACCATCTGTCTTAGAGTAATAAAATAAGTTTATATATTAAATTGAGTTCCTAGCACTGAAGACAAAACTTGCCAAAACATTGGCGTCATACATGCATCTCTATCAGAGATTGTCTTCTCAGGAACTCTAGGCAACCTAAAAACTTATTGAACAACTTACAAACTAAGAGTTAGGGACATTCCAAGTGCATTCCCCACAATTTACTCCCCTATACAATACACCAGAGGCCCATCAAGGACATGATAGAGATAAACATTGCATAAATGTAATGAACAACCAAAATGTTCTGGTATAGCCATCATAATAATTTAAATCCAAAATCAAAGTATAAGCAATTTCATTTTCAACAATAAGTCAAAAGAATGAGCTCAATTTTCAACAATAAATCAAATTTTGACCTACTAGTCTTAAAATAGACAATCTTCAAAATTCGGTGGCTAGACCATTCCAAAATAAAGGAATAAAACATTATTAATTCTTGCAAATATTAAAAATAGTTTTCCAAAAATCCAAAGAAGTGTCAAAAACCATAAAAGCACTTACTATGCACTACGTGACTAACCCAGTCACTAACAAGGGAGTAGATTGTTGTACTACACTTGGATTTTCCAAAAACTTTCAAAGGGTTAGAGATCGTGTTACAAGCACAACAAATAAATAAGCCCCTAAGACTTTCTTCTTGCTCAAAATAAATTTTGCATAAAAAAGGGTTATAACACATCCACTCCAATTTCTTGGAGTATGTATCCTTTTCTAGGCATTCCATGCCAACATAAAACTACTAGCCCCTTAATGATCCTTCTATTCCACTTGGCTCATTCCAAGCCATCTCAAAATTAGATAAAAACCCTTCTTATCTATGTACCTTCGATATAATTCTACAATCTTCAACACTTATTTGCTCCTGCTTCTGGTTGAATATTTCTGGATCTTCCATCCCTAAACTTTCTTGAAAATTAAGAGCATTTAGCTTTGCCCAGGTTCACTTGTCTTCAATAATTTTGAGTCTGACACAATAGGCTCATAGGCAGTCTAGTATTTGTACCAAAATTTTTTGATCGTGGCTTTATATAGACTCTACTCTACCCGAGCTCTTAGTCTGATTAGCAATTGACCAAGGTTTTACCTCTCTAATCAAAGTCTCAAAATCTTTCTGCTATGCAAACACAACAGAATTGTTTTACTGGTGGAGTTTTAACTCCTCAATTAGTTCTTTCTTAATCACTGACCTGGGTAACAATTTTCTTGGTTATTCTCTATGCTATTCTGGCATATAACTAGTTTCAAACATTAGCAAATCTATTGAATGTTGATTACAGGTTAGCATAGTGGACTCATAAGCCCTAGTGCTGAACCTGGTAGCTCTGATACCATATGTAACATCCACCATGTTAACCAAGACTAAACATAGTTACCATGAGACAAGACATACAAGGTGAAAAAGATTGAATTTCTTCTCTTTTTTTTTGAATTAAAATAATCTCAACAAAACAAGATACATCACAAAATCATAATTTCCTTTCTGAAATATACATGTTATAATATACAAAGATGACATTTTGTCTTTACTATTACAAATATCTACAATAGATAATGTTTTACATAGTCTTAATTAACACAAGTCATATAACCCAAAGGTACATTGTATCCAGAATTCTGACATCCTTATCGCAAGCCTCAGCATGTCTTCTACTAGAGAGAGAGAGAGCATCTTCCCAGTGTTTTTCCTCCAACCATAGACTGGTGGTCTCCCACACATCTTCCACATAGGAAGTGGCCCTACCCTTCATGAAGAGCATAGTCCAAAGGTAACAAATGGTAATTCTCCATTTGAGTACATAGTGTTGTATCCTACATAACTCTATCGATCATACAACCCTAGATACCCTCTAGCTAAGTATGATCATTCCAATAGGTTATCCAATCTAGATATGGTGAACCGACAATGCACGCAGAGACATATGCATTACTTTGGCCAAAGTTTCAATATAAATAGGTGTTCACAATGAATGTGGTCGTAATGTTCACCACCCCAACTCGACTTGGATACTATCACATGCTACAGTTTGACTTGGTCAACAATGTTTGACTAAATAGTTTAAATAACTCTAATTTAGTCTTCTTGACTTTGACAGGTTTTCAAAATGATGTCTATGTTCTATAAACCTTATAGATTAACTTTCTATACAAGGGTACTCATTGCAACTTTGCAATACCCGAGATCCAAAACTTATCAACACTTAAAGAACTTTAAGTCGATTCGTTAACAACTAAGATGGTTCCCTTACCTAGGTTAAGTATCATAGTCTAGGAAATTATTTCCTTTCTTACAAGTAAGAATAAATAATCATAGTTAGGGTACTTACCCCTTCATTTAGTAACTCTAGACACAAACTTGTCTGTACTATAATCCATTCTAGTCAATATGACTTAGAACAAATCCTGAATCCAGGATATACAGGCAATATATATTTATATAAACAATGTCATATCCGACATAAGAGTTATAGGTTTCCTATATCCTCCTTGTTTTTAATAGTAGGGTATAGCTTCTCTAACCCAATACATGGAAAAATCACACATCCTTGTTTTCCAAAGGTAATAGCATAAGTATTACAAACATGAGAACAAATACTTCTAGTATTTCCTAGACTACTTGGCATTGCTCGAATTCACATTTCACGTAACATGAATAAGCATAGTATTCAGGGTATATCCTCATCCACATAATATCTAAAATAATACTATCATTTCACATCTATTCTTTAGATCTAAGTCAAATTTTCAACCCTAATAGGTTTGATTAATAAAGATAATAATCCACTACCAACCCCTTTGTCTACTTGAGTATACTGACTTCCAACAAAGCTAGGTTATGAACTCATATGTATAACATCCTTGTAAATAAATATCACATAAACCTTTATCAATCATGAAATTTTACCACAATCATGTGGGGATTGAGTTACAAACTCTCAACATGCCCAACCCTGGAATAAATCACTCCAGTGACACCCAACCTAGGCTTAACTTTGTCTTCTAGGCACTTAGCACTAAAATAAGTTCTATTGAACACAACTTAAGAGATCCATGTCTTTGCATTGCCCAGTTTACTCTCTTTCTCGAGATAACATAACATAAGCAATAGATTTTGTCAAAGGCTATCTAGGGTTCCACATTCTTAATCACCTATTTTCCCTAATCTGTATTACAAATTGACAAGAGGATTTTTATTTCATACAAAGAAATCTTTATCCATGTTGCATCCTCCTTCATTCATTATCATGATGATATTATTTCACCAAAAAGTCCCTTCAAAGAAGTAGCAAAATTTCATCTATGGGTCTAACATAGTCTTTAACATCGACTAAAGGATCTATTCCCATTTTCCTTAGTTTCCCATTACTAACCTAGAATCCAAGTTCTATAATATGATTAAAACAACATAAGTATAGTGCACTCTGGTTTTCTCTAAACCTCTTAGGTGCTATACAAACCCTCATTAATCAAGGAATACAAATATGCTATTAATAAAAATAACCATTCTTTGACTAAGGTCAATCTAATAATCCAAATAGTTTTATTCACAGATCAATACTTACAATCTTATTGATCTTCCGATGTTCACTTTCTTTCTTTTAAATAAAATAAGAATTCATACATGAGTTTCATCAATTTCAAAAAAAATATTATAATTCAAAGTTGTTAAAACCCTAAGTGATATTATATCTCTGACCTTGGATATCCCAAAAGAGATTAATATCTCTTTAATGCTCTTGATGAGAGGATTTCTATCACAAGCTTGACAAACATTTTCATACCAAGTTTATGAAAAACAAAAAGAAATCTATGACACACAACTAGTATAGAGTCCCATGGTTCTCACTTTTATAATGGTATTATTGTCATAGAGAATGGTTTTGAAACACAAAACATTTATATTAAAATATGAGGAGGCAAACTCAACTACTCTTATTCACGTGTTTGGAGAACAAAACTAACTTAAAAACTCTACTATTGTGTCTATACTCCACTGGGATATTCATCTCTAATTATTGTTAAACTCTATACATATAATATAATAAACTACGTAATCAAATTTAAATAGTAACATCAAACAAACTTAAGAGCTCAAGATGCATATCTATATACATGAGAACTTTCAACTTATCTTTTAAATAAAGACTTTACACTCAACTATGAGACTTCAAAACTCTCAGAAATATCTATTGCCAAAATGATGTTTAAGCTACAAGAGTTTAAGATGAAACATACAAGGTAATAAGGTCAACTCATACCTGAGCATCCTGATTATACTCAGATATTACACGTTGCTAGCTCTAAGGTCGACTCAGTTGTTAAGGCTCTCGGCTCTAGATATTTTCGCCATTAACAAACTACCCTCCTTTGAAAATAATAAAACATTCATGCCTCACAAATGTAACATGAAGATATATAGTACGTGATAGATGATGCCCTGTCATCTTCACTAATACTCTTATGTCAGCCTGTGTGTTCTATCCCTTCTACAATGACCAAATTCTTCTCTCCTAAGAAGAACTATGTCATTCTTCTCTGACGGTTCAAATGGTTTCACCAATAATCCTCCTATGTCATCCTCCCCCTAACTCTATTGTATTCCCTAATATGAATAACACTCCTCATGACTCCTTTTATGAGTCATTCTTCCCATAACACCCCTAACTGACTGCCATAATGTTTCCATTAAAGCTTGTTAAAACCTTTCCCCTTAAAGATAGCGGATGCTTCTACTAAGATAACAAAAATTATGATTCCACTACAAGTTGCTCCTCATCTCGCGACCACTTGACCTATCAATAAGGTTCCACTACAAATTTGTTGAAGAAAGTCTTCCTTAAGCCACGGGAAACTCCACTTGACAAGGCTACGAGGCTCAAGTAAGCAGATCAAGGGGAACGTGGTGATTAAAGCACCACTCCTCATAATAACAATGACTATCTTAAAGGTATTCAAAGTTGCCGATTTAGTGAAGAAAGAATGTTTCATCATTAGAGAAGGTCATAAACTTCTTAAAGACCCACTAACAAGTCATTAAATGGGTTCTCCACATGCCGAGAATTCTTCCTTTTAAAAGCCTCTTAATACTCATGGATCAAGCATGTAATGAGAGGGGGACTTAGGTATGAAACAACTCTCTAAAGGCATATTAATACTATCATGATAATTAAGAAGATATAATTCTACTATAAGAAGGTTGTTATTCAATAAATTTACTAACAACCCGAACAAGCCATTATGAATATTTAAGATCATGTTTATTAATATCATTAGGTATTATTATAATAATGTGACATAAGACTTACACACAAACATGATTGGGTCGAGTTCATCTCCCCTTCACGTACACAAGTATATCACGTCATTTTCATTTTATCATAAATGAAATATTCAACGTTAAAACTACAAACATGCTAACAATTTAACTCACTACGCCTTGAAGACGTAATCAATAACTCGTCTACAATGTCATAAGCGATGTGCTCGATAGAAAGTCATCTTAGTCACAGAATGACTATCATTCAACCTTGATGATGTCGATATGACAAAATGACTAGATTGATGTAATAAAATCTCAAAAGGGGGGTTGTAAAAGACATCGACAACCTGTCGAGTCGATCAACAAATTAACCACTTAAATGCAACTTACCTCAATTGAAAAGAGTTAACTAACTCTGGTACTATATTCAGTTGGCAAATGACCATTTATAACCCAAGGTCTATTCTCCTCTCCTCAGAAGATACTCTCTCTCTTTCTCAGAGAGTAATCAAAAACCTGTTTTCTTGCATACATCTCTTACCATCACCAGATCATGATCAGTGCATCGTTAGTCCATACATAAACCTTATGAATTTACTAATCAAATTCTCATAATATAATTTGTTGAATCATTCAATTATATGCATTATCCCTAATCACATATATTGATATACAATAAAATCAATGTTTTTCAATGACATTAAATCATAATGTCATATCATTTTTCCATGAATTCACTTTTATTCATGTGAAAGTAAATAGTAAAAACTAAGCCAAAGTTAGCGATGTAATAGTGGCCGACCTTCCCCAAGATCCACTCATCATTCCATTCATTTGTGGAGGAGTTTTATTCATTTAGGTCCAACCTATCCGTGTACACACGTTACACCTCTTCATTGGAGTTTGTTACCTTGCCTAGCCAACACAGAGGAATCTTTTGTACTAGAGATGATATATTGATGAAATAGATCCTTAGGAAAGTAGATTTTGATAGTGATGATCATTAGGATAAGTTAATAGTTTGGATTTTGTGCAAAGGAGATTCAAAGCTATATCTTGTGCATATTCTGATATTCTGTAATCAGGCCTGTGAGCCCTAATTGTAAGCCCGCATGTTGCTGGCCAATCTCTATTTGAATTCTATGATATACTAAATGACTGAATCTACATTTGCTTTAGATCTTTGAATCATTTCTGTTGTGCTACTCTAGCTGTACAACCTAGATTATTCTCTTTGAGGACCCTCCTAACCGTGACTACACCAAATTTACAGCCACTACATAGAAAACAAAAGGAAATAAAATAGTAACTCTTTCTAGCACTTCTAGAACCACCATGACAACACAAGAAGACCTGCACACACAAACAATGGAAACTATTAGAAACTGCCAGAAACTATTGAATCCTTGAAGCTCTATGCAACCTCTGGATGAAGCTACTCCTTGTGATCAAAGGGTTTGCATCCTCTAGCCACCTGAAACTCATGGGTTTTCATCCACAAGCCTCTTTACTCCAATGGGTTTTCATCCATTGAAGCCACAATATGCAAATCTGCAAGTTTGAGAGAAAAATATCAAATAAACAATAGCTCCAAATCACTAAATTTTCATCTTTTGTATGAATATTTCGTGGGAGAGATGGGAACCCAAGAATCCCACATTTTCCAAGGATTCCTTGCTATTTTGGGGTATGATAGTTGTCATAAGCTATCATACCTTGTCATAAATCCCCCCCACCACTTGTGATTTACCAATATTTTTAAAATCTGCATGCAAATGGACACCTCTCATGACACAAAACCCAACACCTTTTTGGAGCATCAAAATATTTAATTTAATATTTAATTGTCCTCTTGAAATAGATATTAGTTGGAGAATATTAAATATTAACTATTTATTCTTCCTATGTTTGCCCAATTAACCTACGGAAGAATAAAATGGGTTAATATTGACGATTAATTAACTATTTTAGAAAGGGGACATGACAAATCCTCCCTCCTGGAAATTGCTTGTCCTCAAGCAATACAAGTCTAGATGGTCAAGTATTTCTGGTCCCTCCCATGTTGCATCTTCCACTGGCAAATTATTTCATTTGATCAAATATTCTGAAATGCTCCTATTCCTCAATCTTTTATCCCTTGTTTCCAAAATATTTTCAGGAACCAAAATCAATTTCCCTTCATCATCCAAAGGTGGTAAATCAGATGAAGGAACAACTTGCTTTCCAAGAACCTTCTTCAAACAAGAAACATGAAATACATTATGTATCCTACTATTTGGAGGAAGCTCCAATTCATAAGCTACCTCACCAATTTTCCTGATGATCTTATAAGGCCCAAAGAACTTAGGCTTAAGCTTTTCAGCCTCACTCTTCTTCAAGGAGTTTTGTTTATATGGTTGCAATATGAGGAATACCAAGTCTCCCACCTCAAAATATCTTTATGTTCTCTTCCTATCTGTATATATATTTTGCTGGTTTTGTGCTTGCCTCAAGTTATCTTTTAGTGAGCTTATGATCTCTTGACTATGATTGATAAGATCACTAGCTGCAAGTACTCTACCATCTGAAAATATCAAATCAGAAAAACAAAGTGCATCATAACCATAGAGATCTTGGAATGGAGGCATACCAATTGATATATGATGTGATGTATTGTAACAATACTCTCCCAAGTGCAACCATTTGACCCAAATAGTTTTCTGATCTAAAACATAATTCCTTAAATACCCCTCTATCCACTTGTTAACAATTTATGTTTGTCCATCTGTTTGTGGATGGTAACTTGTGCTTGGTGTGAGATAAGTTCCTATCAAGTGAAATATTTCCTTCCAAAAAGAACTAAGGAACCTACTATCTCTGTCACTAACAATGTTCTTGGGCAAACCATGCAACTTAAATATCTCTTTGAAAAATAACTCTGCTACTTGAGAAGCCTTAAATTCTGAAGTGATGGGAAAGAAATGAGCATACTTTGTTAATCTATCCACCACCACATATATATAGTCCTTATCTTGTACCTTGGGAAGTCCTGTGATAAAGTCCATGGAAATGCTCTCCCATTTCTATTCAAGAATTGGAAGCGGTTGTAAGAAACCTGCAAGAAAAATCTGCTCACCTTTGTTCCTTTGGCAAGTCATGCACTGTTTGATATGCTTGTGGACATCTTCTTTCAGCCCTTTCCAAGAAAATCTCTCACAGATCTTCCTATATGTTTTAAAGTAACCTTGATGACCAGCCAAGGGAGTGTCATGGAAAGCTCTTAAAATCTTTTCCTTGATTTTTGATTCAGGAACAAGGAAATTTTGGTTCTTGTAATAAATCAACCCATCATTCACTGTATACCTGTCATCTTCTACTAAATCATCTAGAACATTAGATGCAATTTAGTATTTTTTACATATTCAGTAATGATAGAATCTTTCCACTTCGTAGAAATAGAAGATAATGAACACAAAGTTGGCTTCCTCGAAAGTGCATCCACTACCACATTTCTTTTACCCTTCATATATTCTATTTCAAAATCATATGCTTGCAGCTTTCTTACCCACCTTTGTTGGAGATCATTCAAATCTTTTTGATCAAGGAAGTACTTTAAACTATTATGATCAGTTTTCACAATAAACTTCCCACACACAAGATATTGTCTGAATTTCTCTAGTGCATGTATAATTGCTAGCATTTCCTTGTCATAAATATGATATGTTTTTTCTAGATTGTTTAGCATCCTACTCTCAAAAGTAATTGGATGTCCCCTTTGAGTTAGGACAGCCCCAACACCTTCACCAAAAGCATCACATTCAACTACAAAGGGCAATGAAAAATCAGGAGTAGCAAGCACAGGGCATGAACTCATTACCTTCTTAAACTTGTCAAAAGTTTTCTGAGCTTATTCAGACCATGCAAAGGCTTCTTTCTTAGTCAAATCAGTTAATGGAACAAGAAGCTGAGAAAATCCTTTCACAAACCTCCTATAATAGCAACATAGCCCAAAGAATCCTTTCAACTATGTAAGATTTTTAGGTGGAGGCCAATCTAGTATTGCTTGAATCTTCTGTTGATCTACTTGAACACCCTTAGAGCTTATGACATATCCCAAGTAAAGAATTTTAGTTAATCCAAACTCACATTTGGACAACTTAGCATAGAAAGATTGCTGCTCCAAAATACCCAAAACTATATCTAAATGTTCCAAGTGTTCCTTCCAGGTTTTACTATAGATCAATATATCATCAAAGAAAACCAAGACAAACTTCCTGAGTTGCTTGCTAAATACCTTGTTCATGCATGATTGGAAAGTTGCTGGTGCATTAGTGAGGCCAAAGGGCATGACCAAGAAATCAAAATGCCCATAGTGACACCCAAAAGCTATCTTTTCCACATCTTTGTCTCTCATCCAAATCTGGTGGTATCCCAATCTCCAATCAATCTTAGAAAAGTAAACAGCTCCATGAAACTCATCAATAACTTCATCTATCCTTGGTATGGGATATCTATTCTTAATGGTTTTCTTATTCAAAGCTCTATAGTCAATGCACATCCTTAGAGTGCCATCCTTCTTCTTCACAAGAACTACAGATGATGCAAAAGGACTAGAACTTGGTCTAATGAATCCCATATCTAAGAGCTCTCTAATAGTCTTCTCTATCTCTTCTTTGTAACCTCTTGGATGTCTATATGGAGTAGCTATAATAGGTTTCAACATCTTTTTCCAATCTATAACATGCTGAAATCATCTATCTGGAGGTAATCCTGGGGGTATATCATTGAAAACAATGCTATGCTTATCTAAAATTTCTTAAATTTCAAAATGAAATTTACCTTTTCCATTTGGAGAGCTTGAAGGTTGGATTAAGCAAGTGGCTTCCCAAGCAACTTGACCTCTTCTAAAAGTCCTCTCCATCTTCTTTGCTATCACCACTCTTGGAGCTCCATTCGAAATCCCTCTGAGTGTAATCTCCTTGCCTTCTGACTGAAACTTGAACTCCATAGTTTGATAGTTCTGATAGTGTCCTCCAATGTAATGCAACCATTGAACACCCAAGACAACATCACTTTCACCAATACCAACAACATAAAAATCATCACAAACCTTGCAGTCTCCCATAGTGATGCTCAATTGTTTGACCACTTTGGTGCACGGTATAGTGAGTCCATCTGCAACAATCACATTGAAACCTTCGAATTCTTCAGTGTTCAAGCCTCTCTTCATTACTAACCCTTCATAAATAAAAATGTGGGTTGCCCCACTATCAATCAAAATAGTCATTTGCTGCCCTGCTAACACTCCATGAACCCTGAAAGGATGATATCTTGGTGCTCCTGAAAGTGCAGCTAATGAACATTATTTTCTAGTCTCCTCTTCAATCTCAGGTTTGGAATCCTCTATGTCATGAAACTCCTCATTACCATCTGAGTCTGAATCCTTATTTGAGACAACCTCTATGTAATGGACTTGTCCCTTTCCCAAACACCTATGTCCATGGACCCAAGTCTCTCTACAAGAAAAATAAAGTTTCTTCCTCCTAAGCTCATTCCTTGTTTCTTCATCCATCTTATTTGCAATATTAGGAGTTGTATTATTTTGTATAGGTGCAGGTGCATGGAATGGTTTGTTCTGGAATCCTCCCTTATGATGCCATGTGTTTGGTTTAGAGGAGTGTGGGAAAGCATTCTTTGGAATTGATGGCTCAAGGGTTAGAGCCATCTTGATAGCTTCTTACAAAGTGAGAGGTGCGAAAGATTAGACAAACCCCCTACGAGGTTTAGTGAGCCCCATGATGAATAGATGTACTCTTCTTTTCTCTGATATTTTAGGTATCATCACTGCAATCTTTTGAAAGTCTGCTATATACTCACTTATTGAGTTCTTTTTCTTAATTTCGGATAGCTAGCTAAAATATTCTTCTTCCTCTTTCAGTTCATACTTGTCAAGAATCCTCTATCTAAAGTCATCAAAAGTCTATACCTGATCATGTCCCAATGTAGTGCGACCATGGTACCACCATTCATAGGCTTCTCCTTCCAAATGCAAGGTGGCAAACTAAACTGCATCTTTCTCTTTCATGGAGTTGAGCATAAAGTATGTTCCTATCTTTTGCAGCCAAGCCCTAGATGAAATCTTCTCACTACCATCGAAGAAGGCTACTGTTAATTTTCCCAACTTGTGTTTCAATTCTTTATTTTTACTATTTTGGGCCTTCTTTTGAGATTTACCTCTTCTCAAGAACTCTACATATTCTCCCCAAGACATATCATTCTTGATCTCATCTGCCAATGCATTGCATTCTCCACGCCATTTGTTAAGGGTCTCCGCATTGAACAAACTAGTAGCTGCAGACTCAACTTGTTCAAGTTCCTCTTTAGGTAGGAATAAGGGTTTGTTTGCAGCCCCTGAATTTTGTGTCTCAATCTCCTTTCCTTTTTCATTGTAGCTATTGTTTGCACTCGAAACACTACCACCATTGTTTCCATTGTTGTTGTTATTATTGTTGTTATTGTTGTTGTTTTGAATCCATTGCAACATATGACCAAACATTTCAGCAAGGATTGTTGTGTGCCTCAACCATTTGATTAAACTTCCTTTGAGCATCATCTTCTTCCACATTTCTTCTATCTGCCATGGTTTCCTCCAACTGTAATTTCTTTTACTCTCTCCTCAAATATCTAATTTCTCTGTCACTCGATATCATCAATCATCTGAGTAACCTATAGGCTGGAAAGATCATGCTCTAATACCACTGTAATGAGACAAACTAAAAAATAACATTTCACATCAGGTCTAAAAATGAATTTAAATATCTTCACCAATTTTGCATCAAATTTGACAAGACTTATATACATCAGAAATTAATGAAAGACATTTTGGTGAAGTTTCATATTTTTGGTGTTAATCTTGCGTAAGACTAGCTAGCTAGTCTTACGCAAGATTAACACCAAAAATATGAAACTTCACCAAAATGTATTTCATTAATTTTTTATGTATATAACATGTTATCATATATGAGATACTGATTTACAATAGCAACAAACAATACAACTTCAAACAACAATATTTGGGCAAAACCCACAAAAACTGCCAACACTATCAATCACCGAAATACACCAAAAACACCCAAAACTGATATTCTTTGATTTTCAGATGGAAAGTACATGAAATATGATTTTATATGATTAAAATAACAGCATAAAACACCTACAACACTCAGCAGCAAACTATGCAACCAAATCTTCACAACAAGTTGAAATACATATTGGGTATTCTGACCCGCAAAGCCAAAATCAACACAGCACTACACACAACTCCCAACACTGATCTCTAGCATTAGAAAAGGGAAATCTATAGATACTACATAGAAAACAAAAGGAAATAACAACAGCAACTCTTTCCAGTACTTCTGGAACCACCATGACAACACAAGAAGACCTGCACACACAAACAATGGAAATTGTCAGAAACTGCTAGAAACTACTGAATCCTTGAAGCTCTATGCAACCTCTGAATGAAGATACTCCTTGTGATCAAAGGGTTTGCATTCTCTGTCCACCTGAAACTCATTTATTTTCATCCACAAGCCTCTTTACTCAATGGGTTTTTGTCCATTGAAGCCACAATTTGCAAATCTACAAGTTTGAGAGAAAAATATCAAATCAACAATAGCTCCAAATCACTAAATTTTCATCTTTTGTATGAATATTTTGTGGGAGAGATGGTAACCCAAGAGTCCCATGTTTTCCAAGTATTCCTTGCTATTTTAGGGTATGACAATTGTCATAAGCTATCATAAATTGTTATAAATTCCCCCACCACTTGTGATTTACCAATATTTTCAAAATCTGCATGCAAATGGACACCTCTCATGACACAAAACCCAATGCCTTTTTGGAACATCAAAATATTTAATTTAATATTTAATTGTCCTCTTGAAATAGATATTAGTTGGACAATATTAAATATTAACTATTTATTCTTCCTATGCTTGCCCAATTAACCCATGGAAGAATAAAATGGGTTAATATTGACCATTAATTAACTATTTTAGAAAGGGGACATGACAAACATCCATCAAGTGACTACCATCTCAACCACAACACTCTCATGTTCTCCATCATGCTGAAACATAAAAGATAAGAAACCAAGGCCAAGATCACACTCTAAAAATCATACTTCAACCTAAACACATACACCAAAGTCTATCTCCTCCAAAATAGGACCAAGTATTTGCCAAATACTCAACAATAGTTGGAATAGTGACTACAACATATTATTAACACATCCAACTAGCCATACCTCAATAACAGGGTACAAACATCACACGTAGACCTTCTGCTATCAACATATCTAGCCCAATCCACAAGCACAAGTCCCTGTATATTTATTGTCTTTCACAAAGTCTATCTCCAATAGTAACAAACACATAAACATGCAAAAAACATGAAGACTATTGCACTACAATCTAACGACACATATACCGCCCTAGGAACCCCACTATATGGGAAATGTCTAGTCTGTTAAATGATCAAAGCATCCAAAAAATCCACCAATAGCACTCACATAGAGGACATAGCTAAATCCTCCATCACATAGTGTTGAAGAACACACATTGATATGCAAACCTACAAATACAACTACTGTAAAACTCTCTCCCTTGATCACCTTAGCTCTCCCAAGTTCTTCACATCACATAGAAAACAAAGAGTAAAGAGCCCTAATCATCCTTACTATTAATAAAAAATAATGAAGTATAATAATAATAATATGATCAACTCTACACAAATCTCAACTCCAACATAAAATAAATCAAACATCTAGGATACACAACAAAACATACAGAGGAAATCTATAAATCAAACCATGCCCTTCCACCAACACCAACCCATACTAAAGTTGTGACAAGTAAGATCTCCAAAACACCAAACAAAAAAGTTGTAAACATCTAACCATTCAATCCAATGTCAAACATAGTAGCAATAGATGTAAGCCTTTCAAACTAAAGGAAAATCAAATTAGACAACCATTCCCACAACAAGGAAATATGCCCAAAGTAACTAACCATCTCTTATATTCCTCAAAAAACATTGAAATCAACACTAAAACTACAACTCAAGATCCAAACATAAGGAGATAACAAAAACCATAACCATGTATCTAATCCTCAAACAAGTCCTTAGAATTGGCATCCATAGCTCAAGACTCAAAATACATGAGAAGACAAGACACAAATAAAGAATGCATCTAAAAAAAATAGGTGGGCAATACTTATCAAATCATTCACTAATGAGTGGATCAAGAGTGGGTTATGAGATTTTTCTTCCTCTAAAGCACAATCTCTTCAATAGGTCCATGCTGAACTCACATTTAGCTCCAGGTGTAGGCTCTTCAGTCATTCTATTAAAAGCACATAAAAAGACTCACCATTTTAATAAATGATCTCTAAAACCTAGAGATCTAGTCTCACCCAAATTTGATATAAGTGTACAACCAATCATCTCATGCCAATCAAACTCCAATTGTAAATCCACAATAACAAGAAGCTCACAAGGCAAAATGATCACAACAGTCATCTAGAAAATTACTACAAACCACTGCTAAAGCTCTTACTACAAAATCAATATAGAATCAAGGAACTTACCATGACATTGATGATTTAACTCAACCATAACTAACCTAAAAGATCCAAGATCTTTGCATGGAAACAAGTTGTCCAAATCCTCATAAACCAAGAATTGTCTATCTAAACTAACAAATCATAACTAACAACTCAACCTTAAAGACTCCAAGAGCCCTCCATGGCAACAAGCTATCAACATCTTTAAAAAACACATGAAGATAAGCATCCTCTATCACTAGAACTACAAATATCAATGAACTCTCACTACACACATAAAGTAAGTATCAAGATCTCCTCATGACACCAAAACCCACTATAGAAGATCATCCATCACAAAGTGACATATCCACATCACCACCAAAGCTCCCATTAAAGGTGGTCCCAAGCTCCATGATAAACATCTCCTAACTAAAGATAACTCATGACCCTCAAATAATGAAAGAACATAACTACAATAGTAGCAACTCCCAAGATAGGGCCATGATCTCCAACCAAGAAGATAGAACCAACTATGTAACTACACATTGAAGCTCCCATTTGGTGCAGGAGCACCTGAGGTGTCATCAAACCCCCATAAGGCACATTTTGAAGTTTTTGTGTTCTAAGAGACCATGGTTGTTAATAAGGTCTTGAAAGACCATTTCTCATGTTTTTTAATAAGGTCCAAGTGACCACTCTCATATGTAATGAAGTCATGTTAAGGTCCTTGAAATATGTCTAGTCAAAGGAAGTCATGCAATGTAAGGTTTTCTAAGAGTTATTTTATAAAACCAATGTAAACATGTGTTGTAAAGAGGGGAAAACGACCCCACAGTTGAAAAACAGTTGTGGACAGTTGAAAACTACCTTGCATATGTACAAATACCCTCACATACCCCGAGGAGAAAGGTGGGATGAATAAAAATCACGTTTTTGCCTCTTTTCCTTGTTTTTCTGTACTTTTTGACTGCAAATTTGCTGTTTCCAGCATTGGTACGGTTCTGTACGGATAGATACAGAGGCAAGCCATATATGGTTGGAAAGAGGATTGAATAAACTTTCAAATGCATCTAGTTTGAGGTCCTAACTCCATTCCTAGAGGAAATTATCGCTGTTTTTCTGGAACTGCCTGTTTGACTGTGAAAACAGGGATTTCGAGGGTTTGCAATGCATTTTTGGACCTTTCCATGAATGTAGGATTCTGATTCTCATGGAATAGGTCCTTATTAACATGTAACATATGTTCCTAACCCTGAAAAAGCAGGAGGAGTGTAAATGGGAGAGGTGATCACCGTTTGGAGTCAAGTTTGCATGTGAAAAGAGCATTGAGAATGGTGGCATGGTTATAGCAGCCGAAGATCCGTCTTAACAAGGTGATATTTTTATGATTGCTGTTGTTTAATATGGTCAATAAGATGGTGTTGGACCTTTGAATGAGGTCTGGAAGTGATTGGAAGTGGGAGATCTGGGAAGCCCTAGGTTTTGAGGCCTAGAAATGAGATTTTTGTATTGCAAACCTTAAATGTGCAAACCTCCTGATAAGACCTGGAAAATCCTTGGTTTTGAACCCTTTCCTAAGACTTTTTTTAGGTTTTAAGTGTGTGGGACAAGTTTGTCATAGGGTTCCTTTGTAAAATGGTCAATTTAGGCCTTGTAGGAAGGCAGCAGGGTGTTAGGACAGTCACATTTCGTCCAAAACAACAGTAGGTGAGTTTGAGATATGTTTTAGAACTCAATAGAGGGTATCCAAATCAGTCATTTGTTTCAAGAGTGTTTTGGGAAAGTTTGGAGAAAAGTACAGTTTAGTCGCTGAACAAGACTACAAGGATTAGGCCTGTTTAATGGGAATTGTCAAGAATCTATCAAATTGGTTTGTGAAACCTTTGGAACCTTGTTGGTTGGGGTAGGTTGAGACCCTAGAAGGTGCTAGAATTCATCTAAGAAGTTGGAATCCAAACTTAAGCCCTTTGGTGGAGTTTAGGACAAGAGGAAGGCTAGAGAAGTCTTATTGGTTGAAGCCCACAAACTATTGAAACCTTTTGATCTTGTTAGATTATCTTTGGGGACCTAACACCTCTGCATCACCATTGAACTATGTTCTAGAGCCTCTCATTCCATCATAGTCAATATCTATAGGTCCCAAAATATGATTGTCTCAAGCACTCCAAACACCATCTCTCTATCTCACTATAATGAACATCCCAATGTACCAAGGTGACCACAAAAGGCCAACCTAATTGAATCCACACCAAATAACCCACAAGACCTGCACACATGCAATGTCTTGAAGGTGACAAAAAAACATGGACAATGCTCCAACTGAAACCAAAGAAATTGTAAAACCCATAGATCTTGAGCAATAAAATAAATAGATTCACCACCGCATTAGTTGTTAGGAAAAAGTGTGTTCTACACCTTGCATAATAATGATACATTTTATTTATGTGAAATAAATATTTATTTGTGGTGCATCTTAATTGATGTGTTTGGCCACATTAAATATTTATTTGGGGCCACTTGTAAAAGTTGTATTTAACATTGGGGTAAAAGCACAAATCTGTGTCACACTTTATAAAGGAATCGGCCAACAACAAAAAAATTTCTGAACTTCGACCTCAGAAAAGTGGCATTTATACTTTGAATTTCAAAATGATGTAAACTAATGAAATGTAGATCTCTTGATGAATTTTATCCTTGTAATTTTAAAAAAAAATTAAAAAATTATTTTGACATTTTTTTTAAAATTTAAGAGCAAATTTTGAATTACTGAAAATTTTAGGAAAAGTGACTTTGAGTCCGCATCACAAAAAAAGAGAAAACAATATTTTTTTCTCTAATTTTTTTTTTCTAGATAGAGGAGTTCAATATCTAGCGCATGGAGAAAAAAAATCAGTTTTCAATGCATATTTTCGTTGTAATATCGTTTTAAAGTCAGACTTTATAGAATCTGATAGTTTTCATTCCACGTCAACTTTTGTATAATTTTTTTAATCATTTTCACAAAACCAATTATACCCTTTTGGAGAGGGCTCTTTCCTCTAGTGCACCATATAATTTTGAAAAAATTTGGATGTGTTTTGATATTTTTTTTAATTTCTAATTAGTGTCATCTCTAATTTTTAACAACCTACTTACAATAATTAAAAAAAACACATATTAAAACTAATCAAAATATTAAAAAAAAAAATCATATTTGGATTCTAGACTCAGATCTATACAAAAGGGTTTTTTTTTTTAATAATTCATTCTGATTGAAGAAATATTCAGTTTAAGTTGAGAATTTCAAAAAACCATAGAAAATGAGGAGGTGGCTGCCATGTAAGATGCCACATAGATGATTTCGGGCGAATCAATTTGGGGGCGAAATTATTTGGGGGCGAAATAATTTGGGGACAAAATTGACTCACCTGAAATTAAATAATTCCGATGACCACCAGTCGACAGTTTGTTTGTTTTTTTTTTTAAACTTAAGTATATATATAGCTTCATTTTTTATGTTTTTTCTCAATTCAAGTATCAAGGAGAAAATAGAAGTAGAATTTTTTACACTAGAGGTTAAAACTTATTTTTTTAATTTTTTTCAATTCAAACATTTGGAGAAACCACACAAAAGGAGTTTTTTTGGCAAAAGAGGCTACAAATTTTCAAGGTATGTAACATGATTCCCAACTTATTTACTCATTTTACCATGTAGAAATTAAACTTCATGAGTTATTTATTAGGATGTATATGTGTGTGTAGGTGAATTAAAACAAGCAATTTGTGATGGGGAATAAAAGAACTAGAGCAAGGTTGTATGACCGAAAAAGAGATGAAAAAACCCTAGGAACACCTAGTAAAGAACAACCCATTGAAATTATTGATGAACAAGTTGAAGGACGTGTTAATGAACAAGTACAAGATGAAATTGGTAGTAGTGATAGAACTTTTTTGCCTAGAATTGAAAATCTTATGGAGATGGATGAGGATGCTCTTTTCAAAAATATTTTACCTGAACATATGTTACCTGAAAGCACAATAAAATTGCACTCTAAAAGAGTTTGGGAAGAATTTTTTGAAGATAAATCTCTAATTGGAAGAACACAATTATGTGCAAAGTTATTTAGGCAAAAAGAAATGACCCATGTTTTGGAGTTGTTAGGAGTTGATAACAAGAAAAAATATTCAAATTTAGTAAATCAGACAGTAATTGAAAACTTCCAAACAACATTGGATTCTATTCAAACCAAGACTCGAAGTTTTGATTTAAGTGTTGCACATAGTGCATTGATGACTGTAATTTCTAGTAAGAAATTATTGCATAGAAGACAAGTTAAAGAAATTACTCAATTAGTAAATGTATTTAGGAGAATTGTTCAAAGATATATCAAGAAGAGAAACATATTAGATGAAAACATTGAAAATAATTGGGTAAATATTTGTCGAGTCCCTCGGAGAGATTGAATTTTCAGAAGATGTAAAACAAAAAGTAATTGGATATTAGATCGATCAGTCTCATGTTTCTTCCAATAGAAGGGACACTATACAAATAAAAGATGAAGATGGTAAAAAAATTGCTCATCCAAAGCATTTTATAAATACAATATAAAGTGAACTTTTTTAAGCATTTAAACAAGAATTTTCACAGGTGAAGATTTCTAAAAGGATGTTTGAGAATTTACGACCAAGTTTTGTACGTATAAATAAAGTACGTGAAACTTGTTGCTATCAAAGTCATGTTGAATTTCATCTACACCTATAGTCATATAAAAATCTTATGGCAATAGTTAATCCAAATGTAGCCATGTTGGCAAGAGACACTATGGATTCATGATTGTTGTCATTGATGGCAACAAAGTTCATCCCACACATCCGTAGGACATGATATGTCTATACTAGAAGTCAGAGTGAAGAATGTTGTGGTCCGGTAAACAAGAACAGAGCATGTGGCGAGGTCCGACAGTCAGGTCTGGATCCCTCAGAGGAAGTATCTTGGTGAAGTGCAGATTTGGGGAAGTCAAGAGGACTACCTTGAGTGATAGATTCCAAGGATTTAGCCTCCGGTGATAGATGAGGAAAAAGATATGAATACTTGAGTATTGGGTTCCTAATTCGTAGTGTGGACAGAGGAAGAACTAACTGGCAGAACATCAGACATTATTCCGGATGTGTTACTGATGATGGTAACGATTCTTAAAGCATAAGTTATGATTGGCTGACATGATTGATGATTTCTACAAGTATATCCTTGATCCGCATTACTTGGTAAGCAAGGATTCAACCGACAGATCAGAGTTTGTGGAAAATATTGACTATTCTAGGTGCCGACTAGAAAGGTGATGAAATCACTTATGCACATATATATACAAGATAGATTTAGTTGTGAAGGGGGTTATAATTGTTGGTGATATGCAAAGAAAAATAGTAGATCCGAATAAAAGCAGAAAGGAAGGTCCAGTATGTGAAAGGAGAGTAGCACAAAAGAAGAGAAAAGATGAAGTGCAGCAGATCAGTATACAGAGCCTAACCAGAACTAAACTCCAGCATATGTTGATGCTCCTTATCAGTTCAAGTATTGTATTACACTCTTTATAAATTGTAGACAGTGTGTCTCTTGTAGGCAGTGTGCCTCTTGTGAGCAATGTGCTCGGGTAATGAGCCCTAATTGGCAAGTGCCATTTTGTATTTCCATTCTTCTAACAGAGAATACTATCTTGGGTTAATCACCCCGTGGTTTTCTCCCTTAACAAGGTTTCCACATCAAAAATATTGTGTCATGTGTATTTCTATTTCATGGTTATGTTTGCTTGTTTGAATTGATGCTGCACTAACTATTAAGAAAGTTTAGAAAGCTAAAATAATTATGATAACTGATTCACCCCCCCTCTCAGTTATCAACAAGCCATCCCTAGAAGTACAACACAATTTGTGAAGTCTATCTTATGTGAAAAATTAGAAGATTCAGATGAATTCAACGTACAGTGTATAAGAAATATATGTGTAGATTGTGGAAATTTGACAAAATTTTCACCATTTGAGAATATTGATCATTCAATGGAAGAGATTTAAATATGAGAAATACTCAACGAAGTCAGGAGCTGAATCCAGAAAAATAGTTTTGAGAGAGAGTGAATTGCCCTACAACGAGTTTATGAACAAATTTCGTAACAATGTATACCCACATATCCAACATTGTCATGGTACAAGATGGTAGGCCAAGCAATTTTGTGACTCAAAGGATTGTTTTCCACTGGGTTGTATTCTCTCTATTGTAGATTTCTCTAAAAATTATACATTTAGTCCTCAAACTGAGATTCAAAGTCAATATTATCATTTAGAGCAAGTCACGATCTTTGTACAAGTTTGCTATAGACCTGCTGAGTTATTTGTAGATGAGGTAGACAGTACCAAAGATGATCGAATTATCATCAAGGAGGTTCACTTTTATATCAGTGATGATACGGATCATGATAGAAGCTATGTAGCACATTGCTTTCGAATGTTTTTTGAAGATTTGAGACAACGTGGCATTAATGCATTACAACACTGGATTTGGTCTAATGGATGTGCTGGTAAGTGTTGATTTTATTATTATTATTTAATTTTAAATTTTAAATTTAAAAATTTATAAAATTTTAAGACTTGAATTTTTAATTAATTTTTGGTTTTCAAATCATTGTTTATATATAACTATTTATACAGGACAATTTAAGTCTGTAAAAGCATTTAATTGGTTAACGTAACAACATGCTAAATCTAGCATAAAGTTTTTGTGGAATTTTTTTGAGAGTGGACATGGAAAAGGAGAGAATGATGGAGCAGGAGCATGTGTAAAGTGTGCACTTCGCTAATATGAACTTGTAGGTAATGTACACTAGATACGGAATTTACTTGTAAAAATTTAAAATTGTTGAATACAAGTCTACAATGATTTATGTAATTGATCTACATGTATTGTAATAGTTGGATGTACATATGAACTTTTTTAAATTCTTATCGAGCTTACCTGGGCACTTCACCAACATGAAATTGCAGGTAACACCATACAAAATGCAAATCAAATTGTTGAATGGTGCAAAAGCCATTTTCGTGCCCGTGACTCAATATACAACAAATGTTGTTTTTGGGAAGTTAAAGGTATGTTAATTGAATTTATGTTATTTGAAAACTTTAATATTTAAATTTAAGTACACGTGATTTAATTGAATTTTAGTTTTAATTGAGATGCTCAAGAATTTGTTCATACGTGTAGATATTGATCAGTCGAATCCATATAATTGTCAAGTAATTAATTGTGTTAGAAGTTTGTATCAAGTCATGACTACAGGACATAGCAAGTCTCTTACTATTCAAGTGAGAAAAATCATGTTTCTATGTTGATTGCATTGACAACAATGCAAATATTCTACAATGTCCAAATGTAAGGGATGGATATGTTTCACAATGGGAAATAAAATAAATAGTATCAATGCCTCCCTTTGAAGATAGTGGCATTGTAGATGTATATGATCCTATATATTCAGCTGATTATGAATGTGTATTAGATTTAGTTGTTGTAGGTAAGTTGTACAGAATTGATTTATATTGTAGATTGTAATAAAGTTTTGAACATTTTTTTTACTTTGTTGAACTCAAATTTACAAACATGTTTACTTGTGGCATGTGTACAAGAGATATTTTTGTTGTGGTTGCAGATTCTGAAATACAAAAGGTGTAGATTACTATCTACTAAGATGCACACAAGGAAAATCAAAATTGTTAGAATCAATGACAGATGGGATGGACAATCATATCCCATTGGATCAGTTGTTGTTGAAGGCACCTATTATCAACAAGTAAAGATAGATAAAAATGGTATTATATTTATTGATTATATGTCAGGACAAAAGGTCCTACAATATAGTCACTTAGTTATAGCAACAAGATTAAGTTTGGAAACTTTACGAAAAAGAGGACGTGGCCAACAAAAGTGGAGGTTGTCTATTGAAGATCACGAAAAGATTTTAGAGATAATAAAAGATAGAGAAGATCCAGATTATATGCACCAAGAGCTCTAACTACATTATTGAAGAGCAAGTTGAACCAATCGATACATGGTATGAAGGTATATGCACACTTGAATTATCTATTGATTATTGATTTATTTTAAAATGTACATGTGATTCTTGATAGTTCTTTCCTTTCAAATTTTAATTTAAATGGTTCTTAGTTCAAATTTTATTATAATCAACCATGATCAAGCTACAAACGAGCTATAAATTTATTTACATAGATTTTTGTTTTTGCAATTATGTAAGTCTATGCCTATAAGGATTTCAAGTTAAATAAAATTGAACTTCATGTTGTGCAGGTATGATTTCTATTGAACTATATATAGATAGTCTTAGATGTCTTATGTGTCTAGAGGTGTCTTAAAGGTCTTACAGTTTCTTAGGTGTTTTAGGTCTTACGTGTCTAGGTGTCTTAAATGTGTCTTAAATATGTAGATTCTAGACCTATCTTAGGTCTTATGTGTCTTAGATATATGTCTTAAGTGTCTTTAAGGTAGATTAGGCATCTTAGACCTTTCTTAGGTGTTTTAGGTATCTTAGGTGTCTAGGTGTCTTAAATGTGTCTTGAGTAGATATGTCAAGTAAGTGTCTTAAAGGTCTTAGGTGTTAAGTACTGTATGTCTTAAGTTCCTTAGGTATCTTAGATATGTCTTAATTCTTAGGTGTTTTAGAGGTGTACTATGGTGTCAAGTATAGGTCTTAGGCTTCTTAGGTGTTTTAAATGTATCAAGTAGGTATGTCTTCTAAGTGTCTTAAAGGTCTTAGGTGTCTTAGTGTATGTCTTAAAAGTGTCTTAAAGGTCTTAGGTGTCTTAATGTATGTCTTAAGTGTCTTAAAGGTGTCTTCTAGGTCTTAGTTGTGTTCTAGGCCTTAGGTCTTAGGTTTTAGGTGTCTTAGGTCTTAGGTGTCTTAGGTGAGGCCACTGAGCTTCCACCTTCATGTGGTTGGCCTTGTTAGTATAGAATAAATATTTCTTGAAGCTAAGGGAAGCTCTTTTTTTTGTATCCTTATCATGTAGGGACCTCTCAAACTTAACAAATAGGTACATGTATTTCAATCATTTTTCAATCATACTAAACTCTCTTTAACTTGGTAAAGGTGGATGTTTCAAATGGTCCTCTTTCAAAATCAAAAGATACAGGAACAAAAGTAGGAGGCAAGCCAAAAGTTTCTCACAAGACTTGCATTGGATACTAATTTGTCTAGAAAAGTATTCAGCACTGAGAAGATACACCAAGCACTGAGAAGATACTAATTTGTCCCTATGATGAAAATCAATTTCAGCACTGAGAAGATACACCAAGCACAAATGTCTGAGGCATGAATATCTCATCTCGAAATGTTGCAAATATTTTCTTTTTGGCATGGACCACTACACCTTGGACTCTTCCTATTAATCTTGCTTTATTTGTCAATTCAAATTTTGAATATGTAACTTGGTCAAAAGCAAGACAAATCTCGCTTATCTTGCTTATCTCAGTTGCCATCAAAGAAGGTAAAGGCAGATGTTTCTAATGGTCCTCTTTCAAAATCAAAAGATACAGGAACAAAAGTAGGAGGCAAGCCAAAAGTTTCTCAGGAAGAAAAAACAAGACTTGCATTGGATACTAATTCATATGAATTACTGGAGACATTTTAGGGCTCTATTCTGGTTGGTAAAAAGTACCAGCCAATATTTGACTTCTTCTTGGAGCTCTTAGACGCTACCTTCAGAATTGTTGTAGACAATTATATGACAGATGACAATGGTATTGGGGTAGTACATTGTGCTCCTTTATTTAGAGAAGATGATTATCGTGTCTATTCAGAAGCAAGTATTATTAAAAAGGGTGTCCAGATCTTATAGTCTCAGTGGATGCAGATGGGTGCTTTACTGAAAAGATTGTTGATTTCAAAGGCCGATATGTAAAAATAGAGGAGTTCAAGCAACTTACAAAATAAAAATAAAAATGACAAATAAAAGACATTTGAGGCTCTATGTCAAGAAGAATAAAAATGAGGACAACAAGACTTGGAGACCACTTGATGGTTTCTTGTTTTAAAATTTATATATTGGAGGCATGAGATAGTGGACTTAAGTACCTATAAATTATTATTTGAGAAAGAGGAATATGTTCATGTGATTATGACTTATCACTTGTAATGACAAAATAAGTTGTATTGTATATTATTGTATCCAGAAAAGCAAATATATAATTAGTATGTTTACAAAAGGAGTTCAATTATTTTTATGTTATTAAGTTCTTTTAAATGAAAGGTGGCTTGATATTGTTATTTAAATTTCATATAATCAATGGTCGCTTTACTTCAAATTTACTACATGTTTAATCATGAATAAATATTATACCTAAATTTAGATTTTGTTACCTTTGAAATAGTGTGTTATGAGGCTTGTTAGATATTGTATAATCTTAAATTGTTTAATTATTTTGTTTGAAATTAAACATAACATTAGCAATTAGATTTTCCTTTAGAAAACTATAGAATAAGTTAAATTCCTTGATAAACAATAAACCTTAGAATTGTCTCTTTTGCAATTGTAAATCCTAGTTAGTTTAAAAAATTTATAGTATCATGAAAATTAAATTATTAAGTAGACAAATAGTGAGAAAATAAATAGCTATATTGGTGTTCTTTATTTGCAACCTAGTACAGTTGTTCAATAGTATATTGAATATTTTCATAGCTATATACATCGAATGGGATAAAATTAAACGTGAATTTGAAGATAGTGCAATCTATACACTGGATTAAATCAAATTACTCAAACATTTTTGAGTCATCAACTAACCTTTGAACACACTTATATTTGTACTTCTAATATTCAACACTCAGAGTTCATAAACAACCTTAGAATCAGAATTCACAATCCTAGTTGAAGTCACTAACACAAGTCTTTAGTGTAGATAGAATTATACACAATTCACATATTCATTGGTAGAACTTCATATTAGGACACTTAGCTTGAACATGGGGATATTATAGGCACTAGGAACACGTGGCATTGGATGGGATCCCCAAATACTCTTCCTATTAGGTGTTGATGAATAGATGCAAACCATATTTTCCCATTTTGAACTTCTTAGGACAACTCTAATTAAGATTTTTATGTTTGTGTGGCTCATATTATTTACATGATTAATAATGTGGGTGTTTGGTAGATATTTCCACATATTTGCAACATTAGCATTTTTTATGACTTAAATATTGACCTATCATGTAGCCTCTAGAATTTTGTTGATTTTCTTAATAATAAATTTTGTTAGTGGTGGAACATATATCCTATGATTTTTAAAGGACCACTACCATATTGCCCACTTTTATAATTTAATATATGAGATAGTGGAGTTTATATTTATTAATAGATATGTTTTGTTGGATTTACGATTTTTAAAAATAATTTAAGTTTGTTAAATCTAGCAACTTTAGCTAAATTCTAGGTAGTTTCTAATTTTACTAGGTTTAAATATGTACTACTTCATTTTCTTAGATATCTTCCTATATTCATTTTCTATTTCCCAACTTAATCTTATTTTAGATTAGGAATATAGCCTAATTAGGACACATTTAGAAATGTAGATAGATGGAAAAATAACACTAACTTATAAAGCATGTAAGTCATAATATAAATTTTGAAATGTAAATATAAAGCATGTGACTCATAATAAGAATGTCTCTAAGATATAAAACATCTCTAAGATATAAAACATAAGTACATACATATAATGTCCAAATATAAAACATGTGACTCATAATAATGTCTCTAGATATAGAAGTTCATGTGACTCATAAAAACATCTCTAAGATAAAATATAATAACATGTAAGTCATAATGTCCAAATGTACTGTAAGTATAAACCATCTGAATCATAATAACAACTCATGAATGTCTTGCTCTACGAGTGGATTGAGCCTTGCTCTGTCTTGAGATGTGTCTCGAGCTGTGACATCTTGATCCCTGATTGGAGCCCTCGACTGATCTGTGACCCGAGCACTGTGCTGAGTTGTGGGCCAGGGTCTACACATGAAACACCATAAAATTTTCAAATTCTATATATATACATGTACAAATATAATTTGTTTTGATTTTAAATAAATAAATAATACTTGACATTTAATATAAATTACCTGACATACACGGTCTGCATCATGTAGAGGAGTCTCAATAGAAGCATGCCCTGATCCTGCAACCTATAAATGACATGTATTCATACAATATATAAGCATATGTGTATTTAGTTAGAAAACTTGTACACTTGATGTCTGTATGTAGAAAGTTAACTTGATATATATACATGTGTACACTTAAATCAAACTTATACATGTACATGTGATATATAGACCTAGTTTTTAAATACATCATGATGATGACTAGGATCGCCAGCATGATGCAAATCTCCATATCTAGGTTGTAAAACAATAGCTTGTCTCTAATACACATGTACATTTAAGATTGCAATCAAGAGTTAGAGCTTCAATGTATGTGATTTTATTTAAAATTGAACTTATAATTTTTAAATATATAATTTATGAATTTAGATTATAATTTTTAAATAAATTGTACCTCAACTACACTAGCAAAGGCCCTTCCAATCCAACTAAGGTCAGAATCATGGAGAGACAATGATACACGTGTAGGTGGTGCAGTATCAATGCCGAAAAGAAGCCTGCTATACTCACCTCTTATAACATCATGTGCAATAACCTCAACCTCAGGACCAACTAGAACAAGAGGAGGGGTGGAGCCTGTAGGACCAACTAGAACATCTTGATGTCCCCCCAAACCCTGTGAACCTAACTCACCATGGATCCTCCGTCTACCAAAATATTGCTTGAGATTTGAGGATACAACATCAAGTGGGATCCCATACTGATCGCTGATGAACTGGTATGAATCTAATAAATCACTGGCCAGGCATCTAGTCATATTTCACAAAGTACTCTCTCCACTAATCTATGCTACATCATGTGGTGATGGTATATCAACACGAATGTAACGATCTAAACAGCTGGTTGATGTGGCCTTAGTGGATGGAATGTCAATCCTCGAGCGTAACAAATACCCGCCAACATGATCAAATGACAACTGATCAACCTCAGTGGCAATAGTCACCATGCTCTCAAAAAATGTGTGTCTCAAGGGGGTCAATTCTGGTTGGGCGGCATTTGCTAGTTCCACATGTTTTGGAAGAACCAAAAGATTTAGGCCAACTAAGGACCTCTTTTTCTAAAGAGGTGGCACATCTTCTCTTCTATACTCAAGTCTCTCTACAAACCTCCCTTTCCCCTAACTAGCATGTTTAGGGAAAGATGTATAATCGACAGATAAATCTAAATGGAACTCTGCATATAATTGTTTGTAAAAATACAATGGCAACTCATCATTGTTTGGCCATTCATGATGAGCTGCCAAAAACCTAGGATAGATGAAAGGACTGACAACTGCATCCACACACTTGATGGGAGAATAGCCTCTCACTCTCTCTTTATCCCTACAAGAAGGGAACATGCTAAGAACATTATCTACTGAAACCATCCTAGAAATAGATGTCCATTTCTCCTGGCCAACAACACTCTGAGAAAGAGATGCATAGAACTTGTCAACACTAATTTCATCATAGGGATTGTATGATCAAACAACTTGGATCATACGTGTGATCTCATCCCTAATCCTAACCAACCTATCTCTACCTAACAGGTTTGGTGTATTGTGAATAGAACTATAAAGTTCATCCAAATCTCTTTGAAACCTCTGAATGGTGTCAGCATATAATGTAGAATTATCACTATCGCCAAGTTTCCCTAACGAATGTGATTGATGTGATGATTGATCATCCATGTGGACCTAAATTTATCTGCAGTATGATAAATAAATTTTTTGTCAAACATATTGTATGTCACGATGTAAATAAACTTGCATATAAATTTTCCAACTACTACATACATCTTTAAAAAATCCATGATATAAATGCACACATGCTTCTCAAATAAACCTGCACCTTAGATGCTTGCAAATGCATAAATGAGAGGCCTATCAACCAAATTTGAATCAACCATAAAAGTGGATGTCCTGCATTGTTGTATAACCTAGCATTTGATGGGCAAATTTGAATGGATAACCTTAAAAGGGATAAAAGTGCGTGTCCTGCATTGTTGTAGCACTTGATTTGACCTGTTTTATGTGTGAACTGTCTCCCACCGAGCAACCATTCGCCACTTGCTACTTCTGATCACCATGACCTTACCAATAACTTATGCACAAATTCTTTCTTGAATGGTTTCAAATTGTGATTAATTTTCCATCACCACAACCTTGATAAAAACTTATGCACAACATTCAATAAAGAAGAATTTATGCACAAATTCTCTCTAGAATGATTTCAAATTTTGATATTTTTTTAGCTTAATTGTGTAGATGAAATTTGATGTTCCTTGTAGTTTCCTATTGCGTCATGGTATAGGGTCAGGGCTTAAATTTGACAGTCGACCTTGCCTATCAAGTAATTTTTTTATGAGATTTATCTATTCAATGATGCCTTTAAAATACTATGACCTATCTTAGTATAAGTAGATTATATAAAAATCAGATATATATATATATATATCAGCATAATCCTATGTAAATTTTGACAGTTTGTCCAAAATCTTTCCTTTCATATGATACAATCTTTTTAAAATTTTGATTGTATTTTACAACAAAAATGGCTAAATTGTAGCTATACAACAGTCAAATAATTTTTACTATAAAATACAATCAAAATTTTAAAAGACTATCATATGAAAGGAGAGATTTTGGACAAACTTGTTGGCAAGAGACACTGCTAGGCATGATAGGTGTTGCCATTGATGGCAACTAAGATCATCCCAATCATCCGCATAACACAATTTATTCACACTGGAAGTCAAAATTAGAATTTGTCTAAGTCTAGGCAATTAGGAATAGAGCAGGTGACAGGGTCCGGTATCCTAGTCCGGATCTATTCGGTGGTGTATATGCCTAAAAATGACACGAATCATCCTAAATAAATATTCTAAATATTTATTCCATTCTTCTATTAATTAAATAAATATTCTAAATTTATTTAATCGATTCACTGTTCCATAATTAAATAAATTCTATTTATTTAATTAAAATTCTTCTAAATGTCCTACACAATTAAATAATCATAAATTATTTAATTAATCCAAATTCCTCTATCCTAAGTTCTAAATTCAAAAATCCACCTCACCTTTACACCTCACCTTTTCCACCTCACCTTGTCCACATCATCAAGTTGCACATGTAATTAAATATATTTAATATTTAATTACCTATTTTTCTCTCACCCACATGGCCTATTTCTTCTCAAATTAGAAGTTAGTTAACTAATCAATCAAATCTGTTAACTAATTAGTCATTTGAGTTCACTAGTCAATCTATTCTGTTGACTCCTCAATCAACCCAGTTCACTGGTCAATCAATTCAGTCAATCCCATAATCCACTCTTCTAACTGATCAATCAAGTCTGTTAACTGTTCAGTCAATGGAGTTAACTCTCCAATCAATTTTGTCACATCCCCTCTTTCATGATGGAGCTGGGACACTTGTCACATTTCTACTGGTTGCACATTCCTCAACCATCCTCAGCCATTGATCTTCATATCTTCTCTCAACCGTTGATTCCCATTCTTCTGAGTCTATAAATGAAGCTTCATCCTTCCATTCTAATCATCCAAGCTTTTGACATCATTACTCTGCAGAAATATCACCAGCGCGCCTTTGGCACGCTTTTGTCATCTACAAGCTTGAGATCACATACTTGCATTGGAGCTCATCTTCATTGCGTATCACCACAACCATTCACCGTCGACTTCCTATAAACTGCTAAAAGATTGCACTCTCTGAGGGCTCACTTCATCTGCAAAAGGACGATCTGTGATAGGCGAACAACAGAGGCATCAAAACAGGAGAGGTTTGCACTGTGTTTGTTCATTGCTTCATTTATTGAATCCTTCTTGTTTCTCTATTCTGTTGATGTTTAGGTCTTGTTTAATTCATTTGATTGATCACCATTTCACCCATACATTTTTGGCGCCCACTATGGGGCCGTTTGCCCCTTTATTTTACCGTTTTTGAGCTTTTTTGAAGGCAGGTTCTGTACAGGTCACGCAGAGTCATGCATAGATTACTTCGGCGCATCTGTTCATTTAGGCGGCACTTTTAAAAGACTATTACGGCACTTTTATCCTTTCTGCGCATTTGTGTATTTCTGCGGTGCTTTTGCACACTGTTATGGTGCTTCTGTTATTATTGCGCATCTATTCCTTTTCATGGCACTTTTGAAGACTGTTGCCGCGCATCCATTCATACTGCGCATTTATTCCTTTTAACTGCGTATATGTTCAATATTACGGCACATTTATTAATGCTGCGCTTCTGTTGATCATTTCTGCGCATCTGATCACTGAAGCTGCGCATTTGTAACAGGCTATGGTTTCAGTACTTTTTTAGAGGAAGTTGCTAACACTAACCTTTTCGCAGGTGTTTGCTAGAGCTATTTTGCAGGATAGGATCGGGTTTAGTTCCATGTAGTTGCATCTAATTAGTTCACATTTCATTTTCTGAGGGAAAGTAAAAATTAATGTTCATTCAAATCTTCATCTAGTTCTAATTAGGGAGGAAGTAACTGGATTATTTCTTGCTTGCATTGCAAACACCTTCCAAGTTATTGCTATCTAAAGATTAAAATTGATCTCATCAATGATCTTGAAGTTAAAATGAACCATTGCTATATTGTGAGACCTGAATTTCAAAGTTAACAATCTCGTGCTATGTGGTTTAAAAATTGAACTCACTACTGCTTTCTGAAGTTAAAATGAACCATTGTTATATCGTGAGACCTGAATTTCAAAGTTAACAATCTCGTGCTACGCAGTTTAAAAATTAAACTCACCACTGCTTTCTGGGATTTAAAACTGAACCACTGCTATATTGCTGAAATCACTTCAAAGTTCTATTTGAGTAGATTAGCCCATTTAGTTTTTCACTTTTAACTAGGGTGGATTAATTAGTGTATTCTGTGCTTGCGAATGACAATAGGCTTATGCTCTCCCCTCTTCTGGGTGATTAGAGTGCCAGACTTGTCATTCTATCTGTTTAACCTTTAGGAGGGGCCTAGCCTTGGATGCACGCTTGTCCAAGTGGGAATGACCCTGAGTGGTAACAGGCTAACGCCAAGCCCTACCAAGCCACTTAAAATAAATTGTGCTTGAGGTGAAAACTTCCTGCAACAAGTGCTGTTATGTTACACCGACGGCCAACCTCCCCCAAAACCCTCTCAAGCACAACCCTGTGAGGCTGGGAGACTCCATAACGGAGAGTAGTGCTGCCGCACGTGTAACCACTTGAACGGTTGCCCGAATTAAATACCTCTTGTTTTAGTGGCCCAAATCCCTTATAATCCATTTCTCGCCTAGGATTTTGTGCTTGCTTTTGTCCAAAATAGAGTCAAAAAAATTACAAAAACAATGAAAAACTACAAAATATTCTTTGTGCTTGCTGTGTTTTCTTGCTATTAAATTCATAATATCAGATCAGGAAGACCTTTTCTAGCCAAAAAGTACCAAAAACAGAAGAAAAACTAAAAATTTTGCAAAAATTTCAGAGCTGCGCATTTACACATTTCTGTTGCGCATTTACAGAGACTTGTTGCGCTTTTGTAACGACTTGCTGCACATGTACCTTTTTTGCTGCGCATGTATGCACTGTTGCTACGCATATATAATTCACCAGACCGGCGCATTTACTGCGACTTGCGGCGCATTTGTCCATTTATGCTGCGCATCTATTTCTGCGCATATGCGACAGTGAGCACTTGCCCTATTTTTGAGGAGATATTTTCACCTGATCAGAGCACCCATTTCAGCCTAGTTTCACTTTCTGAGATCAGAGTCAACCTTGCAGTCAATCTCCATCCGTTTCACCCAACTCTTTCTCTTTCGTCCATTGTCTCACTCACTTTCTGTCCAAATCACTCTTGTCCCAAAGTCAGCCTATCCCATATCGATTCGGCATAAGTCCTTCTTCGTTTCATTAGTGAATTCACGTAAGCCTAGTGGGTCACAGTACCTTTGCTAGTAGTCTTGTTGAACGATTAAGCCCTACACAGTAAGACTAGTATCGACTACCCTTGCTAGTGGCTAGAGTCTTGTGTCAACCGTCTTACTTGAAGTCATTGAGCAAGAGAACCCTTTGTTCAAGTCTTATCCTAGGTATCCCATTCATAACAGCCTCAGTTGGCACCTTGCCAAAATTTCTAGTCCTCACCCCCCCATCCCGCGTCACCTTGCATGGTTCTTACTTGATCCCAACACAACAAGCAAATAGAAATGGCCGAATCATCCGATCACCTTCTCCCACCACGTGATGGTGAAGAAGAGATTTCTCATAAAGAATTAGTGGCGCACATGCAAGATAGAAAATTCCAATGCGTCGTAGAGAAGATGATCCTTGAAGACCCCCATAAGTATTTCCATCATCTTGCTAGTCTCAGAATCAAACTCCCCGCAGACTTTGACATTAGCTCCATCATGGAAAATGCAGACAATGATCATGAGAGGGGCACAAATGACACAATCCCACATGCGCATGAGAGAGGCACAAATGACACAGTCCCACATGCGCATGAGAGAGGCACAAATGACATGGTCCCCCATACAAATGAGAGAGGAAAGCAACCCGTAGATCCAACTGCTCCTATGGCGGACGTGAGACAACAAATCGAAAGTCTAAAGCTCGAGATATCCAACCTTAAGACCGGTATAAGTTCTAAGAACTACTCTTTGCAAGATATAGCACCGTACCCCTTTGACAGAAATTTGATCATGAAACCATTCCCCTTTCAGTTCAGAGTTCTGAAATTTGACAAATATAAAGGGAAGGGGGACCCTAGAGATCATATCAGGGAATTCACTGCAGCATGTTTAGAAGTAGCTCACAACGAGACCTACTTAATGAGACTATTCCCGTGATCTTTAGGTGGTCAAGCTATGGAGTGGTTCTCGCGTCTCCCACCAGGAATCAAAACTTTTGATGAACTTGTCAATAAATTTATAACACACTTCTCTTACAACATAGAACACGAGCTATCTATGCTAGATCTATGCAACACCAAGCAGAAGAGTGGTGAGTCATTTGCTGCCTTCCTACAATGATGGAGATAGCTAGCTAGTAAGTGTTCTTACGATATGCCTGAGAAGCAGCTATTGGAAATGTTTGTCCACAATCTAAACACTGATCTTAGCTATCAGATTCAGATACAATGCCCTACCTCATTCGCCAAAGTCATTGAAATGGGCCTCTTCATTGAAAAAGCTATGATCACTAAAGGAACTCTCAAGCTCTACAAGGACACACCTCCTTCCAATTACACAACAGATAAATCAAAGTTTTGGACCAAGAACAAGAATGTGGTCAACGATGGAGTAGTGGACGCCAAGGCGGCAGCCCCTAAGCAACAACCCATATTCACTCTTAAGGGAGAAGCAAATACCGGTGCACTCAACAAGCCACCCCCTCGGGAACCTAGACCTTGGTTCAATTCAAATCCAAGGAGAAAATTCATGCCGTTGGGGGAATCTCAAGAGTCTGCCCTCAGGAAGTTGTTGGCTAACAATGAAATTTCTCTACCGCCAACAAGTGACTATGAGCCTATCGTCAAACCTCCCTATTGGAAGGACACAGACTATTGTGAGTATCATCGAGGAAAGGGGCACACGACTAACAATTGCATCCACCTCAAGAATGTCATATAGGATATACTGGATCAGAATCAGGGAGGGACACAACAGCATACCTCCAATGAATCTCATGTGGCCTACCGGGATCCTCTTCTGAACCACAACCGGTCGTATAACAGCAATCGCAACAATGGCCACAACAGCAACAATGGTCACAACGGCAATAACTCCAATGGCAATCCCAATAATGACAACAGTCACAACCGGCCAATTCAGAACAGCGGGTCGAGTAATGCTAACTATGCAAGCGTTCCATTTGAGTACACCATTAACTGCATTTCTGAGCATATTCCGCAAGTCAATGTCATCTCCCCCGACCAACAACCAGGACCTAACAGAACTGGTTGTAGTATAATTACCCACAGTGGTAAAGTCACGATCAATACCACCCCTCCAAGGTCATCACCATCTCCGTCCAACTCCCGCCCATACAATGTCATCGACCAGTTACAGAAAACTTCGGCTCACATTTCTATATTGGAGCTCTTGCATCTATCTCCTTCTCATAAGGAGATTCTTGAGAAAGCCTTAGTGGAAACTACTGTCCCCACTAACCTAGCCCAAGAAAAGTTTTAGACCATGGTAGGCAATCTGACATCCTCCACTTCCATCTCGTTTACGGAGCAAGATGACCTTTCCATATCTCAACCCCACAACACCCCTCTACACATTGTCGCATTCGTGCACAAGCACTGCATCAAGAGGGTTCTCATTGATGGGGGCGCCGGTTTAAATATTTGCACGTTGAAGCTAGTCCTTGCACTGGGGTTCTCCGAACAGGCAGTTGATTCAAGACAGAAAATTACCATCAAAGCCTATGACGAGGAGGAAAGAACCACAAAGAGCACGGTTGTCCTACCCATTCAAGTGGGACCGGTAATCAAAGATGTAGTGTGCCAAGTCCTTGACCGAGAGCTTGCTTATAATATCCTACTGGGGAGACCATGGATCCACGCCATGAAGGCTATCCCCTCAACCTATCATCAATGCATTAAATTCCCGCACAATGGCCAACAAGTCACCATTCAAGGCGACCCTGACCCCTACCAACACTGCAATTCTTTCCAAGCAAAATCTGAATGTGTCATACCCAACAATAGAGCCTACATTTCCCCTACTCCGCAACAAGACCATACCGTTGAAGATTCCTTCTCAAGACCCAAACCACTGAAAATTACCATAAAAGAAAATGGCATGGGGGAATACTCCATTGAGCACAGCCTCAACCTTGCCAAAATGCCTTTGTCTCCTCGCTCTTTTGGCCAACCCAAGCATCAACCTAGGCATTTTCCAAAGCCATCTACTCCTCCTATAACTCCCACAAATCCCTTTGTAAAATGGGGGACCTTATCTGATGAGATAGAGGAGCGAGATCTCCTGCAATGGCTTTATGCTGAAGAAGAAAACACACCCCAAGAGCTGCCTAGACTCCCTACAGAACTCTATGGACGGGGTGAAACTATTTTGCACAGGATGGGGTACGAAGGACAAGGCCCCATAGGACTTAGAAAAGAAGGAATCATTGAACCTATACAACCTTCTTCATCCTCTTCGGCTAGAAACACAAGTGGCCTAGGATACAAAGGCAAGGGTAAAGCTAAGGAAAATGCTTGCCTTGTGGAGACAATCCAAACACTCCAAATTGACAGCGACACAGATTCAGATGATTCAAATAAGTATGAGTGGGACGAGCTAATAGAGCACTCCTACGATGACAAAGAGGTTGACACCATCCAAACTCTTAGCCCCTACCATGAGGGACAAACGCAACGGGACAGACCACTGGAGTCTGATTTGCCCCTCCCTGAGATTATGGCTTTTGAGGAAAGTTTAGATTCCATTGCGATAAACAACTTGGAAGAAAGTACCACCCAGAACACTACCCCTGCCAGTGCCCACAACATTTCCATTCACACCATCAATGAATCAGGTCTCTCATCTGACTCCCTTCCCCTCTTACACCCTAAGCTTATTGACTAGGATCTGCAAGGAACCCCCCAATTAGATATGTTCCAAAACGATGATGCTTACATTGACTATATGGAACTTAGGGATCACTTACCAAAAGGAGATCATAAAGCTGGTTTTACTATCGAACTCAATACTATGGCTTACTTCGGGGAGGGTGCCAAGCCTTCTAGTTGCAAAAATATCAAGATCAAAAATGGATCTGACGGTGAAAACCGCCGTGCGGCAGTGTCAGATCATAAAACAGTAAAAAGAAAGGACGTATCCGAAGGTGAAAAACTAACTGTGGCACCTGACGATGGAATGCTTGACACCCTCCCTAGTGGTATGTACCAGGAACCGTCACAGATTGTGGTGGAGCCAACAGAGCTTGTGAATATTGGAACCGAAGAGCAACCTAAGATTATCCACTTTGCCAAATCTCTCACACCACCGGAGAAAACCAGATTTGTACCATTCTTTAAGAAGAAGAAAGGCAGCTTTGCTTGGTCATACGCAGACATGCCAGGTTTGGACCCAAACCTGATTCTACATCATTTGCCATTGGATCCAGGGGTGAAACCAGTAAAACAGAAGCTGAGAAAGATGCATCCTCATATAGCCCTTTTGGTCAAGGAAGAACTCGAGAAATTAATAGATGTGGGGTTCATCAGAGCCATAGATTATCCCGAATGGATATCAAACATTGTGCCAGTGTCTAAACCAGATGGCAGGGTTCGACTATGCAATGATTTTCAAGACTTAAACAAAGCATGATGCAAGGATGACTTTCCGTTGCCAAACATCGACATCATAGTCGACCTTACTGCAAGACATACAATGCTATCACTCATGGACGGATTCTCAGGGTATAACCAAATCAAAATAGCACCGAAGGACCAACACAAAACAGCTTTCACTTGTCCATGGGGTACCTTTTGCTAGAATGTCATGCCTTTTGGGCTGAAAAACGCAGGTGCTACATATCAGCAGGCCATGACAACTATATTCCATGACATGATGCATGTGACCATGGAGGATTATGTTGACGATATCTTAGCAAAATCTCTCACAAGGGACTCACACCTGGACATATTAGAAAAAGTCTTTCAACGGTTGGATCAATTCCAAGTCAAACTGAACCTGAAGAAGTGTGTGTTTGGGGTAACATCGGGCAAGCTGCTAGGATTCATCGTGTCAGCAAACGGAATAGAGGTAGACCTGGCCAAGGTCAAAGCAATAATGGACATGCCACTGCCCAAGACTCTAACACAGTTGAGATCCTTACAGGGCAAGCTGCAGGCCATCTGCAGGTTCATCTCACAGTTGGCAGACCTTTCAGCCACCTCCTACATAAGAACATTCCATTTAAATGGGATGAGCAGTGCGAAGAGGCATTCAACAAGCTAAAGGAGTACCTTATGAACCCTCCTATACTCATGCCTCCGATCCAAGGAAAACCTTTAATTCTCTATATATCTGCTACACCCACGGCTCTGGGAGCTCTCCTAGTGCAGCAAGACTATAAGAACAAGGAAAGAGCTATATACTACATCAGTCAAACCTTAGTGGGCTACGAGTTACAATACTCACAGGTAGAACGATCATGCCTTGTGGTGGTTTTTGCTTCACAAAAACTCTGACACTACATGTTGGCACATCATGTCAAACTCATTGCCAAAATCGACCAACTAAAGTATCTTCTCAGCAAAGCAGCTTTCACAGGTCGACTAGCAAAGTGGGTTATGCTTCTTAGTGAATATGATATAGAATATGTGGACAGAAAAGCCATCAAAGGGCAAATCATAGCTAACCAACTAGCCGAGGCACCATTACAGGACACTTCACCAATGCAGTTTGAGTTTCCTGATGAGTCTTTATTCACTCTGTCAACATCTCCTTGGAAACTCTACTTCGACGGGTCTTACACCAACCATGGATCGGGGGCAGGTATCCTGTTTATCACTCCCCAAGGTGACACAATTTTGAAGTCCTACAGGTTGTTATTTCCATGCACCAATAACATAGCGGAGTATGAAGCCTTGGTAATTGGTCTCAAGATGGCCACTGAGTGGAAAATCCAAGCACTATGTGTCTACGGTGATTCTCAGCTTATCATAAATCAGGTCAACAATGAATATCAAACCAAAGATGAGAAGCTCATCCCATACAAACGGATGGTCGACGAACTCAAAGAACACTTTGGGACCATCTCCTTTGAACAAATACCCAAGATCAAGAACAAAGCAGCAGATGCAATGGCTACCATAGCCTCTCTTCTTGAAATACCTGAATACGAGTCACGGTATGAATTCTTAGTAGAAACCATTCGGCAACCGGCTTATGATCTCCTCGAAACCCATTCCATTTGCCTCCTAGTAGGATTTGATTCACCTTGGTATGGTAAGACCTACACTTACCTCAAGGATAGTATTCTTCCACCAGACCTCTCTTCCAACCGAAAACGAACTTTCATCCGACAAGCCTCCCGTTACACCATCATCGCCAATAACCTTTACCGACATGGTCTAGATGGTACTCTACTCCGTTGTTTAGAACAAGAAGAATCCATAACTGCCTTGCGAAACGTACACGAAGGGATCTGTAGAACACACTCCAGCGGTCCTTCCTTAGCCAAGAAACTCATGCGTTTGGGTTATTACTGGCCAAATATGGAAATGGATTCATATCAGTTCGTCAAAAAGTGCAAACAGTGCCAAATACACGGGAACCTGATCCATGCACCTGCTCAAGAGTTGAGACCTTTAATGACACCCTGGCCCTTTTGCCAGTGGGGACTTGACCTCGTGGGAAAGATTCATCCACCCTCTTCCAACGGCCACAAATTCATCATAACCGCCACTGAGTATTTCACAAAGTGGATTGAAGCCGTTCCCCTAACCACCGTCACAGGAAAGCAAATTTCCTCTTTCATTCTGAATTACATTATCTGTCGATATGGCATCCCTTCATCCATCATAACGGATAATGGGAGACCATTCAAAAATCAAGATGTCCAAGAACTTTGTGAGCGTTTCAAAATCCAACATTGTTTCTCCACTCCATACTACCCCCAAGGTAACAGCCAAGCTGAGGCATCGAATAAAACCATTCTGAAAATCCTAAAGAAAACTGTCAATGAAGCTGGTCGCGATTGGCACGTCCAACTCAATCCCACTCTGTGGGCCTACAGAACTAGCATACGCACTCCCATAGGTGCTACACCCTACGCCCTTGTCTATGGTTCCGAAGCCATCCTTCCCATTGAGGTTGAACTCCCATCCCTCAGGGTGTCGTTGAAAGGTCTCATATCAGATGAAGAATACAGAGTCTCCAGGCTACAAGAACTAGAGCTACTAGAGGAAAGGCGCCAGAAAGCTTTTGACCATCTCAAAGCCTATCAATAGATGATGTCCAGAAGCTACAACCACAAGGTTAGACCAAGGTGCTTCAAGGTTGCGGACCTAGTTCTAAAAGAGAACCCTCGCAATCAACAGGATAGAGAAAAGAAAGGTAAGTTCGAGCCTAACTGGCTTGGGCCCTATGTAATTGTAGCTGCCTACGGATTGGGGGCATATCAGTTGGCCACATCAGAGGGTGAGTTGTTTGATGATCCAATCAACAGCATGCACCTTCACCGGTTCTATACCTAGGAGAACCCCAATGCAAGGGGGCACAATAAAATCAAAAATCAAAAAAATCAAAAAAATTGAAAAGAGAAAATACAAAAAAATTAAAAAAAATAGAAAGCATACAAAAAAATCATCCTTTGGTGAAAACCTGGCAAACAGGCGCCTTGGATAGGTATCGTGATGAAAACTTGGCAAACAGGCATCATGTTACTCTCTAGCTCCTCGTGCAAATAAAAGCAAGTGATGAAAACCTGGTAAACAGGCGTTACTTGTGATAAACCGCCTTCTCCATCTTTGAGAATCCAATCACCTTGAGTCCATTCTTCCTTCGCTCATTTTCCATTCGACCCATATCTACCCCACAATAAACACTTGACAGTTACCTATCATGGCTTGATACTCACCTTGTGGCCTTGTCAACCAAGGTTTTGTCCCATACCGTCTCCTCAATGTGAGCCTAGTATAGTGTCTCTCATCGGTGTCCATGGTCCAAGTCTGTGAACTACATTGCCTCTGCGCCGTCACGTAGGCAAGGCCATTATTCTAATGCACCCCCAAGGCTTCCATTTCTCCCACGGTCCCATTCATCCCCTTTCTTGTCTTCATTCTTGTTGTCTTTCTTCTAGTCCATCTATGGTCCATTAGGGTTTACCCCGAACTACGTTGCCTCTGCGTCGTCACGTAGGCAAGGCCATTTAGCAATGAGCCCCTGAGGCACTAGGTCAGTCCCTTAGGGTTTGTCTCCCCAATAAGGATTGTGCAATCTTCTCACCAAACAAGCAAATGCAAGCAGAACCCGCGCTTCAAGCAAAAATCTTGACTATGAGCATCTTAACCTATCCAATGCAAAGCAAATACCCAAGGTCTTCTACATGATTTTATGCAAATTACGGCAAGAAATAAAACACATACCAACGCAAATATGCTTTGTAGATTGGAAACATGGTCAACAGTTCGAGTCCTGATTTTGCTATCATACCTTCCTATGCTACTCAAGGATGCCAAAAGCTATGATGGGGGCATGATTACTTTCTTTGTTTGCTATTTGTGATTAAACTTTAGTAATGTGAAGCCTTGTCTAAGGACATGATCGGCAAAAGATCATCAAGGACATCAAAGGTATAACACGAACGGGGGCAATCCTTGCTTGTTGAAATGCAAGAAGTACTCAGGTCATCTAGATTCAATTTTGACTAGATGCTTGTATTAGCTTGCTAAATCAAAATCCATGTAAGCGATACTTAGGTCATCTCGGTTCAATTATACCTCGATGCTTGTATTCACTTACAACATTTCAGAAAATGTACCAAAAATAAATTGCCCAATGATGAAATAAAGCACTCCAATAGCAAAGTATCCATCCTATATCCATTTATACATCCATACCATACCCCATGCAATAAAGATCCGACAATGCAGAGTATCAATACAAATAAAAGCTTGTGAGTCCTTCTATCGAGTCTTTCTTCTATCAATCAGATTTCTAGCTATCATCATATCTTTCATCCTTATCTAGTCAGTCTGAGCAATGATCTGAATGCAAGGTCCATCCTTAATCCATACCAATCAAGTCAAGTTAATCTTGCACAAATGATCCAATCACAATCAGTGGTCTTGATCCTTGTCTGGTCGTAAACCAACTCGATCAGTTAATCAATCAATTGTCTTATACAGGATGTTGCATTGTCGAAATCAGACCAATACACGTGTCTTACATGACATGCTTCATTTCCTGAAACCAGACACTATCCTTCATGTTGCTCTAGGGATCTATCATTCCCCGCCATGACAACATGCCTGCCTTGTTGGTCTAGGGATATATCGTTCCCCGCTATGACAACACTGTTGTATATCATTATCAGTATATCGTTGGTTTACTACTTGACAGGGGCAATACCTTGTTTATTCTTGTATCATTTGTGCATACTTGCTAACTTGCTTGTGTGTGTTATCAGTCTATCTTGCTTCACATATCATTCGGCTCTTTCTTCACCCATTTTCTTCAAACCTAACCTTCTTCTTCGTGAGATTGTCCGTCTCACGCCTCCTTCCTTCTTCCCGTCCAATCTCCCGAGGGGGCATCCTGTTGTCAAAACTTGTACTAGGGGCAAACTAGGGCATGTGTCACTATCAGACTATTTATTCTTTAAAGCAACGCTGAAAACTGCATTGCATCAAAGAGGGGCAAAATGTATACGCCTAAAAATGACACGAATCATCCTAAATAAATATTCTAAATATATATTCCATTCTTCTATTAATTAAATAAATATTCTAAATTTATTTAATCGATTCACTGTTCCATAATTAAATAAATTCTATTTATTTAATTAAAATTCTTCTAAATGTCCTACACAATTAAATAATCATAAATTATTTAATTAATCCAAATTCCTCTATCCTAAGTTCTAAATTCAAAAATCCACCTCACCTTTACACCTCACCTTTTCCACCTCACCTTGTCCACATCATCAAGTTGCACATGTAATTAAATATATTTAATATTTAATTACCTATTTTTCTCTCACCCACATGGCCTATTTCTTCTCAAATTAGAAGTTAGTTAACTAATCAATCAAATCTGTTAACTAATTAGTCATTTGAGTTCACTAGTCAATCTATTCTGTTGACTCCTCAATCAACCCAGTTCACTGGTCAATCAATTCAGTCAATCCCATAATCCACTCTTCTAACTGATCAATCAAGTCTGTTAACTGTTCAGTCAATGGAGTTAACTCTCCAATCAATTTTGTCACATCCCCTCTTTCATGATGGAGCTAGGACACTTGTCACATTTCTATTGGTTGCACATTCCTCAACCATCCTTAGCCGTTGATCTTCATATCTTCTCTCAACCGTTGATTCCCATTCTTCTGAGTCTATAAATGAAGCTTCATCCTTCCATTCTAATCATCCAGGCTTTTGACATTGTTACTCTGTAGAAATATCACCAGTGCGCCTTTGGCACCCTTTTGTCATCTACAAGCTTGAGATCACATACTTGCATTGGAGCTCATCTTCATTGCGTATCACCACAGCCATTCACCGTCGACTTCCTATAAACTGCTAAAAGATTGCACTCTCTGAGGGCTCACTTCATCTGCAAAAGGACGATCTGTGATAGGCAAACAATAGAAGCATCGAAACGAGAGAGGTTTTCACTGTGTTTGTTCATTGCTTCGTTTACTGAATCCTTCTTGTTTCTCTATTCTGTTGATGTTTGGGTCTTGTTTAATTCATTTGATTGATCACCATTTCACCCATACAGGTGGAAAGGCATGGTTTGCTGTGGATCTGAGGTAGTTGTAAGAATTGTTAAGACACTCTAAATCCAGAGTTTTGTCCTTCAGAGATGAAGAACTCAAAAGATATTAGCTTTTGAGTATCAAGTTTCAGTTTGACAGAACAAACAGAAGAAGAATAAGTCGACCTTATGAATGATCTTAATTTCGGATGTATAGAAGTTGTTTATTGCGCAATTGGTGATGATAAGTAATGATAGCTGACATGATTGATGATTTACAAGTGCAAGTTTTGATCCACATCTCATATTATGTATGGATCTAGCTGACAGAGTAGAGTACTCTACAAAGTTCTAAATGTTCTTGAAGCTGACTGGTAAAATGATTGTAGATCATGTTGCGGATATATATATATATATATATATATATATATCTGATGGAATTGGATGATTTTTGTGTGTGTGTTGCGACTATGGAGTAATTGCAAAAAGAAGTAGAGATCAAAGTTCAGATGCTAGCAGAGCAATAAGAGGAGGAGAGTAAGGATGAAGTGTATCAAGTCAGTTTTCTATGCTTAACTTGAACTAAGCTCCAACATTGATAGATGCCAAATATCAGTTCAAATTTATTGTAACTCTTCTTTCTTATAGGCAACGAGCCTTCTTTTGAGAAATGAGCTCTAGGTAGTGAGCCTGAATGCATGTGTATTCCCCATTGTAATACATTTAACAGAGTATAATCTTTGTGGGTTAACCCCCACCATGGTTTTTCCCTTAATCAGGTTTCCACGTCAAAAATCTTGGTGTCAATTGTATTATTTATGTTTCTGCTCGTGTTATTGATTAATGCTGAAATCTTTACATCATTGATTTGATTATAAGTTGTAAAGGAAGATTAAGAGAAAGAAATTGTTAAATTGTGTGACAATTGGTTCACCCCCCTCTTAGTTGTCTGGACCTAATTCAACAATTGGTATTAGAGCGAGGTTCCTTAAAAGAAGCTTAATGGCTTGAGGAAAGATCTTGGAAGGAGTTTTCAATGGGTTCACTCAAAGATCAACTTCAACTGGCTCTAAAAGATCTTGATCAGTCCAAAGCAGAAATATCTAATCTAAAAGATGAAATCAAGGATGCTGATGATACCAGTAAAATGTTAAAAGATAAATTAAAAAAGTCTATGGGAAGGAATAAGGAGCTACTTCTGTAGTTATCCAGTTTAACTGAAGAAAATGGTATGAATAAAGACTCGGAAGAAAAGATAAAGGAGTGTGAGAAGTTGTCAAAAGAAGTTGTTGTTCTAAAAGTTGAGATGGAATCTAGGGTAATGAGGTTTACCAAAGAAATTGAGCAAAGGAAGAAGACTAAAGAAGATTTGAATCAAACTCTAAAAGAAAAAACTGATGATTGCTACAGATTAGATAGTATAGCTGGTCATCTAAAGTTTGATCTACAAGAAAGCAAAGACAATGAAAGAGATCTTGAAAGACAAATTGTCATTCTCAGGCATGATCTAGAAGTTGCAAATGAATACAAGGAGAAGTTCAAGATAAGTTCAACTAAACTTGAAGCAATACTTGAGGGATAGAAAAAGGTTGATGACAAGCATGGTCTTGGATATGAGAAAGGTGAAAGCTCCAGATCTGGACAAAGAAACTTTCAACCAAGGAATGGGAGAAACATACCTAGAAGACCTCTGGTAAGACAGCCTAATGTTCAAAGGTATCCATCTTTCAATGGAAATTATTTTAAGTGCAACAAATTTGGTCATAAAGCCACTCAGTGTAGAAGTAGAGTAAATCAAAATAATCCATCCTTCTCTGAACAATGCTTCAATTGTAAGAGGTATGGTCATAAATCCAATGAATGTAGAAGTATGATAATGAATAACTCATCAAATAGAAGAAATAGGAATTCCTTCAATGGCAAATGCTTTGTATGCAATAGATTTGGACATATGGCCAATCAGTGCAGATCAAGAGGAAATCAATCAAATGGGCAAAGAAATGTTGTGTGCTTCCATTGTAAATGATGCGGTCATTTTGCAAGATTCTGCAAAAGTAGGACTAATGAAAGAAGAGGTCCGGTAAACAAAAAATTGGATGAGCAGAGACAAGACAAAGGCAAAAGAAAAATTGAAGAAAATGAGATCCAAAATGAAACAAGTGAGACATGGGTCAAGAAAGCAATTGTGAACCATAGTGATGGATCTGCACCAGAATCTAGTGTAGGTAATTCCTCAGGGAATTAAATTAGGAGCTCTGGCTCAGGGGGAGCTGCAATAAAAATTAAAATCCCCGAGCCAGTAAGTGCCTGAATCTAGCATAGTGAGAAAAGAGATCTTGGATTGTTTTAGATCATTTGGAAGGATTCCCTAAAGAAAAAAGGTGGATATGGCAAATTGCGGAATAATTCATGAGAAAATGTTCAACAAATAGAGTAACCAGATGTACTAGGGCAGAGCATTTATTATAAAGACAAATTAAGCACTACGGAGCATAAAAGGGTCATTCATTCCCCAGACAGATCACTTTGCATTAGAAGAAAGCAAGAAGTGAAGGAGTGAACGAGCTCTAAGCTGAGAATTCTCAAGAATTGTAGCGTGAAGAGGATCCTCAAGCAAAACCCTAACCTGTGGAACAAGATCAGTGCTTGATGGAAGTTGTAGAACCAAGGACAGTTTGGATAATGCCTATGGATTATGAGGTGGATGAAAAAGTTTTGGATATGTATGCTCAACATCTTCTAAGCACACCTAAAGATACCTTTGTGGAAAGGATTGGAACTTACAAGGAACTAAGTCTAAAATTGCATGTGGAACTTAGACATTCAGAGACCAAGAGGAAAGTGTAGAGGCAAGTTGAAAAGTATGCTGAGAGCATTGGCCTAACCAAGGAAGTAGTGAAATAGAACAGAGAAAGAATTGAGAAGGCTGAAAAAGAAAAATAGGACAAGAAACAAGAAGATGCTCCAGTGGAACCATCCTTCACTTCAAGGACTACTAGAAGCTCTACTGCTACTTCTATTCCTCCTAAAACTACAAAACTAGAAGTCAGACCATCCAGTGAAGCAAGTAAGAGAAAGAAAACAAAATCCATAAGAATGAGTGTGGGCACAAAAGATGATGAGGAGACAGAGATAGATGAAGAAGTCAAAGAAATAAAATTCAAGAAAGCCAGAACTTTGAAGACTTCTGAAGACCAACCTTCCAGAAGCATTAAGACCAGTAAAAAGTAAGTAACTAGTAAGGTCGCTATGACTATTGATGAAATTGTAAAAACAATCACTGTTCATGGAAAGTTAAAGCCTATCAGAGTTTACTATGATAATTTTGATCAAGCAAATAAGAAAATTTTGGAAGATGCCATTATCATATATTTGAACAAATTCAATAGAGCCCTATTGGAAATGTTACAAGAACTTCCTAAAGGTTTAAGGAAAGTAATGGAAATGAGGAAGGAAACAACCAAGGCTAAAGATCTAAAATTCAAAGAGTATGTCCTTTCTACTTTGTGTCCTATAATGACTAGAAGAGAAGTAGATAAAATCCTCAGAGAAGTTAACAAAAAATTTAGAAGCAAGGTTTAGATGAACAAGCTAATGCTTAGTAAAACTAAGAAATTGCAAAAGAAATAGAGGAAATTTTGAGAAATGCCCTAGACAAGGATAAATATTATATTATTTCAGAGAAACAAGTTGAAGAAGACAATTCTCTAGTTCCAGAACTGGAAGCTCCAGAAGAAGAGATTAACAAGGGAATTGATGACCAAGGTGTTAATTTAGATCCTCCGGAGTTAATCTATGAAGAGACTAATGTTGGATTTGATTCATCAAATCTAAATGTTGGAGAAGTTTAGGAAAAGAACATCATTAAAAAATAATCTGAGTTTGGTGAAGCCTCTGTTCTAGAAGAGGAACAAGTCAGTCAGGAGGACATAGAAATGACAGATAAAATAATTGATGCAGAAGAAACTCTTCCACCTGATCTTTTCGGAAAAGAAGAGGATATTGCTGCTATATAGGCCCCTCCAGATCAGGTAGTGAGTGGTGAAGATAGAGAAAAGATTTCACCTGCAAGTGATACAAGAAATGATATAGCAAAGGAAGAGAATGAAGAAAACCAAGAAGACAAAGCAAAAGAAGATGGTGCAAATGTTGAAGCACCTAAAATAGATGCTAAAAAATTTGATGAATGAATGAATGATTCAAAAAATGTTGCAAGAGACACTGCAGATGTAGTGAAAAGTCTTCTTGAAAAAGAGATGATTGAGCTTGATGAGCCTTAACTACTCCAAAGTCTAACCAATCCAGATGCTTTCTCTCCCATTCAATTGATGAAAATAACATCATTCACCTAAGTAAAGGCTAGAGAAAAGTTGTTAAAGTCCCACATGGAGGATAATGAGCTATTGGGGCTTGCAACCGAGATTTTGGAGAAGCTAATGCCTTCCTACCAAAAGAGTCCATCTGATTCCCCCTCTGGACATTTGAAAATCCTTGTACGTTATGTAAATACTCATTTTGAATCCTTTGAAAAATTTGCGAAGGCAAAGGTCCAGAAAGAGTTTCTGGATAAGAAATTTAGTGAAGTACAGAATCTAATAGGAAATGATAGGATGATACTCAGCATTAGCATAAGGAGTATTCAAAATGCTTTAAATGATGGAAGAGATATGTACAAATTCTGTCTATCATGGCCTAAAATTAGTGAGGATATTGATAAGAAGATAAAGGAGCAAGAATAAAAATTGTCAAATATTTCTCAAATTTTTTATCCTCTAACAGTTTCACCTATAAGTTAGGAATGTCAAGTAATTAGCTTGACAGATGAGATAAAGAGGATCGGTAAAGAAAAAAGTAACATTATGAAGAGAATGTGTGAACTCTAGGAATTGATTGCCCCCAAGTTAGAAACCATGTTTAATACCTTATCAGAAGCTCGGACTACACTTTAGACAAGTAATTCGTTTGGATCTGACAAAGACAGAAGCATATGCATTTTTGTTGAGTGGACACATCTCAATTTTGGATGGAATAAAGGGAACTTGGGCCTCTGAACTTGTGCAATTGAAAAATAGTTTTGCAGATATTCTCAAGTTCATGTGAATAGAACTTAATGATCAGTTGTACATATGCGGTCCTATATACAAATTTTTGGAGAATTTTGGCTTGTGGACCCCACCCTTTTCCATTGATGTCAAAGGGGGAGTGAAGATTAGTGAAAAATGAGGAATCTGGAGCTAAGGGGGAGCACTGGAAAGCAGTGTGAACAACAATATGAAGTAGGGGGAGCTACTTTTGACACTTAGTCCTTTTTCACTAAGTGTTGCCATCAATGCCAAAGGGGGAGATTCTTGGCAAGAGACATTGCTAGGCATGATAGGTATTGTCATTGATGACAACCAAGATCATCCTAATCATCCGTATAATGCAATTTATTCACACCGGAAGTCAGAATCAGAATTTGTCTAAGTCTGGGCAGTCAGGAACAGAGCAGGTGACAGGGTTCAGTATCCTGGTCCGGATCTATCCGGTGGAAAGGCATGGTTTGCTGTGAATTTGAGGTAGTTGTAAGCATTGTCAAGACACTCTAAATCTAGAGTTTTGTCCTCCAGAGATGGACTCAAAAGATATTAGCTTCTGAGTATCGGGTTTCAGTTTGACAGAACAAACAGATGAAGAACAAGCTGACCTTGTGAATGATCTTAATTCTAGATGTATAGAAGTTATTTATTGGGAAATTGGTGATGATAAGTAATGATAGCAGACATGATTGATGATTTACAAGTGCAAGTTTTGATCCGTATCTCATATTATGTATGGATCTAGCCAACAGAGTAGATTACTCTACAAAGTTCTAAATGTTCTTGAAGTCGAGTGGTAAAATGATTGTAGATCATGTTACGGATATATATATATCCAATGGAATTGGATGATTTTTGTGTGTGTGTGTTGTGACTATGGAGTAATTGTGAAAAGAAGTAGAGATCAAAGTTTAGATGCTAGTAGAGCAGTAAGAGGAGGAGAGTAAGGATGAAGTGTATCAAGTCAGTTTTCTATGCTTAACTGGAACTAAACTCCAGCATTGATAGATGTCAAATATCAGTTCAAATTTATTGTAATTCTTCTTTCTTATAGGTAGTGAGCCTTCTTTTGAGCAGTGAGCTCTGGGCAGTGAGCTTGAATGCATGTGCATTCCCCATTGTAATACTTTTAACAAAGTATAATCTTTGTGGGTTAACCCCCACCATGGTTTTTCCTTTAATTGGGTTTCCACGTCAAAAATCTTGGTGTCAAGTGTATTATTTATGGTTTTGCTCATGTGTTATTGATTAATGCTGAAATGTTTACATCATTGATTTGATTATAAGTTATAAAGGAAGATTAAGATAAAGAAATTGTTAAATTGTGTGACGACTGATTCATCCCCCCCTCTCAGTTGTCTGGACCTAATTCAACAAAACTGTCAAAATTCTTATGAAAGGAGGGATTTTGGACAAACTATCAAAATTCATATGAAAGGAGAGATTTTGGACAAACTGTCAAAATTTATATATAGGATTATGTTGATATATATATTTGGTTATTTATATGGATAACTATCCTAGTATTTTAAAGGCAATATTGAATAGATAACTGTCATAGTATTTAAGCCATGTTCCCTAGCATTTGATGGGCAAATTTGAATGGATAACCTTACAAGGGATGAAAGTGCGCATCCTGCATTGTTGTAGCACTTGATTTGACCTGTTTTATGTGTGAATTGATTCCCACCCAGCGGCCATCAACCACTTGCTACTTTTGATCGTGCCACAACCTTTCCAATAACTTATGAACAAATTCTTTCTTGAATGGTTTCAAATTTTAACTATAAAATATAATCAAAATTTTAAAAAGACTGTATCATGTGAAAGGAGAGATTTTGAACAAACTGTCAAAATTTCTATAGGATTATGTTGATATATATATTTGGACAAACTGTCATAGTATTTAAGCTAGTATTGAAATTTTTACTGTATCAGGCATTTTTACTGTAAAATACAATCAAAATTTTAAAAAGACTGTATCATATGAAAGGAGAGATTTTGGACAAACTATCAAAAATTATATGGGATTATGTTGATATATATATTTGGTTATTTATATAGATAACTGTCATAGTATTTTAAAGGCAAAATTGAATAGATAATTGTCATAGTATTTAAGCCATGTTCCTTAGCATTTAATGGGCAAATTTGAATGGATAACCTTACAATGGATAAAAGTGCATGTCCTACATTGCTATAGCACTTGATTTGACCCGTTTTATGTGTGAACTGACTCCCACCCAGCAGCCATCAGCCACTTGCTACTTCTGATCATGCCACAACCTTTCCAATAACTTATGCACAAATTCTTTCTTGAATGGTTTCAAATTGTGATTACTTTTCCATCACAACCTTGATAAAAATTTATGCACAAAATTCAATAAAGAAGAATTTATGCACAAATTCTCTCTAGAATGATTTCAAATTTTGATATATTTTTTTAGCTTATATTGTGTGGATGAAATTTTACAAACCCATTTTACTTGCACATACAATCATATAAGGTGCAAGTTTATTTCAAGCACTGAACTATACATCGTGCCATAAAAAATGTTTGACAGAAAATGCCAAGGCGAAGATCTAGATACATCGTGGCATACAAAATGTTTGACAGAAAATGCATGCCAAGGTGAAGATTGCATACCTAGTTGACGAGACTATTGCAAAAGGTGGCGGGGACGTCCTTCATGTGAAAAGCTTTCAAACCCTAGGTCACTATCAATGTCAGAAAAAGGGCATTGTGAATTGTGGTAATTTCATTTTTTTTGTTTTTAACAGTATGATTTCAGGAGAAACAATCTCGTCCCCAGATTGACTCACCTGAAAATAACTTGCCACATATGCGCCACACATTGGCTACGTGTATTCGGGTGAAACTATCTCGCCCCCAAATTGACTCGCATGAAAATGACTCGCTCTAAATTGTTTTGTTGGCCGAAAGTGTGACATAGCTTTGTGCTTTTACCCATTGGTCAAATATCTATGTGGGAGACATAAGGGAAATATTTAATATTTGTGGGAATTATTTGATAATTATAAAACTTAGTATTATAAAGTGAAAACTTAGTAGCAAATATTAAATGATGGGTCAATGGTTTTGTAAACTCATGGTTTTGATTCACACAGTTTTACCCAATACCACAAGTTGTATTTGTGTGAGCTTGAGTCTATAAAAGCAAGCACATGGTTGGTGGTTTGGGTTGGTTGGTTGACTGGGTTGTCGTTGTATTGGGTTTCTCTTGTGAATGCATTTTGTGAAGCATGGCATGAGATGAGTGGTTACATGCTTGGACACATGGAGGATGCATTGGAGAAGCTTAATGTTTCAGAAGTGTTCATGAGACTCTGTAAGTGTATTGTTTAATGTTTCATTGTTGAATAATACATTGAGTGTGGATGCTTTTGGAGGATAGGTTTTTCCCTCTTCAAGGTTTTCCCAAGATATATCTTGTGTTATCTTGTGGCTTATCTTTTTGATCCTTGCATTATGGAATATTTGTAAGCTTGTATGCATCATATTCTCTCATAGGGTTATGTAGCAATTGGTTTGATCAACCTAGTAAATTCCTAACAAGTGATATCAGAGCTATATTCATGGTTGTGGGGAGGTGTGAGCTCCCTAGTTTTGTATAATCCTTGTTTGAGTGGTTTTGTACATGACGTTACCATACATTACACACATAAAAAAACTGAACACATAGTACATTTAGCCAATAATTGTTCACTCTCAATTACTAAATTTCTTTAGTGAACAACTCTCTCAAGGTTTCAACTACTAGTTAATTGACTTGAAAGAATCTTAGTCCATTACATTTTGATATTTATTCATCATATCATACTTGAAAATTCATACATCTTATAATACTCACATTTTTACTCATAAATAATAGTCATAAGATTCATTCTTTATTTACCTTTCATTCACTTAATATATACAATTATAAGTTTTTGGATTATTTAGATTTATTTAAGGTTATTAAGTTTAGTTAGGTTTATAAGATGAAATATATTTACAGATTAAGGTCTTTGGGGATTCATTTACATAATAAAGTGTTTGTGGATTCATCTACATAGTATTTAAGTTTGCTAAGGTTACGAGTTTCTCTACAAAATCTATCTTTAGGGTTTACAAAAACAAGCTTATACTTCAATGCACAAGTTCTACTTAATTCCTAAATCTCTATAATTCGACTTGCAATGTAGCATATATCATGAAAATATTGCTGCCTCACAATGGGGATGTAAAATTTGGATTTATTGTAGGCCAAATATACCCAACTAAGGTAATCAATTAGGGCTTGTGTATGGCATCGATGTAAATTATTACATTAAAATGCAACAAACGTTATAATGACACCACTTTGGATCTAATAACAACATATTTCAGTAGTTGTTTCTTACTAAAGTCATAATGACATCAGTTTGGGTCTATGGAGGAATTCAATCAGTCTACTAAACTAAAATTAAAGAGTCTATATTTTTTAGAAAAAAGATAATTACTTTATACTTAAAACAATTTAGCAATTTAGCTTTTGAATGTTGTTATGTTAGCTCCACTACCTAGAGTCCAAAAGAAAACATATATTTTTTCTCTTTCATCATGAAGATGGACAATTAATTAGTTGTGAGGTGATCTTTTTTCATCATGAAGATATGGGATCCCTAGATATGGATCAAGGTTCAAAATTACATCAAGCATTTTGAAATACCAATGATTTTGAATGTTGTTCTACTAGCTCCACTAGCTAGAGGCTAAAAGAGAACATACATTTGTCCTCTTTCAACTCTAAATATGCAATAATAGAAAAAAAAAAAAGATCAAATTAAGCTAAAGGTAATCTTTGAATACATCTTTGGTCTACCCAAACATGATTCATTATTACTATACTCAAGTGTAGTTTTCTTTCTTCTTGTGCAACAATAATCCAACTTTGCAAAATGTAATATAAACCTCCTTAGAAAATTGACCTTATTGAAGAAGGAATGAACTCCAATATAAACCTCATTTCAATTCACATCACTTATTCATGCTCCATTTACTTGCTTCTTGTATTACACTAAAGTGGAGTCAAGGGAAGGAGATCTAGACAATGAATTCATTGCAAGGTGATTTATTTTCACCATGCCTTGCTTATGGTTCCACATTTTGCAGACATGTATAAGAGGGCAGTAACAACTACAACATTGGATGAAATTCCTCTAGAGAAAAGATTCCTCTACATGCTTTGAAGGACCTATATATCATGTGTAGGTTATACCTTTGGAATAGTTGAGTTTAAAAGAAACAAGGAAATGTTGGCTTCTTGGAGGGGGAAATATACTTTTGGAATGACCTAATTTACAAGAATCAAGAAAATGCTAACTTCTTAGAGGGGTAAATGGTTTTCATGCTATGCATCTGTAATTTCAAACCCTAGTTCCTATTGTTTGAAACATATTGGGAGGGTGACTCACCTCAAATGACCACTAGAAAAAGAAGAATACTAGGTATAATCTTGGCCCACTATTTATTCACATTTGTAGGAAGAATATTCAATATGATCTCAACCCACTGTTTATTAACAGCTGTAGAACAACACAAAACACTAACAACAAATGCAATAGAGTTTGATTTTCAAATTTGGGAATGCAAAAATAAATAAACATTTTATTCGGTGGCTCCATTACATAAAATTATATAAATGGCAAGTGAATAGCACTTAAGGAAACTAAAGGTAAACCAAAGGGGATAAGGATCAACAAAAAACACCATATGCGCTTTCACAGAGTAAAGGGCGAGGAATGTGTGCCCCACATAACACATCACAATGTGAGCCCCACATAACATATCATGCAATCAATACTTAGAATGTACTAGATAAAAGAAGCCAAAAATTTTTTACTTAAACATCTATATTCAAAAGTTAATAATAATTTTAAAAGTGGTAAAATAAAATTTTAACCTGAAATCATTTACTCCCAAAAAAGGCAGCTCTACCAACAACAAAATACTGAAAAAAAAGTAGCACCAACTTTCTGTTTTCTTTGCAACCTTCAAAGTTTGTACCCTAGTCGCCCATTTTCGTCTCTTGCTCCTGCAAGTGGGAGGATACAAACACAGGAAGAACATCGTTTCTAAAAGAGCTAGATGCCATAACCTATCATTATTGAGCCCTTCTCTGACAAAGTAAATGGAAATTTTGTCTGGGGCCTTGTCAACAAAACAAAAATGTAAAACATCATCAATTCATGGTGCATGTGATGATGTTCTTCTCTGTCCAAGCTCTTCAATCATTTCATGTATATGGTAGGACAAACATTGACAGAGAATGACTTTGACGTTGGTCTGTTAGTGCCCCTACAATTCAGAGAGGCCACCCGTGACCCTGCTTCCAGAATTTCAGCTCAGATCTGTAGAATTTGACATTTCAACGGTCCTGTACAAAAATCTTATAGATAATCAGTACCACTTTTAGAGACATTATCCTGAATCCTATCATTTGGGTTAATTCTGGGGGCTTTGGTTTTGATGGTTATTAATCTCCACCACTCTTTGCTATTCTAATCATATTGGATTAACTGTGGAGCTTGGTTTTGATTGTTATTAATACTGACAACATATCTTTGGTCTTCTCCACCAAAGCGAATATTTCTGCTGTAAACTTTTCATTTCTGTTACTCTGCATCAATTAGAGGACATCATTGCGTATAGAGTTAATAATCCTTTTTGACAGGTTTGTTTGGTATGCTTTTTTTAATGGTTGGAATGTGGATGAGAGAATCTCCCTTATTAGTGCCTAAATTTGGCGGTCGACCTTGCCTGTCCGTTTTGTAACGGTTATTTATTCAAAGTTATTATATATATAATTTTTTATGGTTTTGTTTAAAATAATTCCTTTCATGTTAAACAGTCTTTTTAAAATTTTGATTACATTTTATAATAAAAAAGATTAGATATAATCTTTAAAACATCTATTTAAAAGACTCCCAAGATATCTTTTGGTGTTTGGTGTTTTGTACATAGATATATTTAAGATATCTTTTATCTAGAATTTTAATACAAAGTTTTATGAAAATAAATTATTTAATGTAATTTTATTTCCTAAAATACACAACTTTTCCTATTACTTTGTTTTTAGTTGAAGAGTTATTTTTTTCCTATAATTTTGAAAAGTTGAATGAAAACAAAACAAATTATTTACTTCATTTATGTTTAGCTATTTTTTAAAATAAGTGATTTATTAATTTAAACTACTACACATACACAAATAGATAACTAAATAAATAAAAAAAATACACAAAGCTATTTGATTAGAACTAATTTATTTTCAAAAACCTATTTTTTGTAATACACTTGTAAAATCATTACCAAAAAGAATAATATTTTAATTTAAACCCTTAATTGTAATTGTAATAAAATAAATAAAGAAAAACTTAGTTTTTTTTTTTTAATGGAGATCGTCCACAAGATCGTTTTTGCTACTCGATACGAGAGCACAAGCCTTAGGCTAAACCTCTTCCGCTGAGAGCTAAGGACTAAGGGGTATCCATAAACTAAAAAGATAATACTACAATATTCACACAAAAAAATACGAGTGGTAAAAAGGGAGTCTCAGAGTCTATGGGGGACAATCCAAAACAAAGAGGAAATTCAACAAAAGGTCAACGCCAAAGATTATAAAAAACACTAAGAAAACTAAAGCAACATCGATAGGAGGGGGGGTCTTATCATCTAGTTTTCCCCAAACATCACCAAGGACAAAACTAACATCAATAAGCTTCCATCTAGTGAGAGCACTCTCCTCCTCAAGAGAGTCATTTGTAGGTTGTTAAGCACAAACAAGAGAAATTGTTAGCTCCGAGTAAGGAACTTTGCTAGAATCTAACTAGCTAGGAGCGCCACACATATGAGAAGAGGTGGATGGCAACCAAGAAGGCTAAGGGCACCTATAGGCTACATTATCCTTGTTCCCTAGAGGCTGAGAGCCATGGGATAGGGATCATTGATTGCGTCTAACAAATTGACTACGACCATACGGATGTCCTCAAGGAGGGGAGGAGCAAGGAAGTGGAACTTTGGAAACAATGCATGGGGCATTACCCTAGTTGTCAAGAAGCTCTTGTAAATGTGTCACTTCAAGTGCAACAGGTTGCTAGCTTAGACCTAAATCTGCATAAGCACATTAGAGAAAATCAAAGCTTTAGTATATATAGAGAAATGAACATCAACCAAACAACCTAAAAAAAAAAGTTGAATTGCATTCTAAATACTGAAGATGATTTCCACCTTGAAAGCATGTTAAATTTGGGTATATTTGAATGGGAGACAAGGTCAATCTCATAACAAAACCATATGCCATAAGAAGGAATCAAGATGAAAGGGCCTAAAAGAATAATGTATCCAATTCCAAGCCTCTTAAGCTCTAGTGAAAAACCAAAAGAGATGTGTGTTAGTCTTAAACTATCCATAGAAGGGATAATGGGGATTGAGAACTCCTAGATGAGTCAAACAAGAACCAAGTAGAAGACATTAGTATAGAATGCAACAAGCAAAATGAGTTAACTTAGGCTTAAGAATAGTTGACCAGATGGACTAGAATCAATGGTACCAAGAGCCAAGATAAGACTGAAGCTACCAATAGTGGTTTAACTAATCCACCATTCTAGAAGATGAGATGATAGCCATAAATATCATTTTTGACATTTTTAATTACAAAATGATGTGTTAGGATACCATTTCCAATCTTTCCACCAAATCTTGAAATACCTAACCCTAATTTTGTCAAGCATATGGGAAAGAATGACATCAATAATAGTCTAACAAGTCTCCTGGCCTTGAATGGAAAGCTTGAATTTCATCTTGACTTATTGCCAAGAAAGAAAATTCTTGGTACCTCTATTAATAAGATCAAGCGAAACTCTAATTTCTTATTAGAAAATTTTCAAAGCACGAACCCATAGAGCTTTATCCAAAGGGCACTCTTGACTAGAAAGAATTGGGACCACCAAATAGATTATTAATTGATTGAAAGGTCATTGTGAAAAGTCATTTCCAATCCAAAGAAGCCATGACTTAATAGCCTCCCAAGCTTTCCAAATTCTCTTGATAACAAATTTGACTTGAATTTGGATAGGCTCCCTCATGGTGAGGAGAGTACAAAGGTCGAGGCCTTTCCAAGAAAGTCACCTAGAAGACACACCAGAAAGAATATAGTGCTCGATGAGGCTTTTCTAGGCATCATTCCCTTCAAGAGCCTTAATAATCCATTTAGCACATAAAGCAATGCCTTGACAATGGATTGAAAGAAATCCTAAGCTACCAGCATTGTGGGGAAGACAACAAAATTCCCAAGAAACATGATGAAATCTTTGATTCCCATCATTGGAATCCTTAAGAAAATCTCTAAGTAGCTTCTTGAATTTTAAATAGGTCTTCAAAAGTACCCAATAGGAGGAGTAATACACATCAGTGGCAACCAAAATTTTAGAACAAATTTAAAATTTACTAGCCAAAGAAAATGGCCACAAAATGAAAGACCTAGACCCATGATCAATCCATTTCGAACAATAATTATCTAACTAGCCAAGTTTAGGAAGAAAGGATTGCTTATAACATTGGGTTTTTTTATTGAATACTCAAACTAGAGGCCTTGCAAAAAACATCAAAGCAAAGAAGAGCCTATTTGACATTCTTTTCATCCTCAATAAGAGTGAGGAAAGAATCATTTGAAAATGACCATTAACTAGTTGGTTAGAATAATTGGCTAAACCAATACCCTTAACAAGATTTTGAGAGACTACATGGACTAACAAATAACCAAAGTCTTTAGCCACAAGCACATTAAGTGTAGGGGCTAAAGGGAAACCCTAATGAATGGATCAAAAAATCCCAAATGACTTAGGTTATTGACCATTAATGGTGATACAAGCCGAGGGATCAACAAATAACATCTGCATAGTCTAAATGAAACAAGGCCCAAAAGCAAGTTCCTAAAGCATGGCAAGAATAAAAGATCATTCAATACAGTCATAAGGTGAAGTCAATTTTCATAAACATTGTAGGCTATTGAGAATTCCAAGACCATTCCATCCCTTCTTAAACAACAATAATGTTGTCAAAGATGCATCATGACTTGATAAAACCAGTTTGTTAAGGATGGACTAGCTGGGAGAGAAGAGGCCTAAGCTTAAGAGCTAAAGCCTTGGCAATGATCTTGTATAAGACATTCAACAATGTGATAGAATGTCAATTATAGATTTCCTCAGGGTCACCAGCTTTAGGTATGAATTTCATATTCCTTGTATTAATTATATTTCCTAAATAATTTTGATGAAGCTTGGCTTCTAGATAAACTTTGTGGAGATCTCCACCCATAGTGTCCTAAAAGGTTTTATAGAACTCACATGGAAATCCATCCAAACTAGGAGCCTTATCATTAGCTATTGAAAAATAACCTCCCACAAATCTTCTTTAGTGAGAATCTGATCACAAAGAATACATTGGGAATTAGAAAATTGACAAGGAACCACATTAAGGCTTTGTTACAAAGCAGCATTTTGAGTTGGAGTATACTCTTGAGAAAAAAACCCTTTCTCATAGGGCCAAAAAAAGGCTTGTAACATGTCTAGAAGCTCATTAAAGAGTTGTTTACCTTCCTTGATTTTCTTGATGGATTGAGATGTATGATGAGCATGCATGGCCTAAAACATTTCTTAGAGACCTTGTCCCCAATCTCGAGCCAATGAAGTTGATCTTTGATTAAGGCTCCACGTGCAAAATGAGTATGTGCAACCTACTTCTAATGGTAGAGATAAGCCACACGAAAATGAGCATCAAAGTCAAAAGGATGCCCCTCCAAGGTGGTGGTGAATTGGTGGAGGTTTGAGGTGGTGGCCTTGTTTGAATGGTGGTGGAAATAGCTAAGTTGGCACCCATAAATGTGGAGGAAATGAGAAGTATGAGTAATGGCATCATTCCACTAGGATATTGATCCTATCTCATGCTTGGGATGTGGTTTGAAATTCCAAACACATTGAATATGGGCCAACATGGCCTTGTGATTGAGTAGTGATGTGTTTGGAAAAAAAATAGTTCTCATGGATTTGGGTTTGGCAAGTTGCCACTCAGTATGAAACTATATTGGGAAGTGGTTTGAAAGGACAATGTTTGATAAAGGCTCCGCTAGAAAGGAATAACAACTTGCAAAGGAAAAAAATTTGAGTTAATAGCATGGATCAAGATCTAGACACATGAATACCCTGTTAGACCCCACTCAAAGATTACTCCATATGTACCATGTTGTATGATCTTGGTGGTGGCCAAGATTGGGATGAAAAAGCACCATTTTATTATGCACAAAAAACCAAGCCTCTCTTTTGCCAATTGTATAGTGCATACGCAATGCCCCACATTTATATTAGGTCATTTCAATCATATTAAAATCTCCACACAAAACCCAAGTGGTGATAGGCATTAAATTTACAATATCTCTAGAAGGTAGATCTCTTAATAACATCATTCGAGGTATAAACATTAATAACTACAAAGGAATGATTATTAATATTGAAAAGAGACCATAATACTTGGCTGGTGGAATCACATCCCTAGTTAACTAGGTGTCAATACCACAAAGGAGAGAGAAAGGTGTCAACACCACACTTAACTACTTCATGATTACTACACCAAAAATGACTAGAAGGCCAAATGACATGACAAGTTGTAGAAAGCAAAAACTAAAACATTTAACCTCTTGCAAATAGAGAATGTCTAGACTTGGAAACTAAACTCTAGAACCTCAAAAAAAAAAAATTTGTGGGAGGTCCATCAAACCTCAAACATTCTAGGAAACACAATTCATAAATGAGTGTCAAGAGTCATCGTCTTATTATATAGATCATCTAGTGTTGAATAACTATTTTACAAAAAAGCTTCATCTAAATCAAAGCTACCTATCTGAGATGGAAGTTAGATAGGTCATTATTTCTGTGGTACATATTCTCTCTCTTCCAACCATCCATGTGGTCTATGGGACCTCTATTGCATAGCTATGGGAGGGGAATCATTGTTACTAAATTTTGTTCACACCTAATTTAGTTAGACCTAATTTGCAGATTGTTTCAAAAGGAGTAAAAGAAAACTTTTAAGTTAATTTCAATCAGTGAATGTATGATGTCTTGACAAGAGAAAATAAGGATCAGTTGACAGGATAATCTGACAGTCCAATCAGGACTGTCAAACCATCATGAATTGGACTATCAAACCATCATGACAAGTGAATATCTAATGACAAGAAATCAAAGACAGATAATCTAACTGGTTTTATCTTTCAGTTATGAGACAATTGAATTATTCAAGTGATCACAATTCAATGTGAAAGAAAGGTATTTAAAAACCTATCATTTCATATCAGTTTTAGTTATTCTATCCTATGCATTTGATTCAAAAAGAAACATAAATAATTCATTTGCATAAGGTAAAGTAAATGATCATGTTTAAAGAAATGTTTAAATGTGTCCCACACAAGCCATGGGAGTGACTAAACTGAGCAATGCAGACATATGCAAGCTATAGATCTGATGATAAAAGGAAATGAGAAAGAACACATGAGAATATTAAATATCCATCAATGCCTTTTATCAGAAGGTTGATGTCATCAATTGAGAGTTGGTCTTCATGTCCTTGTCTTCAACTCCTGATCATGACAGTGTACCTGGAAAAATTTGGGGAAGGCCATGTTAGAAGTTCTAAATATTTAAAATTATCACATGCTTTTATCAACAGACATATCAACTTGTAGACATTATGCATTTCATGTGAATGGATCAAATCAGACATGTGCAATAAATCAGATCATCATGAGAAAGGTCAATCAACTTTAAGAGGTATATTTTTATGCTAGCTTGTTTGTTCACTGTGCAGGTATAGGAAAAGTAATGTTTCTGATTTGAAGACATTAAAACATGTGGAGAAAATGTGGCTCCCACAAGGGTTGATCCCAACATGTTTTCCTTTTTATTCATTTGAAAAGGATATCAGATTATAAAAGGCAGGATGCATCATTCAAGACAACATTATACATCATAGCAGTCAACTTGTAAAAAGTGGAGTCGTCATGATAAAGTGAAGAGGAGCAGTTGCTCCTATAAACTATGCCCACTTACTAACAGACTATCAAAATCAGATCAATCATGTTCAGGTTGCTTCATTACATGTTACAAGAGAAGCAGTGATTCTGAATCAAGGAAATATATGCAAAACACAGAAGTACAGTCATGTTAAGGCACTCTTCTTTATTTTTATCATCATTGAAATGTCTTACTATTCTTCATATGTATGCTATAAGTATGACAGTCATCTAACAAGGTCAAAAATTAGAAAAATTAGACCTTAGATGTCATAAAAGTACATAGGTGCAATAAAGGATAGCTTTGTGATGAATAGAGAATCAACTGAGAAGTATATGCCATGAATGTCTTAAGTTGATCAATAACAACCTCATTGGAATGCTGAGATATATGAAGTGAACACTACAAGAATCAGTACAGATGATAGACTATCATGTTATCAACTAATATACAGAAGGTACAATGTCTTTTTGCTACAAGGTTCTTATGTTATCAACTGATCTACATGAGATAGTCACATCTTGTTTAGAACAATAGCATACAATGTAAGAGGTACAATCATACCATGTTTCAGAGTTGAAACATCATTCATACCATGCCAATGTTCAGGCCTCATACATCAAGGATATTGCAAGTCCAAGATAAATCTATGCTACAACTAATATAGAGAAAGAAACATGTTATCTTTTTCACATCATGAAATGAAGCACAACCATGCCATAGACTAGAGTATCATATAATCATTTCATACTTATGTCATATTGAACATCATAAAGTGGTAGAAGGTACAAAAGATCAATTTCTGAGTAAGCATTATCATATGAGAAATGATAAATGACTGATATATCTACAAGAAGAACTATGGAGGTAGATCATTTTCATAACATACAGAAGGAGCCAGAATGAGAAAGAAATAAAATATAAAAGATTGCGTTGCTTTGAATTTTCTTCTCATTACATACTGATGTGAATAGGGTCAATTCATTCCTGACTATTCATGACATCCTTTTGAGGTCAAAGTTACAAAAAAGAAAGAATACATGTATGAACTGGCAGTTACAACTACAAGAGAAATAGAGACCATAATCAAAATGTTTAAAGAAGAAGCATCTGATAGTCACAACTACAGGAAAGTTTTCTTTGAAGAAATATCAAAACCCTTGTGTTTGCTTCTTAGAACCCTTATAGTCCAAAAAGGTGTCTTACATATACATTATAGAAGGAGAATACATCAAGAAGTGGCCAGAAATCACACAGGAAGAGTACATAGAATGCAAGGAAAATCAAACCCTTATTGTTGATTGAAACCCTAAGTACATTTTTTGCATCTACAAAGATAAAGAAGAAAATGCAATGAATACTACCAAAGGAAAGAAATATGGAGCAAGCCATGACACCAAGAAAGCCTTTTCTTTCAAGAAATGTTAAAACCCACTTTGCATTTTTTAAACCATCATGGTATTTTATATCTGCAGAGTCAAGAAAAGGTATAGGAGGAAAAATAATGTACAGGCGTGACCAAGAAAGCTTAGTTTTTGAAGAAAATGAAAAACCCAAATAGTTTCTTCAAGCATTTGTCATGTATTCATGTTTAACGAAGAAATAAATGCTACAGAAGGGACATATTATCATAGCCGTGATCAAAGAAGACATATTTCATTGAGAAATATTAACACCCATTTTTGCATTTTTTGAAGACCTTGTTTCATTTCTCTTGTTACAGTCAAAAGAGGATACAGAAGTGGAGCTGAGAGAAGAGAAAGCATTATATAGGCATGGCTATACCAAAGAGAAGTCATTTCATCAGAAGCAAAGATACCCATTGGCAAAATTTAGAACCCTTGTCAAGAATCAAGATACAGTTCAGAAAATAGATACAGAAACAAAACAATGGAGTGGCCTTGGCCAAAAAACCTTATCTCTTTGATGAGTTAAACACCCATAGGAACATTTTGAACACTTATCTTTTTGCTGTTATAGTTCAAATGTATGAAGATACAAGAAAGCCAAAGAGAAAGAAACTCGCCCCATTTTTCTTGTATAGTGAGATTTACAGGCCGCGACCTCCCTTTTGCAAAAGCTTCTCAAAATATACATATATGGTTGTAGATGAAATCAAACATAGGAAAGGACTGGTATAAAATTGTTACAAGAAGACAAACCTTCCAGCCATAGAAGCAGCTGCCAGAGATGAAGTGATAAAACACAGAAATAACAAAGAAATTGCCAGTAAGGGCTCGAGATGTATACTCACCTTCTTCCTATGTTTAAATGCTATAGAATGCTTGAGATTTGACTAGAGAAACACTAGATGGAGGGAAAAAACCAGAGAAGATTCATGTTCAGACCAAACCCTAGCCGTCAGTCAGTTTTGGTTGCAGAGCAAAGAAAGGTGAAAGTGAAAGATAAAAATGAGAAATGAAACAACTGTTTTAGGGTTTCTTCATTATTTTGTTCGATGGCTTTTTGCCCTTTCTTTTCGTAATTTTGACTTTCCAATAAAAAAAAAATCATTTACCTTATCCTGATCGGGGTCAAGACCTCAGTCTTGACAAACCTAATGATTGTGCCAAGGAGGAGCCATGAGCCAAGAAGAATCATGTCTTTTATTTGAATATCTGTTAAGTCAAAGAATGACATCATTAGAAGGAGAGGCTTAGTTCCTTATAAAATTTTATTCCCTTTATCTCATGTTGATCGACAACATGGTTGAATTGTGCCTTATGCCATATGCAAACAATGCTCGAGAGTCCAAGATTCCTCATGTTCATGCATAATGACCGAATGTAGTATATTTTTCCTTTTGCCTTATGAATTATGATGTATCAAAAGTCAACAACATAATGCATCAAAAGTCAACTACAAGAAACATCATTTGAAGACAAAGTAATGCATGAAAGGTGGCAGATCACATGGAGACAAAGGGTAAGATGGCAGAAATATGGATAAAGTAAAGGTTTTATTTGCATGAAGATATGGTCAAAGACAAAGGCAAGGTAAAGAGATTTTACATGTAAATTTTGCATGGTGCATTATGGTAAGACAAGGGTATAGTTTTTCTTTGGAGTGGATGTGAGATGCAAGTATGGAGTTATTATTTTGCATGGAGTAAAAAGAGATATTTTTATGCCTTGATAGATGTGTAATGCAAATATGTTCTCTTTTGCAATATAATGGAGTAATAAGGTGGTCTTTTGCATGTTACCAATTTTTGCACGCAAATGACCTTTTTCTTGCATGGAGTGATAAGAGGGTATTATTTTTCTCTCATGTATTAAGACCTAATTTTGCATGCAAAATCATGCAAAATTGTGCAAATTAGGCAAATGTAATAGAAGAGATAAGGAGTTTTTCTTTTTCTTCCACTTGCATAATTTTACAACTGTTTATCATGTAAACAAATTAATAAAGTAATATTTTATAAATTACTTTATTATTTTGTCACAAGTTGTAAAATTGGAAAAAATTATACAAATTGAGATTCATAATAAAGTAAGTCATGTAAATGATTACTTTATTAATTTTTCCACATGATCATCATGCAAAATCATGCAAAATGGATGAGTTGAGTTAACTAACGCTATTTAGAGACTTTTTGCATGATTTGGAGGACAAGTTGGAGAGTTTTGGTCAACTTCTTGGTCAAACACATGGAGAGGATTAGTTTAGAGCTATTTTTGCTCATTTTGAGGTAGTTCTGACCCTTATTTTTAGGAATTTCTTGGTTTGCTCATGGATCAAATTAGAGAGCTTATTTTTAAAGGTAGTTAGCTACAGTTTTATTTTTCATGCCTCTTGGAGAGAGCAAACTATATATTGTAAAGCAAAACTTAGGTTTTGCTAGTTCTTGCCTTTTTTTTGCTCTTTACACTTTGAGAGAGAAGGAAGGTTTTGTAACTCATTGATTACAGATTTTATAGAGATTACATCAGGTTACAGGTTCCATTTTATTGTCCTTTATGTAATATTTTTCCTTTATTTTTCATTAGAATCAAGTGTTTTCCTTTCCATTAATGCTACTTGTATGAGTGATTTAATAAAATTTTATTGTGTTTAAGTATCAAAACTTTTAAAATTATTGTCTCATTCTTACTTGCAAGTGTTAAAGCATAGTGATATCACAAGTCTTAGGTTGTGCTACTAAAATCTTTTTTCCTTCATGTTGTGAAAAATCCTTTTTCCTTCATAAAGAAGATAATTTCTAGCCTTCCTTAGAAACATTTTTGTGATTACATTGCTAAAAGTGGATTGTGTGAATAGATTTTTGAGATCTATTGTGAGTTAGATTTGCAAGTTTCCCATTAAAATTAGGTGCATCACCACATTTACAGTTTCAGTTGTAGTGATTCCATTAGATCTTTTTTACCTTTTTCCTACAAATTTATCATTTTATCAAGGGAACCAACCCATTTGGAGGTTCAAGCTCACCATAGGTCACCCACAGCCTGAGTTTGATCCCATGTTTCAAAGGACTGCAAAGTCTCACAACTTTGCATAAGGGTGCAATCCTAATCGACAATAGCTTTTGGCACGCCCAGTGGGACTTTGAACTAATTTTCAGTTCAAAAAGAACTTATTATTTCTGCTATTTTGGTATGATCAGTAGATTTTATGGCATTTTAGAGGTTTATTTTCAAGTACCTAGCGACTCTAATTCTTTGGTTTTATAGATCAGATCTTGCAGCTTATGAAAAAGTATCAAACAAGGTCAAATAAAGATTCTGAGAAGAAGCATATTTAGTTATCTCCACCAAAGAGGAGAGAAAAAGCAGATAGAGTGATTAGACTAGCAAATATAGCAATTGTGTCAGATTTGCCAAGTACACATTAAGAATTTGCTTCTCACCAGAATCCATTATTTGCAAGTTCATCATTAGTGTCTCATATTTCTCCACCAGCAAGCCCAAGAGAACAAGTGCCTATTTTTCAAAAAGATCCTATTCTTCAAGAGCTTGAGGAAGAGGAACCTATGTTTCAAGAGGTACTAGTACCAATTCAAGTGCCAATACAAGTACCAGTTAATCAAATGTCTACAACAGCTGGAGGAGTACCTAGAGGAGGAGGAGGTGGAGGAAATCCAAGACCACCACCACCACCAAGAAATCATCTATTTGTTACCTTTAATGGGGGTAGTCCATTAAATTTAAGGCAACATGATCATATACCAGTGGCTGCATTGAAAAGTCTGCCTAGTTTCAATGGTGAGGATGGAACTACATCAATAGAACACATCAGAGATGTAGCATCATTGTGTTCCGTTCATTATATCACAAAAGAGAATGTAGCAATCAGGCTATTAGCAACATCTTTTAAAGGTAAAGCTCTTCAATGGTTTAGAAGTCTAAGAGTTAATTCTATTACATCATGGGATGAATTAGGAGCTGCTTTGAATAGACAATTTCAAGATAAATCTGATCATTTATCACTTGTTGAGCAAATGACTACTATCAAGAGGGCCCCACAAGAGCAAATGACAGATTTCAATTATAGATTTCAAAGGACATGGAATAGAATTCTAGAAATGGTAAAGCCTTCACCTGAGCATGCATTTTTGTATTATTTGAGAGCATTAAATAGTGATATTGCTGTCATGATTTAGTTAATGGGTGGGGTTACTTTACCTGCTGCATTTGATATTGTAATAAGGGCAGAAAATAGTTTAATACAAGCTGGTAAAATTGCACCAAGGCCTCCTATGCCAATATTTCATGATATTCAGTCATCAATACCAATAGCAGTACCTCCTATTGCATCAATTCCTACTATACCAGCCTTTGGCTATCAAAACACTATTAAAAATGCTGATCCAATTCTTTCTGATATTCAAGAGCTTAAAGGAAATAAGCAAAGCATAGAAAAATTATTGCAGACTGTATGCAATGATTTAGTGAGCCTAAAAATTCAAGCAAATCAGAATAACAGACCATACCAAGCCCCATATCAAGCAAATAGGCCTCCTTATCAGGCAGATTACCAAGGACAAAAAAGAAACTACAATAACAAACCAAATCAGCAGTATAATCCCAATGTTGTTAGTTCATCAAAAGACCTTGTGCCCATACAAAATAATATGATTCAGGATTATGCATGGTGTTATTTGTGTAACCAACCTCATAACCAGGCTACTTTCATGAATGGAGTGGTCGGTCAAGCACTGATGGTATAGAATAATTATATTGCTACTAAAAATATAGCAAGTGATGTAAGTGATCAACTAGATGTTCAGCCTCAGTATAGTAATCTTGATGTTACTCTAATCAACTAGTAAGCTAATGAGTTTTGTGGTGAAAATCAATTACCAGGTCAGAAACAATCTTTTACTAATATTGCAGCTAATACAAGCTCAAAAAAGAGGGTTGTGGACTTACAACAACAAGCTGATATTAATAAATAGCAAGCTGGAAATGTACAAAAGCAAGCTGATAAAGGGAAAAGTACAGTTTCTACAAGTCAACAAGGTCCAAATCAAGCTTCCATTTCTCAAAATATTCATATTCTGCCAAGTGGACAGCAAACAAATGAGAAAAGATAGCCAGAAGCTCAAAAACAACCAAGTAAAGATCAATCAGATGCTACTATTCCCAAAGTACAACAAAAGGTTAGTGGTCATTCTTTCAATATTTTGGATCATATGAAGAAATCTACTGTTAGCATGTCCATATTAGATGTTTTACACATCCCTGGTCAAAAAGACCTATTACAAGACACTTTAGCTCAGTTGTCTTTATCAAATGAGGGTCAAACAACTCAGCCCTAGGTTATGCTTACCAATGAGGCACATAATAACAATGAACAACCAAAACAAGTGATCAAACCAATACCTTTTTATGTTACCTTGATAGTTGGTGATCATTTAGTACATAACTATATGATTGACTTAGGAGCTAGTAGCTCAGTGATGCCAAAATAGCTAGCTGATAAGCTTGGTATAAAATATGAGCCTATTGTAAGAGGTGTTGTGCAATTAGTTGGTACTAAAGTCAACACAGTGGGAATATTCAAGAATCTAGGTCTCACTTTGCATGCATGTCCAAACTTTGACATATATCAGGATATACATGTCATTGATATGCCACCAAGTTTTGCCATCTGTTTGTCCAGAGATTTTACAGCAAGATTAAGAGGTTATTTGTCTTCTGATTGGACACATTTGTTCTTTAGAAGTAGATATGGAACCAAGGTCACAATAAAATCTAAGCCATTAGCAAACGATCACCTTGAACCTTATACGCACAATCCAATAAATGCCAACCTTTCCATTTTTGATCAAGAAGATCCAATTCCTGTTCAAGACCCAAATACACCTTTAGAAGGAATACCTGATCTAGTTTTAGACCAGTCGGCAACAAAAAATCATGCGACAAATCCATTTGATCAGATGGATGAGATAGGTCTTGGTGTGTATATGATTCAGGAGAAAAACACAGTCATTCCAAATCTGCTAAAAGGAGAAAATTAGCAAGTTGTAGAACCTGAAAATGATGTTTGGGAACTCTATTTTGATGGTTCTAGAAGTAATATTGGTGCTGGTGAAGGAGTTGTTCTAATTTCTCCTACAGGTGAGAAATATTTTTCATCTTTCAAATTTCCTTTCAGTTGTTCTAATAATTCAGCTAAATATGAAGCTTTAGTTCATGGATTAGAATGGGCTAAAAAAGGAACATTAAATGCCTCAAAGTCTTTGGAGACAGTGAATTAGTTGTGAAACAAGTTAGAAATCTTGCTGCCACAAAGAATGATTTGCCAAAATTGTATAAACACATAGTTTGGGACATGATAGAATAATTTGATGCATTTAATCTGATATCTATACCTAGAACTGATAATAAACAAGCTGATAAACTAGCTGCCATAGGAGCTGAATATCATATTCCTACAAAGATGAAGAATGTTCATACTCCTTTGTATGTCAAAGTTACTATTAGACCATCGGTTCCAAATAATAATATCAGTTGGCAAGTGTTTGACAATGATGAACAAATTATAAATTTCTTGATAGAAGAAGCTGAGTTTTATATAGGGAATTAGAAGAAATTACTGCAGCAATATGATGACCAAATACTTCAATTGAAGTCAATCAAATTACCTAAGGGTTTAGTGACCTTAGAGTCAATTTTTAATACTGATGATCAAGTAAGAAGGAACTATTAGGTCTCAAAAATGTAGGTTGGTAATCCTAAGAGGATGCCAGGCTCTATGCTTAGATTCGCCACGTTTTTGAACTAATGCGATGGAATCAACCTTTAGGGTTTGATGACTCCCTGCACTTTAGGTCCTGCTACACCTAGGTGGGTGAACCTTGGAAATTAAAGCAAACTAAAGGTAAATGTCTTGACTAAGCAAATGAATCTACCTACAGTGGCAAATGGTGTAGGATAGATGAAAGCTTGCTAACTAATTCTATATGTAATATCTGATGAATGGTTGGTAGAAATTGTATAAGTAATATCAAGGTGAATTAATGACTATGCCTAACTAATAAAAGGGGTTTTTAAGTGATGAATTAAAATAAGACCAGTACCTTGTTGGGTAAACAGAGTCAAATGAAGGACTAAGACTAGTGGCTTATAGTGGGCAATAATTCTAACTATTTGGCACAATATTTTAGTTTATAACTTGTATAAACGTGCAAGGGAATGACTGACAAACTCCTCTTAACAATCTAACCAATATAATCAAATCTCTTCTAATTCACCAAAAGGTAATTTATTCCTTTCTTGAAGGAACCAATTGAACGAAATATGCAAGAATAACAGATAATATTAACTAGGAGACAAAATGACAATCCTAATTATATGGTTCTTCTTAGTAATCCAAACTAACACTTCCAAGTTACTGTGATTGATCAGAAGGATTTTTAATTCCTCTAATGGAAACCAATTAATTCAATCACACAAATACAACAAATGTGCATTGACAAATTAACTATATACTTGATATATTAATTTGAATAACAAGGAAATACTGAACTGGAGACAACCACACAATTGAGTAATCTTAACAAACAATTGATGCCAGAATAGAACCACAAAATCAAAGCACTTCAATTTACTTCTTCAATAATATACTTGCAACATGGTCTTTGAGAAACATTGTAAACTTTATGTATTATATTCTACTAATGATGATTGTTCAGCATCATATGTCCAACTTATATAGGAATACTTATGAAGAGACATAACTCTTCAAAGAAGTCTTTTGGAAATTAACATAATTAACATAACAACAATAAAATAACCACGCTTATGCTCTATTCAACCACAAGTATATCTGAGTAATATGATCTAAGTACTCCTGGCTGCGATGTGAATCAGTAAATTCAATAACATTCCTTGTGATCACATCCATCGTAACCATCCTCTCCAAATGCTTGCAGGCTTCCCCAGATGCAGAGTCTTTGTCCTTAAGGGCTGTTAAAGCTTCATGCAATATTGCTTAACAGTCTCTGCTCCATTCTTCTTTGCTCTTTAATTCTTTATCGCTCTTGAACAACGTGGGTACTCTTGCTTTTGAGGCTTCAACACACTCTTTGGCATCAGTCTTAAGTTGATCATAATACTTCTGATGTTGCTCAACCAAATCTTTTGCACTAGAGGTATCTGTAATGTCAGAAGTATCTTTACACTATGTCTCATTTTGTTTCTCCTGCAGCCTTTTGTCTAGCCTCTCATGCTCTTGAATCGCTTTATAATTTTGAGAATAATTATCCCAAAATTGGTTCAGCCAATGCATCATGTTGGTATGCCTATTTTGGAGTACTGTGACAAGTGTATCCATCTGGATTTGAGCTATCTGGTCGATGGATGGTGATTGGACACTCTGTGAGCTTTCACCCTGATTTAATCTCTTTACTAATCCCCCGAAGGTGCTCTTAACAACATCTTTCAAATAGTCATTTTCTTTGGTCAATCTCTCATAGCTCAGTTTGTATGCATCTCTTTCTTTGATTAACATCTGAGCCTGTGCCTTATTCATCTTTGCAACATTAATTCCAATGTCTACAGTGATCAAGGAGTCAGTCTTCCCTGCCTTCAAAGTCATGACATGGCCAAAAGTCTTCTCAGTGTCTATAATGGTTGTCTTTTTGTGGGGAGGATACAAGGCCCATATCATTAATGAATTTTCATCATTATTATATTTGGTGCCCATTTATACTTTAGTGACACCTTTTGGAGTGAGCTTGTATTTATTATCTGTACTATGTAGAAAACTATCAAATACTAGAGCAGAATTCAAATCAAGGCCAGGAAAGATCATCGCCCCTGCTTCTTTGAGCAGCTATCTACCCTTACTAGGGGTCATATCTTGCAATTCATTATCCACTGTTGCTTTCAACATATCAAGTAATTATCTCTCATTGTTGGCAAAGACATCATCAACTGACTCTCTAATTTCTTTCCCCTTGCATTTATATAAAAATGATTTGAATTCTTTAGAATGAATAAATTTATCATTAGAAATAAAAGAATCATATGCTATTTGTCTTGGGTCTTCATCAGCAGACCGCTCCTCATCATGTGCTATGACAGGAGACTGATATTGTTGCATCTTTCTTTTGGACATTTTTATTGTCTATTGGTGTGGTTCCTCTTGCCCTGCAGGTTCTTCACGACCAGAAGATAACAACTCAATCTCTGTGAGCTATTTCTTCTTCTCATCTAGATCCCTGTTATATTTTTCAACCACCAACTCAACTTCAGTTTACTCCAGATTCTTGATGACATCATCGTGTGGATAGGGAACATGTGTGTACCCACTAAGGTTTTGGTTTCTCCAAGCAAGGTCAATAAAACCCTCAAGATGAAACCCTTTTCTTACCTCAGCACACCTCATATTATAGTGCATCAGTTTATCCAAAATGAGACCATGCCCCTCCTTGGATACCATAGTAAAATCTCCAAAGCAAAGAGTACTAGGCATAAAAGACTATTTATCATGGGAGCTCAAGTGCATCACATTTGAACAATTCATTTGCCTTACTATTTCTAAATAGGCAATTCTATCAAGGACAATCTTAGGCAAGATAAACGGAGTATCCTCAAAACCATAAACTCTAATCATAGTAGCATCCTCAAAATAGTACCAATCTCCCCAGTTGTGAGTAACAGTAAGAGGACCACCAAAATCCTTTGGTCTAAGAAACTTCTTTAGTTCATCTAAGATTGAATACTCATAGGGATGACTGAAATATCTATATAACACTTTGACACAGTATTCCTCAAATTGCACATAGCTAGAATGGGCATAGCTACTACCCATATTGGTCCACATCTACACGGGTGACTTTTGCCCCCTCTAGTCTACTGGAACAACTTTGAATTCAGTTGGCCATAACCCCACTTCCTGACCATAATAGAGCACCATGTGCATCAAAAGTGAATAATGTTCAAAGGAAACTGATGGGGCATTGTTCTTTATGGCAGTCAGACCAGAGTCAATCCTATTAAAAACATAGGCAGCATAATCAAACTACCTAGAATTGTGGCATTGGATGTCTGTAGCTATGACTATCAGAGGAATTTTCATGAAGTCAGGGACCTCTGATCCTAGGACCTGGCCCACAAAGTAGTAAGTATATTGTATGTAGGGTTCAAATAATGATACATGAAAAGGAGGGCCATCATCCTCACTGAGAGGCACCATTTCTCCCTCTGCCATGGGCCTGTGAATAGGTAACCTCCATCCATTATAAGTAGTATCCATTCTCTAGTACTCCTTTTCCAAATCCTCATAAACAATGGGGACAGTACATAAATCATCCAAGTCAAAAACATCACAAATGGCATTGTTTGACAAGTGTATAATAGGCTCCCCTTGTGGGTTGCATATAGCCTTAAGACTTGGGTTATACTGTTTAGAAAGAAGATGGAGGAGTTCAACATTCAGAAACACATCAAGAACAACTAATTTACCCAAATTCAAATGCCATGGGTTTGACACTGGAAAATTCCTAATTCTTTTGTTGTAGTGGAATTTGAAGAGCTCATAGCCTCTAATTGGAGTCCAAACATTCCCAAGGTATTTACACTTGTCTTCTAGTTTCTCCACTTCTGCCCTAAGTTGTGCAGACCTTCAAGCTTTGGGAGTTGATCAATCAAGTCTTGGTTTAGTTTTCTCTTTAGGGGTTTTATCGATTTTCTATTTTTTAGGTTTACTTGTATCACCTTGTGGTTTTCTGCCCTTTCCTTTTCCCGTAGTTTGCATTTTAATTCTTTGGACAACAAATTTGAATTGTAAGCTACTGCACAGAAGTTAATATATGGGTACCTGTTATTGGAGGCTCTGATCGAATTCCCCTATTTTCTGCTTCAAGTCTCTGCTGTAGGAGTCAAGGACAACACTGAGAGGGGGGGTGAATCAGTGTTGTGTGAATTTTCAAATCTTTTTCAAACTTTAACTTGCAGAGCATAAAGGTGAGAAAGTTATCATTGAATTGTCAAACACATATGCACATAACTTTGTCAAACACATAAACAAAACTCATGAGTAAAACATACAATCATAGAGAGATGATCAATATGAATCAAGACACAAGAATTGCACGAGTGGAAAACCCTCCAGGGGTAGAAAAACCACTCCAGAACTGCCTCACTGGCTTAACTAATAAAACATGCCTCACTGGCTACAACACGTGTCTCACTAACAAATGTTAAGGTCTCACTAACCTGTAAGCCTCACTGGCATACTATTTAGAAGCACCAGCTTCAAGGAGCACCAACCCCTAATACAGAACAAACTGAAAACAAGAATTCAGAGGTTTTCTCTGTTTCAATACAAAATATTTCTTCTCTCATGTGTCTATCAAATGTCCATTCTGTTCAAAATCAATCCTACATCTGGATACACTCAACAACACTGCATTTCTTTGTATGTTTCATCTTTGTTTCACAAGTCATACAATCAATGCACCTAAAAAACTATTATATGTAAATTGGATGTCTTTTCACCTTTCACATTCTGTACAGTCATTTGCTCTCACTGAAGATCATTTTGTCCTTTCATCTTCTCTTTTTAATGTCTTCAAAAACAATGCATCTTATATTGTCACCTGCAAAAATAAAAGAACATATATCTAATCCAAAACCTTTCACATTCTTCAGATTCATGAAACCAAAATCCCATTTATATTTCCTTTTAGAGATGAAAGAATGTCTTTTCATATTTGAGACCTTTCATTTCAATTTCTTCATCTCCCTGCAAATAAACTCTTTATCTTCACAAAATATTAACAACCAACTTTAATACATTATTTCCTCCCTGATTCATATTTTCTTTCTCATAAAAATAAAATTCATGATTTTCTCACAAGACAAATTATCTCCATTAAACATCATTCAATCCTGTTGATCTTCCTCACAAAATTATCCTCATGAAAACCTTTCACCTTCTTTGTATAAACCAATCTTCTCACAAAAAAATCTTTACTCAATTCTTCAAAGGCATGAAATAGAATCTTGAAATAGTTTTCCAAAAATATTGCTTTTAAAAAGCATCAACCAATTCCAAAAAAAAAAAAAACTCCTAAAAAACTACTATACTTTCTATAATGAATTCATGCCTTTTAAATAAAATAGAAATTTAACAAATTTCCAAAAAAACCTTTTAAAATCAAGGCATAAATTCGCACCCACACATATGCTTTAGATAAATAAAGCATTCCAAAAAAAATGCCTTTTTCCTTCGAAAAAAATTAAGACCAATGTTGAGAAATTTGTTCTTTTGAAAGTCTTTTGCTATAAAATTGTACTCTCCACAAAATGCATTGAGCTCCCCAACGCTACACACAAACCCATGTCATATACTTAGCCTTTCAACACCACATTTTGAAGATTTAAAACAACTTTAAAAATCTTTCAAAAAGCAACCCATGCACTCATAAGGAGATTCAAATAGAACCATAGACTTTCGCATCCACCGCTCTTAAATTTTCACCTTTGATTTTTAATAAGAACTTTTGATTATTTCGCAGGCACCAATTTATAAAGGAGACTACCAGATCTTCAAGTTCTACAAGGTAATGGGGCCAGTTGCACCATGAGGACAACCCCCTTAACATTGTCACTTAAGTGACATCCACCTTGAATAACCGGTCACCTTTAAATTAGAACAAAAAGAGCCTTTTGTATCAGGATTTATACTCCCTTATATAACTTATAAATCTTGAAGACACCCTGAATAAAATCTGAACCAAGTGAAACATGAAGGAACTCCCCTGCAGCCATCATGATCATGTAAATCCAACACCATGACATCAACCTCAACTCTGCCATATGCACTGAGAACAACACACTAGAAATAACTAAACAATGAAGATGTTAACTCAAACCCAAGCAATCTTCAAATACATTTCTCCAAATCAATATATCATAATTTGGTGGTCAAACCTTTGAATACCAACAACTGATATCATCAACCTGATGAATAATGAAGACCACTCCTGAAACATGCCTACCAAGTGTCCACTGATAAATCATGACATTGTGAAGAACACATCTATAGGAAAATTATAGAACTTATGACCAACTAACTTTGCTCAACTTTTGATATGAGAACAAGAATCCAAATTGAAGTTTAAACATGAAATCCCTCCTATTTTATTACTACTAACATTATGAGCATTATCATGATGCATATAAAACACTAATCAACCTGCCAAGTAACCATCTCTAACTGAGGTAGATATGAAACCCACCAAGCATCTGCATTTTGTATTTGACCCAAATGATCATCCTATGAACAAACATGACAAAGAGAAAGTATATCTAGTAGTATCCATCCAACCTGAGACATCATAATAATAAACACCAAACACATCCTGAACAAATGTTAAACCATCTTATACCAATATGATGGTATTGTATACAAGCAAGATCCCACTGTCCAAAATGATTGTGAAGACAATCTTTGTAAACCATGAATCAAGATCACATTTGAACTTACCTCAACCTTTAACATTTTCCTCAAACCATCTTCTTTATGAGAAGCTTCATCCTGTCATACATCCTGCTATATATGCATTATCATCAACTCAATCTGATTTCAACATTACATCTTGTTCTCACACATGATGCTAAGACATCCTGAAATATGACATGAGGACCAAACACCTTTTTGTCATCAATGACAACCTGTCACCATCATTTGCTTATAGGCTCTTCTTAGACAATTCTCTTGAAATTAATTGCAATGATTTCAAATGGTATCTCAGAGGATTTCTTCTTCGTCTATAATTAATTGTTTGAGCATTTCAATTTTCTTGATCGTTGTGAAATGTCACATCATCATAACTTCTCTCATCGGTATGATTTTCATAATGTCTGGGCGATTTTAATATCTTCTTCTGGCGTGAACGTTTGTTCATGGATCAATCGATGTAACCCTTCAATTGTCTCCTCGATGTCATATTTCATTTGTAATTTTGTATCGGCAAGATATCTTCAAGATCTACCCGATGTAGAAGTGGGCATGGTTATCATCAGCCTGACTTTCTTCATCATTATAAGAATAACATTCTTCTCCGATATGTTAAGTGTCCCCAATGTTACTATCGGTGAGAGTCTTGTCAATGAATCATGATCATCGTTGTTATCGGGAAAAGATATGCCATCGGGATAACTTATTTCAAGTTACTTGATCATGTTTGTTTCCCCAATAGCCTTTCATATCTTTGATCAGAGAGACCTTCACAACATGTCACCGACATCATTGTGAGTATTTCTTTGGCTAGACTTACAAGCTTTGTTTTGATTCATTCGCTTTCACCGATGGTTCTTATACATGTCAGCATGACTTATACCAAAACACTTTCGTCAATTGCTGAGACATTATAGTGTCAGAATCTCCTTAATTTCTCTTTCCAATATTTATTTCCTATCGATGACCATTAGTTTCCTCCATTCTATTGGATGATTGGTGAGAGTCCTATTGAGCTCCTCCATCGATATGACTTATACTATCAGGAGGGTTTTCGGAGTATTCTCCGATAGTCTTTCCTAATGCCGATCGGTGTGACCATGCATTCTCTCTCTAATGAAAGGTCATCGATGCCACTTTCTTCATCAGTGTTCCCTGAAATATTCTCCCCGATCCTTATTCTCATACCGATAGCCATTTTAGCTAGTTTCTCATGGATCGGTATAACTATAATGAGGTCTTGCCGATATTAGGAAATTTGAACCCTCTTATTATTATGATTTTGGGCATAATATTCTATGATTTGGTCAAACATGAGTGGGTATAAAGACATAATTTTTTAAAAAAATTCATGTCCGAACAATGGCTCTATCTAGGATGTATACTCCTTGTGAGTATAACAAGAATTTAGACCTCTCAGTGGAGTAGACCATATGTTTTATTTATTCGAGATGACAGTTTTATGAGAATGGGAGATGTAGGTGATAATGATGGGGAATTGGAATGATCCTATACTACTGTACATGGAAAAGATTATATATATATATATATATATTTAAAGTATTATATAGAGATTCATAGGACTGTCCATGTACTGGCAGATCCTAATCTCTTTTGATTTCCCTAGACTACTGTTCATGGAATAAAAGTATTTTTTGAGAATTATTTAAGGGTTGTCCATGCATTGGCAACACTCAGTCCTTGTTGTGCATGATTAAGAAAAGAAAGGCTTCAGATATTGCCCATGCATAGGCAGTTCTTACTCTTCTCTGGACATGTTTTGCAAATAATAAGTCATCACCTCCTTTTCCAATTATAACAAAAGGACCTAGCCATAAAGCTTCAAAATTTCCATGCTTTCCTTTCTCTTGGCACCTAGCATTCCACATCAGTACTAAATCATTTACCTCAAACTTCCTATCTTTGGCCTTTTTGTCAAAAAGATATTTTACTTGAGATTGCAACTTGATATTCTACCTTTGAGCTAGTCTCCTTGTTTCATCAAGTTCTGCAAGATGTTCTAGTCTTTCTTCCACTAGTTCAGGCATGTTTGAGTCTTCCTAGAGAACAAATTTATAAACTGGTAGGAGATTTTCTAATGGTATTCTCGCTTGTGTTCCATATACTAGTTCAAAAGGAGATCTCCCAACTGCTCTTTTCACAGTAATCCTATCAGCCCATACAACCATTCTTAACTTTGAATCCCATGCTTTCTTATTTCCATCCAACATTCTCTTTATAATTTTTAAAAGGCTTTTGTTGCTGGATTCTGCCTGTCCACTTGCTTGTGGATGATAAGGGGTAGCATAGGACATGGTGATACCATGTGTACTACAGAATTTTTGAATTCATCAAACCTAAAACACATTCCATTGTCCGTGATCAACCTTACTGGAGTGCCAAATCTAAATATAATATTTTCCATCAGAAAGTTAATCACCTCCCTGCTTGTTGCTTGTTTGGTTGGGATTGCTTCCACCCATTTTGTGAAGTAATATGTTGCCACTAAAATCCATTTGTGTCCACCACTTGACTTCTCTACAATTTCTCCTATGAAGTCAATACCCCACTGATAGAATGGAGCCTCCACCTACATGGGTTTCAAGGGCAATGCTCCTTGATATTTCAACTTTCCTGAAAATTTCTGACATGCTTCACATTTCCTAGTGTAATGATATGAATCATTAAAAACTTCAGGCCAATAGTATCTAGCCCTTAAGATCTTGTGGGCTATAGTCTTTGCTAAAAAATGATCTCCACACATGCCCTCATGTAACTCTTTCATGATATGTTTTGATTGATGTTCATCTAGGCATAATAGTAGAATACCATCCCTATTCTTCCAGTAAAGATCTCCATCAATAAATACATATTTTGAGGCTTGCAATTTAAGTGTCCTTCTTTTGTTATCATCATAGCCCTCAGGACATTTCATGTGCTTTAGATAATATGTGATGTCAGTATACCATGGAGTATGCTCAATGCTAGAACTTGTATTATCAACATCATCAACACTACATATCTGAGAAGCCTCGAGATTACTTTCAGCCATTAACCTAGCAAGACCTTGTCCACTTACTAGTTTAGTGATCTAGATTTAAATATTGAACTCCTGAATTCTATTGATCCTTCTGCATCTTCTACCTATGACTTCAGTTTGGACCAATACATCTTTTACTGCAGAATTAGGCACATATGCTATGATTTCAGCTCCTACCAAGTATGGCCTAAAGGTTTTAATTGCCTTCACCAATGCATATGCCTGTTTCTTAACAATATCATATTTTAACTCTGCATTTTGAAGAGATTTGTTGAAAAATGAAATGGGTTGTTCATGTCCATCGTTATTTTTCTGTAATAGTACTGCTGCAGCTGTATGATAAGAGCCAAATGAAAACAGTTGGAATGGTTTATTGAAATTAGGGAATATCAGGATAGGAGCTTCTTTGATTGCTCTCTTAATAGTGGTAAATTCTTCTATTGTTTCCATTGTCCACTTTACTTCTGAGTTTTTCTTCAACATCCTTGATATATGACTAACAATTTCTAAAAAATTTGATATAAACCTCCTGACAAAGTTAATTTGGCCAAAAAATGACTATATAGCTTTCACATTTTTAGGAATAGGAACTTGATCAATTGCTTTTATCCTCTCAGGATCTATTTTCACTCCATCTTTTGAGACTATGTGACCAAGCAACTTCCCCTCTATCACTACGAAATGGCACTTCTTAGGATTCAATGAAATCCCATATTCTAGGGCCTTAATAAATATTTGCTCTAAATGTGCACAATGATCCTTAGCCCTTTTGGAATATGTTGTCATGTCATTCTGATATACTATCATGATTTTGTTAATCAACTCAACAAATGCCACATCCATTTCTCTTTGGAATGTTGCTCCAGCATTAGTGAGCCTAAATGGCATCCTTAAATATACATATGTTCCCCATGGTGTGGTGAATGCAGTCTTATACTGTTCTGATTTTTGACCTTCACCTGATTATATCCTGAGAAGCCATCCATCATTGACAATAGTTCACATCTGGTAACCTTTTGTAATATTGCTTCCATATTAGGGAGGGGATAGTTGTCTTTTAGGGAAGATTTGTTTAAATTCCTGAAGTCCACACATAATCTAATATCACCATTCTTTTTCCTGATAGGTACCAAATTAGAAACCCAAGAAGAATGCCTGATGGGTTTAATGATAGCTCCATCTCTTAATTTAGTGAGTTCTTCAAGCATCTTAGGAGCTAATGTAGGATTGATAGGCCTCTATTTTTGCCTAAACAGCTTAGCATCTGGTTTTAATGGTATTTCATGTTGAAAAATATCCTCCCTATATGCTTTTAAATCATCATAGGACTAGGCAAATATGTGTCTATACTTCCTAAGTTGATGATCTTGCTCCTGATTTTGGGGTTAAGATTCTTTCCAATATATACATTCTTTGGGGCTGCCTGTGTCCCCAAATTAATCTCTTCAAGGTCATTTTGCACCACTGGTGTGTCTTTCATTTTAAATCTATCATTTCCATCAAATGCCTTTTCTAATGCTATAAGTCCCTTAGGTATTTTATTTGTTTTCAACTAAACTATCTCTTGACCAAAAAGGGTTTCCTTCCCATCATGTTCTTCTACAAATGCATTGAAATCAATCTCTTGATTTTCATAATAATCAACACAATGCAAGAAGTTGATTATATTAGCATCATTATCAAACACCTGCCAGTTATGTACATTATTTGGAATAGTAGGACTGGTTTTGAATTCAACTTCTGTAATACCTCCTAATGTGACATCATCCCTTTTCAATGCGATATTTGCTAGAAAATCTACCATAATGTTTTTTGACCTATCAATCCAATTGATTGAAAAGGCATCAAATAACTCAATATCATCCCAGACTGCGTTTCTGTACTATCTCAACCTCTTGTTTTTTGATAGGTATTTCTCTCTCACTTGGGAAGTAACCAATTCTGAATCACCATATATAGCTAACTTCTTTATCTTATGCTTGGTGGCTATATTCAGACCAATGAGCAAAGCTTCGTATTCTGCTACATTGTTTGTGCATTCAAATGTTAATAGAAAGTAGTATTTGAAAGTTTTACCTGCTAGTGAGATAAATACTACTCCGGCCCCATTTCCCATTTTTCTACATGCACCATCAAAATACATCTTCCACACATCATTTTCTTCTTTCTGAGATTCAACATGTATTGGATCAGTATTTTGTAATTCTGGCTGATTTTTCTTAACCTTGGAGTCTCCCAAATCTGTATCACAAAAGAAATTTATTTGATGTTGATCCAAGTGTTCTATAATATTCTCATATCTTATCTCTCTACATAGCTTGATCTCTTTACCTCCCACTGGTATTGTAGCATATGACAAGTCCAATTGGACATTCCCTCTTGCCATTGCAGCCCATTGTCTTGATAAAAGCATTCCATAATATGGTGGGATGTCGACCACAGTAATGTCGATGTTATAAGTCGCTTCAGGGTATGAGGCAAGTTTTATCTCCACGTCTCTCATAATGCCAATGACTGGGATAGATCTATTATCCATTGCATAACACCTACCAAATGTAGTGTCAACCCACATTCCCAATTCTTTCATGACTGCTATCGGCATGATATTCATGGCAGCACCTGAATCAATTATGCAGTTCCTCACTATCCTATTTTTTATCAATAATGTAGTGTAGAAGGGTCCACCTATAAGGGATTCTTTGTCAATGTATCACCTAGGTATACCTCAGGGATTTGGAATGTTTCTTGGTGAACATTGTTTGTTCTATTTTCTAATCCCTTATGTTTTTGATTTGGTATATATGAAATCAGTTTAACTACTGTATTCCTATATTTGTCTATCTTCATCATTTCTAGAAGTGGAAGTGATATCTTTACCTGAGATATTGCATGAGCAATGTCAAATGAATGGGCCATGGTTTGATCATTATTTTCTATCTTTATATGTTCCTTTTCATGATTTTGTGATTTATCTTTTGTTTTATTTTTATCAGCCTTTTCTGGTTCTTTGAATGATGACTTTGTATTATTATTTTTGTAATTCTGATCTTTTATAAAGACACTCCCAGGTGTTCCTTGTTGAACATTCATTGTTCTATTCCTTAAGTTATAGGCATTTTTAGCTTGAGATATTGTAGCTGTTGTAAGAGCTTCTCTTTCATTTTCAGTGGGCTTTCTCCACTAATCAGATGGCGGATTGTTATAATAGGTAGGTTCCTCATAATCATCTTCCTAATCTGAGAACACTTCTTGTTCTCCTATATTGATATGATGTCTCTGGTTTCCCACATCATATTCATATCCCTCTTCCTCTGTAGAAGAATAGTCTTCATTTAGCAAATATGGTGTATCTTGCATCATGTTTATAGTGTGATTGTCTATGTTATAATTGTATAACATTTCTTCTTGTTGTACTATTTTAGCCACCTCACAATATTTAGGTGAATGTGGTAAATTGCACACCAGACACCAAGGTTTATCTTCTACCATCTGTGTCACATTTCTTTTTAGAGGGTTAGGGGTATCTTTGCCATAATGTTGCTTTTTGCTATTTTCAATGGGTCTCCCATCTTTCCAATTCATATTATATGGCATATCATGCAACCTGGGCCTTTCATGTCTATGTTGACCTTCTTGTTTAGTCTACTGAATGTTTAGGTTCTAAGGATTTCTAGGGTTATCCCTCTTGCTAACCATACCTGCAGCTTTCCTATTGTTCTCAATAGTTAATGCCACTTTCTGTGCTTCAGCCAGGGTTGTAGGGCACCAGTTTCTAAGTTCATACCCTGTCTTGGGATCAAATGCTTCTAGATAAATACTCAATGTTGCTAGATCAGACAGCTTGGATCCATGTGGTATTTTGTTGTGTAATTTGGAAAATTTCATATTGAAGTCATACATTGATTCATTCTGGTATTTCTGGATACTTATCAATTCATGTAATGCAAACTCAAGGGCTACTGATTACCATACTGCTCCTTGAATTGATCATGGAAATTAGTTATTGAATGGATTGAAGCATCAGATAAACTATTGAACCAATCTCTTGCATCTTCAGTTAAGGACATCATGAATAACCTCATTCTAACATCTTCATAGTCCATACCAATATCTTGTACGAAAGCATTGAAGCTTCTGATGTGATCTTCAGCTGATATTGCACTATTCCCAGTGAACTTGGGAACTATATTTCTCCAATTACTATCCATAGGGTATGGATATAATTGATATCCAGTCAGATCAAATTGGCTATATATGTTTGCGAGGTTTTGAGGTGGAAAATTCATGGGTGGTGGATTAGGATAGTAATTATATCCATCCGGAGGCTGATGATAAGCATATTGTTGTTGTTGGTTCATGTGGGGATTTATATAAGGATTTTGTGGTCTATAATATTGTTGGCCAAGGGGTGGGTAAGGATTAGCCATTTGTTGAGAGGTGTTGTGCATGGGAGGTGGTCTAGGAACTTTAGGAATGGTATTTTGATGACTTCTAGATGATTGTGAATTTGAAGCACCACCTATATTTTGGTGTGGATTCCTCGAAGTGTTTCCCCTATGTGGAGGTACATATTTTGGGGGAGCTGTTTTAGCCCTACTCTTTATCTGTTGAATCTCTTGTTGCAATAACCTCTTAGTTTCTTCTATCTTGATCATTTCAAGTTCTTCGTGGAGCCTAAGCAGATCCTACTATGCTTGATTCATACCTCCTGAATTCTTTGGGCTTTCATTTATTTCTTGAGTTGAGAATCCATGTTTTACCCCTTCTCCTTGCTGTAATGACATTTTAAAATCATATTCAACTTGTCTTTGATCGATTTCCCTCATGGCTCGTGCTTCACACTCGAGCTGTTCTTGATAATCAGGTCTGTATTTAGCTAGTATGTCATCAGTTACCCTATTGAAATTTTCATTTGATTCATGCAGAGGTGTAAAACTATTGTGAGTTATTATAGTTTGCTCAGCATTGTCCTCTTGAGCCTCCTAGTTATTATTTTGGTGAGAATAATTTGATGTTCCATTTCTTTTGGAGATGTTTCTAATTGGTGGAGATGATTGCAATTTCTTGCCTTCCATCTTGGATCTCCTACCATCCATTTGGTATCAACTTTCTGTTATAACAGTTTCTAGAGTCGCCACCTATTTTGTAAACAGGAAAAAAGTTTATAATTTATCTTTCTGGATTCTTCTTGCCAGTAGAGTTACCAATTTAAATTTTCTAAAATGACTCTGTAAAAGGAATGGTTTGTTACTAAGGCCCTTTATTTGTCCCTAGCAGAGTCGCCAATTTGTTAGGTCTCAAAAATACAAGTTGTTAATCCTAAGAGGATGCCAGGCTCTATGCTTAGATTCACAACATTTTTGAACTAATACGACGGAATCAACCTTTAGGGTTTGATGACTCCCTGCACTTTAGGTCCTGCTACACCTAGGCAGGTGAACCTTGGAAATTAAAGAAGACTAAATGTAAATGTCTTGACTAAGCAAATGAATCTACCTACAGTGGAAAATGGTGTAGGATAGATGAAAGCTTGCTAACTAATTCTATATCTAATATCTGATGAATGGTTGGTAGAAATTGTATAAGCAATATCAAGGTGAATTTTATGACTATACCTAACTAATAAAAGGGGTTTTTAAGTGATGAATTAAAATAAGACCAGTGCCTTGTTGGGTAAAAAGAGTCAAATGAAGGACTAAGACTAGTGGCTTATAGTGGGCAATAATTCTAACTATTTGGCACAATATTTTAGTTTATAACTTGTATAAACGTGCAAGGGAATGACTGACGAACTCTTCTTAACAATGTAACCAATATAATCAATTCTCTTGTAATTCACCAGAAGGTAATTTAATCCTTTCTTGAAGGAACCAATTGAATGAAATATGCAAGAATAACAGATAATATTAACTTGGAGACAGAATGGCAATCCTAATTATATGGTTCTTCTTAGTAATCCAAACTAACACTTCCAAGTTATTGTGATTGATTAGAAGGATTTTTAATTCCTCTAATGGAAACCAATTAATTCAATCACACAGATACAACAAATGTGCATTGACAAATTAACTATATACTTGATATATTAATTTGAATAACAAGGAAATATTGAACTGGAGACAACCACACAATTGAGTAATCTTAATAAACAATTGATGCCAGAATAGAACCACAGAATCAAAGCACTTCAATTTACTTCTTCAATAATATACTTGCAACATGGTCTTTGAGAAACATTGTAAACTTTATGTATTATATTCTACTGATGATGATTATTCAGCATCATATGTCCAACTTATATAGGAATACTTATGAAGAGACATAACTCTTCAAAGAAGTCTTTTGGGAATTAACATAATTAACATAACAACAATAAAATAACCATGCTTATGCTCTATTCAACCACAAGTATATCTGAGCGATATGATCTAAGTACTCCTAGCTGCGATGTGAATCAAAATTCAATAGCGTTCCTTGTGATCACATCCATCATAACCATCCTCTCCAAATGCTTGCAGGCTTCCCTGAATGCAGATTCTTTGTCCTTAAGGGCTTCTAAAGCTTCATGTAATATTGCTTGATAGTCTCTGCTCCATTCTTCTTTGCTCTTTAATTCTTTATCGCTCTTGAACAACGTGGGTACTCCTGCTTTTGAGGCTTCAACACACTCTTTGGCATCAGTCTTAAGTTGATCATAATACTTCTGATGTTGCTCAACCAAATCTTTTTGCACTAGAGGTATCTATAATGTCAGAAGTATCTTTACTATGTGTCTCATTTTGTTTCTCCTGTAGCCTTTTGTCCAGCATCTCATGCTCTTGAATCGCTTTATAATTTTGAGAATAATTATCCAAAAATTGGTTCAGCCAATGCATCATGTTGGTATGCCTATTTTGGAGTACTGTGACAAGTGTATCCATCTAGATTTGAGCTATCTGGTCGATGGATGGTGATTGGACACTCTGTGAGCTTTCACCCTGAGTTAATCTCTTTACTGATCCCCCGAAGGTGCTCTTAACAACATCTTTCAAATAGTTATTTTCTTTAGTCAATCTCTCACAGCTCAGCTTGTATGCATCTCTTTCTTTGATTAACATCTGAGCCTGTGCCTTATTCATCTTTACAACATTAATACCAATGACTGCAGTGATCAAGTGGTCAGTCTCCCCTGCCTTCAAAGTCATGACATGGCCAAAAGTCTTCTCAGTGTCTATAATGGCTATCTTTTTGTGGGGAGGATATAAGGCCCATATCATTAATGAATTTTCATCATTATTATATTTGGTGCCCATATATACTTCAGTGATACCTTCTGGAGTGAGCTTGTATTTATTATCCATATTATGCAGAAAACTATCAAATAATAGAGCAGAATTCAAATCAAGGCCAGGAAAGATCATCACCCCTGCTTCTTTGAGCAACTGTCTACCCTTACTAGGGGTCATATCTTGTAATTCATTATCCACTGTTGCTTTCAACATATCAAGTAATTGTCTCTCATTGTTGGCAGAGACATCATCAACTGACTCTCTGATTTCTTTCTCCTTGTGTTTATATAAAAATGATTTGAATTCTTTAGAATGAATAAATTTATCATCAGAAATAAAAGAATCATATGCTATTTGTCTTGGGTCTTCATCAGCAGACCCCTCCTCATCATGTGCTATGACAGGAGACTGATATTGTTGCATCTTTCTTTTGGACATTTTTATTGTCTGTTGGTGTGGTTCCTCTTGCCCTACAGGTTCTTCATCACCAGAAGATAACAACTCAATCTCTGCGAGCTATTTCTTCTTCTCATCTAGATCCTTGTTATATTTTTCAACCACCAACTCAACTTTAGTTTCCTCCAGATTCCTGATGACATCATCGTGTGGATAGGGAACATGTGTGTACCCACTGAGGTTTTGGTTTCTTCGAGCAAGGTCAATAAAACCTTCAGGATCAAACCCTTTTCTTACCTCAGCACACCTCATATTATAGTGCATCAATTTATCCAAAATGAGACCATACCCCTCCTTGGATACCATAGTAAAATCTCCAAAGCAAAGAGTACTAGGCATAAAAGACTGTTTATCATGGGAGCTCAAGTGCATCACATTTGAACAATTCATTTGCCTAACTGTTTCTAAATAGGTAATTCTATTAGGGATAGTCTTAGGAAAGATAAAAGGAGTATCCTCAAAACCATAAACTCTAATCATAGTAGCATCCTCAAAACAATACCAATCTCCCCAGTTGTGAGTAACAGTAAGAGGACCACCCAAATACTTTGGTATAAGAAACCTCTTTATTTCATCTGAGATTGAATACTCACAGGGATGACTGAAATATCTAACACTTTGACACAGTATTCCTCAAATTGCACATAGCTAGAATGGGCATAGCTACTATCCCATATTCTAATCCACATCTACACGAGTGACTTTTGCCCTCTCTAGTCTACTGGAACAACTTTGAATTCAGTTGGCCATAACCCCACTTCCTAACCATAATAGAGCACCATGTGCGTGAGAAGTGAATAATGTTCAAAGAAAACTAATCGGGCATTTTTCTTTATGGCAGTCAGACCAAAGTCAATCCTATTAAAAACATAGGCAGCATAATCAAACTACCTGGCATTGTGGCATTGGATGTCTATAGATATGACCATCAGAGGAATTGTCATGAAGTTAGGGACCTCTAATCCTAGGACTTGGCCCACAGTGTAGTAAGTATGTTGTATGTAGGGTTCAAATAATGATACATGAGAATGAGGGCCATCATCCTCACTGAGAGGCGCCATTTCTCCCTCTGCCCTAGGCCTGTGAATAGGCAACCTCCATCCATTATAAGTAGTATCCATTATCCAGTACTCCTTTTCCAAATCCTCATAAACAATGGGGACAGTACATAAATCATCCAAGTCAAAAACTTCACAAATGGCATTCTTTGACAAGTGTATAATAGGCTCCCCTTGTGGGTTGCATATAGCCTTAAGACTCGGGTTATACTGTTTAGAAAGAAGTTGGAGGAGTTCAACATTCAGAAACACATCAAGAACAACTAATTTACCCAAATTCAAATTCCATGGGTTTGACACTGGAAAATTCCTAATTTTGTTGTTGTAATGGAATTTGAAGAGCTCATAGCCTCTAATTGGAGTCCAAACATTCCCAAGGTATTTACACTTGTCTTCTAGTTTCTCCACTTCTACCCTAAGTTGTGCAGACCTTCGGGCTTTGGGAGTTGATCCTGGTAGTTGATCAATCAAATCTTGGTTTAGTTTTCTCTATTTTGTTTTCTCTTCAAGGGTTTTATCAATTTTCTTCTTTTTAGGTTTACTTGTATCACCCTGTGGTTTTCTGCCCTTTCCTTTCCCTGGAGTTTCCATTCTAATTCTTTCGACAATGAATTTGAATTATAAGCTACTACACAGAAGTTAATATATGGGTACCTATTATCAGAGGCTCTAATCGAATTTCCCTATTTTCTGCTTCAAGTCTCCACTTGTAGGCTCTTCTCAGATAATTCTCTTGAACTTAATTGCAATGATTTCAAATGGTATCTCAGACGATTTCTTCTTCGTCTACAATTAATTGTTCGAGCATTTCAATTTTCTTGATCGTTGTGAAATGTCACATCGTCATAGCTTCTCTCATCGGTATGATTTTCATAATTTTTGGGAGATTTTAATATCTTCTTATGGTGTGAACATTTGTTCATGGATCAATCGTTGTAACCCTTCAATTGTCTCCTCGACGTCATATTTCATTTGTAAGTTTGTATCGGCAAGATATCTTCAAGATCTACCTGATGTAGAAGTGGGCATGGTTATCATCGGCCTGACTTTCTTCATCGTTATAAGAATAACATTCTTCTCTGATATGTTAAGTGTCCCCAATGTTACTATTGGTGAGAGTCTTGTCAATGAATCGTGATCATCATTGTCATCGGGAAAAGATATGCCATCGAGATAACTTATTTCAAGTTACCTGATCGTGTTTGTTTCCCTGATAGCCTTTCATATCTTTGATTGGAGAGACCTTCACAACATGTCACAAACATCATTGTGAGTATTGCTTTGGCTAGACATACAAGCTTTGTTTTGATTCATTCGCTTTTGTCGATGGTTCTTATACATGTCGGCATGACTTATACCGAAACACTTTCGTCAATCGCTGAGACATTATAGTGTCGGAAACTCCTTAATTTCTCATTCCAATATTTATTTCCTGCCGATGACCATTAGTTTCCTCCGTTCCATTGGATGATCGGTGAGAGTTCTACCAAGCTCCTCCATCGGTATGAATTATACTATCGGGAGGGTTTTCAGAGTATTCTCTGATAGTCTTTCCTTATGCCGATCGGCGTGACCATGCATTCTCTCTCCAATGAAAGGTCATCGGTGCCACTTTCTTCATTGGTGTTCCCTGAAATATTCTCCCCGATCCTTATGTATATCAAAAAATTTAGATTTATAAATGGAAATGATCAAACAATTGAAATGCATAACCGAAACCCAAATAATTCAATACCTCGAAGATGCAAGATGAGCTCGATTGATTGATTGATTTGTTGTGTTGATTGCTCGATTCCACAGCATAACGTTGATAAGGATGCAAGCTAGATGGATTGAAGAGGATGGATGATGGCTTGAGATGAAAATTCAGTAGAGTGAGGTTGCATGAAGAAGAATCATGAAATTCTCTAATCTCTTCTCTAATGTCCCCTCTAATGTCCCCTCTAGTGTCCCCAAATGGCTCAAAAGAGGCTTGCTTTATAGGATTGGCTTGGTTCCAATGGATGGCTAGGATCAATTAGGGATTTAGATGAAATGGATGGATAGGATTAAGTTAGGTTTCCTTGCATATCAAGAAATTGTAGTCATATGACATGTGGAAAGGCAAGATAAGGCTTAGGTGAGCTTGTGTAGATAAATACTAAAATTAGGTCCCAATAGTTGTGCATGTGAAAGATAAAAGTTGTATTACAACACATGATTGACTGGACAAGTGTTGGAATGTGGTGAAAGGAGAGGACTTAATTCAAATAAAATATTTGAATTAGTTGTGATATAGTTGGAAATTAATTAAATAAATAAGATTTATTTAATTAATTGGATAGATGAATAGGATGGGATAAGATATGATGTGGAAATTAATTAAAAATTTATTTAATTAATTGGGATAAGGATAGGATATGATTGGGATATGATGTGGAATTAATTAAATAAATAAAATTTATGTAATTAATTAGCTAAGTAGGATGAGGATGGGATTGAATGGGATTTTAATTAAATAAATAAAATTTATTTAATTAATTGGCTTAATGGATAAGTGGGGTTAAGAGAGGGATTTAGGACAAAATGCTACATGATGTCTAGGATAATGTATTTGACTAGGTGTTGCAAGACATGGACAAATTTGGGACAATTTTGGGTGTCTACATTTTGCCCCTCTTTGAGATGATGTTTGGGATGATAAGATTTATGTCAAGTAACATCATTTCAAAGAAGTTAAGGTATGGATAAACGATAGGGATAATGATGATGGAAAGATATGATGATGATGCCCCCTCGAGAGGATAGGCGGGTTGGACAAACACGGGTAGGCTCTCGAAAAGAAATGGCTTGGCTGCAAAAGAAAGATAAGGGGATAGATAGAAGAAATGAAGGATGTGTTATGCTACAATGGAAGGTGAGCAACCATGATGTTTGATATAACACTAGATGTTATGCACCAAGGTATAAGGACCAGGGTGACGTTGTGTCTTGTGCCCCAGCATAATACAACCTTGTCTAACGTATGAGGAAGTAAACCTAGAGCATTAAAGTCCTAATGCACAAAAGGTATGATATGACCTTAGATGCAAAGGATAATGCAAAAAGCTATTCCAACATACACAAGATATGAATATTAGCTGGAAATGATAAGGATTTGATACAAATGCAAGATAAAGAGATAACACACACAAGCAAGCATGCATGCATGCACAAATGATTCAAAAACAAACAAGGTATTGCCCCTGTCAAGCTATAAACCAATGATTGATTGTTTTCATGATGATAGTTGAGAGTGTTGTCATTGCGGGGAAAGCTATATCCCTAGATCAACATAAGGTTGTTTGCTGAGTTGGTTGGCTGATTGGTTGATTGATTGATTTGGCTTACAACAAGGCTAGGATCAAGACCATTGATTGTGATTGGATAACTTGGCTTGATTGATTAACTTGATTGGTATGGATTAAGGATGGGCTTGCATTTGGATCATTGTTTGGAATGGTTGGAAGATGATGAAATGATGGATGAAGATTGATTTGATGAAATGTTGTTGAAGTAAATTGAATTGATACGAATGGATGATTTGATTGAAGGAAATATTTTGATTGAATGATAGATTGATTGGAAGAAGTTGTTTATTGATGATGTAGAAGATAGATGATAAGATGAAATGGTGAGAGGAGAAAGAAGAAAATCACCTGTGCCTGAATCTGGGCACTTCCTTCGTACTCCAAACTGCCTACATATCCTGTATCCATGGGATCAAAGCACTTAACGATGGAAATGAGATGTAGTTGTGATGTTTTGTTGATGAGATGATGAAAATGGATTGAATTGATGAAGTTATGGATTGATGAAATGTTGATGATTGGATAATGTGTGGTGGATCGAGCTACTTTTGATTTGCTGAAGTGATTGGATTTGTTTTGATGGTTGGCTTGATATGCTTGAGTTGATTTGCTTTGGTGTTGATGCTAATGATTGATAGGATTTGTTTTGATGGTTGGATTGATGTACTTTGGTTGTGATGTTTTCTATTGCTAGGTTGATTGTTTTGATGATTGGATTGTTTTGAATGATGATAGTGATGGTGTGATGATTGGAGTGTCCACTCAATCTAAGCAGGAGCAAGTGTTCTCAGTGTGTTCAACGGATGTAAAACAAACAAGGTATTGCCCTTGTCAAGTCATAAACCAATGATTGATTGTTTGATTGATGATGATAGATAGTGTTGTCATTGCGGGGAAAGCTATATCCCTAGATCAACACAAGGATGTGGGAATGATATATCCCATTGATGATGATTGATAATGATTGATTGGGCTCATGACAAGATTAGGATCAAAACCTATTGATTTGATTGGATAATGTTCCTTGATTGATTGGCTTGCTTCATATGGATTAGTGTGACTTGGATTTAAGATCATTGCTTAGATTGATTTGATTGATATGATTGGAAGAAGTGATGGATTGAAATGGATGAATGAATGTTATTGATAAGAAGAATTGATGATGATGATTTGATGGAGTGGATTGTTTTGGATGATGATTGAATCGATCTTATTGCATGGATTTTTCGTTGGATATTTGATTTTTTGGATTTTTGAGAATATTTTGATTTTTTGGAGTTTTTGAAGAATATTTGATTTTTTTGTGAAGTTTTTGAAATGTTTTGGAAAACACCAATGGATTTACAATTTGGGTAGCCTTTGTGCTAGATACCAATGACAAGGGAAAAACTAAGTCTAGGTGTGAGGATGGATAAAAGGATGGACTCATAGTAAATGGGATGGAAGGCTCATGATAAGATGGATAGATAAGAGGATAGGTCATATAAGGGATGGATGCATGCCTCATGATAAATGGATAGGTAGGCTATAGTGGAAAGCTCATGCTAGGGAGATGGGGATAAGCTATAAGATGGAAAGCTCATGATAAGGATATGCCATAGTGGATGGATCATAAGGGAGCTAAGATGTAATCTCCAAAGGCTATGTTGCATAGGAAGAACTTGCCCGATTCTAGGTGGTAATGCTTAGGATTTTTACATGATTAATTTCATGACCAAGGGATGACATGATTGGTTGGTTTAAATGAGATGAATAAATTGTCAATGGATAGGACTTGGTTTGGAAAGAAGGTATGTCAAGATATATCCAAACATGTTTCAACATTTTGCCTCCATATCTTCATCAAGATCAAAAGGCGGAGGATGGATAAATGGGTTCAATAGGATAGGCATAGTTATGTAATGGCTAAGGATGGTAGGATGGAATGGTAATGGTAGGACATGATAGGATGGAAAATGATATAATGGGATAGATAGTTTGGAAATGCATAGGCTGGATGAGACAATGTGCCCCCAAGTGTAAGTGACATAGAAGATCAAACTACACATGACACCTGTTTGCCAGGTTTTCATCATGGTACTTATCCAAGGCACCTGTTTACCAGGTTTTCACTGTTGGACGAAGGGATTTCTCTTTACTATTTTGATTTTTTTTTTATTATTTTAGATGGGATGACAATTACGCATGGCGCCTATTTGCTAGGTTTTCACCATGGTAATGGATAGGAGGGACTCAAGTGGCTAGTGCTATAAAGGTTGATAGTGTCCCTTTAGAGATTGATGATGTCTTCGCATGGACCATGTCAAGTGTGCTCATAGATGTTGATAAGGGATTGCATGGATGGGAGATGGGTAGGTAGATAGTGGATGATGAAGTGGATTATAATGTGGAATTATGGTAGGGTAGGCTAGTGGCTTATGGTGTGGATTTATATAGGCTTATGGAATGAAGATGGATGAAAAGTTTATGCCAAAGCATGGACCATAGGGATAGCATGGGGGAGATATGTAGGATAATGGATGGAAGATGGGGAGATGTAGTTATGTGGAGGTGTTGCGGAGTGGAAGGGAACCATGACCAATGGCTGCACACACCGTGATAAACATTGAAGCTTTTGATTAGATGGTGGTGTAGGAATCAATGGAGATGTTTGCTTAGGGGATGGTTGATGAAGTGATTTAGGGACCCACAAAGATTTAGTATTTTTAGTGCTTTTGTTTTGCTTGTGGGATTTTTGAAGGGAATGGAAGTTTTGGATGGAAGTAGGCTTTTGGATGGAGATAGGTGATTGGGATTCTTGAGATGTGGATGGGGATGCTTCATTTGCTTTGCTAGCTATTTGCTTAGGAACCCAAACCATTTTGCTTTTGGGCTTTGCTTTTGGAGGTATGGGCTTGGATAGCTTTGTGAATGTACTTTGCTTAGAAGATGGATGATTTAGAGACTTTTCACATTGATGCCCTAAGGCATGAGGGTCCTTAGGAGTTTTAGTTAGATTTTTGGCTTTATAGATAAAGGCATCAAAAAATTTGCTTTTGAATCCCATGGGGTGGGTGGAGTGGATGAAATGATTGGAAACTTTATGCTTAAATGATGTGTGCATTTGTTGGCCATGATTAGGATTGTAAGGATACTTATGAATGCTAGGTATGTTAGGTGTTGGAAGCAATGATGGCAAGGTGGATGGAGGGATATTTGGAGTTGGTAAAAGTGGAGGCAAAGTGGATGGTGGAAGGTGTATGGTCGCATGCTTTTGACATTTATAGGATGATGGAGGTAGAATGACAACATATGTTTTGGGTAGATGATGGGGGATGCGATGGAAAGTGGTAGATTTAGGATGCATGAAGGGATTACCAACATCTTGGAATTGTTTACCTTGGGGTGTGTATCCAAGGCCATATGAGCTTGAAGGGACCTTGACATGGTTTGGCTCCAAAAAAATGCCTCGTTCATAAAGACCTAGGCCTTTACCTTTGTAGTTCATGTTTTGGAGTATGCGATGGACTATAGGACTAGATGTGTTTCGGGAGCTAGACTTGAGCTCTTTATTGGATGGAGAAGATGAAGTGGATAAAGGTCGTTGTTGTCCTAAGGAAGAACACTCATGTATAAGGGTGGATAGACCAATAGGACATAATGGATTTGAAATGGGATCGATGATGGATGTGGAAGGGGGATCATTAAGATCTTGATTAGCATTGTGTTCATGTAGATCCAAGTTATTGATTTGATCTTCTATGCTTGCTTGGGGGATAAGTGTCTCATCATGACAAGTGGATGTTTGCTCATTATGGATAGGGCTAGATGGTGGATGACTAGGAGCAATGTGGATATCTTGCTCATGGATAGATCTAGGATTATGGATAGGATCAAGGTGCTCATGGATAGCTTCTTCATAGGTATCATCTTGATCATAAAGAAGGTAAATGTTATGGATGGGTTGCATGAAAGTGTTTTGATCTTGAGTTGGACTAGGGCTTAATGTTTCCACATGCTTAGGATAAAACCTTTGAAATACCTCTTGGCTTTGGATGAAAGTGGAAGGTTCTTGAGTGGACTTGATAGACCCTTGATAGTTGTCGACATGAGGGCATGATGACTCTTGACTTGGATTCATAATAGGAGACTCTTGAATATGCTTGATGGCTTGTATGTCACATGATGGGCTTAAAGGGCTAGGTATGTTAATTGAGGGCTCTTGGATAGGCTCAAGGATAGGTGGACCACATGATGGGATTATGACCTTTGGAAGTTCTTTGGTAGGTTCATGAATGGGTTTTTGACATGGAGGTGTTCTATTCTTAGCTAGTAGCCAATGGATCACATCCTTCGCAAGGGTATGAGTTGACGGGAAATATAATGGATGTATGATAAGGGTAGATGGAGTTGGAAGCTTAGGATTATGATTAGGTTGAGGGCTAATTGGATTGGATGGATTAGGATTTGGACTAGATGAGGGTGACACACGGGATTGGGATGATGTGGCATGATTTCCCATTATAGGTAGGTACACCTTGTAAATAATTGGAACAAATATTGGGCATTGATTTGTATTGTGGCCTTTGGTTCTATGGTATGCGCAATAACCATGTTCATCATATGGACTTTCTTCACCTGGTTTGACTTTAGGAAGTTCAATGAGTTTTGCTTCAAGCATCCTTTGTAAAACTAGCTCAGCCGCATCCTTTGGTGAAGGATTAGAATGACATGGTGATGAAGGTGATGGAGGGCTTGGTGGTTTGGAAGATGGAGGGATTAATGGACTACGAGTAGGATCACATGGTGGTGTTGGGATAGGATTAGTTGGCTCATGTGTTGGTGGGTGATTAGATGATGAAGGCCACTCTAGATCGGTATCTCCCTTGTCAAAGGTTATTAGATCTTGCATAGGATAACTTGGACTCATTTGATTTATGTACAAGGGACCACTTGGACTTAGATATGCTTCTTGTTGGAGAGGTGGACTTAGGTCTATCAATGGTGCTTGATGGTCTTGTTGAAAAGGTGTACTTGGACCTGCTTGATTTATGTACAAAGAGCCATTGGGACTTGGATGTTGTTCTTGTAATATCACTTGATTGCTTTGTGGATGGGCTTGGTAGTGCATTAGAATGGTGGCATGAGGGATTGGATAAACTTGAGGTGGATGTTCATAGGTTTGAGGTGGAATTTGTTGAGGTTGGGATGGTGTTTGGACTTCTTGTTGTGATATAATTTGTTGTTGATGTGATGATGATGGAGGGGTTGCATAGGATAATGATTGTTGTGATATGGATTGATATGGATAAGGGTTGTGATAGGTTGATAAAGGGCTGATATGACATGTGGATGAATTTGGTTGAGATGAAGTGGGATAAGTTGATGCAGAATTGATTTGATGTGTGGATGGATTAGATTGATATGAAGTGGGATAAGTTGATGTAGAATTGATTTGATGTGTGGATGGATTGGTTTTTGGACTTGTCTCATCCTCATCAATAAAGATATATTCTCCTCGAAGTATAAACTTGGTCTTAATAGGAGAGGCTCCTTTAATTGTGATCTTGGGCTTTGGTTTGCTTTCATGATTTGGATTAGGAGGATAGCCACCTTTAATTGTGACCTTGGGTCTTGGTTTATCTTCATGATTTGGATTAGGAGGATACGCACCTTTAATTGTGATCTTGGGCTTTGGTTCGCTTTCATGATTTGGATTAGGAGGATAGCCACCTTTAATTGTGACCTTGGGTCTTGGTTTATCTTCATGATTTGGATTAGGAGGATAGCCACCTTTAATTGTGATCTTGGGCTTTGGTTCGCTTTCATGATTTGGATTAGGAGGATAGCCACCTTTAATTGTGACCTTGGGTCTTTGTTTATCCTCATGATTTGGATTAGGAAGAGGGGCTCCTCTAATTGTGATCTTGGGCTTTGGTTCACTTTCATTGTTTGAATTAGAGGGGTAGCCTCCTTGAATTGTGATTATAGGCTTAGGTCTTATATCATGATTGTAAGGATAACCCCCTTGAATTGTCACCTTAGGCTTGGGATTTGTCTCATGATTAGAGGGATAGCCCCCTTGAATTTTCACCTTAGGCTTGGGATTTGTCTAATGATTAGAGGGATAGCCCCCTTGAATGATTACGACCATCTTGACAAGTGTTGACTAGGACTAGGTTGATGATGATGTGGAGATGATTTGGAATGAGTATTGATGTGACTAGGATATGTTCAGAAATAAAATTGATTTGGGTATGATTAGGATATAATGTGGAATGACAAAATTGGGTGATGTGGATGAAATGTAGGATGAATTGTTTAGATTGATTTGTTTATGTGTTTGGTGTTTAGAGCTTGATTTGGCAATGTTCAAACAAATGATTATGCATAGACACACATGAATCACTCACGCAAGACACATAAGCAATTGTTGACTTTGAAAATGAAATGTGATGATTATGCAAGCACACATGGAAGATACATCAACAAGCCTAATGTCTAGTCAAGTGGGTATGGCCAATTAGGTCTTAGGCTAGATTGCACAAGGTTGACTATGGATTGAAAGCGAAATCCTGCCACACAGCCAGGAGAAAGGGGTAACCCACCCTTCACCTTCACTTCCCAAAGGTATAAAGTTCTTTGGGGCTTAGCCAAGAGTAACAAGATTCTAACTCCCAATGAGGGTGTCTTTTGATTCAACCTCGATTGAGGTCATCCCTTGGAGTGGTGTGTCTCCAAGCAGGCCTCCTAGATAGGGTATACAAAAGCAAACCAAGTGAGTTGTCACTTGATTCACACTCGCAGTTGTTAATTGACCCTTAGAAATGAAATGTTTGGAAGATAATTCAAGCACTTGTTCATTTTAAAACCCAAATCCAAATGTGTTGGAAGATAATGGTTCGTTTTAGCCCAATTTTTTGATATGTGATAGAAAGCAATGTTCGTTTTAATCCCAAAGTCCAAATGTGTGATCAAACAAGATTAAGAGATGAAAGATTAGAATGAGTGCACCTAATACAATCACTTTCCAATTTACTATAGATGTTGATGCCAATGCTGCTCCAGCTCCTTAGATGCTCCTGAAAGTCACAAAAATTGAAAAAGACAAAGTAAACTTGCACAAGAAACTGTTTTGCAAAAAATGAAGAATCTGATAAAAAAAAATGATGAAGATGATGTAATACAGAAAAATAGATTGCATAGACAGAAATTTTAGGAGATTCTAAGCAATTTAAAAAAAAGATTCGTTCAAAACCGATCAAAATTGCTCAAGTTATGCTCAAATGAAGTTTGCAATGAATCTAAATTTTGACTGATAAAAAGGATGGTAAAATGATACAGTCACCTGATAAAAGTGGTACACTTGTGAAGTTTGTCCTCCCAGCTTTCCAACGAGTCCTTGTTTGTGCAATTTGGCCTCCGTATGTGAAAGTTATGATAAAAACACCAAGATACACAATGACAACTACCAAAAGCAAGTTACAGTTGCCAGATGCGACCAACTGTTGATTAGAAGCGATCTGAATTTGTCTATAGGCGATCCATTATTTCATAGATGTGAATCTGATAATACCATATGTGGATTTTTTTAGCTCATAAGCGATGCAAAAAATCCCGGATGTGAACTGTTTCGGCTTATGAGCGATCTGTTCCTACAAAACGACAGTTGCAAAAACCCTATTCTGCTAAAGGCGAGCACTGTCAAACCTAAAGTGACACCGTTATTACAAAAGTGGCTACTGTTCATTCAAAAGTGATGTGGATCAGTTTAAAAGTGATCACTGTCGATGTAAAGGCAATCCAGAAAGCGATAAAAGCAGCTGATCCCAGTGTAAAAGCGACGCAGATATGCAAAAAGCGGCAAATTTTTGCTCAAAAGCGATGCAAAAATGGATGGAAGCGAAATCTAATAGCTCATATGCGACTAACAAGAGGCCAAAAGTGACGCATAATAGCCCAAAAGTGATCTAGAAAGTTTCAGGTGACGAAATACAAATGTTAACCATATGCGACCAAGTTTACCAGATGCGATCCGTTTTTGTTCAAAAGCGAGCTGAATTTTGCCAAAAGCTTATGACTGTTTGTTTAAAAGTGAGCCAAATTTGACCATAAGTGACTGTTGTTTGCTCAAAGGTGAGCTGATTTAGCCCAGGCGATTGCTGTTTGATCAGAGGCGACCTGAATTACCAGAGGCGCATTTTTGCAGTCCGGTTATTGTTTTCTTCGCCAAATGCTCCATTTTTCATCAAATTTAGCCAAATTTGTACTCAAAATTTATGGAAATGGCCTCCTGGATGTAATGGTGAGGTTAGATTTGGGCTAAGAGATCATTTACATACATTTTTAGCCAAATCTTTACAAACTAGGGTTAGAAAAATGCAAAATTTTGCTACAAAAGCTTGTAAAAATGAAAGATTGGCGCTCCAAGAGATCTAAACTTCATAAAAACAACTCAAACAAGAGAGATTAATCAAGGACATGAGTCCCACCGGGCATGCCAGAATGTATATCAAAAAATTTAGATTTATAAATGGAAATGATCAAATAATTGAAATGCATAACTGAAACCCAAATAATTCAATACCTCGAAGATGCAAGATGAGCTCGATTGATTGATTGATTTGTTGTGTTGATTGCTCGATTCCGCAGCATAACGTTGATAAGGATGCAAGCTAGATGGATTGAAGAGGATGGATGATGGCTTGAGATGAAAATTCAGCAAAGTGAGGTTGCATGAAGAAGAATCATGAAATTCTCTAATCTCTTCTCTAATGTCCCCTCTTATGTCCCCAAATGGCTCAAAAGAGGCTTGCTTTATAGGATTGGCTTGGTTCCAATGGATGGCTAGGATCAATTAGGGCTTTAGATGAAATGGATGGATAGGATTAAGTTAGGTTTCCTTGCATATCAAGAAATTGTAGTTATGTGACATGTGGCAAGGGAAGATAAGGCTTAGGTGTGCTTGTGTAGATGAATACTAAAATTAGGTCCCAATAGTTGTGCATGTGAAAGATAAAAGTTGTATTACAACACATGATTGACTGGACAAGTGTTGGAATGTGGTGAAAGGAGAGGACTTAATTCAAAAAATATATTTGAATTAGTTGTGATATAGTTGGAAATTAATTAAATAAATAAGATTTATTTAATTAATTGGATAGATGAATAAGATGGGATAAGATATGATGTGGAAATTAATTAAAAATTTATTTAATTAATAGGGATAAGGATAGGATATGATTGGGATATGATGTGGAATTAATTAAATAAATAAAATTTATTTAATTAATTAGCTAAGTAGGATGAGGATGGGATTGAATGGGATTTTAATTAAATAAATAAAATTTATTTAATTAATTGGCTTAATGGATAAGTGGGGTTAAGAGAGGGATTTAGGACAAAATGCTACATGATGTCTAGGATAATGTATTTGACTAGGTGTTGCAAGACATGGACAAATTTGGGACGATTTTGGGTGTCTACACCTTATTCTCATGCTGATAGCAATTTTAGCTAGTTTCTTATGGATCGGTATAACTATAATGAGGTCTTGCCAATATTAGGAAATTTGAACCCTCTTATTATTATGATTTTGGGCATAATATTTTATGATTTGGTCGAACATGAGTGGGTATAAAGATAGAATTTTTTTTAAATTTTTCATGTCCCAACAGGGACAAAGCCAGCTTGTCAGTGAAATGGGAACATTATGAACCTATTGAGATCTTCAAAGATAAGTTGCTCAAGCTTGGAAAGGTATGTACAAGAGAAGAACAACAAGTATTCATTCAACTTTGTCAGGAATTTAGTGATGTATTTGCATGGGAATATGGAGATCTAAAAGGTTTCAACCCAGAGTTGGCTCAACATACTATTGAGCTTGAACCGAATGCAAAACCTATTAGATAGAAGTAAAGACCACTAAATCCAAAGGTAGAAGTACTTATGAAAACAAAATTAAATAAACTGATTGAAGGTAACATAGTCTTTCTGATCAAGCACACTTCATGGATTTCTAGCTTGGTTCCTATCAGAAAAAAGAATGGGGAAATCAAATTATGTGTTGATTTCCATGATTTAAACAGAGCATCTTTAAAAGATCATTATCCTTTACCATCCATGGAACATATATTGCAAGTTGTTTCTAGATTAGAAAGATTCTCTTTGCTGGATGGTTATTTAGGTTACAATTAGATCTTAGTGAAAGAGGAAGATCAGTACAAAATTGCTTTTACTACTAAATGGGGCATACTAGCTTACAGAAAGATGCCATTTGGCTTATCAAATGTAGTGCTACATTCCAGAGAGCAATGGATATGGCCTTTCAAGGTCTAATTAATAAGTTTGTACTTGTGTACTTAGATGATGTAACTATTTTTCTAACAAAGCTGAAGATCACTTTCATCATTTAAGACTAATTTTTGAAAGATGCAGAGTTTGGGGTTTCACTCACCCCAAAAAAGAGTATTTTTTCTATTCATGAAGGAAAACTTTTAGGACACATAGTATTGAAAGATGAGGTATCAATTGATCCCGAAAGGATCACTGCAATATTGGCATTACCACTTCCTACACATAAGAAAGGCCTACAAATCTTTCTAGGAAGAATTAACTTTGTAAGAAGGTTTATCCCAAATATAGCAGCACTTTTACAACCTCTTACAACCATGTTAAAAAAGAATATAGCTTTCAGCTAGACAAAGGAAGGAAAGCAGAGCTTTGAAGAAATAAAAGAGGCACTTGCTATTGCCCCAACACTGATCAATCCAAATTTTAACAAAGAATTTATTTTGTATGCATTTGGCAGTGTTGATACTATATCAACTATGCTCTGTCATTAGAATGAGGAAGGATTGGAACAGCCTGTGGCTATCTTCAGCCAAATTCTGCATGATTATGAGATAAGATATTCTTTTGTTGAAAAGCATGTATTAGCTATTATTAGGAGCCTAAAGAAATTTAAACACAGGCTTTCAAATAATAGAATTTAGTTAATGATTGCCCATCCTACAGTAAAAGAATTCTTGCTTAACTTAAGTATTTAAATGATAAGAGAGCAGGGTGGATAACAAAAGTTATGGAATATGACATTCAAATTAAAGTTACCAAGTTGATCCAAGGCAAAGGACTATGTGACCAGCTTGCAGAAAATGAACAAAACAACACTAAACCTGAAGGAGAAGCTAAGACAGTGCTACAAAATGAAGAAGCATCTGTTGTCCCAGATTCCCCTACAAGTTGGGTGCAGAATATGATTCATTATCTGCATACTAGAGATTGTCCTCAAGGCTTGAACAGATCAAAGAGAAGATACTATAGATTATAGGCAATTCCTTATGCTGTGATAGATGGAATCTTGTACAAAAAAGATTTTAATGGTGTTTTACTAAGGTGTGTACAGCCAGATCAGATTCAAAAAATTCTAGAAGAGTTTCATGATGGACCCTCAGGAGGTCACTTTGCAGCCAGAACGACAGCTCTAAAAATTATGAGAGCTAGTTATTATTGGCCTGAGATGTTCAAGGATGCACATGATTGGGTAAAGAAATGTTTAAAATGTCCAATTTTTTTAGGAAAACAGAAACTTGCAGCAATGCCCTTGCATCTAATCCAGGTAGAACAACCATTTGGCAAGTGGGAATTGGACTTCATTGGTCCTATCAATCCACCTTCCAGCTAATGACACAAGTGGATATTAATTGCCACTGATTATTTCACCAAGTGGACTGAAGCAGTTACCTTAAAAGAAGTTAATGAAACATCAGTCCTGAATTTCTATCAAGATCTAGTGTCCAGGTTTGGTACTCCTGACTCAATTATTTCAGATAATGCTTTAGCATTTATTGGTTTAGGAGTGTCTGATTGGTTTGTCAAAAATAACGTATTTTTGAATACTTCATCAAATTATTATCCTCAAGATAATGGATAGGCCGAATCAACTAACAAAAATCTAATTAAAATCATAAAGAAAACAGTTGATGAAAATCAGAGATCTTGGCATGACAAGTTGAAATTAGCCTTGTGGGCTAATAGAATAACACCTAAAAGAGCAACAGATAATTCACCTTATGTTCTAACATATGGCAAAGAGGCCAAACTACCAATATCAGTTGAGTTACCAACCTTGAGTTATATAAAAGAGCTGGAATTACTTGAAGAGTAGCCAATGGAGATAAGGCTTGCACAGTTGATAGAACTAGAAGAGATCATAAAAGAAGCTTTTAGGACATTAGAAATGCACCAAGCACAAATGAAAAAGATATTTGATAAAAGAACAGTCCCAAGAACCTTTAAAGAAGGAGATTTGGTTTTCAAATGGAATGAATTAAAGAGAAGACCTGGTCAACATACAAAATTTGATGCTCTATGGGATGGACCATACATCATTACAGAATGCAAGCAACACAATGTATTTCAACTTTCTAAGTTAGATGGAGAGGTGCTACCAATTCCTATCAATGGGATTCACCTCAAGTTGTTTTATTAGAGAAGCAGCCTTATGCTGCACATTTTAGTTTCAGTTATTGTTTTATTTTCCAAGAAGTGCTTTTGCACATGTCACTAGCTATGTCTTAAGCAAGCCAGAATAGTTTCAGTTTTAGTTTTATTTTTGCTGTTGTCGTTTTCTATCAGTTAAGTTTTTTCTAAGTTTCAAGGTAGAAAATGACTCATGCGCCCAATGGAATTGCAAGGCTACTGGTTCTAAGTTGTTTAGCAGGCAACCACCCTTGAGAGGTTGCCAGAAATGTTACTAAATTTTGTTCACACCTAATTTAGTTAGACCTGATTTGCAGATTGTTTCAAAAAGAGTAAAAGAAAACTTTTAAGTTAATTGCAATCAGTGAATGTATGATGTCCTGACAAGAGAAAATAAGGATCAGTTGACAGGATGATCTGACAGTCTAATCAGGACTGTCAAACCATCATGACAAGTGAATATCTAATGGAAATATATCAAATAGTCAATGAAAGACAGATAATCTGACTAGTTTTATCTTTCAATTATGAGACAATTGAATTATTCAAGTGATCACAATTAAGTGTGAAAGAAAGGTATTTATAAAACTATCATTTCATATCATATTTTGAACATATGTTTCATATCAGTTTCAGTTATTCTATCCTATGCATTTGATTCAAAAAGAAACATACATAATTCATTTGCATAAGGTAAAGTAACTGATCATGTTTAAAGAAATGTTTAAATGTGTCCCACATAAGCTGTGGGAGTGACTAAGCTGAGCAATGCAGACATATGCAAGCTATAGATCTGATGATAAAAAGAAATGAGAAAGAACACATGAGAATATTAAATATCCATCATTGCCTTTTATCAGAAGGTTGATGTCATCAATTGAGAACTGGTCTTCATGTCCTTGTCTTTAACTCCTGATCATGACAGTGTACCTAGAAAAATTTGGGGAAGGCCCTGTTAGAAGTTTCAGATATTTAACATTATCACATGCTTTTATCAATAGACATATCAACTTGTAGACATTATGCATTTCATGTGAATGGATCAAATTAGATATGTGCAACAAATCAGATCATCATGAGAAAGGTCAATCAGCTTCAAGAGGTATATTTTTATGCTAACTTGTTTGTTCGCTGTGCAGATATAGGAAAAGTAATGTTGCTGATTTGAAGACATTAGAACATGTGGAGAAAATGTGGCTCCCACAAGGGTTGAGCCCATCATGTTTTCCTCTTTATTTATTTGAAAAGGATATTAGATTATAAAAGACATGATGCATCATTCAAGACAATATTATGCATCATAGCAGTCAACTTGTAAAAAGTGAAGTCATCATGACAAAGTGAAGAGGAGTAGTTGCTCCTATAAACTATGCCCACTTAGTAATAGACTGTCAAAATCAGATCAATCATGTTCAGGTTGCTTCATTACATGTTACAAGAGAAGCAGTGATTCTGAATCAAGGAAATATATGCAAAACACAGAAGTATAGTCATGTTAAGGCACTCTTCTTTATTTTTATCATCACTGAAATGTCTTACTGTTGTTCATATGTATGCTATAAGTATGATAGTCATCTAACAAGGTCAAAAATCAGAAAAATCAGACCTTACATGTCATAAAAGTACACAGGTGCAATAAAGGACAACTTTGTGATGAATAGAGAATCAACTGAGAAGTATATGCCATGAATGTCATAAGTTGCTCAATAATAGCCTCATTGGAATGATGAGATATATGAAGTGAACAATACAAGAATTAGTATAGATGATAGACTGTCATGTTATCAACTCATATACATAAGGTATACTGTCTTTTTGCTACAAGTTTGTTATGTTATCAACTGATCTACATGAGATAGTCACATCTTGTTTAGAACAATAGCATACAATGTAAGAGGTATAGTCATACCATGTTTCAGAGTTGAAACATCATTCATACCATGCCAATATTCAGGCCTCATACATCAAGGATATTGCAAGTCCAAGATAAATCTATGCTACAACTAATATAGAGAAAGAAACATGTTATCTTGTTCACATCATGAAATGAAGCACAACCATGCCATAGACTGGAGTATCATATAATCATTTCATACTTATGTCATATTGAACATCATAAAGTGGCAAAAGGTATTTTCTTTGAAAACTAAGCTTTCTTGGTCACAGATGTACATTATTTTGCCTCATGTACCTTTTCTTGTCTCTGCAGATATAAAATAGTACAAGGGTTTAAAAAAGGCAAAGTGGGTTTTAACATTTCTTGAAAGAAAAGGCTTTCTTGGTGTCACGACCTGCTCCATATTTCTTTCCTCTGGCACTATTAATTGCATTTTCTTCTTTATCTCTGTAGATGCAAAAAATGTACTTAGGGTTTCAATAAACAATAAGGGTTTGATTTTCCTTGCATTCTACGTACTCTTCCTCTCTAATTTCTGGCCACTTCTTGATGTATTCTCCTTCTGTAATTTATATGTAAGACACCTTTTTTGACTGTAAGGGTTCTAAGAGGCAAACACAAGGGTTTTGATATTTCTTCAAAGAAAACTTTCCTGTAGCTGTGACTATCAGATGCTTCTTCTTTAAACATTTTGATTCTAGTCTCTATTTCTCCTGTAGCTGTAACTGTCAATTCATACATGTATTCTTTCTTTTTTGTAACTTTGACCTTAAAAGGATGTCATGAATATTAAGGAATGAATTGAACCCATTCACATTAGTATGTAATGAGAAGAAAATTCAAAACAGCACAATCTTTTATATTTTATTTCTTTCTCATTCTGTCTCCTTCTGTATGTTATGAAAATGATCTACCTCCATAGTTCTTCTTGTAGATATATCGGTCATTTATCATTTCTCATATGATAATGTTTACTCAGAAATTGATCTTCTTGTCATGTATTCATTCTTAAAGAAGAAATAAATGCTACAGAAGGGAGATATTATCATAGCCGTGATCAAAGAAGACATATTTAATTAAGACATATTTAATTGAGAAATATTAACACCCATTTTTGCATTTTTTTGAAGACCTTGTTTCATTTCTCTTGTTGTAGTCAAAAGAGGATACAAAAGTGGATCCGAGAGAAGAGAAAGCATTATATAGGCATGGCTATACCAGAGAGAAGTCATTTCTTTAGAAGCAAAGATACCCACTGGCAAAATTTGGAACCCTTGTCAAGAATCAAGATACAGTTCAGAAAATAGATACAAAAACAAAAGAATGGAGTGGCCATGGCCAAAAAACCTTATCTCTTTTAAGAGTTAAACACCGATAGGAACATTTTGAAACAATTATATTTTTGCAATTATAGTTCAAATGTATGAAGATACAGGAAAACCAAAGAGAAAGAAACTCACCCCATTTTTCTTGTATAGTGAGATCTACAGCTGCGGCCTCCCTTTTGCAAAAGCTTCTCAAAATATACAGATATGGTTGCAGATGAAATCAAACACAAGAAAGGACTGGTAAGAAATTGTTACAAGAAGACAAACCTTCCAGCCATAGAAGCCACTACCAGAGATGAAGTGATAAAACATATAAATAACAAAGAAATTGCCAGTAAGGGCTTGAGATGTATACTCACCTTCTTCCTATGTTTAAATGCCACAGAATGCTTGAGATTCAACCAAAGAAACACCAGATGGAGGGAAAAATCCAAAGGAGATGCATGTTTAGACCAAACCCTAAGCATCGGTCAATTTTGGTTGCAAAGCAAAGAAAGGTGAAAGTGAAAGATAAAAATGAGAAATGAAACAACTGTTTTAGGGTTTCTTCATTCTTTTGTTTGATGGCTTTTTGCCCTTTCTTTTACTAATTTTGACTTTGCAATAAAAAACAAATCATTTACCTTATCTTGATCAAGGTGAAGACCTCAGTTTTGACAAGCTTAATGATTGTACCAACGAGGGGCCGTGAGCCAAGAAGAATCATTTTATTTGAATATTTGTTAAGTCAAAGAATGACATCATTAGAAGGAGAGGCTTAGTGCCTTATAAACTTTTATTCCCTTTATCTCATGTTGATCGACAACATGGTTGAATTGTGCCTTATGCCATATGCAAACAATGGTTGAGAGTCCAAGATTCCTCATGTTCATGCATAATGACTGAATGTAGTATATTTTTCTTTTTGCCTTATGCATTATGATGTATCAAAAGTCAACAACAAGAAACATCATTTGAAGACAAAGTAATGCATGAAAGGTGGCAAATCACATGGAGACAAAGGGTAAGATGGCACAAATATGGATAGGGTAAAGGTTTTATTAGCATGAAGATATGGTCAAAGACAAAGGCAATGTAAAGAGATTTTACATGGTAAATTTTGCATGGTGCATTATGGTAAGACAAGGGTATATTTTTTCTTTGGAGTGCATGTGAGATGCAAGTATGGAGTTATTATTTTGCATGGAGTAAAAATGGGTATTTTTATGCCTTGATAGATATGTACTACAAATATGTTCTCTTTTGCAATATAATGGAGTAATAAGGTGGTCTTTTGCATGTTATCAATTTTTGCATGCAAATGACCTTTTTCTTGCATGGAGTGATAAGAGTGTATTATTTTTCTCTCATGTATTAAGACCTAATTTGAAAGGAAGCTAGGTGTGCAGAAAATGCTTCCTACACTAATCTAATGAGGGGAGGAGAGTGCAAATTCAATTTTATCCTTACTATTATAGCAATGTTAAACCCACTAATAGGGATATTGCAGTAAACACATAAACAAGAAAGTAAGATAGAAGAAGAGAGACACAAGATATACGTGTGGAACACCCTTATAGGTGAAAAACCCCACACTCCAAAACACAGCTCAAATGTATTACGTAAACAATGAAGGTTACAATAAAACACAGAGCCAATGCTCTTACAGGAGTCTTTGACACTCATATCTAGAAATGATCTGGCAACATAGTAGTACCTGTAAAACCTGTAATCCATCACCTCCTCAACGCACTTGTCTATATAGAATATACAAGTCAATTTTGGCTTGATCTTGGAATGGGCATCCAACATGGCCTCATGGCCCAAAACCCATGCCTATGGACACTTATCCAACCTTTTAGAATGTTCCTGGCACTTGTCAGGTCACCCCATCCCAAAGAGGTCACCTATTTCCAAAATGAACTATGACAGATGCTCTTATGACTCTTACAACCGTCATAGAATCCGTCATAGCTGTCATAACTTACAGTTGTAAGAGAATCTATCATACACAGGCTATAAATAGAATATTCTCTTACAACATGTCATAGTCCACCTTGGGGCACCCAAAGATGCTCTTTGACACATGTCTTCACTTATCATAGAATCTCCTACTTCTGACTCTTACATTTCATAACTTCATCATAGGAATTTGTCATGACTATTTAGGTCAATATTCCCTTACACAACATCCAAGATGCTGACACATGGAAAAATATTCCTACCACTAAGTGGGATGCCTATCTCCTCATGTGAGGACAAAAATACATGTGGTCATATGCCACGTAGGATGACACATCACTGTGCCAACTCCCACAATATGACAACATAAGATTTGCATCCAATTAATACAATAGACAAATAATAAATAAATACAATGTAAAAATACAAGGAATTACCAAGGTTGAGACACCTTAATTCCCAACATTCTCCCACTTGTCGAACACCTTGTAAGAGCCAATAGAATTAACAGGATTTAACTGCTATAGGCCAAGAGGCCGATAGACTCTGAACACCATCTGAACTTCTCTGTGACCACTGGCTTCGTCAATGCATCTACAACATTCTTCAAAGTATCTACCTTCTCCAAATTTACCTTCCCATTCTCTACCATGTCTTGCATGAAGTAAAAATGTACATCAATATGCTTTGTTCTGGCATGGAAAGTTAGATTCTTCGCAAGGCAAATCGCACTCTGACTATCACAACAAATTGTAATATGTCCTACATCAACACCAATATCTGAACGCAATATCTTAAGCCAAATGGCTTCCTTGTAAGCATGAGTTGCTGCCATGTACTCAACTTCTGTAGTGGACAAAGCAACCACAGGTTGTCCTTACTCATCCAACTAATTGCACCACTAAACATAGTGAACACATAGGCACTGGTGGATCTCCTACTGTCAATGTCACCTACCCAATTAGAATCCACAAATCCATGAATACAAATTGAATGCGGAGGTCCTGTAGCATTGCCATGATAGCAAATGGAATACTCTGAAGTACCCCTCAAATATATGAACACTCACTTAACTACATCCCAATGTACCTGTCTAGGTTTAGCCATAAATGGACTAAGGATCTCCACTGCTTGGGCAATGTCTTGTCTTGTGCAGACCATAGCATACATCAAACTACCAACATCACTAGCATAAGGTACTCTGCTCATGTCCTCCACCTCACTAGGAGATTTTGGACAATCATTAACAGACAACTTTGTCCCCATTGAAACAAGAACACATAATGATCTACAATCTGCCATGATGAACCTATCCAACACGGTCTTCACATACTTACTCTGGCTTAACCAAAGTTTTCTATTAGCTCTATCTCTTCTGATTTCCATTCCTAGAATGTACCTGGCTGCCCCAAGATTTTTCATCTCAAACTATGCTAACAACTTAGACTTCAAATCAGAAATCATATTCTTACCATTCCCAATCAACAACATATTGCCAACATACAATGCAATAATGAGAATGCAATCATTATCAAACTTGTAATACACACAATGATCTGATTCTGATCTTAGATATCCAATCAACAACACAAAGGCATCAAACTTCAAGTACCACATCCTGGGAGACTGCTTCAAACCATACAAAGACTTCTTTAACTTGCAAACCAAATTTTCTTTACCTTTCTCTATGTAATGCTCTGGTTGTGACATGTACATCTCTTCCTCCAAATCACCATGAAGGAAAGTTGTCTTCACATCCATCTGTTCTACCTCTGAATCATAAGAAGTTGCAAGAGATAAGAAAAACCTAATGGATGCCATCTTTGCAATGGGAGAGAAAATTTCACCATAATCAATTCCCTCCACTTGTGAGTACCCCTTCACAACCAATCTAGCCTTGTACTTTTCAACACTACCATCTGCACCGAATTTCTTCTTGAACACCCATTTGCATTCAACAGGTTTCTGTCCATCAAGAAAAGGCACCAAGTCCCATGTTTTATTCTTTTCCAAAGAAGCCATCTCATTCTCCATGGCTTGCTTCCAGGAACCTACATCTTTCATTCCCATAGCCTCTTTCATAGTTCTAGGCTCATCAGTGTTAGTAAGTAAAGCAAAAGAACAACTAGAATCAAGTAATAAATAACCAAACCTATTAGGTTACTTTCTTGTTCGTGTAGACCTCCTCAATGGCTGAGATTGAGGTTCTGCTTCTTCTTCTGATCTTTCAGAGCTGCTAGAGCTCTTCTCATCATCAAGTCTCACAGGGTCTGTCTGTTTAGTCTTCTCAGGTGTAGAAGGAAACTGAACCGCGTCTTCTTTCTTTTCTGTCTGTTCTGACTGTAGAACAACGGAAGAAGGTGTTATCTCTCTGAAGATAACGCTTCTGCTATACAACAATTTTTTAGCCACAAGATCCCATAGCTTGTATCCTTTCACACCGACACCATAGCCAATGAAAATACACTTAGCAGCCTTGTTCTCTAATTTAGACCATTTCTCCCTAGGCACATGTGCATATGCCTCACAACCAAAAGCACAAAGATGTCTAACTGAAGGCTTCTTACCAGACCACACCTCCATAGGTGTTTTACCAACAAGAGCTGATGTAGGAGATCTATTTACCAAATAGCAAGCACTGGTAACAGCTTCAGCCCAAAACTTTTGTTCAAGGCTTGCTCCACTAAGCATACTCCTAGCCTTCTCCATCAGTGTCCTATTCATCCTCTCTGCAACTCCATTTTTCTACGGGGTGTATGGAATTGTCTTATGTCTTTCAATCCCTTGCTCTTTACAGAACTTATCGAACTCTGTTGAACAAAACTCACCACCGTTGTCAGTTCTCAAACACTTAATCTTTTTACTAGTCTAATTTTTAGCAAAGGCTTTAAACTCCTTAAACTGACTAAAGACTTTAGTCTTACTTCTGATAAAATAAACCCATGTCCTTCTACTATAATCATCTATGAAAGATACAAAATATACAGATTTGGAAATTGAAGGAACATTAACAAGACCAAACACATCAGAATGAATAAGATCCAATACACCAGAAGACTTGTGAGAACTAGAGTAAAATTGAACACAGTTTTTCTTTCCATAAATGCAATGTTCGCAAAAGTCAAACTCAAAATTACAATCATTTAACCCCTCAATGAGGTTTTTTTTAGGGTATGTAGACCCTTCTCACCAATGTGGCCATATCTCAAATACCATAACATAGTCTTTTCAGTAGGAAGTTTAGCATCCATACTATGTGTACTATAATTAGAACTAGTTACAATAGATTTCTTCACTTCTCGTTCAGATGGTGAAGATGAAGTGATTGCAGCTCTTTTCTTTGAGTCAAAAGAACTATTGCACTATGAAGTGCATGCCTCTAGCTGAAACAAAGTACCTCTCTGAGTACCCTTCGCAAGCACCATAGATCCTCTAGTCATCTTGCATCCATCCTTTGAAAAGACAACCTGCACACCTACATCATTCAACATACTTACAGAAAGCAGGTTCTGTACTAGGCCTGGGATGTGCATTACCCCAGTGATCCCCTTCACTCGTCCATCAGGGAATCAAATTGAGACTCTTCCATGACCAACAATCTTCAGATGAGAATTGTCACCTAGGTACACCCTTCCACCATCAAACTCTTCATACTTCATGACCTAGTCTCAATGCGAGGTCATGTGGAATGATGCACCAAAATCAATCAACCACACATCATTAGATGCATGGGTGGCCAGGACTGCGATGAAGGCATCACCATCATCTTGTGACTTGTTAGAATCTGAATCAGGAGCATTCTTCTTTTTGTTCTTCTTCTCTTTGCATTCCTTTCAGAAATGCTTGGTTTTTCCACAGTTCCAACAAAGATCCTTGGACTTTCCAAGAGATTTAGATCTCCCACGGGATTTGGATCTGCCCTTTTCACCTTTCTTGTCCTTCTTCCCTTTCTCCTTGGCTCTTCCATGAATCGCAAGAGCCTCTTTGGCTACCTCAGAAGACTTTCTTTGCATCTCTTCAGATAATAGTGAAGATACCACATCTTCCATCTTGAAGGTGGTAGTGGTGCTTTCGATAGCCATGACAAGATGATCCCATGAATCTGGCAAAGAACAAAGTAGGGTCATGCATCAATCCTCCTCCATTTTCACACCCACGGATGTCAATTGTGCAACAATCATGTTGAAAGCATTCATGTGGTCTGCAACAGATCCTCTGTCTTCCATCTTCAGAAAGAACAACTTCTTTTTCAGGAAAAGTCTGTTTACCAAGGACTTAGCCTGATAAACATCACCCAACTTCTTCCAAAGATCTTTCGTGCTCTTCTCCTAATGGGCATTCAACAAGACAGGGTTAGCTAAATAGAGTCTTATGAGACTCTTAGCCTTTCGATCTTTGAGGTCCCAATTAGCTTGTGACATTGCTGTAGGTTTCACACCGGATACAGTTTCCCATAGGTCACAATCAACAAGTAGGTCTTGTATCTTGAGTTTCCACATCTCAAAATTAGTGCCATTGAATTTCTCAACCTCTAACCTTCCGGATGTGGTTGCCATCTCCTTGCTACAACAAGATACAGAATACTCTGCACAACACTCCCACTCAACCTTATATTATCTCAAAAAACCCATACCCAGCATCTAGAACCAAAACTAGCCAGGCTCTGATACCAACTGAAAGAAAGCTAGGTGTGTGGAAAAAGCTTCCTATACTAATCTAATGAGGGGAGGAGAGTGCAAATTCAATTTTATCCTTACTATTATAGCAATGTTAAACCCACTAATAGAGATATTACAACAAACACATAAACAAGAAAGTAAGATAGAAGAAGAGATACACAAGATATACGTGGGGAAAACCCTTACGGGTGAAAAACCCCACACTCCAAAACACAACTCAAATGTACTACGTAAACAATGAAGGTTACAATACAAAATAGAGCCAATGCTCTTGCAGGAGTCTTCAACACTCATATCTAGAGATGATTCGGTAGCATAATAGTACCTATAAAACCTATAATCCATCACCTCCTCAAAGCACCTATTTATATAGAATATATAAGGCAATTTTGGCTTGATCTTGGAATGGACGTCCAACATCGCCTCATGGCCCAAAACCCATGCCTATGGACACTTGTCCAACCTTTTAGAATGTTCCTGACACTTGTTAGGTCACCTATTTCAAAAATGGGCTATGACAGATGCTCTTATGACTCTTACAACCATCATAGAATCTATCATAGCTATCATAACTTACAGTTGTAAGAGAATTTGTCATACACAGGCTATAAATAGCATATTCTATTACAACATGTCATAGTCCACCTTGGGGTGCCCAAAGATGCCTTTTTCAAAGATGCTCTTCGACACATGTCTTCACCTATCATAGAATCTCCTATTTCTGACTCTTAGATGTCATAACTTCGTCATACGAATCTGTCATGACCATTTCGGTCAATATTCCATTACACAATATCCAAGATGCTGACACATGGAAAAATATTCCTACCACTAAGTGGGATGCCTATCTCCTCATGTGAGGACAAAAATACATGTGGTCATATGCCATGTAGGATGACACATCACCGTGCCAACTCCCACAATATGACAACATAGGATTTGCATCCAATTAATACAATAGGCAAGTAATAAATAAATACAATGTAAAAATACAAGGAATTACCAAGGTTGAGACACCTTAATTCCCAACATAATTTTGGCATGCAAAATCATGCGAAATTGTGCAAATTAGGCAAATGTAATAGAAGAGATAAGGAGTTTTTCTTTTCTTCCACTTGCATAATTTTACAACTATTTATCATGTAAACAAATTAATAAAGTAATATTTTATAAATTACTTTATTATTTTGTCACAAGTTGTAAAATTGGAAAAAATTATACAAATTGAGATTCATAATAAAGTAAGTCATGCAAATGATTACTTTATTAATTTTTCCACATGATCATCATGCAAAATCATGCAAAATGGATGAGGTGAGTTAACTAAGGCTATTTAAAGACTTTTTGCATAATTTGGAGGACAAGTTGAAGAGTTTTGGTCAACTTCTTGGTCAAACACATGGAGAGGATCAGTTTGGAGCTATTTTTGCTCATTTTGAGGTTGTTTTGACCCTTATTTTTAGGGATTTCTTGGTTTGCTCGTGGATCAAATTGGAGAGCTTATTTTTAGAGGTAGTTAGCTGCAGTTTTATTTTTCATTCCTCTTGGAGAGAGCAAACTATATATTGAAAGCAAAACTTAGGTTTTTCTATTTCTTGCCTTGTTTTTGCTCTTTACACTTTGAGAGAGAAGGAAGGTTTTGTAACTCATCGATTATAGATCTTATAGAGATTACAACAAGTTACAAGTTCCATTTTCTTGTCCTTTATGCAATATTTTTCCTTTATTTTTTATTGGAATCAAGTGTTTGCCTTTCCATTAATGCTACTTGTATGAGTGATTTGATGAAATTTTATTATGTTTAAGTATTGAAACCTTTAAAATTATTGTCTCATTCTTACTTACAAGTGTTAAAGCATAGTGATATTGCAGGTCTTAGGTTGTGCTACTAAAATCTTTTTTCCTTCATAAAAAAGATAATTTCTAGCAATCCTTAGAAACATTTTTGTGATTAAATTGCTAAAAGTGGATTGTGTAAATAGATTTTTGAGATCTATTGTGAGTCAGATTTGCAAGTTTCCCATCAAAATTAAGTGCATCACCGCATTTACAGTTTTAGTTTTAGCGATTCCATTAGATCTTTTTTACCCTTTTCCTACAAATTTATCATTTTATCAAGGGAACCAACCCATATGGAGGTTCAAGTTCACCATAGGTCACCCACAGCCTTCAAGTTTGATCCCATTTTTTAAAGGATTGCAGAGACTCACAACTTTGCATAAGGGTGCAATCCTAATTGATAAAAATCATGTTGGGTAGTGGTTGGTATCTAAGACAACAATGATGTTGCTAATGGTGCTCAAACAAATTTTTCCTCACCAGAGGTCTCCCCAGGAGGAGAGACAATAGATTTTCCTGTATCTCGTGGTTTTAAAACAATTTTTGAGGCCTGACCCCTAGATCTTGAAGAAGGCTTAAGAGGAGGGCCATTATTACTAGATTTATTAGCTTTGCAACTAACCACTATAGACCAACCTTCCTCTTTTTTAACAAGAGGTAGAAACTGAGAAGAAAGTTGTGTTAAGTTTAGGACCAGGAGAAGCCAAAGGCTAGTCCCAAATTTTATGCTTAGAGGATTGACATTGATAGAAAGTGTTCAACAAGTTCATATAGAGAACTTGTTGAGCATGTCTCATTTGTCCAATTTGAATATCCTTTGTCTCCTTTAAATCTTTAGAGATATCCACTTCTACAGAAACCCACAGGATGAGGCAAGTAGAACCATTTTATTTCAACACATATCACAATGCCTAAAGAGGACACTATTTGACTCAAAAAAAATTATCATGGCAAAGGTAACCCAAGGAACTCAACCTGAACAAGGACCTGAAGAGCATTCTCATCATAAATGACAAAATCTCAAGTCTAGGGTTTAAAAACAAGGAAAGAAGAATGGACAAGAAAGAATAGCCTCAACATGGTTGGTTTTAGTGAATTAGAAAATAAAGAAACTTTTGGTATGGTTATGCATAGCTTCAAGGTGAATCCCATGTAGGTCCCAATCCTTGTTGACCTAATATTTGATCATGCTTTCAAGGGAGACTCATCCCACAACATAACCTATTAAGGTAAAGTTCTCTAACCAATCGTATGCACTATCAAATTTTGGATTGGGAAGAACATCCAGGGGTGTTTCAAGGGACATACCTTGTGGAACACCTTGGAAACAAACTTCCTAGGTCACTTGAGTAGGGCTTCCATTCTTAAGCATCATCAAACCTTCAACTCTAGAAACAACTATAGAGTTGTGAAAGGTTGAGGCCATTTAAAAGGTCAAACAATATATGCAAGTGTGACAATCTAAGAGGTGCCACAATAAATGCAAAAAAACTTGAGAGAAACTTTTACTTTAGAATGTAGTATGACATCAAGGGGACCCAGCCAAAACACTAGCAAAGCCAAAAACCCTAGCAAAGCCTAAATCTTTTTCCTACTTTAACTATATTATAATTTTACTAATAACAACCCTAAATCTTTTTCCTACTTTTTTACACCTCATTTTATATTCTTTTCATTATTATTTTTTTGGCCATGGTGAACCAATTTTTTTCTCACGTCATTCTATATTCTTTTCATTGTATTTTTTCTGGCCATGGTGAATTAGGATAAATCTGAACAAGTAATAGAATAGTATATTTATTTATTAATCTTCTTTTTTTACTTAATCGTTCAAATGTATTATAAAAGTTTATTTTTATTTCTAAATTTGCGTTGATAGAAAGAAAGGCAATGATATCAAGATGAAAACAAAAAATAATCTCATTTATATTTCATATATTTATATTTATTATTAAATATTAATATTATGTTTATTTCTTAAATATTAATACTTTGACATGTAAATGAATGTCAAATTCAAGGTAAAAGGTAAGAGATTTTGTTAACCATTACACTCCACCCCTTATTGTCATTGTAGAACACCTCTTGGCATAATTAAATTCAAATCATGTACCTTAAACATATTTGAGAATTCTACCACTAATCACCAATTTTTATGACATAATTGTTCAATATACTTCTGAAGAGCAAGAAAAATGACAAGAGGAAATCACAAAAGATAATGCAATAAACACAATACTTTCACCTCAAATCACTCTTACTCCTCCTAGAGTGGAAGTAGAGTGTGCCCTTGTTCTACTTGATATGATGATATTTTCTAAAATGTGGATTGCTCAATAAACCAACATAATCTTTCTCCTTTGTGAAATTATGGATCTCTTCATTAGTCGAGCTTCATTCAACTCTTCATTCATTCAAATGAATTGATTGAGATGGATATTTATATGATCTTGGGATGATAAGATGTGTTGGTATTTTTCCCAGACTAGATGCTTTCTCCCAGTTATCCCTACAAGGTAGCCATCATTGATCAACAGGATTTCTGGGCCATGGGCCAACAGTACAGGAGATAGACTCTATAAATATATCCTCTTCTTCTTTAGGCTCTGCAGAACCAAGGGGGGTATTCCCTATTCAACATATGTAACATATGCCTATGAAATTGCTTGGATGTTGATACAAAGCAAATAAATCCTCTCTTATGCAGACCAAAACTGTGAAATAAGTGCAAAGGGGCTAGCTTTGGGCTTATGCTCAGCTGTAGATAGAGGATTTGGTCCTAAAACTACTTCTAATGTCCTAAAGGTTTGTATTTGAAGGTTGAGTTTGTTTTGGTATTTGGATGCAAAACTAGGATCTTGGTTGTAAATTCAATACAAGACTGGATCGGTGCCTATCTCAGGGCTCAGAGTCAATAGACATACGCAAGTGAATGTACACATAAACTAGGAACAATGACTAGGTTTCAAGGGGATTGTTTAGTATTTGCCTTACAGATACTCCCAAAAACTAAGTATTCAGTTATCTCTGCTTACAAACATCCTCACTGCAATATATTCTTCCCAGCACTCAACCTAAAACATTTAATCTACCCCTTGAGCAGAAGTAAAAGATAAAGCATTCAATATAGCAAACCCATATTCTAGAACCTTAAACACCCCTTAGCTATTTAGATTCAGAAGAAGAACATATTCAATTTGGAGACAAATAATAGAACACAGGCAATATAGCATTACTCATTTAAATTAACATGAAACTAGTAAATTTATGCATAAAACATACATGAGACTCATAAACTCACAAGACACCCAAAACAGAGCCAGCAATGAAGTTGTATTTAATTACAACACCAAAATTTGTCTAGTTTTCAACAACAAAAAGAGTAACATAGTCTATCTTTTTATAACAAGACTGTGTACTCAGCAAAAATTTCAAGGCAAAATCAACATTCCTGCCAGATACATTGCACCAAAAATGGTGCCCAAAAATATTGAATACAGTAGGTGGGGAACAAAGGAAAGGGCAGGTGAGATCGGGATCTGCACCGCCCCCTGAAGATTTTCGTCATAAAATTGGTGGTTGGCTAGTCAACCATCGGCCCACGCCTCTGCATTTTGCCATTAATGGCCCAACTACCCACAGCTCCTCTTGGAATTTGCAGCAACGCGTCCATGGAGTTTTCCAGTCCAAAACATGACTGCAACTGCAAAGAAGACCATTGCATGAAACTTCAAAACCTGGCCGTTGATTTTCCTCCCATTGCCGAGATCAATGGCGACCAATAGCTTTAAAAAGTCACCCATCAATGATATCGTGCCATGTAAGCACCTTGTGCTACTTTGACTTTTCCATCGCATCATATATTTGCCCTTTCCGCCTCAAAATTCCTTTGTATATGCATCTGCATATACATGCAACAGCTCCCGGACACGTGGCAGCTTGTGATTTATCTACAATCACTGTGCATCTTATCTCCATCGGCCATCAGAATGATCCAAGATGAGTCAGCCAATGCATATAGTCCTGGTGATATGCCCTTGCATATCCCCCTATTTGTAAATGTATCATGCAAATGCTTTTGTACATACATCAGACTTCAACCATTTATCCATCAGAATTAAAAAACTTTCAAATCTAGGCCTTGTATCTCCTTTTGCTTGTATATTGGCATGTACAACACAGACATACAAGAAAAAATATACAAACTGCGAACTTTATCCATTTATCAATCGGATTGCATGTTCCTTCAAATTCTGGCTTGCACATTAGGAATGTATATTTGATCATACAAACGCAAATGTACAAGCAGTGGGCCCCAGCTTCATAACATGCCTTGCATGTGTCTTCTTGTATATCGCTGCCAATGCATCTAACCAACATACAAACAACCTTGTATGTCCACGGGCCCCACCCTTTGTATGTCGGCCCCTTGCAAATTTCCTTTTTGCTTTGTATGCGAGATACAAACCCCTTTGTATGTGAGGTGGACCCCACCAAATGTTTCTTTGCCACCTTGTATAATGTCGAATATACAAGACCATTTGTACATCACACTGTAGCGAAAGCATGTCCGCCACCCTTGTATATTTTCACTTGTATGTCTGAACATACAATCCTGTTAAACAAGCAAACACAACATACAATTGTAGAATATTCTCAGGAATCTGTGGTAGATTCTCCCATGTATATGCAACCTGATATGCATTCTGAAATGCATATGACTCATTTTTTTACCATTTTTTGAAAGCCGATATGTATTTTTGGGCCCGCGGATATACATTCGCACTTGTATATACAAAATCTTAGCATTTTTTTAAGTACGACAAGAACAAGTGGTATAGCATTGCATGGGGGCCGGTCAACCTATGAGCACTAAGGCATGAAGATGAAACTTAAACAACTGGGAACCCACTACAGGAGGTCAACATCAAAATAGAAAAACAATGCGGAAGGTCGAAGAGAAAAAACCTAAAGCATTAAGGATTGAGGAAATAAAACATAAGCCTATAAAATTGATCCAAAACCCTAACCCTAGGTAAGCACCACCAGTGGCTCTGATTGGGGACGTGCAGGTGCAAGATTGCAGCGAGAAATAGACCACTCTGGGGCAGACCAGACAAAATGCAAAACTCAAAACAGACCGACCACACAAGGCATGTACAAACTTATTTACATCTAATTTACAACGTGCACACAAGTTATCCATTCATGAGAAGTAGGGTTTCAGGAACTGACCGTGCATAGGCAATTCCAATAGTTCACCATTTAGGGCCTGGAGAAAGTAGGAATCTTCTCCATGAGTATTGCTAACTTGATATGGGCCCATCCATAAGGGTTCAAATTTACCATGTTTGCCCTTATCCTGATTCTTTGCATTCCAAATAAGGACCAAGTCGCTTACCTAAAATTTCCTTTTTGTAGCCCTTTTATCAAACAGATATTTTACCTTTTGCTGTTTGCTGATGTTTGTTTTCTGTGCTTCCCTTCTGGTTTCATCTAGCTGATTTATTCTTTCATTCATTGAATGATCAATCTCTTCATCATTCTCTTGTATGAATCTATAAACTGGTAAGAGATTATTTATAGGCAATCTAGTTGTTGCACCATATACCAATTCAAAAGGAGATCTTCTAGTTGCTTTCTTTACTGTTACTCTATCAGCCCATAATGCCATCTTCAGCTTTGAATCCCAAGCCCTTTTGTTTTTATCTACCATCCTTTTTATGATTTTCATAAGGCTTTTGTTACTTGACTCTGCTTGACCATTTCCATGTGGATGATATGGTGATGCATGTAACAAATTAATCCCACAATTGTTGCAAAAATCAACAAATTCACCAAATCTGAAGCACATAGCATTGTCTATGACCACTTTGACTGGTACTCCAAATTTGATAATAATATGCTCCAGAATAAAATCCATCACCACTTTGCTTGTAGCTTTCTTAGTTGGAATGGCCTCAATCCATTTAGTGAAGTAATTAGTGGTGACAAGAATCCAACTATGTCCTTCACTTGATTTTTCTGAGATTTCCCCTATAAAATTAATCCCCCATTGCTAAAATGGAGCTTCTACAGTTATAGTCCTAAGGGGTAAAGCACCTTCATATTTTAGCTTTCCTGAGAACCTTTGGCAAGGATCACATTTCCTTACCATTCTTTGTGCATCTGAGAAAAGAGTCGGCCACCAGTAGCCTGCTCTAAGAATTTTGTGGGCTGTTGTCTGGGCAGTATAGTGTCCACCGCACATTCCATTGTGCATGTCATTTAGAATATCCTTAGCCTAATTTTCATCTATACACCTGAGTAATACACCATCAGGATTTTTCCAATACAGCTCTTCTTGAACAATAATGTATTTAATAGCATGTAGCTTCAAGGTCCTCTTTTGATTATCATTGAGATGGGAAGGATAGTTCAAATTCTGCAAATAATGTACTATGTCCTTATACCATTCAGATTCTAACATATTTATAGCTTCATTATGCACTACATTCACTTGGCATGCCTCTAGATTTGACTGTGTCATCAATTTTGCTAAACCTTATCCTCTTACCAATTTTGTGATCTATATTTCAATGTTAAACTCTTGCAATTTATTTATCCATCTGCATCTTCTTCCAGTTACCTCCTGCTGAGTAAAGATATATTTGACTACTGCTTGATGCACATATGTAACTATCTGAGAGCCTACTAAATATGGCCTGAAGCTCCTGACTGCTCTAACCAGTGCATATGCTTGCTTCTCCATGATGTCATACTTCAATTCAGTAGCCTGCAATGCCATGCTAAGGAAAGCTATAGGTTGTTCAAAACCTTCTTCATTCTTTTGTAGTAAGCATGCAACAATAGTATGGAAAGAAGCAAATGAGAACAACTAAAATGGCTTAGAAAAATCAGGAGATTTTAGCACAAGAGCGATCTTTATAGCCTCTTTGATGTTTTGAAATTATTTAGTTGCTTAATCTTCCCATTTGACAATCGTACCTTTCTTCAACATTTTGGAGATATCCTTTGTGACCTCTACAAAATTAGGGACAAATCTTCTAACAAAATTAATTTGTCCAAAGAAGGACTGAATATCTTTCACTATTCTAGGGATCTGAATTTTGTCAATTGCAGCCACCCTTTCAGGATCAATCCTAACTCCATCCTTGGAAACAATGTGTCCAAGCAATTTTCCTTCCACCACCCCAAAAGAACATTTCTTTGGGTTGAGTGAGACACCATATTCCAATGTTCTAATAAAGATTTATTCTAAGTGCATACAGTGTTGCTCCTCCTTTCTTGAATAGGTAGTTAAATCATCTTGATAAACAGCCAGAATTGAGTCAATCAATCCTGCAAAAGAAACATCCATGGCCCTCTGGAATGTGGTACCTGCATTTGTTAGTCCAAATGGCATCCTCACATATACATAGGTCACCCATGGAGTGGTGAAAGTAGTTTTGAATTGTTCAGACTCTTTTACCTTCACCTGATTGTATCCTGAAAATATGTCCATCATAGATAGAAGCTCGCAACCAGTTACCTTCTGCAACATAGCCTCCATGTTAGGCAGTGGATAATTATCCTTCAAAGAGGATACATTCAGATTTCTAAAGTCAACACAAAGTCTTATGTCACCATTCTTCTTTCTGATTGGGACAAGGTTGGACACCCAAGTTGAGTGCCTGATAGGCATGATTATTCCAGCCTCCCTAAGCTTCATAAGCTCTTCCTGCATTTTTGGAGCCAAAGTTGGGTTGATAGGTCTTTGCTTTTATCTAAATGGATTTGCTCCAGGATTCAAAGGAATTTCATGCTGAAATAAATCCTCTCTATAAGCTTTCAGGTCCTCATATGACTAGGCAAAGACATGCTTATATTTTTTCAGTAGTGCAATCAGCATAGTTCTGATGTGTGGCTTGAGTAGTTTGCCAATGTATACCTTTTTGGGGGCATGAGATGTCCCCAAGTTTATCTCCTCTAAATCATTCTTATTTTTTGGAGATACCTTTGTAACAAATTGGTCCCTATTGTCAAATGCTCTCTCTAAAGCAACCAGCCCTCTAGGGATTTTATTTGTCTTGAGTTGAATTATCTCCTTCCCTAAGAGAGTTTCTTTCCCATCCACAACTTCTACAAAGTTTTGAAAATCCATTTCCTGGTTCTCATATTCATCAATGCAATGTAGAAATCTCAGCAAATCTTTATCATCATCAAACACATGCTAGTTGCATACATTATCTAGTATTGCAGGTCTTAGTTTGACTTCAATATTTGTGACATTTGATAGAGTGATATCATCTGGCCTTATGGCTATATTGAGTAGAAAATCTGCCATGACATTTTTTGATCTCTCTATCCAGTTTATTGAAAAAGCATCAAACAATTCAATTGTATCCCAGACAGCATGTTTATATTGCTTTAACCTCTTATTCTTTGATGCATACTTATCTCTAACTTGGGAAACAATTAACTCTGCATCCCCAAATACTTTAAGCATCTTGATCCCATGCTTCAAAGCCACATTCAATCCTAGTAACATAACTTCATACTCAGCAATATTATTTGTACAAGTAAACTTCAGCAAGAAAGATAATTTTAGAAGCTTACGAGTTGGAGATAGAAACACAACTCTAGCGCTAGAGCCTTCTTTTGAACAAGCCCCATCAAAATACATGGTCCACAAATCCTATTGGTCAAGCTCTTGAATGCAAATATCTCTTCCTTTACCCCCTTTTTCATCTGAGACAACCTTGAAATTATCACAATCAGTATCCACAAAACATATATGCTCCTCTGACTCTTGATCCTCAACTATTTCTGATGACCTTTCTTCTCTGATTAGTTTAACATCCCTACCATTCATTGGGATCATAGCATATGACAGATCTAGTTGCATATTCCCACCAATCAATGTTGCCCATCTTCTTGATAACATGCCATATTGTGGCTTGATATCAACAATTGTTATGTTCATTTTTTAGGTTTTTTCTGGATATGCTGCCAGTCTGAAATCCACATCTTTCATGATTCCAATGACTGGTACCTCCCTAGCATCCATTGCATAGCATTTTACACATGATTTATCTATCTTCAAGCCAACTTGCTACATGATAGCCAAAGGCATGATATTCGTTGATGCTTCCGAGTCAAGCATACAATTCCTAATCACTTTCCCATTGATAACAAGGGAGACATAAAATGGTTCAACCTATGAAGGACATTTTGTCATGGTCATCCCCAGATATACCTCAGGGACCTCATCTTCATCAATACATAGGGCTTGTTTCTTAACTTGAGTCTCATCATTCTACTTGGCTTGACAAGGCACTCCTAAAATCAGGGACAATGCTTTGTTTCTAAATTCTTAAACTTTCATCAATTCTATCAATGGAACAGAGACTTTTACTTGAGACAAAACTTGAGCTATGTCAAATGGAGCATAATCTTGTGTCACAGTTGTAGCCTGATCCATGGTTTTACTTTTATCCTGGGATGATCCAGCTTTGATTTTTATGGTCCCCTGACTGTCATTTTTAATCTGAAAATTTTTGTTTTGATCCTCAGCCTGGGGAACTCTATTTTCTGGTCCTTGAGGATCATGACCTACTTTTTGCTTAAAATTTTGCTTATTACTGCTCCATGGTTTCTTCTATTGTTCAGCCCTTTTATGACTATGCACTGGTTGGCTCACAAAAGAATCCTGTGGTTGACGTGGATCATTTACCTGAGCCTTACCTCTAAGGTTATAATTGCTTTTGACTTGAGCTACTGTTGCAGTTATGAGGGCTCTAATCTCTTCATCAGAAGGCCTCTTAAATTATTTAAGAAGATGTGTGAGTCTTGAGCATAAGCATAATTATCTTCATCATCTTCACATGAAACCTGCTGGCAGATCTAAGTCTCACTGTTTATGCTTGCACCAGTATCATCAGAAGGATACTCCCTGTTTGTGGACAACATGTTGACACTATCATCCTCCATGCAATGTGGCTCATTACACTCATCACAGGCAATGACATTGCTATATAGAGACTGAGCAATCATACATTGTGACCGTGAGTGAGGCATTTGACATATGATGCACCATGGGGTATCATCAACAATATTAATAGCCTTCTTCAAAGGATCAGGAGTTTCCCTAACATTTTGAGTCCTTTGATTTGTATTGATGTGTGGGAGGATGGGTTTACCATTATGCCAATTAGTGTTATATGGCATATCATGTAATGATGGCCTTTTCTCTTGCCCTTGGTAAACCTGCCTATCAGGACCTATTCCCTTTTCATTCTTAGAAAGTTTGTAACTCAGGTCCTTGACAATAATTGTCAACTTATCTAATTTATCCTCAGAAGTGGATGCATTGCCTTGAACACTCTGAGACTTGTTGTTTTGATTTTACAGAATTTTTACATCATCTCTTTTGTTTGTCTTACCAAATGCTTTTCTGTTATTTTCAATATTTGTTGCAATTTTAAAAGCATTCCTGAGGCTGTTAGGACCTTTATCGCTTAACCCATAAGCTATTTTGGCATCAAAAGCATTTATGTACAACACTATGCACATTGGTTCATTAGGCCTCAGGTGATGCGGCAATTTGTTCAGTACCTTAGTGAATCTAGCATTGAAATCAGCAACCTGCTCATTTGATCCCTTGGTAATACCAGTGAACTCATTTATGAAAAAACTAGGATCAATTTTGTCACCATATTGTTCTTTGAACATCCTCCTGAAGTCATCCCATGATGGAACAATCCTGTCAGGCAGACCCTTGTACCATTCTCTAACCTCATCAACTAAAGATTGCATAAACAATTTCATAAATATATCTTCATGCTCAACCTCAAAATTGTCCATGATATTCTGAAAAGACTTTAAATGTTCTTCTCTTGACACAGTATTATTTCCTAAAAACTTTGGCACTTGCAGCCTCACATGTTTGTCAATGGGATTGGGGTAACCAGGAATGCCATCAAAAACCAGCTGTCTGAATCTGTCCAGTTGCAAAGGCTGTCTACCAACTTGATTAACATTGGCATTTCTATTTTCATTCTAATTTATTACATTATTTAATGGTACTCTAGCATTATTTGCATTCTATCTTTGATCATTATGCTGATCCTAAACTTCATTTGTGTGCTGGTTCCTCAGCACATTTGTATTGTCAAGGGTAGGAACCAAGTCATTCTAAGCAATCCTCAGAGCCTGCACTTTTTGTCTCATGTCATCTCTAATCTTCACTGCCTACAGATATTCTAATTCTGCCCTCAGACTTTTGATTTCTTCAGCTAATTCCTCATCTCTAGGCCTAGAAGAGGATGGTTTCATTACATTCTGATCATCATTATCATCCCTTGGGGATTCAACTTCTTCAAATCTATCAGGGGAATCAAGGAAAGGGTGTTCTTGAAACACTTCTGACCTCATTCTCAATCCATCACCTCATTGTCTTTCATATACATTCTAGATTTCAGCCTTAGTGTTTGAAAAATAAGGTATTGTCCTCTCTGAGGATCCTGGATTGTCTTGAATATTATCATTACTTCTGGGAGAACCCTCTTGACTAGCTTAAATAGTCCCTTTTTTCCTGTACATCATTTTTCTGGGTAATTCTTTAGACAGAGGATTACGCAGGGATCTTCTCCCTTGCATACAAATTTTACTTTATCGGTTGGGAGATTGTTCGGAGTCGCCACCGACTATTATGAATTATTTTTTACCAGGGTTCATACACAAAGTCCCCAGCAGAGTCGCCAAATCTGTTGGTATTTTTCCCAGACTAGATGCTTTCTCCTAGTTATCCCTATAAGGTAGCCATCATTGATCAATAGGATTTCTGGGCCAGAGGTCAATAGTATAGGAGATAGACTCTATAAATATCTCCTCTTCTTCTTTAGGCTCTACAGAACCAAGGGGGGTATTCCCTATTCAACATCTATAACATATGCCTATGAAATTGCTTGGATGTTGATACAAAGCAGATAAATCCTCTTATGCAGAACAAAACTGTGAAATAAGTGCAAAGGGGCTAGCTTTGTGCTTATGCTCAGCTGTAGATATAGGATTTGGTCCTAAAACTACTTCTAATGTCCTAAAGGTTTGTATTTGAAGTTTGAGTTTGTTTTGGTATTTGGATGCAAAACTAGGATCTTGGTTGTAACCTCAATACAAGACTGGATCAGTGCCTATCTCAGGGCTCAGAGTCAATAGACATATGCATGTGAATGTAAACATAAACTAGGAACAATGACTGGGTTTCAAGGGGATTGTTTAGTATTTGCCTTACAGATAGTTCCCAAAACTAAGTATTTAGTTATCTCTGCTTACAAACATCTTCACTGCAATATATTCTTCCCAACACTCAACCTAAAACATTTAATCTACCCCTTGAACAGAAGTAAAAGATCAAGCATTCAATATAGCAAACCCATATTCTAGAACCTTAAACACCCCTTAGCTGTTTAGATTCAGAAGAAGAACATATTCAATTTGGAGACAAATAACAGAACACATGCAATATAGCATTACTCATTTAAATTAACATGAAACTAGTAAATTTATACATAAAACATACAACATGAGACTCATAAACTCACAAGACACCCAAAATAGAGCCACCAATGAAGTTGTATTTAATTACAGCACCAAAATTTGTCCAATTTTCAAGAACAAAAAGAGTAACACAGTCTGCCTTTTTATAACAAGACTGTGTACTCAGCAAAAATTTCAAGGCAAAATCAACATTCCTACCACATACATTGCACCAAAAATGGCGCCCAAAAATATTGAATGCAACAGGTGGGGAATAGAGGAAAGGGTAGGTGAGATCAGGATCTGCACCACCGCTTGAAGATTTTCATCATAAAATTGGTGGTTGGCCAGTCAACCATCGGCCCACGCCTCTGCATTTTTCCATTAATGGCCCAGCTACTCGCAGCTCCTCTTGGGATTTGCAGCAGCGTGTCCATGGAGTTTTCCCGTCCAAAACATGACTGCAGCTACAAAGAAGACCATTGCATGAAACTTCAAAACCTGGTCATTGATTTTCTCTCCATTGCTGAGATCAATGGCGACCAATAGCTTTGAAAAGTTGCCCATCAATGATATCGTGCCACGTAAGCACCTTGTGCTACTTTGACTTTTCCATCTCATCATATATTTGCCCTTTTTGCCTCAAAATTCCTTTGTATATGCATCTGCATATACATGCAACAGCTCCCAGACACGTGGCAACTTGTGATTTGTCCGCAATCGTTGTGCATCTTATCTCTATCGGCCATCGGAATGATCTATAGTCCTGGTGATATGCCCTTGCATATCCCCATGTTTGCAAATGTATCATACAAATGCTTTTGTACATACATCGGACTTCAGCCATTTATCCATCAAAATTAAAAAACTTTCAAATCCAGGCCTTGTATCTCCTTTTGCTTGTATATCAGCATGTACAACACAGACATACAAGCAAAAATATACAAGCTGCGGACTTTATCCCTTTATCAATCAGATTGCATGTTCCTTCAAATTCTGGCTTGCACATTAGGAATGTATATTTGATCATACAAACACAAATATACAAGCGGTGGGCCCCAGCTTCGTAACTTGCCTTGCATGTGTCTTCTTGTATATCGCCGCCAATGCATCTAACATACAAACAACCTTGTATGTCCGTGGGCCCCACCCTTTGTATGTCGGCCCCTTGCAAATTTCCTTTCATATGGCGAATGTACATTTTGCTTTGTATGCGAGATACAAACCCCTTTGTATGTGAGGCAGACCCCACCAAATGTTTCTTTGCCACCTTGTATAATGCCAAATATACAAGAGCATTTGTACATCACATTGTAGCGAAAGCATGTCTGCCACCCTTGTATATTTTCACTTGTATGTCTGAACATACAAACCTATTAAACAAGCAAACACAACATACAATCGCAGAATATTCCCAGGAATCTACGGTAGATTCTCCCATGTATATGCAACCCGATATGCATTTTAAAATGCATATGACTCATTTTTTCACCATTTTTTGAAAGCTGATATACATTCGCACTTGTATATACAAAAGCTTAGCATTTGTTCAAGTGCGACAGGAACAAGTAGTACAACATTGCATGGGGGCCGGTCAACCTATGAGCACTAAGGCATGAAGATGAAACTTAAACAACCGGGAACCCGCTACAGGAGGTCAACATCAAAATAGAAAAACAATGCAAAAGGTTGAAGAGAAAAAACCTAAAGCATTAAGGATTGAGGAAATAAAACATAAGCCTATAAAATTGATCCAAAACCCTAACCCTAGGTAAGCACCACCAAGATGGATGGCTAGGATTAGATTGGAGATGAATGGTTAAAATTTAATGAGACATGGATCAACACATGGATCAAGGATGAATGGTTGAGATTAAAGGTGAATAGATGGATGAGATTAAATGAGAAGACATTATGGGAAGGATAGGATCTATCCTCATGTAGTTGGCTAGGATTGAAATGAAAATTGTAGATTGAGTTAGTTATTGTTAGATTTTTGTGCAAGGTGGGTGGAGAATAATTAATTAAATAAAATTATTTAATTAATTATAGGATAGGAGTGATGTAGGAAAATTAAAGTAATTAAATAAATGTAATTAATTTAATTAGAGAGAATATTGGACACAATTAATTAAATAAATATAATTTATTTAATTAATTGGACACAAAAGGGTCCTAAGATGAAAGTGTCGCAAGATGAATAATGTTAGTAATGTCACAAGGACAAGGTCAATTTTAGTTGTCTACAACTTCTTTATATGGTTTTGGGTGTGTAATAATTTCTCTAACATTCCCTGAGCCACTACATTTTAATCCATGAGGATCATGCTTTAATACAAATCAACTTGGAAGTGGCACTTGGGCATACAATACATTGCCTGGTTTCAATTTAATTATTGTTGTTAGTCTTTTAGAATAGTGGAATATTTGGAATAATTGTAATTAGTTATATAGTAGTGTATGTGGAATAGTTGTAATAAATAGAAATATAGTGGTGTGTGTAAAGGGTGACTAGTGTGTGCCCTTCTTCAATTGTGTTTCCTTTAGATAAAAGAGTGTTACTATATTTTTATTTTAAATTTGCTCCTTTCTTTTTTTATGTCTACTATTTTTTTTATGAGCAAGCTTGCAGCAGAGCTACATATATAGTTATATTAAAAAATAAAAGTCTGATTACATTTGCCAAAATTCCCTGTCCAAGGGTATATCTTCCATCTTTGTGGCTACACTAAACCCTATCCAAAAAGGATCTTAAAAACAACAAACTATAATCTATCAGTATTGTAACATAAGATACAAAAAAGGTCTATAGTCTATCCATATTTTAAATAGTAGACTACTATCTTACTCCAAAATCACCACCTCCTTATCGGCTCTGACCAAGTTGGCAAACTCATACAGCCACTCCACTCCTACCATCAGCTTCAAGTTGGAGAACTTCTTTAGGAACCCACACCCCTTCACCGCCCTTTCATGGTGCTTTGTCAATGTAGTGGTTGCAAAGTTGGCCAGGAAGGGTACCCATAGAATGTCTTCATCACCTGCTCTGCACTTCTCAAAATCTCTAACCTGCGAAATTCCCACCCCTGGCATGGCTAATTCAACCACCTCCTCTAGACCCCCGAGGAATTTAGACTTGAGGGTTTCCTTTGCAAGACAAATCACCATTGCTTTATCCTCACATAAGTCCAGCAGCGAGGCCACAAAATGGGAAGAGATGTCAGTGTTGACTCTATAATGTTCTGTGGCCTACAAAAAATCATCCCCCAACACCCATTTAATTGTTGCAACTTCCAAAGGGTGATTAGATTTGGAAACCTTAGTGATTTGAAGATCAGAGACCCTCCCTAGGAAGGACATTTGGCTCTTCTTGCATACTAGCCTCACCAGAGCATCCATCTATCTCTCTAGAAATCTTAGAATTTTGTGGTAGAAACTAAATAAGAGTTTCCTTTCCTTGATGTCTTTTAATAGTCTCAGTTGACACCTGTTTGAGTTAAGTGAAGTATGCAAAAATGATCATGCTAGCCTCCCATCGTGACCTCTAATGCTTTGTAATGATTTCACCACCAATTTCCAATTCAGGAGAGCAATTTATTCATGTCTAAAGGGAATGTTTGTCACATCTTTGCATCCAACTTGTATTTTCCATCTTGTTAAGAAATTATGGTAATAAAAGCTCAAGCTTAGAGTGATCTTGGAAAAAGCCTCATGCACAACTTATGCATCAGCCAGATTGAGGAGAATGTCGTCAACTTCCACGTTGGTTATCCAATCAGCCTCATTGATAGGTCCCATCAGCTGCCAGATTGGCAAGCCTATTGACCTCTTGGTTTGCCTCCTGATAGACGTGATTCACAATAAAATTATCAAAGGCAGCTAAATTCTCCAAAATCTACCCAAGGATTCCCCTCAGCTACCAACTCTGGATGGACCTTGCTCTAACAGCATTGATGACAATGGTCAAGTCACCTTTGATTTCTATATCCTTTACCTGCTCACTATGGTAGAGCTCCAACCCATACAATATTGCATGGAACTCTGCTATATTGTTTATCCCTACTGTGAGGGGAATGGATGCTATCCGCACTATTCTTCCTTCCCAATCATGAATGACACAACCAGCCCTTGAGATTCTAGGGTTTCCCCTTGTCACCCCATCAAAGTTTAACTTAAACCAACCTTGGAGAGGTTTCTTCCACTATGCCTCTGCTCTGGCTTTTTTGGAGTCCTCGTCACCTTTGCCAACAACCTTAGGTAGCTTCAATCCTGACCATCTTCTAGAGATGCCATTATCCCAATCTGTCCAAGATTTTTTATTTGACACCCCATGCTGAAGGCGAGAGTTTTCTACTTCCACAATGGATACTTCGATCTTATTCTAAAGTGAGGTGATCCCCATTAATTTGTTCTAGAATATTCTTTGGTTCCTTTTCTTCCAAATTTTCTAGATTAGTATGGAAGGGCTTATAACCCATAGGCATGAGAAAGTAGCACCTTTGTTCAGGATCGGCCAACCTTGGAATAGGCTTAAAATGTCATTGGGTAAAACCCCAGTCCATCCAAGTTTCGCGCAGAGCCACTGCCAACATTTTTTTGCAAAGGGACAACCCAAGAGAATATGATTGGTATCTTCCTCTACCTTTTCACACAGTGGGCATATAGAATGACCATTGAATCCTAGCTTGAGAAGTCTTTCTGCAGTCAGAATTTTGTTTTGGAGAGTCACCCAACTGAAAGCCCCTGCATTAGGAAGACAAAGGTGATTCCAACACAAATGTATCAAAATTTCTATGTTTCTGGTTGATCTCTCTAACCACTTGTAGCCTTCTCTGACACTGTATTGCCCATCTGGAGACTCATTCCAAACCAAACATCCTCCCCATTGCTTAATACTATCCTTCAATTGCTGAGCGAAGGTTCCAAGAGTCAGACTTCTACTTCTAGCGAGTTGGGGAGGTTTACTTTTTTCCAAGTCCAATAGCACACCCCATCCTTCACTCTTTTTTCCACATAGTTACACACCTTACTTCCCCACCTTTGCTCTAATTCTCTCCTAATAGAGGCCAGGCCTTCTAAATTGGCTAGGGGAGGGAATCTACCCCAGGAATCTTCCCAGAATAGGGAAGTTGTGTCGTCATGTATCTCCCATGTAATTTGAATGAGACCTCTGCAGTTTATCATGAAGTTCCAGACCCTTGAACCTTTGGGTAGATGGGAGATCATGAGAATATATGTTGAGTCAGAGCTCCCAAAATACTTTTGCTAAACAATTTTTGCCCACTTAGATTGCGGCTATTGGAATAAACACCAGACCAGCTTGGCACCCAGAGCTTTGTTTTAGATCATCTGTTGATTTAGCCCAGCACCTCCATCCTTACACTACTTACACACCTTGTCCCAAGATATGAGATCCATTTTGTTCTTTTCTGAGGATCCTTGCCAAAATAATTTTCTATAGATTCCTGAGATTTTCTGATCCTCTCTGCAAGAGAGGGATAAACATGACATTAATATATTGGAATTACCGCCAAAGTGGCTTTAATCATTGTCATCCTTCTATCCTAGGGAAACCACTTGCCTTTCCATGAGGCTGTTCTATTTGAGACCCATTCAATTAGGGGGTCCCAAAGTTTATTTGTCCTCTACCCAGGTGCCAGAGGAAGACCCAGATAAATGCTTGGAAATTTGCCCTTTTTGACGTTTAGAATTCTAAGGATTTCTTGTTGCTTTCTTGGGAGAGTCACTGTCAAAAATACTTCAAATTTGTGTCCATTCACCTCTTGGCTCAAAGATTCTAAATATAGAGTGAGGATTTCTTTGAAACCCATTGCTTCATGGTTCTTTTCTACTCCAAAGAGCATTGTATCATCAACAAATTGTTGATGAGTGATTGGACCGAGGTTGCTTGTGACCTGGAAGCCTTCCACCTTCCCTACTTCTCTGGCCTTCTATATGTATCTACCTAATGCATCTACCATTAGGACAAAGGGGAAGGGGGACAAGGGGTCCCCCTGCTTGAGCCCCCTAGAGGATTCAAAGAATCCTTCTAGCGAACCATTGACGAGGATAGAAAACCTAAGACTGGCAACTAAATTGAAAAGCCAATTAAGCCAACTTTGATTAAAGCCAAAAGCATTCATTACTTTAAAAAGGAATCTCCAATCTACCTTGTTGTAGGCCTTTTTCATGTACAATTTGATCAACATCATCTGCTTCCCTATTTTCTGTGCTGAGTGAACTACTTCTTGGGCTATGATCACCCCATCTTGAATATATCTTCCTGGGATGAACCCTATTTGCTCCTTTGCTATTATGTCAGGCAGAATATTCTTTAGTCTATTAGCAATTACCTTGGCTAGAATTTTGTAGATTGTATTGCATAAAGAGATGGGTCTGAAGTCTTCTAATGCTATGGCCCACTCCTTCTTGGGGATCAGAACTATGAGTGTGTTATTCAACTCTCTTAGGAATTTCTTCTTTTTCCTAAGGTCCTCCACCGCTTCCCATACCTCTTGACCCACAATGTGCCAGCAAGTCTGAAAGAAAGTAGTTGGGAACCCATCCAGGTCTGGGGCTTTGTCTGGATGAAGTTGCCAGAGAGCTTCCTTGACCTCATCAAAAGTGAACGCTTTGTCCAACATCTTATTATGCTCCTTTGTTGCCAATTTCGATATGTTTCTCACCATCTCTTCAACTTGACTTAGATTTGAGCCTCCCCAATTATTGAGCAAGTTTCTAAAGAAAGATACTACCTTTTCTTTAATATGCTTTGAGTCCTCAGTGAGGGAGCCATATCCTAACTTGATCTAATGTATGCAGTTCTTCTACCTTCTAACCTTGGTCAAATTATGGAAGAATTTGGTGTTTCTATCCCCATCCTTCAACCAGTCCTCTCTTGATTTTTACCTCCGATAGATCTCTTCTTTAACCAAGACATCTGCATGTCTTTACATGAGTTCTTTCTCTTTCAAGTATCTCCCTTGGTCCATCCTTGCTTTGAAGACTTCCTCATTTAGAATGTGAATTTCCTCCTCTATTTCAACTTTTAGCTCAAAGATGTTCCTAAAATGTTGTTTGTTCTATTCCTTCAACTTCCTTTTTATGTATTTCAACTTTTCCACTAGACAAAATATTTTTGATCCATCAAAGATGACCTCACCCCACCAACCCTCCAAAAGGTCCAAAAAGTTTGGATCCTGAAACCACATCTTCTCAAATTTGAAAGGGCATCGATCAAGTATAGCATCACCCACAATTTTCAAATCAATAGGAAAGTGGTCCGATCTAGAAGTTGGCACTAAAGAGCATCCCAAAGTGAAAGGGAATTGTTTCAGTTCACCTTTCACTAAGAATCTATTTAATTTTTCTACAATGTTGCAGAAACCCCTTCTTCTGTTAGACCATGTGTATTGACCATTCCTCATTGGAACTTCAATTAGTGAATTCTTTTCCACAAAGGCTTCGAAATATATCTGAGATTGTAGTTTCTTCTAAACCCCACATAACTTATCCTACTATGGAGGATGGTGTTGAAATCTCCTCCTATAATTACCAACTAATCCTCTACACTAGGTAGGAATGCTTCCAACTCCTGCTAGATTTCAAACTCCCCTCTAACCCTTTTATACAACTCGACATCCAATGCCTATTTACTGCCAATTCCTCTGCCTTGACATATTGATGTTTCCAAAGAATAGCCATTCCTCTCGATGCTCCTTCTACTTCACTCAAGCTCATTTTACAAAATTTCAAACTTCTCTTCTAATTTTTTTCCTCTGTTCTAGCTAATTTGGTTTCCTGTATCATACATATGTCTACTTTAGACACTTCTATATATTGCTTGTCCAAGCGCTTCTTGTTAGGGGCATTCAAGCCCCTAACATTCCATGAAGAGATCTTCATTGGCCCCTAGGAAGGGTCTTTCCCTTTCCAGATCTTAGAATTTGTGTAATCTTTTATTTCTCTTCAGCATCCCCATCTTCCTTCAATTTCTCAATGTTGGGATTTTTGCCTCTCTTTTTTGCCTCCCCACAATCTAGGGACATGCATCTAGGTTCTTTTGTCTTGATTCCCAATTTTTGATGCTTACCTAATCTTGTCCCTTTTTGCAAGAACTTTTCTTCTTCTTGAATGATCCATTCCTCAACCTTAGAAGTCCATTCGTTTTCCTCCAAGACAAGATCCACCCCCACTTTCTCTAGGACATGATCTATCCCTATTTCCTCTAAGGCAGGGAATGTCCCAGCTTGCTCTAAGATAGTTTCTGTCCCTATTTGCTCCAAGATAGGATTTTCCCTACTAGTGCCACTTGGCTTTCCAAACTCTGTTCTTCTCCACCAGCTTCTATTTGGATTATGGAGGCCCCAAAATGATCTCTGGGTAAGTCCTCTATCACCTCTCGATCTAGAGCAAGGGGAGCCACAATTGGGGTGTTTTCCTTCTGAAAAGAATCCCTTTGGATTGCCGCCTTCACTTTTTCTACTTGGGGGATCCCCTTCTCTCCCATGCTCTTATTAGCTATGCTTTCTATTCCTTTAGGTCTTTGACTTGATTCTATCTCCAACTTTTGAGAAATGACCTAGTTTTGCTAGCTACTGATTAGGGACCCCTCCTTGTTTTTTGTTGCATTTTCCTTCCCCTCACCTGTCTGAACCTCCTTCGGCTCTTTGTTTACTTGATCCATCATTGTTCTGACCGTTCTGAGGGAATTTTTCAAAACTTTGGGTGGGGCTTCTCGATCTCCACCTTCTGCATTCTTTAATTCAAAATCAGGGCATTGGGGCTCTATTTCCACCTTTTGTCTCCATTTCTTGGCTTTCATTATCAATTCTAATTCTTCTAGCAATTCATTACCAAGATCGACATCTATGCAAATTCTGATGAGTTTGCCAATGTCCATCTTTAGCAATTTTTCATCTATTTGGACAAAGGATCCTAGGGCATCCCCAACTACTAAGAGTGCCTCATGATTCTAGAATTCTAACGGTAGATTGTGGACTCTAATCTACATCAAAGTTTTCCTCAATTTTTGACTCAAGGGGTCAAAATTTAGAATCCGTTATTTTATATAGAAACCACTTCCTTCAAGCATTAATGGTCTTCTACGAATGATATCTTGCTTCATATACTCTGAATTGCACTCTATGAATATAAAGCCATTGTGAAGAGATTTGACTCTTACTTGATCCCCCCATCTATCTGCCCACCATTTTCACATTCTTGGCCATGGGATCCTCTTGCCAGCCCACTTAGTGAATAAATTCATTTGTCCCAGCCATTTCATATTTTTTCATCATTGATTTGGGATAGACTACCACAACCATGGGATTAGGGTTCACTTTTCTTCCTAAATCTATTGCTCCATCACCTCTGCATACCTGCCATATTCTTCTAGCTTCTCTTCGAGTGTTATGCCTTGTCCCTTCAAATCTCTAGTTTTGGTTGCAATAGTTCCTTTTGCCTATGTTTCCCACTCCCAATTGGATCCAATTGGCACCTATTACGAAACTTGGTATGTCTGTGACAGTTTCATTCTGCACTTTATTTCCTCTTTTCGCTGCTTCCACACCAAAATTCATATCTTAGGTGCAAGCCATTATAATTTCAAAATGATTGAGATTAGATCTTAGTACTTTTATGTCTACTATTTTAATTGGAATGGGATATTACAAATTTAAGTAGGATTTAGAATTTAGTTATAATGATTATTTTGATTTTGTGGGAAAGATTTGGTATCTATTTGACAATTAAATTGTATTATACATTTTTAAAACTTTTTTATGTATTAAATTTGGTAGATTAGATATTGAGAAATGCCTTAGAGAGGAGCTCATTTTCATTGCAAACTGTGAGATCAAAGAATCTAAAATGTGTTTAGTGGATTTATCGATATTGGTGATGATCTAGTCAAAAGGAATAAAATTTTGGAAGCTAGATTGCAACCAAATTCATGTTTAGAAGACAAACTAGAGGACCTTGATATCTTAGGTCAGAATGAAGATTGAATTGATAGATTGATTAATAATGTGACCAAGAAAGAATCCCACTAGGTAAGCCTTCAAACTAAAAGTTAAAAAATACATATGAATCTTGAGATATTTGTAGATTAGATATAAGAGCTAGAAATCTACTTTAATCAAGAAGGAATGGGAGAAGATAATTTTATGAGAGTCAAATTTGTTCTCACTAATTTAAAGTCACATGTAGCTTTTTGGTGGCATAATTTAAAATCTACTAGGAGAAGGCAAGGAAAATAAAAGATTTGAAGTTGGCCAAAGATATTAAAACTATTATGGAGTAAAAAGTAGACATATGCCTTTTTACCTCCTATTTTAGCTCCTAGGTCCCCGTGATTACATTATACATATAAAATATTTATCATGATGCAAAACCCCCGAAACCCATGTAAATTGGGAACTAGAGGCCCATCTTATGCCTTACCCCAAACCAAAAAGGTGTCTTGGGACTTGGGCACCCGCACTGGTGCAAGGGCACCCTAGTAAACTCTACTATGTTGAAATAAGGCCTATTTGGCCATGTCATCTTGTTCATGTTTTGTTTTCTAAATCCTAGAAGTCTTTGTATTCCATTTATAATGGACATGTTTTGTATCTAATAGAATTTGAAAAGATCCACAGGAGTCAGTTGGGATTCAGGGTCGTTGGCCTTCCCTTACCATTGAGCAACCATTGCTCTTCCAACTCTGGCTTAATAAAAGCACAAAGGAGCAACCAAGAGGGGTTCTGTTCTGTGTCTTGTGTGTGTTCACTTTTGGAAGTATGTATGAATTGTGTTGAAGAACAATAAAGCTCTGTTTCATCACCTTTTGTGTTTTCCTTTTTTTAGATTCAAGGATTTTGTAATTGTGCTTAGTAGATTCTTCGTTCAGTAGTTTGTTGCAACATGTTGATGTGAAGCATTCCACTGGTAAGATTTCTGTCGAAATCAGTGGAATGGATTTGTTGTATAGTATTTATTTTTCTTGTTTCTTGTTTTGTTTTTGGTGTTCAATGGTGCAGAGGATCCAGATAGTGCGTGTTGCATAGTAGATCGCCTAGCATCTCCATGTGCTAGGGTTAGGGAGAAGGTAAACTATGCATCAGTGTATCGGTGGAGTAAACCCTAGTGTGGCCGATAGTAATTATCATGCCGATGAGAGGAGGTCAAAGGTGACATCAAAGTGATCGGCGTATGAACAACTTCTAAGTCAGTCCCATCGACAGAGCAAGTCTCACCGAGCGAGTTGGTTCATCGGTGCATCGGCCAAAGATTGCAAGTGTTCATCGACCGAACAAGTCTCTCCGAAAGGTAAATGCCATCAGTGCATCGGGAGAAAAGTTGAGAGGTTCACCAACGGGAAGGGTCTCGCCAATAAAGGCATTTCCAACTGGTGTGGAAGCCATCACAATTGAGATGAGGCGGAACTTAACCGTCATTGGGCATCGGTAGGAGGATGGAAGACTTGGCCGATAGAAGATGTCTCGCTGAAGTTAAAGCCGGTTGAGCTATCAGTGTGAGTTTGATCATGGAGAGACTTAAAAAAGTCATTCTGACAGTGGTTGTCTAGCTGATGGTGATGGATCAGCGGCTCATTTGTTAGTCTTGCCGACTGTAAGGAAATAGGAACCCAGTCTGCAGTTTCCACTGTGTGCTCCCCATCATATTGGTATCAGAGCACAAAAAGATTCAGGTGGCAAGTCAAATTGAGGATTCGCAGGAGTGTTAGGTGCTATCTGTGAATAGTATATGTCAGTAGAGGAGAGTGAAGGAGAGGCTAGCATCATGCCTCCAAAGGGGATGCCAGTAGAAGTGCTTAAGAAGTTACAAGAGATGGAAGAGATGATCAAGATTGGAGTCAAGGAAACACTCCAGACTGATTTGAAGGCACTGAAGATAGGAAAGAAATCAAATGATGAATCTGATGGAGAGGAACAAGAAGAGGAACAAGAAGAGGCAGAGATACCAGCTGAACAAAAGCAATTCATGGAAGCCATTAAGTCTATTGGCAAGGACTCTTCAGAGGCTTGGATAGATATCCCCATGTTCTATGGAAAGATGAATGTTGATGAAGTCATGGAATGGATTGAGGCTCTGAACAACTACTTTGAATACAAGGAAGTTCCTGAAGGTAAGAGAGTTAAGTTTGCAAAAACTAAACTCAAAGGTGATGCCCTTACATGGTGGAATTACGCCCAAGGAGAGGGGGTAAAAAAAGGGAAGAGTATGATCTCTTCGTGGAGCAGAATGCTAGAGAAGATCAAGTCCTAGTTCCTTCCATCTGACTATGAGGTGCAGATTTATAGGAAAATGTAGAACCTCAAGCAAAAAGATATGGATGTAGCTACTTACACCGAGGAGTTCCACAAATACACTCTTTGTTGTGGGTACATGGAGGATGAAAAATCCAAGGTAGCAAGGTATCTAAATGGTCTGAGGTTTAATATTCAAGATGAAATAAGTCTATTGACCCCTGAAACTGTGGAAAAATGCTTTCAAGTAGCATTAAGAGCTGAGGAGAAGCTGCAGAGGAAAGGTGAGCAGCAAGGTAGAGGAAGAGGTGGTAGAAATTTTAGAGGTAGAGGCAATTTTGGAGGAAGAAGTCCTAACCAGAGGCCTAAAGGTGAGTCTAGCCAAGGAGAGCAAGTTGGGGACTCAAGTAGCAGAGGAGGCTACCAAGGAAGAAGGCCTAATGGAAGAGGTGGGACAAATGGATCAAGTAGAGGATCCAACTTCTCCAATATGAGATGTTATAACTACAATCAGATAGGGCACCCAACATACAAGTGTCCAGAGAAGGCCTCAACTTCCCATGGTAATGAGAGAAGAACCACATTGACTCAAGAGGATGCAGGGAGTGTGACATCTAAAGTGAATTTGACATCAGAGATGGGAGAAAATCTGATGATCAAGAGGACACTGCTCAAAGAACCAATGCAGACTGAACCATCACAAAGAAGAGCTTTGTTTAGAGTCAACTACAAGATCCAAGGTAAGATTTGTAAAGTTATCATTGACTCTGGTTCTAATGACAATATTATATCTTTGGAAGCAGTAGATAAATTGAAATTAGAAAAGATACCCCGTAGCTGTTCATATAGGGTCAGTTGGTTAAACAAGGGACAGTATATAGTCATCAATGAATAAGCATGGGTAGAATTCAGCATTGTGGGGTATAGAGACAAGATTTTGTGTGACATCCTTCCAATGGATGCTTGCCATCTTCTGTTGGGTAGACCATGGCAGTTTGACAGAAAGGCTCATCATGATGGGGAAAAGAATGCTTACTCTTTCCAAAAGGATGGTGTAACTTATAGAATACAGTCATTGGTTAAGGAAAATCCAAAGTCTATAGGATCTAGTGTAATGCTGGTAGGAGAAAAGGAATTCCTTGAAACACTAGAAGAATCAGGTGGAGTAAGTTTTGCTTTGGTTGTGAAACCTAAGGAGAAGAAAAGTGAAAATATGAGAGAGGTAGGACCTAGGGAGGTCAGAGAACTACTTGAGAGTTATAAGGAAGTAATTGCAACAGATATACCAGACTCACTACCACCAATTAGAGATATCAACCATCGGATTGATCTCATACTGGGAGATGTACTTCCCAATAAGGCAGCCTATAAGATGACCCCTCAGTAGAATGAGGAGATAGCTAGGCAGGTTCAAGAACTTTTAGACAAGGAGTTAATAAGAAAGAGTTTGAGTCCAGGTGCAGTCCCCACTGTTTTAGCACCAAAGAAAGATGGGAAATGGAGACTGTGTATTGATTTCAGGGCAATAAATAGGATAACCATCAGATACAAGTTTCTTATTCCTAGAATTGAAGACCTAATGGACTATTTGGGGGGTGCTACCTATTTCTCTAAGATAGACTTGAAGAGTGGGTACCATCAGATAAGGATAAGAGAAGGGGATGAGTGGAAGACAACATTCAAAACCAATGAAGGATTGTATGAGTGGCTTGTGATGCCTTTTGGTCTTTCAAATGCCCCTAGCACTTTTATGAGACTAATGAATGAGGTGCTGCAGGAGTTCATAGGGAGGTTTGTGGTAGTCTACCTTGATGATATTTTGGTGTTCAGCAAGAGCAAGGAAGAACACTTGAAACATTTGGAAATAGTCTTGAAGAGGCTGCAAGACCAGAAGTTGTTGATAAACTTGGACAAATGTGATTTCATGAAACAAGAGTTGATCTACTTGGGTTTTGTCATTTCCAAAGGTGATCTAAAGATGGATCCTTCAAAGGTGGAGGCTATTCTGAATTGGCCCACACCTAGGACTGCAGGGGAGGTAAGGAGTTTCCATGGTTTGGCCACATTCTATAGGAAATTCATCAAGAACTATAGTGACATTTGTGCACCTATGTTGGAAACCATCAAGGGTGGTTGCAAGGTAAAGTTTGTGTGGACAAGAGAAGTAGATAGGAGCTTTGAGAGTCTGAAACAGAAAGTTGCTAAATTCCCTGTCTTAGTGTTCCCTGATTTCAATAAGGTTTTCACAATTGAATATGATGTAAGTGGGCTGGTCATTGGAGCAGTGTTGAGCCAAGAAGGCAGACCAATAGCCTTCTTCAATGAAAAGTTAAATGAAGCCAAGAGGAGATACTCCTCTTATGACTTAGAGTTGTATGCTATGGTACAAGCTCTGAAAAAGTGGGGACATTACCTACTTCCTAAGGAATTCATTGTGTATACAGATAACCATGCTCTTAGTTTTCTGAATGGATAGGAGAAACTCAGCCACAGACATATGAAATGGGTGGAAAGTCTACAAGCATACACTTTCACCATTAAGCATAAGAAAGGAGTCACAAACAAGGTGGCAGATGCTCTCAGCAGGAGGGTGTTGACAGTCCAAGAAGTGCAGTTGCAAAGCATGGGTGTTGAGTCACTCAGGGAATTGTATGGAGAAGATCAGGATTTTAGAGAAATCTACAAGGTATGCAATGAATTTGCTAATACTTTTCATAGTGATTTTTTAGATTTTACATTGCAGAATGGACTATTGTTCAAAGGATGTCAGTTGTGTATCCCTAAATGCTCAATAAGGGATAATATTGTGAAGGAAAAACATAGTGGTGGTTTAGGTGGACATTTTGGGTTGAATAAGACTTTAGATCTAGTAAGGAGATTTTATTTCTGGCCAAAAATGCAGTCTGACATCATAAAATTTGTTGAAAGTTGCATAGTATGCCAAAGAGCAAAAGGAGTCTCGACCAATGCAGGATTGTATCAACCTTTGCCAATACCCAACAGGCCTTGGGAATGTTTGAGTATGGATTTTGTGATGGGGTTACCCAAAACAAGAGCAGGTTGTGACAGTGTGTTTGTAGTGGTAGACCGATTCAGTAAGATGGCTCATTTCATTCCTTGCAGGACCATTAATGATGCTAGCTACATTGCAAGTTTGTTCTTTAAAGAAATTGTTAGGATTCATGGGCTACCCCTGAGCATTGTGTCTGATAGGGACAGCAAATTTGTAGGACATTTTTGGAGGACTTTGTGGAAAAGATTGGGAACAAATTTGTCTTTCAGTTCAACCTATCATCCTCAGACTGATGGGCACACCGAGGTGGTCAATAGATCTTTGGGAAATCTCCTTAGATGCTTAACAAAAGAACATGGCAGCAGTTGGGATGTGATACTTCCACAAGCAGAATATGCTTATAATGACTCGTTAAATTGGAGCACAGGTCTCAGTCCCTTTGAAATTGTATATGGCAGTCACCCCAGGGGTATTTTTGAATTGAGAGACGTCTAGGGGTTGGGGTCATGCTGATGCATTTGCAGAAGCCATGAAAGAAATACACCAACAGGTCAGAGATACTTTACACCAAAATAGTCAGAAGAAAAAGGCTCGAATGGATCAAAGGAGAAGAGATGTGCAATATTGGGTAGGTGACTTGGTCATGGTTCATTTGAACAAAAATAGGTTGCCAAAAGGAGGCCATAGAAAATTGATGATGCAGAAGATTGGACCCTATCAGATTGTGGAGAAGTACAATCCAAATGCTTACAAGATTGAGCTTCCTGATGATATTGCCATTTCAGCCATATTCAACATTGCTGATTTGACATTGTACAGAAGTCCTACTACAGGGGAGAATGCAGAAGACCCTGTCCAAGAAAATGAAGACTGGCTGAAGCACTTACCTTCTAGGGAGCCGTGAAAAATGGAGTACATTTTGGAAAGCAGAGAACCCAGGAAGACAAGGCACAAAACATATTTTAAACATCTGGTTAAGTGGCAAGGGCTTCCAGATTCTGAAGCTACATGGATGCTAGAGGAAGACATTCAAAAGCAAGGTGGAGATGTACAAGAATTGGTCTCTAAGAGGACTTGAGACATTTTTCTTCCAGGGAGTATGGTGCAGGGGCACCCTAGTAAAATCTACTATGTTGAAATAAGGCCTATTTGGCCATGTCATCTTGTTCATGTTTTGTTTTCTAAATCCTAGAAGTCTTTGTATTCCATTTGGCAAATAATGGACACATTTTGTATCTAATAGAATTCGAAAAGATCCACAAGAGTCGGTTGGGATTCAAGGCTGTTGGCCTTCACTAACCGTTGAGCAACCGTTGCTCTTCCAACTCTAGCTTAATAAAAGCACAGAGGAGCAATCGAGAGGGGTTTTGTTCTGTGTCTTGTGTGTGTTCACTTTTGGAAGTATGTATGAATTGTGCTGAAGAACAATAAAGCTCTGTTCCATCACCTTTTGTGTTTTCCTATTCTTAGATTCAAGGATTTTGTAATTGTGCTTAGTAGATTCTCCTTTCAGTAGTTTGTTGCAGCATGTCAATGTGAAGCATTCCAGTGGTAAGATTTCTGTCAAAATCAATGGAATGGCTTCATTGTACAGTATTTGTTTTTCTTGTTTCTTGTTTTGTTTTTGGTGTTCAACGGAGCAGAGGATCCAGACAGTGCGTGTTGCACAGTAGATCGCCTAGCATCTCCATGTGCTAGGGTTCAAGAGAAGGTAAACTGTGCATTGGTGTATCAAAGGAGTAAACCCTAGTGTGGTCGATAGTAATTGTCATGCCGATGAGAGAAGGTCAAAGGTGACATCGGAGTGATCGGTGTATTGGTGACTCTGGAGTCAATCCCACCAACAAAGCAAGTCTCGCTGAGCGAGTTGGTTCATCGGTGCATCAGCCAAAGATTGCAAGTGTTCACCGACCAAACAAGTCTCTCCGAAAGGTAAATGCCATCGGTGCATCGGGAGACAAGTTGAGAGTTTCACTAACAGGAAGGATCTCGCTGATAAAGGAATTTCCAACCAGTGTGGAAGCCGTCACGGTTGAGATGAGGTGGAACTTAACTATCATCGGGCATCGGTAGGAGGATGGAAGACTTAGCCGATAGAAGATGTCTCACTGAAGTTAAATCCGGTTGAGCTATCAGTGTGAGTTTGATCACGGAGAGACTTAAGAAAGTCTTTCTGACAGTGGTTGTCCAGCTGATGGTGATGGATCGACGACTCATTTGTTAGTCTTGCCGACTGTAAGGAAATAGGAACCCAGTCTGCAGTTTCCACTGTGCGCTCCCCATCATGCACCCAAGTCCTCCCTAATTTGTTGGGGCAAATTTCAAAGCATGTTGGCATAGGACCTTTAAAAGGGTCTCTCCTTGTTGCCTCTTTTGATTTAATTTATGAATGTTAGCGGGAAAGCATATATAAGTGTGTTTTTGAATTCATTTGTAACCTAGATGGTTATAGCGAACTTATGATCTTGGAGAAAAGAGCATTTAAAGCATTCATTCTATTATTGTTGCATACTTGTGTTTGTATTGTGTGTGTTGTTGTAGATTTGGAATCATCATCCATCTCCTTATGAGTTTAAGGATCTTCATTCTCCTAGGAGATTCACATTTGAGGTGATATCGTTGTTATTTGAATAATTCTATTATTGATTTTGTTGAGCCTCTGCCATGCTAGGGCATGCACTCTCTTTAACAATGGTGTTGGGAAGCTTGAATGCTATCCCAGGATTTGACAGAGGCAAATACCTAAACACCACAACCCCCAAACCCCTTTTCTTCTTGTGTACAGGTTATAGGTGTGAAATCTGAAGAGGTGAAGGTTCATGAAGGTTGTGTAAGGGAAAGGGTTTCGTGATCTGAAAGCATTTCAAGAATATTCCTCTGTGGAAGACTTGGGTGCCCATGAAATAGTCTTCCCACTGAAATAGGCACTAAATCTGGCATCAGGACACTTTTTGTGACATTTCTCCAATTTTCATCTTTTGAAGATTCTGACTTCCAGGACTTGGGCACACATAAAATAGTCTTCCAACTTTCCATTTTTTTGGACATAGGTTCTGATATCTCTTTAATCACTCTTGTGAAATTGGTTTCTGAATAATTGTTGTTTATCTTTTGTTATAATCAAATCTTTGCAAATCTAGGGTTGTGTGCATTAGTTGACCTAGGGTTTGATAAAAGGCCTGATTAAATCTGATCTTTCTATATCACTCTTGAGCACAAGATCTGTAGCTGAGTCCACCTCCATTTGGTAGTGATTTGGCTCGGTCTTATCCTTGAATGTTATTTGGTGCAGGAGCACTCCTTCAACAAGCCAAATATACATCTGAGGGAGAAGACTAAGGTATTATATGTTATGTTTTTATGCATTTCTATGTTTATTCATGTTGTCATGTAGGACTTATGTTGTGATTTCATGTTTGTAATAAAAACCCCATCATGTGAACTAGTGTTACAAATGTGGCATTCTGATAAGCCAATTTGAACATGTTGGGCAATTGGGGTATGTGAATGATTAAATCAAGTGTGTTATGTTTAGGTGTCTTGTTAATGTGTTTAAATCTCATCGAATGCAAACATGTGTCGTGATCTTTTGGTATTCCAGTTGGAAGTTCTAATGAATCCAACTTCTTGTGTTCCGGTTGGAACTGAATAAAGGGAGATATAAATAGATTTTCAGAGGAGGAGAAAGGGGGATGAATTTTGATTGAAGAATAGAAAACTCTGTCAGTTTGTGTTTACAATTTCTTTGTTCTGCGCAAATTCTCTATGTATTGAATTATTCTGTGCATACTCTCTATATCAAACTGTTCATTACATAGTTTAGTTTTCTATTGTTGAAGATGCCGGATTGAGACCATTCCACTGGTGGATTTCTTTGAAATCAGTGGAATGGATCATGTACATAGTTTTCTATTTTGTTTGTGTTTTTGGTGGAATGGAACAGGGGATTCAATCTTTGGAAGAGTTTTCGCAGTAGAGAGCATAGCATCTCTATGTGCTAGGACTCAACAGAATAGAGACTACGGGTTTGAGGATGTTCTCGGCATAAGATTTAGTGTTGTTTCAGTAAAGATACATTTCCTGTGTATATCACAGTTGTATCAAAATATATTTTGTGTATATCCTAAAATTGTACGTTGAAGATAGTCTGTGTGTATATTGTAGTTATATGGGAGTGACATTTGGTCAAGCAATGTATGTTCTAAGTGGATGAGGACATCAGCGTGAGAAGAGCTATCAGGTGAATGAAATTGCATTGAACTGACACTAACTGTTCTTACCGATCAGGGTGACAACTAAAAGTGTCACCGATGGATAGTTTATCGATGGAGACGGTTTGAAGGATCATCGGGGTGACTAAGAATAGTGGAGAGACTATGGGAAGTTCTTTCGACACGGTGTATCTATCCGATAGTTGTGGATATCAAAGTGACCTAGACGTCGAAGTAACTAGCAACTTGGAGTGACATATTTTGAAGATGCCGATAAGCAATGTCAAGCCGCTGGAGTATTTCAGAAGGACAATAGAGTTCTCTTGCCGATAGAGAGAAATAGTGATCGTAAGAAGGTAGTGAGGTTGTAGAGTTCTGAGAATTTGTGCCGATATCTTGGAGCTTTGCATCATTATTGTGGAAGAGGGTTTGATTTAGTATGCATGTTTGTCTCCTTCATCCCCTTTTTCATACATAACAAAAACATATAAAAATAAGTCTTTACCTTTTGGATACCAACAAGATTTATTTAAACAATTTGAAAATTTGAGGCAAAGATACTTCTATGTTCGAGACTATAGCTAATTATTCAATAAATTATGAATTAGCTGAGAATATGTACATGAAGACAAGAAGAGTGCTTGCAAGATACTTAAATAGGTTGAAATATCAACTCCAAGATAAGTGCACATTAGTGAAGGTCATAAAAATGGATGAGGTATTTTAGTATGCCTCGAGGACAAAAGAAAAATTGAATCAACTTAGAACACCACCAAGAACCAAAGGGGTTGGATATGTTTCTCTTATAGAAAAATGAAGTTACTCTAAATCCAACTTGAGTGATGAACCTATAGATAGAATGGGAAAGATCAACTACTAAGGAAGGGCTATCTTTGAAGATATAGAAAGAGGTACTTGATAGTCAACATCTATTTATTGGTGGATGTTAAGGTGTTATAATTGCGGAAATACCCATAAGGAATGTGACTATCCATAGAACACTAATCAAACAAAGAGGACAATGGTGGAATAGGAGGAACCTACCATTGAAGAAATAGAATATAAGTTAGGGGAGACCTTGATATTGCAAGGTACTATGATCTTGGGTAGGAAGGATGCTTCAAATGAAAATTGGGTATGAGGAATTATTTTCAAGATAAAGTGTGAGAGTAAGGTCAAGTTTGCAAGGTAGTTACTGATGGTGTTTCTAATAAGTATATAAGAAATAAAAAAATGAAAAAGAAAGCTTAAGGTCAAGTTTGCAAGGTAGTTATTTATGGTGGTTCTACTAACAATTTGGTATGTAGATTAGAAATGAGAAAATGAAAAAGAAAGCCAAAAAACTTAGGGTTGTACTATAGGGGTTTGAAGATTGGACTCACCAGAATGTAGGGACAATAAACACACCTTACAAATAAATATCTAGGATCTAAGGGGTAATAAATGATATTAAACAATGTAACAACCAAATCTAGATAATTATAGGCTAAGATTAATAAATGAAATGAGATGTTAAAAGATGCCTAGCTTTTTTAATGATATTGGGTGTTAATGTTGCTAATTTGGGCATGTATAAATGCTCAATAATTGGATCAAGAAATTTTCTAGCAAATATGGGTGTAAGGAAATATGCACTATTTATCTTAATCCAATGTGGATAGGATTACCAGTTTTCCCATCTAGTTAAATTTCAACAAGGTTTTGACATAGTAACAACACTTAGATAAATAATAAGAATAGAAAAAAATAACCACAACACAAAGTGACATAATATATACCTTAGGAACACCCTCACAAGTATAAATCCCAACCTTCAAAGCACCTAATCTAATATATTAATTAGACACCAATAGTTATAATATGATAAAAATAATTGTGCTTTATAAGAGATCTACACTTTGAACTTGGAGGAATACGATAAAAATGGTTTTCCAAAATTATAGGCTAAAAGCCATGAGCCAAAGTCAAGTCCAAGTAGTCCATATTCAACACTTGCATCCCACTTAAAAAGTAACTCCTCCCAACATAGAATGTAACTCCCAATTGATTAGTTTTACCCATAAGACAAAGAGGTTCAAGTGTAACTTCCAAGTGCTCCAACATAAGGCAATAACTATAATCACACACCTCTTACATGTGATAGTAAATAGATAGTCAAAGATACTAATCATAGTCCACCTAGTAACGCCTGTTTAGTGACTTCTTACAACTATCATAAGACCAATGACACATGGTGTAGATTCTCAATAATGAAATATCAATATTTCATCCAAGTGGAGTGCCCTTTTATATGTGGACACATTATTTATAATACTACATTAAATATTAAATAATTAGTCTTAGACCTAGAACTTTGCAAGGTGTACAATACTTATTCCTCTAGTCCTAATATCTCCCACATGTATACATTGTAAGAATCATAAGGGGTACTCAACATAGTGAACTAATGTTAGGGTTTGATCTCCATATCAATCCTACACCATTTCAACCTTTTATTTTCACAAGATTCATCAAAGCATCTGTTGGTAATTATTCCCAAATCGGCAAAGGGTTGGCCAGTTCCAATGCATGGGCAGATTCAGCCAACAAATATGGGAGGTTGTGTGAGCTGCCTCCCCTTCACTTCTAGTTCTACCACACCAAGGGGGGTGTCCCTATTTGCTAAAGATGTAACATTGACTTGCCCTATGACATGAAGATTTAACTTTGTAATAACAAGCAGAATACTCTCATGTGTGGACCAAGATTTGTGTGATAAATCACAAGGTTGGAAACGTTCTTGGACATATTTATCTAGTCAGGTGTGAGAGTATGCAGGGGGTCCTAATCCTACTCCTACAACTAACAGGTTGAAATTATGGAATGGTTGGTTTGATGGTTTGGATGCAAGACAGGGGCTTTGGATCATAACTACTAACCCAAAAGCAAATTGGTGCCTATCTCAAGGCAAGGAGTCAACTAGATGTATACAAGAGATGGTTTGCAACTAGCATTCAAGTTTCAAGGGGTTGGAACTGGTATCTGCCTTACAAATACCACCCAGGAATGAGTATTTAGCAACCTATACTTACAGACATCCCTGCTGACATACAACCTTCTCCATACTTTGACCTAAAATAATTTAATCCACTCCTTGAATGGAAGTCTAAAGATCAAGCATGTAGTATAGAAATCTATACCCTAGAATCTATGAAACCCTTAGCAACTAGATTCAAAAGAAGGAAGGCATGCAATAGAGGAGACAGATAGGTAAACACATGCATTACAACATTTTTCATATGAAGCAACAATGAAACTGAACATATGTGCAAAATACATTCATCATGCAACTCATAAACTCCAAAGAGATAGAACAACCAGGAAATGCTCTGTATTTTGTTATTCACACAAAAAATTGTCCAAGTCTTCAACAACCAAAATGAGTGACACAGTCTGCATTTTATAGCAAAACTATGTACTCAACAAATTAATTACAAGGGAGGCCAAAAGTCCTGCCAGATACACTACATCAGAAAAATGGCACTCAAAATCATCAATGCAGCAGATGAGAAACAGAGGACAAAGCAGGTGAGATCAGGATCTGGGCCGCCACTCAGGGACTTTCTTCATCAATCGAGTAGTTGACCCGTCAACTTCATTGATCATCCCCTGCAAGTCTGCCATTATTGCCTCATCTACCCGCAGCTCTCTTGGCACGCAGCAGCAGACACAACTGGAGTTTTCCCACCCAAAAATGGCCATAGACACTTAGGAAAAATCCATTGCTGCAATTTCAAAACCTGACTGTTGATTAAAAACCCATCGCCGACATCAACAGTCCCAAAATATGCATAAAGAGTCACCAGCCAATGGTATTGTGCCATGGAGGCACCTCAAGTTTCTAACACTGATCCTTCACTCCCTCCATTTTGCCTTTAAGAAAGGGACAGGTGGCGTCCCACAACATCGACTATTAGGTACGTGGCAGCTTCCGCGCTCTCCTTGAAACACAAAGACCCTTCTTGAAACTCATGCGGAAGCTAACACATGTCGAGCTCTACAACATTGAAGAAACATTAAGAAATATTTTGAAACTCTTATGGAAGCTGAGACTTGGCAGGTTTCGTGCTCCTTAGAAACTTTAAGTATCATTGGAAGAAAGGGTCAAAAGCAAAAGTAACTACGGCGCCGCATCCACCACATGGCACTTTCTGTGTTACTTAACTGTGGCCCACCACCATCCACTACCTTGCATCGTAGGGTACATAGAGAGATACGCAGAAGTAGACATGTGGTGCCTTCTACGGACATACAGAAACTTATTAACCTTGCCTCCACTGATGACACGTGGCACCTTCCGCGGGGATCAACTTAGAAACAAAATAGACACAGCTTCTACTACGTGGCACACTCCATGTTAGAGTTATCATTCAAAAGCAAAAGCATGGCTTAAACCGAGGCTTGACTTGGTGGATCTCATGGTACTAGCAAGAAGAAACCCTCTCAGCCACTCTTAGAAACATTCAGACACTGGAAACTGTAGCTCGATACGCATCTAACTCATGCATCTGACTCATTTTTTTATCATTTTTGAAGGGCTGATGGAGATTTTGCAAGCCCAAAAATGTATATTTTTCCTGCATGTATATACAAACACCCTTGTATATACAAAAACACCTGCACCTTAACTGATTTTTTGTAATTTTTTACAACTGCAGGGGTTAAAAGTGTTGGAATTTTTTGGACTTTTTGGGAAGGGGTTTGTATATTTGAATGCTTGAATCTTTTAGAAGGTGCCTACAGATTTAAGCACTAACATAGGCTCTATCTGGGGACACATGCCTCTTGTAGGCATGGCGAGAACCTCAGAATCTCTGGGATGTAGACCAGTCCTTATCCATTGGGCAACAGAGTCAAAACTACACCAACCTGCATCACAAATCACACTTGGTGGCCTAAGGCCACCAAGAAAGGAAAAAACTATATCTCCCTTTGTCAAATACCTTGTTTTCATCTGATATCACTGGATCAGGCCTGAAGAAGTTGCCATGGTCTGACCACAAACAAACCTTGTCATTTGCATATACAATTATCTCATTGAGCTGGCTCCTCTCAACCTTATGCAAACAACCTTCAACATGAGGCAACATGTGAATGCTATATTTATCAAGAAATGCATATTCAAATGAAATATAACACATGTTATCATCTGTATCAGCATTATGCATTGCAAAATGATCTCCTAACTAGACTGAAAACTAAAAGCACTCAAAGTCCATAATGCAGCTAGGAACATCAGGGCTCATCTTATCACAAGCTGGCATATCAAAGAAAAAGTTTTCAGATTCACAGTTGTGCACATCATGCACACAACCATCAACTGCACCAAGCTAGAAAAGATCAGGCTCTGGCATCTCTTTGCAGCAGTTTTCATGATGTATGTTGGTTTCTCTTTCATCAGGATGAGAACTAGAATCCATATCAACATCAGTGCCTAGATTCGCACCATACTCAAATAGATCCTCCTCACCATATGTGTCAAAAATGGGTGATCCAAGTGTTTTAATTTCATCATGGTATGCTGCTAGTTCATGGGCAGTAGAACATGCATCTTCATTACCAATGGATTCTCTTTGTGGGGGAGCATCAGCCTGCAAGTCATAAGCAAAACTATAATCAAACAAAGAACAATCATGCTCATGACTAGCACTTGTTTCAATCTCTAACTGCTCTTCATCATCTCCATGTGTCTGAAAAGAAGGCATTGATTCGCACATGGAACTACTGCTCTGTTTTCTTATTTCTTCTCTATCCTAAGCACAATACTCATAATCATCTCCACAAATCCATTCAAATAGATGTTCATTTCTATCCATAACCTCATCATTATTTTCAGAACCAGACACCTCAACCTTGCAACGGGGGTCATTGATCCTTCTACTGGCATCCTCAACTGATGTATTTTCATTCTCATTTTTATCCTCACATGATGCCATAATCACTTGGTCATTTGCAGCCTTATAACCATTATTCATGCCAAAACCTATGCATAGGGAATTCTGTATGTGCTCATTTCTCATTTTTTCCATATTTTCTACAAACTTGTATGCCATCTGCATACTTGTTATCTTGAATTCCCTTAACATTGCACTAGAGCCCTCCTCGAAAGCTTCAAAATATATGCCAACACAGGCTGGAGTATCAAGTCTGAAGCCTTCAGGGATTTATGAAAGGGCTACTGTAAATCTATGACTGAAATCAAGACAGGGCTCTTTATCTTATTTTCTAATTTCCATTAATCTTACAACAAGATCAACAGGTTCTCTTGCAAATTCTTCTTTGAAATAGTCAACAAGTTCATCCCAACAAGCAAATGATCTCTTTGGAAAGCTCAAATACCAATCTCTAGCTTTTGCATCAAAGGATCTAACAAAAAACCTCATCCACATATCCTCATCCATAAATGAATGTCTCTCCATGAAGTAGTGAAAGTTTTGGATATGTGCACCCCCATCACACACATTGTGTCCATTAAATCTAGGCATCTGATTGTAAGTCTGGGCAGACATACTTTCCATTTCATAGTCAACCCATGACAAATCTAATTGGTCATACCAAGGATCAAAAGAGCTTACACGAGGGTTATCATTCTAACTGCCAGACACAACAGGGTTACTACTATTTAACTGAGCCTACCTGGCTTCTAAGGATATCAACCTATTCTTTATCTCTTCAATTTTTTTACTCAATACATCATCCCCCTCTTGACTGAGTATGGGAAAATACATACTTGGATTCATATAAACTTCACTCTTAACATCTTATCTAGATGCTGAAATCTTGAACAGAACATTCTTTTATCACATAACATACATCAACCTTTCATGTGCACTAAATTTTTTTTGCAGAGTCACCACCTCTCCAAAGAGGATAAAATTTTCACACAGCTGAAAGCTCATCAAATGTTTTTTTGATTTCATTCCACCAGGAGAGCACCATATTCACATGAAAGATCCGGATATCACTCCCTAGCGGAGTCGCCAAAATCTGTTGTGACTCAGATGGGCAAAACGTCACCAGAGATTGCAGGATAACACTTTCACATTCAATCCCCAGCAGAGTCACCAATTCTATTGGTAATTATTCCCTAATTGGTAGAGAGTTTGCTAGTTCCAATGCATGAGCAGATTCAACCATCAGATATGGAGGTTGCGTGAGCTGCCTCCCTTCACTTCTGGTTCTTCTGCACCAAAGGGGGTGTCCCTATTTTCTAAAGATGTAACATTGACTTGCCCTATGACAGGAAGATTTAATTTTGTAATAACAGGCAAAATACTCTCATGTGTGGACCAAGATTTGTGTGATAAATCACAAGGTTGGCAACGTTCTTGGACATAGTTGTCTGGTCAGGTGTGAGAGTATGCAAGGGGTCCTAATCCTACTCCTACAACTAACAGGTTGAAATTATGGAATGGTTGGTTTGATGGTTTGGATGCAAGACAGGGGCTTTGGATCATAACTAATAACCTAGAAGCAGATCGGTGCCTATCTCAAAGCAAGGAGTCAACTAGACATATACAAGAGATGGTTTGCAACTAGCATTCAAGTTTCAAGGGGTTGGAACTGGTATCTGCCTTACAAATACCACCCAGGAATGAGTATTTAGCTACCTCTACTTACAAATATCCCTGCTGACATACAACCTTCTCCATACTTTGACCTAAAACAATTTAATCCACTCCTTGAATGGAAGTCTAAAGATCAAGCATGTAGTATAGAAATCTATACCCTAGAATCTATGAAACCCTTAGCAACCAGATTCAAAAGAAGGAAGGCATGCAACAGAGGAGATAGACAGGTAAACACATGCATTACACCATTTTTCATATGAAGCAACAATGAAACTGAACATATGTGCAAAATACATTCATCATGCAACTCATAAACTCCAAAGAGATAGAACAACTAGGAAATGCTCTGTATTTCGTTATTCACACAAAAAATTGTCCAAGTCTTCAACAACCAAAATGAGTGACACAATCTGCATTTTATAGCAAAACTGTGTACTCAATGAATTAATTACAAGGGAGGCCAAAAGTCCCGCCAGATACACTGCATCAGAAAAATGGCACTCAAAATCATCAATGCAACAGATGAGAAACAAAGGACAAAGTAGGTGAGATCGAGATCTAGGCCGCTGCTCAAGGACTTTCTTCATCAATCAGGTAGTTGACCCGTCAACTCCATCGATCATCCCCTACAAGTCCACCATTATTGCCTCATCTACCCGTAGTTCTCTCGGCATGCAGTAGCAAATGCAACTAGAGTTTTCCCACCCAAAAACAGCCACAGACACTTAGGAAAAATCCATCGCTGCAATTTCAAAACCTGACCGTTGATCAAAAACCCCTCATCGACATCAACGGTCCCAAAATATGAATGAAGAGTCGCTAGCTAATGGTACTGTGCCACTGAGGCACCTCAAGTTTCTAATGCTGACCCTTCACTCCCTCCATTTTACCTTTAAGAAAGGGATAGGTGGTAGCTCCCGCAACATCGACTATCAGGTACGTGGCGGCTTCCGCGCTCTTCTTGAAACACAAAGACCCTTCTTGAAACTCATGCAAAAGCTGACACATGTCGGGCTCCACAACATTGAAGAAACATTTTGAAACTCCCACGGAAGCTGACACTTGGCGGGTTCCGCGCTCCTTAGAAACTTTAAGTATCATTGGAAGAAAGGGTCAAAAGCAAAAGTAACTACGGTGCTGCATCCACCATGTGGCACTTTTCACGTTCCTTAACTGTGGCCCACCACCATCCACTACCTTGCATCGTAGGGTACATAGAGAGATATGCGGAAGCAGACACATGGCGCTTTCCACGGACATACAGAAACTTATTAACCTTGCCTCCACTGATGACATGTGGTGCCTTCCACGGGGATCAACTTAGAAACAAAATAGACACAGCTTCTGCTACGTGGCACACTTCATGTTAGAGTTATCATTCAAAATCAAAAGTGCGGCTTAAACCAGGGCTTAACACTTGGTGGATCCCGCAGCACTAGCAAGAAGAAACCCTCTCAGCCACTCTTAGAAATATTCAGACACTGGAAATTGTAGCTCGATACGCATCTAACTCATGCATCTGACTCATTTTTTATCATTTTTCAAGGGCCGATGGAGATTTTGCAAGCCCGAAAATGTATATTTTGCCTGCATGTATATACAAACACCCTTGTATATACAAAAACACCTTTTTTACAACTGCAGGGGTCAAAAGTGTTGGAATTTTTTGGACTTTTTGGGAAGGGGCTTGTATATTTGAATGCTTGAATCTTGAAGAAGGTGCCTACAGATTTAAGCACTAACAGCATCTACAACATTCATCAAGGTATCCACCTTCTCAATCATAACCCCCTTGAATCCTTCATCATGTGTACAAAGAAAGTGATATTGCACATCAATGTGCTTCATCCATGCAAGAAAGGTAGGGTTCTTTGCTAAAATTATGTAACTTTGACCATCACACTGAATCATTATTGCATCCTTCTTTAACCCTATATATGAACATATTCTTCAAATCTAGATTGCTTCCTTACAAGCATAAGTGGCTATCATGCACTCTACCTCTATAGACAAAAGATTAATCATATATTGTCATTTTCTCATCCAACTAATTGCACCACCAAATAGGGTAAACACATGCCCATTAGTAGACCTATTGTTATCCACATCATTGGCCTAATTATAATCCATGAATCCATGCATATCCATTGTCTTTCTTAAATTTTGTCCTCCCTAAAAGAAATTGGACACTCTTGTGTATCTCTAAGATACATAAAGAACCTCATCACTATGGTCCAATGTTACTTTCCTAGATTATACATATACATGCTTATGACTCCCACTACTTTGGTAATGTCTAGTCTAGAGTGTAGATCATGGCATACATAAGACTACCTATAGACACCTAAAAATGTCTCGACCCTTCTAACCACCCTTCAACATCATCCACAACACTAATTCTTCATCTAATTAATTAATTAAATTATTATTTAATTAATTATTTCATCCAACTCCTAAATCATTCACCCATCCCTCATCAATTAATCCCTAAAATTGAATTAATTTAATTAATTCAATAGTCACATATTCTAACATCATCCCAATTAATTAAATAAATATGTCAAATATTTATTTAGTTAATTTATCCACTTCCCTAAACCTAATTAATTAGATAAATTATGCTTATCTAATTAATCAACCCTACTAATTAGCCTACCCCTAACCTAGTTGATTAAATAGTCATTATTTAATTAGCTACCCTAGCCTACATGACCCCTAGACCTGGATTAATTAAATAAATCATTATTTAATTAATCCTAAACCTTGATTACCTCATCCACTATTTTTTCCAGCCACATTAACTAAGCTAATCACCTTGATTAACTTGGTTAAAGCATGATTAACACCTTCTCCCACACTCGCAAATTAAAAAATACAAAATATTCATAACCCTTCCAACTCACCTTTACCATTTTTATGCAAAAACATCTTCCACATTTTAAGCTTACAATTGTAAGGCCCCAAAAATGTGCATGTGTCACATGACTTGCACATCCCCACATAAAATGGAATTTTTAATTCCATCTCATCCCAAGGAAATTAATTTTAAATTTCCTCATCAATCTAAATCACATTTAATGCTAAGTCCTCCTCAAATGAATAAAAGATTCATTTTATTCTCCACCCTCTAATTTTGTTGATCAAATCCTATCCCTCCATCTCACAATCAATCTCATCCCTTGATCTCAACAATCAATCTCCACCATTGGATCAAAATCCCCTTCAATTTGCCTATAAATACAAGCCTCCACAAGACATTTGATCATCCATGTTTTAAGTAATCTTACTATGCCCAAATTTCTCTCAATCATCTCCATTGTAGCTAGGTCATGGTGAAATTGCATTGATACTTAGAGAGCATTTCACATTGCAATTTGTAGTATGGGTGAAGCTAGGACTTAAGGGTGCAAAGTCCTCTACCTTATCAAGGAGGAAGGAGCTTAGATTCACATAGAAAGGTATACATTTTACTTGTTTGAGTTTATTTTGATGTTTTTGTGTGATTTCCATCTCCTTAACTTCATTTGGCATGCCCGGTGGGACCCCATGGTCCCTATTTAACAATTGTTTGAGTTTCTTGCAAGGAGACGATAACACATGAGTTTCAGTGCCAAAAGCTCTCGGTTTGGTTCCATCTATCTATGGAATAGCACCATCTTTCTCTATTTTGGTGCCATTTTATCGCACTCTTTTCTAAAGCTTAGACTTCATAGAAAAATATTAACGTCTTTTTTGAAATATTTATCGTGTTTTAGGGGATTGAGCTCTCTATTTTTATCACAAAATAACAGAGACAAGGGGTCCTAATGATGAGATTTCTCTAGGAATGTATGGAAATGATTTTTTGCATGATCTTAGGTTTTTGTTTTATATTCACTAATCGGTTTCTCCTTCTAATTTGTTTCTTGGTGCTTGTTGATAGGGAAGGAGGCCTTCTAACCCCTTTTAATCTATTTGTATGAAACTAATAGCCTTTTTTGAGCAGGTTATAAGGAGAATCTGTGATTTGGTGCCATATTTACACATAATAGCGCCATCTGACTAGTTAACAGGGTAAGGTAGGTAACAACTATTTTGACATCATTTCTTGAGATTTTAGCACCATTTTGAATGAAATTTTAATACCATGATGGATTTTGGCACCATTTTCCTTATTTGTAGCGCCATTTTCATTTTAGTCTCTGTTATTTGTCTGATATTAGAATTAGAAAATCTGAGTGCTTTCCTAAGTTACTTTTTTAGTGCCTTTTGTTTAATGTTGAGCGCCATCTTTCTAAATTTTAGCACTATTAGACTATTTTCTAACTCCATTTGTCTCTATTTTAGCACTATTTTGTTAACTATTTTTCAGGATCTGTGTAGGGTGCTAACACATTTTTGTAGGAAAAAGAACGCAAGTCAAAGATAAAAATGCAAACTACTGACTAATTTTGTAGTAGGTTTCATTAGTAGAAGATTTTGTAATTTCTCACTAGCCTACTCGCTCTAAAGTAGTAGAGGATTAATGAACTTGTTTGCTTTGATTGGTTCACATTTAGATGTATGCTCTCCCCTCACACCTTAGGGTGATCTTAGGGATCAAAAATCTACTTGTGAATAATTTTCATTCTTTTAAGTGTTACTTGAAGGGGCTACTCACCTTGTGTATGCTCTCCCCTTGCGCCTAGTGCGATCTTGGGTGATAAAAATAAAGGGTAATTTCTTCTCAGGAGGCCTACTTGGGGATTTCATCACCCCAAGGGATGACCTCAACCACGTGTTCTGCAAGATATATCAAAGGGGGGAGAAGGAAACTTGTACCCCAATCTAGTTACATTGTCATTGGGACAACCTTGGGGCCCTAGGTGATTCCAAACACAAGGTGAAATGGTGCTTGATTAACTTCTTGGTGCCACATCCCTTCAATGGACTAGTGTTCATGGACTTGGACCTCAAGTACCTTGTGTATGCTAGAGGACTCCCCTAGAATCTCATAATTATCCTAGCTTAAGACCTTTAAGATGCCATACTTTGTAGTGCACTGCTATAGAGGAGGGGAAGATGCTCACCGTACCCCTATATTTGAGATAGGCACTACCTTGGGCAAGACAAAAGTCTCCTTGGTAAGGGGGGAAAGATGGTCCATGAGCTTTCTTTCCCTATTTATCCAAACTATAGCACCTAAGGTATTAGTGGGGGTGGGGATCTTGGTTCACTTTGAGTTGGGATCAGCCCATGGCCACTTCATGAGATCTACAAAGTATGGTACTCCTCTTGACTAATGATAGGATTGTTAATGTGCTTGGAGTGTCTTCTTGTTGAAACCCGTATAAGCCAATTTATCCAAAGTCCACCATTGAGTCAATGTCATTGTGGTCTCTTGTTTGATTGTTTGTCGACTTACCAAGAAATATTATTGACATTATCCAAAACCACTTGAACCATTTGAAAAATCAAACCATTGAACATTTGAGCCTTCCAAATAAACCATTTGTCCTTTGCAAATAGAGTATTTAGCCTTCAATTATGCAAAATTTTGAGTCTAAGATCCAAGAAGTTTGCCAAAAGTTGCCAAAAACCTAGCCAAAGTCCTAGATACTGTCTCATTTTGGTACTATAATCCCTCTGTTTGGCGCCTTAAAATTTTCCTGTGGCGCCATTGTCAGTGGCGCCATAAACCACTATTTTGACACCATCTTGATCTATTCAACTACCATTTACCTCTATTTTGATGCCTTATTACCATAAATTAACGCCATTTGTAGATCAGATTTCACACGTGTCTGGTAACTTGCCCTGGAATCCCTAAATCTTGTCAATCAGAATCTATGCTCACCTTGTTAGAATCCATCAAAATCCAAATCCACCTTTGATCATCATCCACAACTATTTTGTCCAAATCATGCATATATTTTCACTTTGACCTTAGAGAAAATCATTTTCATTATTGGACCTTTGATCTTAAATCATTAATCAAATACCAAGTCCACCCATAGTCCACCTTTTCCATCTCCACATATAGTCCAACCTTTTGTCCAAATTCATTTACCCTATACCATTTGGCCTTAGATAAACATCATTTTGATATTTGATCCTTGGTCATACCCTATCCACTCATTAACTATTTTATTTCAATCCAACAGTTTGATTTTCACCTTTGGACCTTTACTCATCAATTCCAAAAATTCATTTTGAACCCAAGTCATCCCAACCTTAGTCCAAACTCAATCATCCAACATCCTCCAACATTCACCCAACCTTATCGAAATTCTATCCATATTATCCAAAAAATCCAAAATCATCCAAAATCCAAACATCAATCAACACCCAAAACCATACCTCAAATCAACTTTGTGCAAGAATTAAATCTAGATCTTACCATCCTCTAGTTTATAGGGTACTTAAGACTTTGTCTACCTTAAGTGGTTTTATAAATTAGCCTTTATTAACCTTTGGAATAATTGATTTAGGAGCCTAGACAACTCCTAAGTTGATATATTCTAAGTTATCCCATTTTGCTTGTTGGTCATTAGTTTACCTTCAAGTAAAATAATCCTCCACTTTTTGCCTAAGGTCATAAGTCTACATTAAGTAAAAAGGGGTACCCCTTTTATAATCCAAAGATCTAGATTAATTCAAGCTCATCTTTGATTTGAAAATCCTTTTCAAACATCATCAAAATTATCCAACATCTTTAATAATCCAAATCCTTTTTATCTAAAGTCATCTAAGGTTTTCCTTAGTTGATTTTCATCCAAAGTCCATTTATCCAAATCATCTAAGGTCTTCCTTGGTTTATTATCATCCAAATCCTCCTAAGCATACCTTAGTCACCCATTTTTAAATCATCATCCCTTTCAAAATCATCCTAAGGTCATCCTCAAAAATCATTCCTCACCTACATATACATCATCACATTGGTCTAAGAAATTCTTTTAAGATTTAATCTCTAAAGGTGATCTTATACCAACGTCCCAAAACCATTTTACTCAATCCATTCCATCCATCCTCTATTCTTCATTTTATCCCACCTCTTTGGTCCAAAATTTTTAAAAATCAATTTATCCATTTATCTTTGAGTTTTAACCTCTAAGGTTTCTCATCCATCCTCATACCTATATCATTAATCATCCTTAGGTTTAAAACTTTTGAGATTTATTCTCTAAAGATAAAACCTATAACAAACCTTTCCATATCCATATCATTACTCATACTTAGGCTTGGAATTTTGATTTTTTATTCTCTTAAGGTTAAATCTTTATTCCCTTTCACCAAATTCCACCATCACCTACCTTTGGGTCCAATAGTTTGAAATCCATTCTCTAAGGTCTCAATCTTCATCTAACTTTCATCCAACCAACCAAGTCCACAGCAAAATCCATTGTATGCCCTTTACAAGGTCTCAAGCTAAGAAAAACAAGGACATCCAGAATCCTTTAGAATCAACTTTGGCATGGGGATGCCTCAAACTGACCAAAACAATATCCCTACAAACCAACAACAATCAACTCTTGATGCCAATGCTATGGTAAATCCTTTGCCACCCATCAGCACTAACCATGTGGATCAAGATGTCCTAGATTTCACACAAGATGCCGATTCCATGGACATACTTGATAGAGTCCTAAAATTGGATCCCAATAGATATCTTGAATTCCTCCTTCAAAATGGTGCCACCATACCTAATGTCACCACATCATCACAACCATCCACATCCCATAATATTCCTAACACATCCCAAGCTTCAAATGTCACCACATTAACTACACCAAATACCTTGACCATGTTGACATCCACCATCACTACATCTATGCCACAAATCACCCTTAACATTCCCGACAACACCATGCACACAAGTGATTCCATAAGTGTACCCCAATTTGACACCAACACCATAGCTTTCATGACACAATTATTCTCCCAACCACCTTACAACACATCCAACATTCCTAACAAAAACCCATGTAACAACCCTTCATCCAATTTCACATATACGCAAAATCCAACCTCCCAAACACCTATTACATCTTCCATCCAAACCTCACAACAAAATCCCGATCAAAACCAACAAATTCTGCCACATGTTCTACAACAAATCATTACCTACTAACAACACCTTGCCCATCAAAAGCAAAATCAAAATCAAAACCAAATCTCACAAAATCAAAATCCACCCCAAAATCAAAATCCACCTTTCCTCCAACAATTAATCCAAAACCAACAAACCTACATTCCACAACCACCACCTACCCAATATTTACCTAGCATTGTGTAATCATTGATGCAAAAGGTTGATGATATACAACATGGGAATAAAAGAAAGTAATATTCTTTCGAGGATATTTGCCCATACCCATTTGATAGAACCTTACATATGCCACCCTTTCCTAAAAATTTTGAAACACCAAAATTTGACAAATACAAAGGAAAGAGAGACCCTAGGGAACACCTTAGGGAGTTTTACATAGCTTTCTTATAAGTCTCATATGACAATACATATTTAATGATACTTTTTCCTAGAAGCCTCGGTGGTCAAGCTACCGAATGGTTTTCTCATCTTCCCCCTAAAATTAAGACATTCCATGATCTTGCGGAAAAAATTGTTAATCATTTCTCCTATAACTTTGAACATGAAATATCCATGACTAAAATTTGAAACACAAAACAAAAAAGTGGGGAATCCTTCACCACCTTTCTACAAAGGTGGAGAGGCCTAGCAAGCAAACTCCCTTGGGCCAATTCCTAAAAAATAATTAGTCACCATGTTTGTGACTAATCTTAACCAAGAAATGGGGTTCCATTTACAAATCCAATGTGCATCAACCTTTTAGGAGGTTATAGACAAAGGGACAACCATCAAAAGATCCCTTATTGCTAAAGGCTCTATAAAACTTTACAACAACGACAACAAGACCAAAAAAAACAACAACAAAGTCAACAACAATAACACCAACACTTCCCATACAAACAACAACGCATAATCCAATGAAAAACCCCGCTTTTGGGGTAAGAATAAAAACACCCTCAACGATGGTGTCATCGATGTAAAGGCCAATCAAAAATGTACAAAATCCCATTCCACCAAGTACATCCATAAAAAATAATGGCAATGTTCCTAGGGGACCGCCGAGACAAAACAACAACCCTAAGAGGAAATTCACACCTTTAGGGAAACCCATTGAAAATGTTTTGAAAAACCTTGTAAAGGCAAATTTGATAACACTACCCCCTATTCAACCTTACAATGAAAATCAATTTAAACGCTCTTGGTTTGATGAAAATGCCTATTGTGAATATCATCATTTGAAAGGGCATGAAACATCTAACTGCATGAGGTTGAAACATTGCATTCAAGACCTTATAGATAGAGGTGACATAACCATCGATGAAACTCTAAGACAATCACCTAATGCCAACTTAGGAGCATACAAGGATCCCCTTCCCGATCATAAAAAAGGAAAAGCCTCATCTTCCAACCAAACATACAATGTTGTGCCACCTCCTTATTTCAATTCCGTTGTGGGATGAATAGAAGATTATTCCAACCATGTCAATACCATCACCATTAGAGATAAAACACCAAACTATGTCATTACTACTCATCATGGACGCGTTTCCATATGTGGAGAGCCTACCAATGATCAACCCCCTACATCTACACCTACCAATCCACCATCCACTCACAAGTACAACCTCTTAGATCACCTCAAAAAACCCCCGCACAAATCTCCATCCTCAAATTACTATGCACATCTCCCCTCCATAAGGAATTCCTCAACAAAGCCTTAATGGAAACCCAAGTCCCTACCAACTTGAATGTTGATCAATTCCAAGCCATGGTAGGCCACATCACCTCACCTCATTGCCTCACCTTCTCAGATAAGATTTACCCAAATCTAATGTCACTCATAACGAAGCCTTACACATCAAATGAGTCTTAATAGATGGTGGCTCTAGCCTAAATCTTTGCACTCTAAAACTATTAAAACATTTGGGATACTCCGATGTGGTTGTGGACTCTAGTGAGTGTATAACTATCAAAGGATATGATGACTCCGAAAGATTGTTCGACGACACCATCAAGCTTCCCATTCAAGTAGGACAAAAGATTTTGGAAACCAAATGCCAAGTACTTGATCTTGACCTCCCATATAACATCCTTCTAGTTTGACCATGGATTCATGTCATGCAAGTTGTTCCATCCACCTTCCATCAATGTCTAAAATTTCCACACAATGGCATGAAAATTACCATCTATGTCGACCCTTGTCCTTTCCAATACTATAGTTTCTTGAAATGACATGACCGTAATTTTTGTCCTTATAACAACACCTCTAAGACATCCACCTCTACACCATCTATTTCATACATTGATCCTTCCAATATTGCAACCACATCACAAACATCCACTCCTCCTGAGGTCAAGATCAAGATAAGTGACATGGGGTGTGGTGAATATGACCTACATGGCACATTTTGTGTGGGCTATTGCCACCATCTCCTAAGTCATTTAGTGCTTCTAAGGAAAAAGAAGTCTCTACAGTTGTCATCAAATGCAAACCGTCACCTACCTTCGAGAAAAAGCACCTCCTAGAACAAGATGTTCTCGAAGACATATCCTCTTGGTTATACAAGGATGAAGAAAATAAAGAAGCTCCTACCCTCCCAAATGAGATCTATAGGAAAGGTCTCAAAATTGTTTAATGCATGGGATACAAAGGACAAGGTGGTATAGGCCTTCATCAACCAAGAATTGTCAAGCCCATTCAAGCAACAAGGAATCCATATCTCCACGAGTTAGGGTATAGAAAATAAGAGTCTACCCCTACCGATACTGAGTATATCTGAAGTGAGGTTGCTAAGGCTTTTCCTACAATAGATAACATCAATGAAGAGGACCATCAAGACTCTTTCAACGATTTCGTTGAACTTTTTGAATCATCCATATGCACCATCTATACCCTAACCACCATGCCCTCTACATCCAATGACCTACCCCTCGTCTATCCCCAACTCATAGATTGGGACCAACAAGGACCTCCCGTCCTCAATGTTACACAAAATTACGAGTCAATAGCTGAAATGATGGGGGTTAGAGATCACTTTCCTCTTGGAGACCATAAGCCCAACCATATCATGGAACCTAACACATTTGTATACTTTGGGGAGACAACCCAAACTCTTAGTCACAAAAATATGAAAATAAAGATAACATCCCCTGATGAAAACCACCTTGTGGCAATTTTAGATGAAGAAAAAATCAAAATAAAGTATGTATCCCCTAGTGAAAACCTCCACAAGGCACTAGGGGATGAGAGAATGGACCTCCCCGAAGTAGCTAAGTTTTATCAAGAAAGGCCATCGATCGCCTTGTAGAAAAATGACATGAGATGAACCTTGGAACGGAAGAGGTACCCAAGATCACATTCCGAGCAGAATCTCTCACAACAAAAGAACAAGAGGCTTTCCTAGCTTTCTTCAAACAAAGGAGTCAAAACTATTAGGGTTCAACCAAATTAGAGCAATAAACATTAACAATTATATGCAGATTAAATAACCCAAATATAATAATGAAGAACAACACAAAAGAGATCAACACAAAAATTTAACGTGGTTCACCCAAAATGGGCTACATCCATAGAAACTCGGCCATCTAATGATTTTACTATCCAGTGTAAAACATATTGCAATCTCGTGAATTCCACACCCGTAACATACATCTCAGCCACTTATAACAAGCTTTTTGAAAGCTTCTAGAATTAGGGTTTTACAAAGTCATTTTTCTTTTGTCAGTTAACAAAAATTAACTACCGACCTTGAACATGCAAAAAATTGCATGATCAGTAGCCACATACCAACAATCTCCCACTTGGAGACTGATTCTGGACAACACCACTGCACTTGTAGCTCCCACTGGATTACAGGCCTGGCTGGTTTCTTATGTCCACCATTATCAATCATGAAGGCCAATAGAAATTGATGAGAAATTAGTTTCTCCCATGTAACTGCCTTTGTGAACATATCTGCAGGATTCTTACTTGTGTGAATTTTCTCCAGCTTCAACTATCCATCCTCCAAAACTGACCGGATGAATTGGTATCTGAGCTGTATGTGCTTAGTTTTTGAATGCAGAACTGAATTCTTAGCAAGATGAATGGCACTCTAGCTATTAGTGTATAAAGGGCTATCTTCTTGTCATTGCCCCAATTCCTCTAGAAAACATTGTAACCAAATCATCTCCTTGCTAGCTTCCATAGCAGCAACATTCTCAGCTTCAATGGTTGAAAGTGCAACAACCTTTTAAAGCCTTGAAATCCAATTGACTGCAATACCTCCTACAATAAAAACATACCCTGTAGTACTCCTGCTATCAATATCACCCGCTAGATTAGAGTCAACGTATCCTTTTAGAGTAGAATTTGTTCCTCCAAAACATAGTTTCTTTGAAGTAGTACCTCTCAAATATCAGAGAATCCATTTTACCTCATTCCAATGTTCCAATCCTAGATTGCTCATATACCTTCCCACAACTCCCACTGCATGTACAATATCTAGCCTTGTGCATACCATTGCATACATCAAGCTACCAACTGCTGATGCATATGGTATCTTAGACATTTTGTCTTCCTCCTCTTATGTCTTTCGACACATTTCCTTAGTCAACTTAAAATGACTAGGCAAAGGTGTATTAACTGCTTTTGCATTCTACATGTTAAACCTTTTTAACACCTTCTCTACATATTCACTTTGAGAAAAAAATATTTTTTTGTTTGTCCTATCCCATGTGTTCCTCATACCAAGGATTTGTTTTGCTGCACCCAAATCCTTCATAGCAAATGAATTTGCTAATTTTTGACTAAGTTCATTAATATGTTGTATGTTAGACCCGACAAAAAGCATGTCATCAACATAAAGAAATAGGATAATATAGCTGCTATAACCCAATTTCTTAAAATAAACACAATAATCAAAATGGCATCTTTTGTAACCTTGTTCAACCATAAAACTATCAAATTTCAAATACTATTACCGAGGTGCTTGCTTTAGGCCATACAAATCTTCTTTAACCTACACACAAATTCCTCCTTACCCTTGACCTCATATCCCTGTGGTTGTTGCATGTATATTTCCTCTTCCAAATCCCCATGGAGAAATGTTATTTTTACATCTAACTAATCAAGATGCAAGTCTTCTGTAGCCACAAGACTTAGAATAGTTCTAATAGAAGTCATCTTTACAACCGGAGAAAATATTTCATCAAAATCTATACCTTTTTTCTGTACAAAACCTTTTACCACGAGTATGGCCTTATATCTTTTCTTGCCTCCATCTTCTTCCTTCAACCTATAAACCCATTTATTTGACTATGCTCTTTTACCTGCAGGCAATTGGACTAAGTCCCAAGTCTGATTCTACAACAAGGAATCCATTTCCTCTTTCATGCCTAGCTCCCACTACTTTTTGGTAACTACCTGCATTGCTTCTTCATAACCTTTAGGTTCACCAGAATTAGTTAATAATATAGAATATAATGATGAAGAAAATATTTCTAGAGATCTAGCTATCCTTGTAGAATGTCTAACATTTGCAAGAGTCTGTGGGATAACTTGTTGTTGCTAAGCATTAGGTACCACTGGCATTTTATTGTTTGGAATCTCATCCAACACCACATATTCTGTTTTGGCCTGTTCATGCTTCTTTTCCTACAGCTGATCCTTATACATGACCTTCTCATTGAATATAACATATTTACTCCTAATGATTTTATGATTTTCATAATCCCATAACAGTTGACCAAATTCATCTACTCCATATCCAATGAAGGTACATTTTTTACACTTAGCTTTAATCTTGGTTCTATTTTCAATATCAACATGGACAAAAGCTTCACAACCAAAGGTTTTCAAAAATGAATAGTTTACCTTTTTGCCTGTCCATTCCTCCTCTAGAATGTCACCATCCAAAGGATTTGAAGGTCCCTTATTTATTAAATAAATAGTGGTATGTACAGTATCTACCCAAAAGTGTAAGGTAGTCTAGCATGCAATCTCATGCTCCTTGCATGGTCCATAATGGTCCTATTCATCCTTTCAGACACACCATTTTCTTGTGGGGTTCCAGGAACCATTTTTTGCTTACAAATTCCATTGTATGAATAGTAATTTTCAAATTATCTATTGCAATACTCGCCTCCATTATCAGATCTGAGACACTTCAACTTTTTTACTATCTCATTCTCAACCAAAGCTTTCCACCTTTTAAAAGTTTCAAATACTTCTATTTTTTGTTTTAAGAAATACACCCATGTTTTCCTAGTTGTATCATCAATAAAAGTAACATAATAGCAAGAGCCACCAAGAGAAGATACCTGATCTGGTCCCCATACATCTGAATGCACAAGCTCTAATTGCTCACTCTTCTTCTCTTTCCCAACTTTAAAAAATTTGACTCTTTTCTATTTTCCATAAACACAATTTTCACATAACTCCAAGTCAATCTTCTTCAGACCTGGTAGCAACTTTCTAGATTGAAGGATCTTCATCCCTTTCTCACTCATGTGCCCAAGTCTATGGTGCCACAATTCTATTTTTGTCCCTGTAGCAAGTGTTATAATTGTCTCAATAGTAATTGTTTCTGTAGTAGCTAAGGTAGATTAAGTATTACCAGTACACAAATACAATGTGCCTACCTTTTCACCTTTAGCTACTACTAATGCACCTTTAGTGACCTTCCAGACTTTGTCTGAAAAGGTAACTATGCAACCTTCACTACCTAGTTGTCCTATAGAAATTAAATTCCTTCTCAAATTTGGAACATGCCTTACCTCCTGTAGCAACCATTCATTTCCATTCTACAACTTAATTTTTATCTTTCCTTTTCCAACAATCTAACAGGGTTCATCATCACCCAAATATACCTGTCCAAAATCACCTTGAATATAAACTACAAAATATTTACAATGGGGTGTGGCATGAAATGAAGCCCCTAAATCTATTACCCAGGAATCATTAGCATTATCTAAACACAAAATTAAAGCATCATGTAATCTATTACTGACAACATTAGCTTCCTTACTGTCATCATATTGTCCATCTCCTTATTTACCCTTTTGAAACCAACAATCCTTCTTCAAGTGTCTTGGCTTTCCATAGTGCCAACAATCCATTCTTCCTCTAGATTTAGATCTACCTTTCTTCGACTTCCATTGTGACTTCCCACAATTTGTTGGGCTTTTTCCTCTCTCCTTTGTTCTTCCCCTATTCTCTACAGTCAAAGCATTACACAATGTTGAACTCTCACTTGTTCTTTTCTGTCACATTTCCTCACTAAGGATAACACCAACAACATCATCAAATTTCAAAGTATTTGAACTAGAGACAGAATTACTTACAACCATTACCAAGCTATTCTAACTTTCTGGCAAAGAACATAAAACCAAGAGATCCCTCACCTCTTCATCAAATTTCACTTTTACAGAAGTTAAATGAATGGTAATCATATTAAACTCATTTAAATGATCTATCACAGATTTAGCTTCAATCATTTTTAGATTAAACAATAGCTTCATGAGAAATACCTTATTTGAGGCTGAGGGGTTTTCATACAATTTAGCCAAAGCTTTCATCAGTTTATCTATTATCTTTGCTTCTATTATATTGAATGCCATAGATGATGCCAGGCACAACCAAATGGTTCCCAGTGCCTTTGTGTCCAGAAGTTCCTAATCGTCATTAATCATTACTGCCAGTTTCTTGGCTTTTCCTTCCAACAACCTCCATAAATCCTTCTGATAGAGATAATCCTCCATCTGCATTATCCATAATTGATAGTTCTTCCCATTGAATTTATCTACCTTCAATTTGTCCTTGTCTTCCATTTCTCCCACTTAAATGTGAGACTCCCACTCAACCGTGAGACCTTCCTGTAGATGATAATCAAACACAACTGATGCAGGAGCATCTGGAAGCATTCAAAACAATTCGGATAGTTAACAGTGAAGTTGTAGAGTATCGAGAGAGCAACGTTGGAGAATACCACATCTTGCCACATTTGAATATTAGAGGCTGTGGAGCTAGACTTAGCATCTAGACATAGTCATCCACAGCATATCCAAATTTTAGATCATTTGGGTTCAATTTTGGAGAGATAATGCTATCAGAAGATTACCTATTTTTACCTATTTTCATAGAGCTGAGCTGACAGTGTTCAGTGAAGTCTAAATGGCTTGCAGAGAAAATCCATGACTTGTGGAGCCTAAAGGATCATTATTCAATGAAGTTTAAGACCTGGCTAACCTTCATGGAGATCCGCACAAAGTTCTATGCACTAGAAGAGCAATACTTTATGTTTAGGTCCGACCTATCTTTGTACACATGTTTCATGCTAGCCATTGCAATTAGGCCAACTAGATAATGATTTGAAGGCTTATAAAGGATATAAATATAGGATAATGATTTGTTAAAAAGTAGCAGTGATGAAGTGATTAAGAATACGAAGATCTGAAGCAAGAAGATGAGTATTTTGATCCAAAGGAGAAGTAGGATTGAAACAGAGAGCAGAGCAGAGAATAGAAGAAGTTGCAAAACATAGGATTGAGAATCAGGTAAAGGAATTCATGGAAGAGTGTTATTATATGAATCTTTTGTAATCCCTAGGCTATGGCCTAGCACCTGTAAAGGTCGAGTGGCAAGTGTAATGTGTTTTGAGATCATAATATAATAAGAATGAGCTTCGAAGGCTAGGTTTTTCCCTGTTAGGGTTTTCCTAGGATATATCTTGTGTCATGTGCTTATGAATGTCTTTTCTTTCTATTGTTAACTATTTAATTCCATTGCATCTTTGATTGATCATGTTGTTAATAGTTTAAGGCTGCAAGGTTGGATAGTCCCTCACCGGACCCTCCTACCTTGACTACACCAAGTGGTATCAGAGCTGGTTGCGAATCTGCTGAGAAGGTTGTGAATCTGCTGGGTTGATTATGAATCTGTTATGAAGGAAGAAAGTGTTGAAAGAAGTGTGAAACCCTAGAAGTAACAAGTGTCAACATTGAAGAAGATCAAGGCAAGAAAGATTCCGGTAAGCTTTTCAAAATTAAGTTGTTCATTTGATTTGTTTCGATGGGGAAATTTAGAAAAAGGATGAAAAAAGAAAATGAAACCCTAATATGTGAAAAGGATATCTTGGAAGAAGAATTGTGTGAAATCAAAAGGTGTAATTCAAAATTGCAAGAAAGAATAAGAGAACTAGGAGAAGATAGATATGATGCTCTTGAAGAAGAACTGAAAAATGCAAAGAGGAGGAATGAAGATTTAGAGGCAGAGATGAAGTTGTTTGAGGATGTTGAAAAGAGATTTGAAGAATTAGAAGAAGGATTTAAGTTGTTTGGGAAGGTAGAAAAGAGGAACAAAGATCTAAAAGAAAGTTTTGGAAGAATTGAAAAAGGGAAATAGTTTGCAAAAGGATGAAATATCAGGATTGAAGGAGCAGGTTAATAAGTTAGAGTAGTCACTTGTAGCATGTAGAGAAGAGAATGAAAGTCTGAGATCTAAGCCTGAACTTCATGATGTTTCTTGTGATACTAATGATTTGTGTAATGTTGTAGAAGCTTCTTTAGAAAATGAAGTTGAAGATGATAGTGTAACTAAACCTACAGTGGTTGGTGATGGTATTGGTTTCAAAATAATGCAGAAAATAGGATATGAAGGACAAGGATTGGGAAAGCATTAGCAAGGAATTACAAAACCTATTGAATCAGTCATAAGATCAAGAAGTGAAGGCCTTGGATATGACATAGGTAAGGATGTTATTGCAAATTCAAACAAATCAAATTAGGGAAGGAGAGGTATGTATTGTTCTCATTGTAATAGACAAGGACATGAAATGGAATTGTGTTGGGATCTACATCCTTGTAAGTTTTGTGGATTGAGGAATCATTCTGAAAAGATGGGTTGGAATAAAATAAGGAGGAGAAATCCTATGACAGATTGTATGCAAATGGATTATGGATGGATTGATGAAGGAAAATGGAAGCATGTTACTTGTATGTTCAGAAGGTTGTACAGGTGGAAGTATTCACGTGTTGGAGGAAAAGAAGGATCAAGAGGCAGAGAAAGAAGACATTATGCAGAGCAAAACAAGGACATAAATTCAAACTACAGATGGAGAGATGACAGGAGTCATAATTCTTATCACAGTGAAGGATACAGGGGAGATGAAAGAGGATTTGATAGCAGACCATTCAGAAGAACTTGTTTTCAAGTTTGGAGGAGAAAAGAATCAAGCAGTGAAGATCATCAAGAACTTGTTACTAGAAAAGCTAATGAAGGAGAAATAGTAAATAATTTAGAGACAGTGTGTGTAGAGGAAGAGGAGTCTATTGACATAGAGATAGTTTATGTAGAGGAAGAAGAACCTATTGAATCAATAAGTTTGACAGAGAAACCAGAAGAAGGTGAAGCATTGGTCTTAAGGAGATTTCTATTATAGAATTGAGAAAATAGTGCAAGATAAAGTTTGTGTAAAATCATCTGAGAAAGCAGTGCAAGATAAAGTTTGTGTGAACAAGTGTGAAGCATAGTAGAGAAAGGAAATTCATGTTGTAGAGAAAGAAGAAATGACAAGATATTCTACCGGAGGAGAAAGTTTATGTACTGGAGTAAAGGAAACAAGGATAAAGAAATAGAGAACAGTATAGGAGAAGTATATTCAGAGTAGAAACTATAAGATTTTAATGTGTGTGAGAGAAATTGTATTGAGAACCTGAGATCAAAAATGTGTTGTAGAGGAAATTTAGAAAATGTATTGACTAAATCCAGAAGTAACTGATTATTCTGGAGGAGGCATGTATGCATTTATTGACTCTTAATTTATTGAAGTGAACATTGATCTTGAGGTAGCCTACAAGTGTTTGACAATAGACTGCAGAACTCGGACGTAGTTGCATCATTATAGCTAGACCACCGAACCTATACCATTGCAAATTAAAGAAATTGAGGCAACTTGTGGAGAAGACTTGCTCAAACCACTAATCATTGAGGCAGTGCAAGGCTTGCAAGTAGAACACCAAACCTAGAAGAGCTTGAGGCAGTTTTGTAGGGTGGACTTGAACAGACCGCCAACCTTGAGGTAGTTGCAAGTACTTTAAAATAGATCACCAAACCTATCCTAAGGGATCACATTCAATTTGACATAATACAGACCAAAGTGAAGAGGTTCACTTTCCAAATAACCCCAAGAGTCTGATGCAGGAGCATTTGGAAGCATTCAGAACAATTGAGACACTTAACAGTGAAATTACAGAGTATCGAGAGAGCAACCTTGGAGAATACTGCATTTGAATATCAAAGACTGCAGATCTGGACTTAGCATCTAGACATAGTCATCCATAACATATCCAAAATTTAGATCATTTGGGTTCGATTCTAGAGAGATAATGCTATCAGAAGATTACATGTTTTTACCTATTTTCACAGAGTAGAGCCAACAGTGTTCAGTGAAGTCTAATCAGCTTGTAGAGTAAATACGTGACTTACGAAGCCTAAAGGAACATTATTCAATGAAGTTTAAGACCTAGCCAACCTTCATGGAGATCCGCATAAAGTTCTATTCACCAGCAAAGTAATACCTTATGTTTAAGTCTGACCTATCCGTGTACACACGTTTCATGCTAGCCGTTGCAATTAGGCTAACTTGATAATGATTTGAAGGCTTGAGGAGGATATAAATGTAGGATAATGATTTGTTAAAAAGTAGCAGTGACAAAGTGATTAAATATACAAATATCTGAAGCAAGAAAATAAGTATTTTGATGCAAAGGAGAAGTAGGATTGAAATAGAGAGCAGAGCAGAGAGCAGAAGAAGTTGCAAAACATAGGATTGAGAATCAAGTGAAGGAATTCATGGAAGAGTGTTATTATATGAATCTTTTGTAATCCCTGGGCTATGGCCTAGCACTTGTAAAGCCCGAGTGGCATGTGTAATGTGTTTTGAGATCATAATATAAGAAGAATGATCTTTGAAGGCTAGGTTTTTCCCTGTTAGGGTTTTCCTAGGATATATCTTGTGTCATGTGCTTATGAATGTCTTTTCTTTATGTTGTTAATTATTTAATTATGTTGCATCTCTGATTGATCATGTTGTCAATAGTTAAAGGCTACAAGGTTGGATAGTCCCTCACTAGACCCTCCTACCTTGACTGCATCAACAACCCACTCCGATACCAATTGTTAGGGTTTAGGCAAATCAGAGCAATAAACATTAATAATTATATGTAGATTAAATAACCCAAATATAATAATGAAGAACAACACAAAAGAGATCAACACAGAAATTTAATATGGTTCACCCAAAATGGGCTACATCATCAGAAACTCAGCCATCTAATGATTTTATTATCCAATGCAAAAAAAATTACAATCTTGTAAATTCCACACCTGCAACATACATCCCAGCCGCTTATAACAAGCTTTTTGGAAGCTTCTAGAATAGGATTTTACAAAGTCATTTTTCTTTTGTCGGTTAACAAAAATTAACTACCGACCCTAAACGTGCAAAAAAGGGGAAAACAATTCAGGGGCTGCACCTCCGAACCCCTGCTCGGGGCCTGGCCTGGCCTGGCCCCAAACTCTGGTAAGGATATGTTACATGTGTACAGTATTTGCATGATCAGTCGCCACATACCAACAAAAACTTCACATGGACATATGTTAACATGCCGGGATTGTATCCCGCCCTAATTGTCCATCACCTTGCTATGCACCTTGATTTAAAACCAGTAAAGCAAAAGCTAAGGAAAATGAATCCACAAGTGGCACTCCTCATCAAAGCAGAACTCATGAAACTTTTAAATGTGGGATTCATTCACCCTATAGACTATCCTAAATGGACATCAAATATTGTACCGGTAGAAAAAGTCACTAGGGGCATCTATTGTTGCACAGGCTTTAGAGACCTCAATAAGGCTTGTCCTAAGGATGACTTTCCACTACCCAACATAGACATCATCGTGGATCTCACCGCAGGACATGAGATGTTGTCATTAATGGATGGATTTTCTGGGTACAATCAAATCAAGATAGCTGAAGAAGATCAACATAAGACCTCCTTTATATGTCCATGGGGAACTTACTACTGGGTTGTGATGCCCTTTGGCTTGAAGAATGCAGGAGCCACTTATCAAAGAGCCATGACATTTATCTTCCATGACCTTTTCCACAACATAATGGAAGATTATGTAGATGATCTACTGGGAAAATCAAAGACTAGAGAAGACCACTTGAATGTGTTGGCTAAAATACTTGATAGATTAGAGCAATACAATTTGTGGCTAAATATAATAATGAAGAACAACACAAAAGAGATCAACACAGAAATTTAATATGGTTCACCCAAAATGGGCTACATCATCAGAAACTCAGCCATCTAATGATTTTATTATCCAATGCAAAAAAAATTACAATCTTGTAAATTCCACACCTGCAACATACATCCCAGCCGCTTATAACAAGCTTTTTGGAAGCTTCTAGAATAGGATTTTACAAAGTCATTTTTCTTTTGTCGGTTAACAAAAATTAACTACCGACCCTAAACGTGCAAAAAAGGGGAAAACAATTCAGGGGCTGCACCTCCGAACCCCTGCTCGGGGCCTGGCCTGGCCTGGCCCCAAACTCTGGTAAGGATATGTTACATGTGTACAGTATTTGCATGATCAGTCGCCACATACCAACAAAAACTTCACATGGACATATGTTAACATGCCGGGATTGTATCCCGCCCTAATTGTCCATCACCTTGCTATGCACCTTGATTTAAAACCAGTAAAGCAAAAGCTAAGGAAAATGAATCCACAAGTGGCACTCCTCATCAAAGCAGAACTCATGAAACTTTTAAATGTGGGATTCATTCACCCTATAGACTATCCTAAATGGACATCAAATATTGTACCGGTAGAAAAAGTCACTAGGGGCATCTATTGTTGCACAGGCTTTAGAGACCTCAATAAGGCTTGTCCTAAGGATGACTTTCCACTACCCAACATAGACATCATCGTGGATCTCACCGCAGGACATGAGATGTTGTCATTAATGGATGGATTTTCTGGGTACAATCAAATCAAGATAGCTGAAGAAGATCAACATAAGACCTCCTTTATATGTCCATGGGGAACTTACTACTGGGTTGTGATGCCCTTTGGCTTGAAGAATGCAGGAGCCACTTATCAAAGAGCCATGACATTTATCTTCCATGACCTTTTCCACAACATAATGGAAGATTATGTAGATGATCTACTGGGAAAATCAAAGACTAGAGAAGACCACTTGAATGTGTTGGCTAAAATACTTGATAGATTAGAGCAATACAATTTGTGGCTAAATATAATAATGAAGAACAACACAAAAGAGATCAACACAGAAATTTAATATGGTTCACCCAAAATGGGCTACATCATCAGAAACTCAGCCATCTAATGATTTTATTATCCAATGCAAAAAAAATTACAATCTTGTAAATTCCACACCTGCAACATACATCCCAGCCGCTTATAACAAGCTTTTTGGAAGCTTCTAGAATAGGATTTTACAAAGTCATTTTTCTTTTGTCGGTTAACAAAAATTAACTACCGACCCTAAACGTGCAAAAAAGGGGAAAACAATTCAGGGGCTGCACCTCCGAACCCCTGCTCGGGGCCTGGCCTGGCCTGGCCCCAAACTCTGGTAAGGATATGTTACATGTGTACAGTATTTGCATGATCAGTCGCCACATACCAACAAAAACTTCACATGGACATATGTTAACATGTCGGGATTGTATCCCGCCCTAATTGTCCATCACCTTGCTATGCACCTTGATTTAAAACCAGTAAAGCAAAAGCTAAGGAAAATGAATCCACAAGTGGCACTCCTCATCAAAGCAGAACTCATGAAACTTTTAAATGTGGGATTCATTCACCCTATAGACTATCCTAAATGGACATCAAATATTGTACCGGTAGAAAAAGTCACTAGGGGCATCTATTGTTGCACAGGCTTTAGAGACCTCAATAAGGCTTGTCCTAAGGATGACTTTCCACTACCCAACATAGACATCATCGTGGATCTCACCGCAGGACATGAGATGTTGTCATTAATGGATGGATTTTCTGGGTACAATCAAATCAAGATAGCTGAAGAAGATCAACATAAGACCTCCTTTATATGTCCATGGGGAACTTACTACTGGGTTGTGATGCCCTTTGGCTTGAAGAATGCAGGAGCCACTTATCAAAGAGCCATGACATTTATCTTCCATGACCTTTTCCACAACATAATGGAAGATTATGTAGATGATCTACTGGGAAAATCAAAGACTAGAGAAGACCACTTGAATGTGTTGGCTAAAATACTTGATAGATTAGAGCAATACAATTTGTGGCTAAATATAATAATGAAGAACAACACAAAAGAGATCAACACAGAAATTTAATATGGTTCACCCAAAATGGGCTACATCATCAGAAACTCAGCCATCTAATGATTTTATTATCCAATGCAAAAAAAATTACAATCTTGTAAATTCCACACCTGCAACATACATCCCAGCCGCTTATAACAAGCTTTTTGGAAGCTTCTAGAATAGGATTTTACAAAGTCATTTTTCTTTTGTCGGTTAACAAAAATTAACTAGCGACCCTAAACGTGCAAAAAAGGGGGAAAACAATTCAGGGGCTGCACATCCGAACCCCTGCTCGGGGCCTGGCCTGGCCTGGCCCCAAACTCTGGTAAGGATATGTTACATGTGTACAGTATTTGCATGATCAGTCGCCACATACCAACAAAAACTTCACATGGACATATGTTAACATGCCGGGATTGTATCCCGCCCTAATTGTCCATCACCTTGCTATGCACCTTGATTTAAAACCAGTAAAGCAAAAGCTAAGGAAAATGAATCCACAAGTGGCACTCCTCATCAAAGCAGAACTCATGAAACTTTTAAATGTGGGATTCATTCACCCTATAGACTATCCTAAATGGACATCAAATATTGTACCGGTAGAAAAAGTCACTAGGGGCATCTATTGTTGCACAGGCTTTAGAGACCTCAATAAGGCTTGTCCTAAGGATGACTTTCCACTACCCAACATAGACATCATCGTGGATCTCACCGCAGGACATGAGATGTTGTCATTAATGGATGGATTTTCTGGGTACAATCAAATCAAGATAGCTGAAGAAGATCAACATAAGACCTCCTTTATATGTCCATGGGGAACTTACTACTGGGTTGTGATGCCCTATGGCTTGAAGAATGCAGGAGCCACTTATCAAAGAGCCATGACATTTATCTTCCATGACCTTTTCCACAACATAATGGAAGATTATGTAGATGATCTACTGGGAAAATCAAAGACTAGAGAAGACCACTTGAATGTGTTGGCTAAAATACTTGATAGATTAGAGCAATACAATTTGTGGCTAAATATAATAATGAAGAACAACACAAAAGAGATCAACACAGAAATTTAATATGGTTCACCCAAAATGGGCTACATCATCAGAAACTCAGCCATCTAATGATTTTATTATCCAATGCAAAAAAAATTACAATCTTGTAAATTCCACACCTGCAACATACATCCCAGCCGCTTATAACAAGCTTTTTGGAAGCTTCTAGAATAGGATTTTACAAAGTCATTTTTCTTTTGTCGGTTAACAAAAATTAACTACCGACCCTAAACGTGCAAAAAAGGGGAAAACAATTCAGGGGCTGCACCTCCGAACCCCTGCTCGGGGCCTGGCCTGGCCTGGCCCCAAACTCTGGTAAGGATATGTTACATGTGTACAGTATTTGCATGATCAGTCGCCACATACCAACAAAAACTTCACATGGACATATGTTAACATGCCGGGATTGTATCCCGCCCTAATTGTCCATCACCTTGCTATGCACCTTGATTTAAAACTAGTAAAGCAAAAGCTAAGGAAAATGAATCCACAAGTGGCACTCCTCATCAAAGCAGAACTCATGAAACTTTTAAATGTGGGATTCATTCACCCTATAGACTATCCTAAATGGACATCAAATATTGTACCGGTAGAAAAAGTCACTAGGGGCATCTATTGTTGCACAGGCTTTAGAGACCTCAATAAGGCTTGTCCTAAGGATGACTTTCCACTACCCAACATATACATCATCGTGGATCTCACCGCAGGACATGAGATGTTGTCATTAATGGATGGATTTTCTGGGTACAATCAAATCAAGATAGCTGAAGAAGATCAACATAAGACCTCCTTTATATGTCCATGGGGAACTTACTACTGGGTTGTGATGCCCTTTGGCTTGAAGAATGCAGGAGCCACTTATCAAAGAGCCATGACATTTATCTTCCATGACCTTTTCCACAACATAATGGAAGATTATGTAGATGATCTACTGGGAAAATCAAAGACTAGAGAAGACCACTTGAATGTGTTGGCTAAAATACTTGATAGATTAGAGCAATACAATTTGTGGCTAAATATAATAATGAAGAACAACACAAAAGAGATCAACACAGAAATTTAATATGGTTCACCCAAAATGGGCTACATCATCAGAAACTCAGCCATCTAATGATTTTATTATCCAATGCAAAAAAAATTACAATCTTGTAAATTCCACACCTGCAACATACATCCCAGCCGCTTATAACAAGCTTTTTGGAAGCTTCTAGAATAGGATTTTACAAAGTCATTTTTCTTTTGTCGGTTAACAAAAATTAACTACCGACCCTAAACATGCAAAAAAGGGGAAAACAATTCAGGGGCTGCACCTCCGAACCCCTGCTCGGGGCCTGGCCTGGCCTGGCCCCAAACTCTGGTAAGGATATGTTACATGTGTACAGTATTTGCATGATCAGTCGCCACATACCAACAAAAACTTCACATGGACATATGTTAACATGCCGGGATTGTATCCCGCCCTAATTGTCCATCACCTTGCTATGCACCTTGATTTAAAACCAGTAAAGCAAAAGCTAAGGAAAATGAATCCACAAGTGGCACTCCTCATCAAAGCAGAACTCATGAAACTTTTAAATGTGGGATTCATTCACCCTATAGACTATCCTAAATGGACATCAAATATTGTACCGGTAGAAAAAGTCACTAGGGGCATCTATTGTTGCACAGGCTTTAGAGACCTCAATAAGGCTTGTCCTAAGGATGACTTTCCACTACCCAACATAGACATCATCGTGGATCTCACCGCAGGACATGAGATGTTGTCATTAATGGATGGATTTTCTGGGTACAATCAAATCAAGATAGCTGAAGAAGATCAACATAAGACCTCCTTTATATGTCCATGGGGAACTTACTACTGGGTTGTGATGCCCTTTGGCTTGAAGAATGCAGGAGCCACTTATCAAAGAGCCATGACATTTATCTTCCATGACCTTTTCCACAACATAATGGAAGATTATGTAGATGATCTACTGGGAAAATCAAAGACTAGAGAAGACCACTTGAATGTGTTGGCTAAAATACTTGATAGATTAGAGCAATACAATTTGTGGCTAAATCCCAAGAAATGTGTATTTGGGGTCACCTCTAGAAAACTCCTAGGATATATTGTGTCAATAAAAGGAATCAAATTTGACCCCGCTAAGGTTAAGGCTATAATGAAAATGCCTCCACCTAAAATGCTTAAGCAACTTTGAAGCCTACAAGGGAAACTTCAATCTATTCATTGCTTCATAACACAACTTGCAAAAAAGTGTCAACCATTTCAGCATCTTCTCTGAAAAAACATAGCATTTGTATGGGATAAACAATGTCAGAATGCCTTTGAACAACTAAAGGAATATCTTGCTACACCACTAGTTCTTATTCCACCAAAACAAGGACAACCCCTCCTTCTATACATTTCAACAATAGAAATGGCAATAGGGGCCTTGTTAGCACAACATGATGAACATGGAAAAGAGAGAGTAATATACTATATCAGCCGCACCTTGGTGACCTATGAGTTAAACTACATTCCTATTGAACAAGCATGTCTTGTCATTGTCTTCACTTTGTAATGTCAAAAAATGTCCCCTTGGGGGATTTTCCCTCTTAAGGTTTAGCTCCTGGGTCTTTAATCTGCATTTAGGACATCTTGCATCATATTTCAACATCCTGATGAGAAAACCCCTAAGTATCTTGGCAAATAGGACCTAGGGGAACCACTTGAGATAAACTTTGCCTAAAATAGGGGGAGGACTTGGGCACCCGTGCCCTAGTCCTACCCTATTTTAGGTCAGGCCCAATTTCAAAGTGTCAGTTTATGACCGTTATTTAGGTCCTATGCCGACACGGTAAGTTTCAATTACAAAATTCTTGGCGAGAATGTTTGCAGTGGCATATATAAGCATTTTTAGGCATTCATTTGAAGACTAGATGGACACTAGATGGATATTGTGAACTTTATGCATTCTTGTGATAAAAGCATTCAAGAAATTCATTGTTTTGCAAAGCAGAGCATTGTTTTTGTGTTTGTATTTGTACATTTGAGCATCCATCTCCTCATGGCATGAAGAGCTTCTTCCTTCCATGAGATCTTCACTACAAGGTGATATCATTTGTGTTTGCAAGAATTTATCATTTGGTTTTTGCCTCTGTCCTCCAAGGATACGCACTCTCTATCTGACAACGGTGTTCAGAAGACTTGAATCTCTCTCCGGAGCTTGACTGAGGCAAGCCTCTAAACACCACAACCCCCTCCCCATTTTCCCATGATTGTAGGTTACAAGTTGAAGAAGCAGGAAAAGTGGAGTTGTAGAGGAGGATTGCAGAGTGTTAGAATTGTAGATCAAAGATGAAAATAGGGACCTGGACTCGGGCACCCGCTCATTAGTCCTCTAGATCCCGCAACAAAAGAATATCTGAGACAGCAGGAACAGGTTGTAGATAAAGTTCTCAGATCCTGACAAAAAGCATGGCACTAGACTAGGGTGCCTACTCATTAGTCCCCGATTGTTTCGCTTCCCAAACTTTAGAAACTAGTACACATTTGTCTATTATTTTACATCTTTCTATAGTAGCATTTTTTGGTATTCGTCTGTTTTCTTCTGTATTTGTATAATTAGGGTTTTAAGCATAATCAAGCAATTAAACCACACAAATCCAATTTTCCCAATATTCTAAGTGACCAAGGGCCTAATAGTAGAGTCTTACTCGACCTAAGGTCCTTGAATGCTTTAGGGTGAAAGGGGGATACCCCAAACTAATCAAATCAAACCCTATCCTAATTTTACCCTAAACATTTTGGTGAACCCATGTTTTTAATGAATTTGGCACCTTGCTGAATCTTTTTCTTCATATTTACAATTATTTCATTCATTCATATCATCATTCATCTTATTGCATTGGAAAAATTATAAAAAATTTGAAAATTTTAAAAATTTTGAAAAAAATTGCATTCTAGGGTTTGCATTTTCATACAATTCTCATCAATTAATTTGAATTTCATTAAATTTCTGATTTTTGCATTATATCTGAGATAAATTGCAGAAAATTACAAAAATTCAATCACTTGCATTGCATTTTCATTATAAAATTGCTAGGGTTTTGTTAGAAATTTTGAATTTTTCATATAACCTAGTAATTTCAAAAACTAGTGTTTGTAGGTAAAATCTTGTTTCAGATTTTTCTACTGATATTAGACACTCATTAAAATTTGCATTTGGTTGTAGTGTTGCATTTTAGTGTGAATTTGCATTTAGATTTCAAAAATTTGCATTTTTACATAGAAAATTTCAACAAAAAACTAGCATTTTTTATTAGATTTGCACTTGCATTTTGCATTGTAGGGTTTGAAAATTATTTTCAAAACTAAGTGGAATTAATTTTTATCATAAATCAGATTGCAAGACATCCACATAGCATTTTACATTAAGATCTCATGTCTAGGGCTTGAAAAACCTTGATTTTCACTAGATTTAGCCTTATCAACTCTCTAGATTTGCACCATAGGCATGTTGTGAAGAATATTTTTTCACTAATTGGATTTTATCAAGGTTATTATCTACTACACCTCCTAAAATTATTTACAACACCCCTTTTTCTAGGTCTTGGAGTTGAAAAATTGTAAAAAATTACATATTTTTGCTATATTTTCACTAGGGTTTGATCTTGAGTGGCACTATAAGTGTGTTGTGATGAATTTTTTGGCATTAGGTGGTTGTTATTACTAATATAATTTTCTTTCCATCATCATTTTCCTCACAACACCCTTTTTCATACTCTTTTGCATTGAGATTTGGTGAAAAAACTGCATATTTAGTGTATTTCCACTACGTTTGGACTAGTTATCATTCTAGATTTGCATCAAAAGTGTGTTGTGAATGATATTATTTCTGTATTGGACTGATATTAGACATATTATCTGCTTCCCTTGATCAAAATCCTTACAACACCTTTTCTTTCATATATTTGCATTGAAAAAAGTACAAAAAATCAAGCATTTTAGGTCATTTTCATACATAGTTTTGCACTTGTCTTTTGCATAACTTTGAAAAGCTTCAAAAATCTGATTTTACATTGATAATGAATAATTCCTTGGAAGATATATTTGCATACATTGTAGACATTGATCATTTCTCTAAGTTCACCCATGAATACCCTCAAGTCTTGGAACAAATAGCACACATACATGATGTTGATATCTCTGTGTGCTCTACATATGAAATCCTTTGTCATATATTTGATTTTGATAGCTTCACAACTTTCATCAGAATATATGCTTCAATATTAGATGATCTCACTAAATTCATGATCAATAACACATATACTAGTGATGACCTCAAAATGTTAGATGAAGCCTTAGGCATCTTTCTGGAACATTCCACTATGGCACCTATTGTTAAAACATGTGATGATAACTTTGGTTTACTTTATGATCCCTCTCCTAAATTTGTTCCTCCTCATGAGGACACTTTGATGCAAGAGGATGATTTCATTGACACATCTCTTAACATCATACCACCAAATCTTCATCCTAATGCCCAATCTAGCCAAGATGAAGCATTAGTAAATGAAGAGCCACCACCACTTTGTCATTCTGATGCTCTCCCTGGCCAAGAGGAAGCATTAGTGAATGAAGAACTCCCCTCACCAAAGAACATTCCATGGGTAGATAATGAGCCTTCATTTAACAATGATAAAAGCTCTATCCCTATCATAATGCATGAAACCTCTATGAATAATACCACTAACCTTCTTCCTTTAGTTGATTGTTCACACACCTTGGATACCACTAAGGAAATGAAGACTCTTAATCTCCCTCTTTTATTGAATATTCAAGTCATTTGGACATCACTAAGGATTTAAAAACATTGATTACCTCTCCTCACAACACCTTACCTTCCCCTCATTCCTATACTCTTTCTTCAAAAGATAAAGCACTAGTGGATGAGGAAAGGTCTCCTACATTAAAACTTTCTTGGATAGATACAGAGATCACTCAAACCAAATTCCTTCTTCCATTTCTCAAGAGAATAATGCATGTAACTCAACAGGAAAACATTCTTAACACTGAACAACCTGAAAACAAGAACAAGAGTTGGGCTATGGTACCTTACACAACTCTCTCCTCTAGCATTCAAGATTGGGAGAAGGATAATTTGATTCTTGATAAAACCTAGCATGAGCCTCTCTCCAGGTAAGTATTTCTAACCCTTTATCTCTCATGATGTGTTTCACCCGTGATGTGTTATGTGTTGTTTAGGCCTCCTGGGATGACTTCTGATTCTCTTGTAAGGTCTAGGATACTAGGAGATTACCTCTGTTGTGATCCTTCTTCTATTTGTATCATCATTCTTCTATATTGCTTCTCCTCTATTTTCATTGTTGTGTGGTGTCTTACCGACATAGCATTGCGGTTGGTGACTTGGGGGCACCCTCCTATGTGACTATCCCTAAGACACTTGTTTCTCCTCTCTTGATTTATTATTTCCCTTCCTCTAGTGTTTCTATCTAGCGGGCGGATGATGAAAAACATTTATACTGATGCGGACCTAGCGTCCCTTTAGCAAGAAATCAAAAATTGGACTTAGTTCCTAATATGATGATGGGGTTGTAATATATTATCTGACGCTTGGCTAGTAGAAGCAATCTGTGCTTTCTACATAGTGATTTTGATGATGTTTTATCTCACTTACAAACCTTAACAATACTGCTGCTCCGTGCACTTTGTTTGTCTTTGAATCTCACCTTGGTGACACTCAGTTCTAAGATTTTCATGATATAGCCCCATGGTTATCCTTGATCTCTGAATTCATAGTATAACCTTGGCTCTTTGTGTGATTGATCATATGCATTGATGTTTTTGTTTATAATGATCATGTGGACACTAACATGTTTCTTGCAGGGATGTGTTTGTGGGAACATTTGACAATCATAAAGTACATGTCACCTTTGGGGGGCATGGACTTTGTGAAAGTTTGTGTTCCCTTGTGTGTTTTCTTCCTACCTTAACGTGCTTGATATCGATACCTGATATCAACCATCTTAAGGTGGGGGCATATATAAGGTAAGCTGCCTATTGTAGATGTTAGCAATGTGCTTCTCCTCAGGTTCAATTTAAAGACTAGTGTGATGAGTACTTCCTACACTCTAAGTTTGTTTGCAATCAATCAATCAATCATCAATTATCTTAAGCCCTCTACAGAGGTGGGGATGGTGTATTTCTTGAAGAGATTGCATCTCCTGTCATTTTCAATAGTCCTTTGCGGAGGCAGGGAGTAGTTCTTTGACTAACTCAACCCTTAAGCGTGTCTTTGGTGATTATTGTGGTGAAGCCCAATCATCGGTGTGTGCCTATAATGTGCCTGAGATGGTGATGAACCTAGAAATAGGAACATTCCATCACTTGTCTATCATGTTTTCTCTGTGTTTTCCAAGTGTGTGTGTTTGGTGTGCTTGATTCATTTGGTGTGTGTGTTGCCCCATATGCAGTTTAAAGACCAGTGTGATGAGTATTTCCTACATAATGGGTGGTTTGTTTACTTTCCTTGTACTTGTATCTACATTTCATATATATATGAGAAAAAGGAAAAAAAGAAAAGAAATCATTCATGTCTTCTGTACATTTACTATCTTCTATGCATTCAATACTATATTCTCCATGTTTTGCATGGCTGTAACTGTCTTCTCCATGTTTTGCATGCCTGTTATTGCCTTCTCTATGATTGGCGTGTCTTCTCTGTGCTTGGCGTGTTTTTTGTGTTTGTTGATCATACTTTAATGCATGTATTGGCCTTGCATTTATACATACATTAAAGTGGGGGCTAAACGTAACTTTAGAAAATGTCCCCTTGGGGGCTTTTCCCTCTTAAGGTTTAGCTCTTGGGTCTTTAATCTATATTTAGGACATCTTGCATCATATTTTGGCATCCCAATGAGAAAACCCCTAAGTGTCTTGGCAAATAGGACCTAGGGGGACCACTTGAGATAGACCCTTCCTAAAATAGGAGGAAGGACTTGGGTGCCTATGCCCTAGTCCCGCCCTATTTTAGGTCAGGCCTGTTGGTGCCTGCTTAATCAATCAGGTCTCACGTGCTTAACATGCAAGCACCTTCCCAAAGGGTTCAATAAAATTTCTAAGTATTGGAGCCTCTTAGTGTTTTACAACATTATCATGATTTTCTGAGGGAGGGGGTCATTGAGTTTTCTGTCATCATGATGTTCATCAGGATGACTCCTCTCATCAGCAAAGCTGGGAATTCTGCTTCTTATGCCTTGTGTTTGGCCGATGGCATGTTCATCGGGGTAACTTTCTATGTCGGGCAGACATGTATGAGGTTTGCCGATGTGGGGGGTCTAGCTGATGGGGTGTGAAGGTAGGGTTTTACGAAGTGCCATCGGTGTGATATGGTATATCGGTAGCCAGGGTTGATGTCTTTCCGACGAGGCTGGTCTGGCCGATGGAATGTGGCTTAGGGCTTTCATCGGGATGACTTATGTTATCAACGTGGCATTTTTCTACCCCTTCAATGGTTTGTGTCTTGCCGAAGGGGATTGCTGTCGGCGAGAGTTGTGGGGTTGGTGAGGTAGGTTTGTATTTGGCCGATGGAGTAAGTCTCCCTGATCCATTGATGTTCATCGGTGAGACATGTGGTATCGGCGAAGCTAGAGGAGTTTCCCCCGATGCGTTGGTTCTCACCGATGGGGTTTGTCGACAGGGTGATTTTACAAATGTGATGATGACGTCACCAGGATGTGCATCGGGGTGACTTCTTGCATCGGTGAAGCTAGGAGATCTTCTTCCAATGCCTTATGTTTGGCTGATGGGATGTCCCATTGGGATGACTTGGTGCGTCAAGCAGATCGCGAGGCATTGATCCGATGGGGTTTGTCTAGTCGACGACGAGTGGAGTGAGGCTTTCAAGAGAGTGGGCATCGGCGTGATCAATGCGGGCGGTGGGAGGATTTTTAGTTGCTCTGATGGTGTAGGTCACACCGACGGAGGTGGGAGATGGAGTGGTAACCACTAGCGGTTGGCTCACGGATCACGCAGGGTAAACTACACGATAGTATGTTTACATGCAACCATGCTTATAAAGTGCTAAAGGGTTCTCTGCGGGGTGCATGTGGGACAAATGGTTCTTGCATAATTTAAAATATCAGGGAGATGTATTTTGGCGGGAAGGTTTCAAACGCACTATTGCTGCATTTCCCAGTGGCCGCGGGTGGTTGAAGCCTTTAATGGCAATTGTTGCAGGGGTATGGGCAATGGCATGAATGATCGAACTACCCATTTGAAGTTGTGGATTCCCAGGTGATGGTGCAAGGCTCGAGACCTCCCCTATCTCCTCCCCTACCTGCTGCATTCATTTTGATGAGCGCCATTTTTATCATGTGTAGTGTATCTGGCAAATTTTGAAATCTGCCATGTAATTAATGTTGAGGACCTTCCTTACTGTATTTAGTAGGTTGTGTTGCTCATTTTGAGTTTTTGTTGGAAACTTGGACAAATTTTTGGTGCTGCAATAGGAATACAACTTTCTGGTGATTCTATTTCAGGTGTCTCTGGTAGTATATGAATTGTATGTTGTATGTATTATGCACAGAATTATCAATTTCATGTTGATTTAAATGAGTAATGCTTTATAGCATGTGTTTTGTTATTTGTCTCCAGATTGAATGTGTTTTTCTTCTGACTCTGAACATCTAAGGGGTGTTATAGATTCTAGAATATAGGTTTTATATATTAAATACTTAGTCTTTTACTTCTGCTCAAGGAGTAGATTGAATGTTTTAGACTATGTGTTGAGGAAAACACATTACAGAAAGGATATATGTAAGCAGAAATAACTAAATACTCTCTCTTGGGTATTGTCTGTAAGGCAAACATTTTAGAAACCCCTTGAAATCTGATGTTTTATGTCTATGGTAAACATTCACATATATATGTCTACTGACTCCGAGCCCTAGATAGGCACCGATCTGGCTTGGTATCTCTATTGTAACCCAAAGTCCTAATTTCAAATCCATATACAAATCAAACTCAAACTTCAACTTCAAACCTCTAAGACTGTAGAAGTAGTTTAGGACCAAGATCCTCTGATTCACAACTGAACATAAGCCCAAAGCTAGCCCCTTTGCACTTATCCCACAGTTTTGGTCTTCATATAGGAGGATTTATCTGCTTTGTATCAACATCCCAGCCAACCCACAAGCATATTCTCATGGGTGTTGAATAGGGAATACCCCCTAGGTTTTGTAGAGCTTGAAGAAGAAGAGGAGATAAAATAGAGTCTATCTCCTACACTGTTGGCCCCTGGCCCAGAGATCCTGTTGATCACTGATGGCTAACTTGTAGGGAAATCTGGGAATGAGCATCCAGTCAAGGAAAAAAACCAACAAGGCCCAATTTCAAAGTGTCAGTTTGTGACTATTATTTAGGTCCTATGCCGACATAGTAAGTTTTAATTACAAAATTCTTAGCGGGAATGTTTGTAGTTGCATAAATAAGCATGTTTAGGCATTCATTTGAAGACTAGATGGACACTAGATGGCTATTGTGAACTTTATGCATCCTTGTGATAAAAGCATTCAAGATATTCATTGTGTTGCAAAGCAGAGCATTATTTTTGTGTTTGTATTTGTAGATTTGAGCATCCATCTCCTCATGGCATGAAGAGCTTCTTCCTTCCATGAGATCTTCACTACAAGGTGATATCATTTGTGTTTGCAAGCATTTATCATTTGGTTTTTGCCTCTATCCTCCAAGGATATGCACTCTCTATCTGACAATGGTGTTCGGAAGACTTGAATGTCTCTCTGGGGTTTGACAGAGGCAAGCCTCTAAACACCACAACCGCCTCCCCATTTTCCTATGATTGTAGGTTAAGGTTGAAGAAGCAGGAAAAGTGGAGTTGTAGAGGAGGGTTGCAGAGTGTCAGAATTGGAGATCAAAGCTGAAAATAGGGACCTGGACTCGGGCGCCATCTCATTAGTCCTCACGATCCCACAATGAAATAATCTCTGCGACAACAAGAATAGACTGCAAATAAAGTTCTTAGATCTTGACAAAAAGCATGGCACTGGACTAGGGCGTCCACTCATTATTCCCTGAATGTTCTGCTTCCTGAACTTTAGAAAATGGTACACATTTGTCTATTATTTTACATCATTCTATAGCAGCATTTTTTGGTATTCGTCCATTTTCTTCCGTATTTGCATAATTAGGGTTTTAAGCATAATCAAGCAATTAAAACACACAAATCCAATTTTCCAAACATTCTAAGTGACCAAGGGCCTGATAGTAGAGTCTTACTCAACCTAAGGTCCTTGAATGCTTTAGGGTGAAAGGAGGATACACCAAACCAATCAAATCAAACCCTATCCTAATTTTACCCTAAACACACTTATCAAAAGTTAAGACACTACATGCTCAACCATAAGAAAAAGATCATTGCCAAGATTGATCCACTCAAATATCTACTAACTAGAGTAGCACTCATAGGATGGATGATATCAAAGGACAAGTGATTGTTGATCAATTGGTTGATGCCCCTATCCTAACAGAACAACCACTACTTGCAGAATTTCTAGATGAGACCATATTGACAATAGCACCTACAATAGATACATGGAAAATGTATTTCGATGGATCCTACACACATCGTGGCTCGGAGGCAAGCATATTGTTTATTACCCCTCAAGGAGACACTATTCCAAAATCCTACAAGATCACATTTCCATGCACAAACAACGTAGCAAAGTATGAGGCCCTCATTATAGGACTTCGCATGGCCATCTAGTGGACAATTGAAAAGCTTACGATTTATGGAGACTCCTAGTTAGTCATCAGATAGGTCAATAATGAATACAAAACAAAAGATGACAAGATCCTGCCTTACAAAATAATGGTTGATGATTTCAAGGACTATTTCCATGATATCCGTTTTGAGAAAATTCCAAGGTTGAAAAACAAAGTAGTCGATGATATGGCTACTATAGGATCCCTGGTTGACATGAAAAAGGATAGTAAAAAATGTGAGTTCTTGATTGAAGAACTTCTAATGCCAGCCTATGATGTAACACAATCTGAGTTAGTATGCGACATCATTGGTCCCTTATCTCCTTGGTATCAAGAGACCTACATGTACCTTCATGATAACATCATTCCACCAAACCTATCATCAACACAATGCAAAACCTTCATCCACCGAGCTTCCCATTTCACCATCATAGGAGATACCTTATACCAAAAAGTCTTGATGGTACTCTTTTATGATGTCTTGACTCTAGGGAAGTTGAAGTGGCCTTGCAAGAGGTACACGAAGGCATTTGTGGGGCACACTCTAGTGGACATACTCTAGCAAAGAAGATCCTCAAAATAGGGTACTATTAGCCAACCATGGAACGAGATGCCTACCGCTTTGTGAAGCAATGTCTACCCTATCAGCAACATGGTGATCTTATTCATGCACCTTCACAAGAGTTGTAGTTGATAACAACACCTTGGCCTTTTTCACAATGGGGACTCGACCTCGTAGGCAAAATTTAGCCACCCTCATCCAATGGTCACAAATTCATCATTACCACTACCGAATATTTCACCAAGTGGGTAGAAGCTAGTCCACTCACTTTTACCATTGGCATCCAAATTGCTAAATTCATCCTCCACTACATAATATGTCGTTACAATGTTCCCTTCTCGATCATCACAGATAATAGGAAACCGTTTAAAAGCTAGAAAGTCCACACCCTATGCAGGAAATTCCACATCCAACATCATTTTTCCACACCATATTACCCCCAAGGTAATGATCAAGCCAAAGCTTCTAACAAAACCATCTTACGCATCCTGAAAAAGATAGTTAATGAAGTCAACTATGACTAGCACCTTCAGCTCAACCCCACCCTATGGGCATATTGCACAAGCATTCACACACCCACAAGAACCACACCATACTCACTAGTATTTGGGTCCAAAGCCATTTTGCCTATAGAGGTTGAGCTCCCTTCTCTCAGGATTTCATTGCAAAATATAATCAATGAGGAGGAGTACCGAGTTGTACGACTAAACAAGCTAGAGCTACTAGATGAAAAACATTTGGATGCTCTTAAACACTTTCAAGCCTATCAAAACTACCTACACAAGAGCTACAACAAAAAGATTAAGAATCACAAGTTTGAGATAGGAGATCTTGTCCTTATGGAGAATCAGAGAAACCTACAACAACGCCATAAGAAAGGAAAGTTTGAGCGTAATTGGTTGGGACCATATGTCATCACAACTAGCTATGGGTCAGAATCTTATCAGATTGCAACACCTGAGGGGCAGCCTCTAGATCAGCCTATGAATATCATGCACCTGAAAAGGTTCTATGCATAGTCCATTGCGTATCCCAAATCAAAAAATACAAAACAATAAAAAAATCAAAAAAAATCCAAAAAATCAAGAAAAACCCGAGTGCAATAAAGTCCTCTAATGGTGAAAATCACTTCGGTGACACCTTGGATAAGTACCATGGTGAAAACCTATCTTAGGTGCCATGTGTAGTGGCCAATTCTACCATCTAATAAGTCCTCTTATCCATCATAACATTCCACATCACACACATCCCATGGCTTGGAGTTTTAAAACATACAATTCCATCATCCACCCATTATCACCCCACCCAAGGATAATCCATCAAAAGAGGATCCTTGTATGCTCTCCCTATACATCTTAAAATCCACAAAATCAAAAAATAATACAAAACTCCAAAAAACCCAAAAACATTAGAAAACAAACAAAATCCAAAAATAATACAAAAACCCAATACTCCAAAAAAAATAAAAAAATGACAAAAATCCAAAAACAATCCCACATCATCATCACACTCAACACATTATCTTCCACCATCATCACATCTATTACGAACCATTCCCACATCATCAAGTCAAACCAGAACTACATATTCATCTCACCCGCATCTTAAAGGTGCCTTGATCCCATCGACACAGGGTATGTAGGTAGTCTAGAATACAAAGTAAGTATCCAATACTTAGGTACAAAAGATGCACCCATCCAACCTATTTGGATGGTCCCTATCTTCTGAGATTACTAAATTCACCAAACAATACACATGCTAAGCATAATGTCAAAACAACACATCTTATGCAAAAATCATCAATCAACAAACCAATCATAATCATCACATATGGCCTACTATCCTTTTGCCCACCTTTCAAAATTTATCCAACAACATCCAACCAATTCTCACCTTAATGGATATATCACTCCTACAATAGGCATAATCCATCATCTTATCAACACTTATCTTGGCAAGAGATACAATGGTTGTTTGTATGGTTCGTTGGTCTTTTTTATTATTGATTTTTTATTTTTTTCTTATTCTAGGGATCATTCCAAAGCTACCTTGATCTTACTATATCATGGTATGTGCTGGAAAATACCTAGAATGGGACATGGTCATTGTTTTCTATGTTGTGTTTGTGGGTTGATTTCATTACTCCAAGAATGGTATTCATATCTTGAAGATTTAGGGTCGGTTCTAGCATATTGATCTCCATTTACATTTGAGGTTAATCAAACCTTCTATGTACTAAAAAACTTATGCTATGAGTCCCCTTACCTCACCTAGGCAAGGATATACTACCTTGGGCATGCATGAGATTAACCTATTGTTTGTGGGTCTAGTCCATGCAAAGACGAATATATATCATCACCTTGGTCCTTTCATACCTTGGTGAAAATATCCCATTTTGCTATAATAAATCTAGAAATGCTCTTAGTAATGTCAATGCAAGTACTTAACCTAGCCCCCTTCCTATCATCAACCATTCTAAACACTTTCTAGACTTAGCATCTAATGATGATTCAACCCCCCCCCAATCCATTTAACCACTCTAACATACCCCCCCTCACAACCAATCACTCTAACCAATCCACCCTACATACTTCACCCATTCCAACAAAACCCCTCTAAATAGCATGGTGTCTAAAGTGACCTAGTATCCCAGTCATCCCTAAACCTATCCCAACCATCCCTCAACCTACCCCAACCACCTAACCCCATCACCCAGGGTTCAAGAACATTACAATGTATCATGATATCCAACCATATCATCAACCCATCCCATTTCCCATCTCATTATTGTTTGCCCATTAATGATTTTTTTATTTGCATTTAACCATTGTCATAATCATCAATCATTTACCATTACATTTATTCATTACCATTTATCCATTTCATTAATCATTATATTATTTATCATTCATTCATTAATTTTAATTATCATTAATCCATTTGCCATTTTTCATCCAACCATTCATTAATCATTTATCATTACATCCATTATCATTTATTTATTCCATTAATTATTACATCATTAACAAGTAATCTATTTACTCATTTCATCCATTTTTACAATACATACCCATTAATCCACTTATCCATTACATACATAACCATTACATATCCATTATATATTTATTAATTTGAGCATATATTCCATTATCCACATCATAATCCATCCACGTCAGCACATACATATCCATCTACATATCAGAAACAGAAAATGCATCCATAATAAAATAACATCCACAATACATCCATAACCATCTATAAAGCACAATCCATCTATCCATCTATGTAATCCACGACATCATCATAAACATCCATAAATGCATCCATCATAATCATAAAAACATTATCATAGACATCACGATAAGCATCATAAATAACCATAACCACAAAATGCATACATCACCACCAAAATATGCATCGCTCAAACATAATAATACAATGTCATGATATATAACCATAATACATCAAAATATCAACCCTAGGTTGATGACCCCCTAGCAGAGTCAGTAGGAGACCCAGGCTGTTGCTGAGGAGGCTGCTGTGGCTGCGGTGGCTACTAAGGTGGCAGTGGTGGAGGTGCCATAGGTTATTGCACTGACTATTAGGATCTCCTGGATCTGTAAGAACCAGACATCCTCGACCCACTCTATTGACTATAACCTGGCACCCGCTAACCCTTGGGAACCGCGACACAGTGGGCACCATAGTAGTACTCAGTTCGAGAGCGCTAATCTAGGAGTTGGTCCTGTAACTGCTGGATCTGAGCCTGGGAGTCTGAGTATATCTGCCCAATGCTAGTTCTGGCTACCATCCCCTGTAGTCAAGTAATCTCCACCTGTAAGCCTGTAACCTACCCCTCTATCTACTGAGCTCTAGCCTCAACACTCTACAGTCTAGCCTCTACAACCTAACGCAGGGACCTCTCTGTATCTCTCTCTAAAGTAAACCCTACCACCTGCGACTATAGCTACCCTATCTGTGCCTATAGTGCGCTAACCTAAGAGACCCCATCTCCACCACCCGCTCCATCTAACAGGACTTGAACCCCCTGTAGCTATGCCAACTCCTATCTCTAGTGAGTCACCATGTCCTCTAAATTGGCCACCTGGGCCCGTAAGGTCTTTGTCTCCTCCTCCCAGTCAGCATGAGTGTGCCAACACCTAGTGTGAGTACTCGGAGAAGGGCCAGGTCCTATCCCTAACATCCCTACTTCTAATGTCCTAGCTCCTATAAATGGCCCCAACTGATGCACTAGTAACTGCTATAAATTTTCTCTCCCTAGGATGCAAAACATAACCTTTTTCATCTATTTTTCTTCCAGTCAACCTGATTTCTCATCCTCTATCTATTTTTCACCACCATTTCCTCCTTTTGAGAGATCACTTAAAAAATTTATTTTTTCACTTGACCTCTCGAGAGAGCATCCCTCATCCATTTTATTCCTTCTCGGTAGCTAGGGCAAATTCTTTGAATTGACGCCATATCCCTGCTAGGTCACAATGCCACATCAAAGAGGGTGTCTCAACCCTTCTAACCACCCTTCAACATCATCCACAACACTAATTCTTTGTCTAATTAATTAATTAAATTATTATTTAATTAATTATTTCATCCAACTCCTAAATCATTCACCCATCCCTCATCAATTAATCCCTAAAATTAAATTAATTTAATTAATTCAATGGTCACACATTCTAACATCATCTCAATTAATTAAATAAATATGTCAACTGTTAGACTTAGGGCAAACAACTGAGAGGGGGGGTGAATTAGTTATACAAAAACTTTCTTCAATTAAACACTTAACTTCACTTTGCAATTTAGCAGCATAATAATAAATCAATCATGGAAACATAATGCAATGAATCAAGAGCATAAACACATCAACACATGAGACACCAAGGTTTTGACATGGAAAACCCAGTTAAGGGAAAAACCACGGGGTGATTAACCCAAGATTGTATTTTCTGTTAGAAGAATAGAAAGAACAAAATGGTACATGCCAATTAGGGCTCACTGCCTGAGCACACTGCTCACAAGAGGCTCACTGCCTTCAAGAGACACACTGTCTACAAAAGAATAAGTATCACATATATGAACTGGTAAATAGCATCTTCACCATGCTTGAATCAGTTCCATTTAAGCCCAATACTTCTGCTCTACCTTTCGCTCTTCTCCTCACTACCACACTTTCATCTCCACAAAGACAACTCTAAAATGACTTCGCAATCCCTTATTTATACAAGGCATCGACTTAGGAACAATCATCTAAGTCGGCAAACATCTACAAGAACATCCACAAGATGTGTAATACATCCAGTCGGCCAGTCTCAAGAAGAACATCATCATCTAAAGGTTCTTCTTCAATTGCGAGCTCCAACTCCAATGTGGACCACCAATACAAGCTGGGCATGATCCAAAGACCTTCACAAGATTGCCTGACTCACCAAGAACATCTGCACTTCATCTGCTTACTGAAATCCTTCTCTCCTTCATCCAGAACCTCAAGAACATAGTCTGTCACCACTGTCACAAAGGAATGGATGCTTTTAGACCTTCAACTCATGAACCAAACTAGTTAACACTTCAAAAGGACTTCCTCAACACTCCCTCAAATCTACAGAATAGGATAATGCTATTCCAGATCACACCGAACCTATCTATATCATTCTATCACCACTGAACACCTGCCGGAATTGGTTTAATTTGAACAACCATAATTTCTACAGATCTTCATATGGACCTCTAAAATCTCTACTGGACCTCCTTAAGACACATATCTACAAACCCTTTAATCTGCATTCTCTGATCCTCATCCTGTCTTGGACTTTTACCTTACTGTCATCACTATTCTTCACTATTCCTGATTGAGACTAATTTTTTCTCAATATCCTCAGCACACAATTCATCCAATCCTTATCATTAATGCAATAGAAGTATGTTGACATCAATGACAACACTGGTTAGGCCCATACTTGTAACAATCTCCCCCTTTGTCATTGATGGCAACATATGATGTGAAAAACTGTTTTGACCATCAAGACAAGAACTTCTCCTTACTGTCACAACTCCCCCTATCAGCAAAAACCATTCACATGTCTTCTCTCCCTTTATTGCTCCCCCTTTGATCAGCAACCACTTGTTTTTCACATGTCTTCTCTCCCCCTTTGACATCAATGGCAAAGGGCACATACTTGCCATTTCGCCACTTCAGAATCATACATGTTGCTCCCCCTGAGTAGCAGCTCCCCATCATCAATCCAAACCACAAGATGTGATTGTGATATCCACCAGACTGATGCACATCAGTGCACCTTAGTTCATCACCGGAGGGGCAATAACCCCTAACTTCTCCCTAAGATAATCAAAAGAGTCCTTAGGAAGAGGTTTAGTAAAGATGTCTACAATCTGATCCTTGGAAGGCACAAACTCCAATATGACTTTATTCTTGTTCACTTGCTCTCTCAAAATGTTTAGTCTTTGAATGCAACACCAGATTCTTAGATATGTTTATTGCACTTGAATTATCACAGAAAATTGTGATAGGCTCCTCATATTCCACTTTGATATTTCCACTTTGATATTTCCACTTTGATATCTCTTAGCATCTGCTTCATCCATAAAACTTGAGTCCCACTACCTGCTGCTGTAATATATTCTACTTCAGTTGTGGATAGAGATATTGCCTCTTGTTTCTTGCTTAGCCAAGAAACCAATCTCTTTCCCAAAAAGAATGCTCCACCACTGGTACTCTTCCGGTCATCCACATCTCCTGCCCAATCAACATATGTATATGCATGAAGAGAGAAATCATGATCTCTAGGATACCATAGACCATACTCAACTGTCCCTTTTAGATATCTAAAAATCCTCTTGATTGCCATGACATGAGATTCTCTAGGATCAGCCTGAAATCTAGCAACAAGACCAAAAGCCTGCATAATGTCAGGTCTAGTTTGAGTAAGATACAACAGTCCTCCAATCATTGACCTATACTTTTTCTCATTAGCCTTGGGAGGGTCATCATCCTTGCTCAACTTACATCCGATTGCCATGGGAGTATTCATTGGTTTTGAGTCTTCCATCCCAAATTTCCTCAACAATTCTTTCACAAATTTGGTCTGAGAAATGAAGATTCCTTTCTTTGTTTGAGTGATTTGCAAACCCAAGAAGAAATTCATTTCACCAAGCATGGACATCTCAAATTCACTTTTCATTTGATTTGCAAAAGTTTTACACATACTATCTCTTCCTCCAAAAATGATATCATCAACAAACACTTCAATAATCAAGATGTTTTCATGATCAATTTTGAAATACAAATTACTATCAGCAGTACCTTTGTTAAAACCAATCTTCAAAAGATGCTTATCCAATCTTTCATACCAGGGTCTTGGGGCTTGCTTCAGTCCATACAGTGCTTTCTTCAACTTGTAGACCATATCATCATGATCAGACAATTGAAATCCATCCGGTTGCTCTATGTACACTTCTTCTTCCAAGTCACCATTTAGGAAGGCAGACTTGACATCCATCTTATATACCTTGAAATCCTTGAAACTAGTAAAAGCAAGAAATAATCTGACTACTTCAATTCTTGCCACCGAAGCAAAAGTTTCTTCAAAATCAACTCCTTCTATTTGAGAATAGCCCTTGCAGACCAATTTGGCTTTATTTCTGATTACTTCACCAACTTCATTCAGTTTGTTTCGAAAGACCCATTTGGTTCCAATCACATTCTTTTTTCTAGGTCTGGGAACAAGATCCCAAGTATGATTTTTCTCAATTTGCATCAGCTCTTCCTCCATTGCTTTGGTCCAGTTTTCATCATTGCAGGCTTCATTTATTGTCTTAGGTTCAATCTTTGAAATTAGACAATACTCATCTAAATTTTAAGCAATTATCCTTCTAGTTTGCACACCTTTGCTTTTGTCACCTATGATCTGATCTTCAGAGTGGTTCAGTCTTACATACCTTGGAACTTTGGGAGTTTCTTGCACTTTTGATTCTTGATCAGGCTCATTAAAACTCATCTCTTCTTCCTGATTTATTGGATCAGTTTGAATCTGACTTTCAGAAGAGGTTTGGGCTTCTTGAATCATAACACCATTTTGATCATCTTCATCATATTCATAAAACTTTGAGGGTTTCTCAATTCCCTCATCAACCTTCACATTTGTACTTTCTATTATCTTTCTCAGTCTCTTGTTATAACACCGGTATGCTTTGCTTTGAGTGGAGTAACCTAAGAATATTCCTTCATCACTTCTAGCATCAAACTTTCCTAGATCTTCATCTCTTTTAATGTAACATTTGCTACCAAAAATTCTGAAATACCTCACAGTAGGAGTAATGCCAAACCAAAGTTCATAAGGATTCTTACCGGTATTGCTTCTGATTTGAACTCGATTGAGAGTATAGACTGTAGTGCTGACAGCTTTTCTCCAATAGAGTTGAGGAACATTTGCTTCCATCATCATGGTCCTAGAAGCTTCCTGGATGGTCCGGTTCTTTCTTTCCACTACTCCATTCTGCTGTGGAGTCCTAAGAGCAGACAACTGTCTCTTTATTCCATGTTTCTCACAAAATTCTATGAACTCACCGGATGTGAATTCTCCACCTCTATCAGACCTTAGACATTTCAAATTTAATCTGGTTTCATTCTCTACCATAGCCTTGAATATTTTGAATTTCTCAAGAGCCTTAGATTTCTCTTTTAGAAAGGTTACCCACATCATCCGGGAATAGTCATCAATTAGTAAGATGAAGTATCTATCACCTTGCACACTCCTGATTCTTGCCGGACCACAAAGATCAGTATGAACTAAGTCCAATAATCTAGTAGAAGATAGTTCCTTGCTCTTGAATGTGACTCTGCTTAGCTTACCCAACTGACATTCTTTACACAAGCTATTTGTATGTTTCACCAATTTTGGAAGATCTCTTACAGCTTGAGTATTACTTATCTTGATGATATTATCAAAATTTACATGACACATTCTCATATGCCATAACCAACTCTGATCAACTTGAACAAATAAGTAACTTTTACCATTTTGAACCAAGTGGAAAATATTACCTTTAGTTTGGGTACCCGATGCAATCTCTATTCTAGAACTTTCAAAGATCTTGCATTTTCCATTCTTGAATCAAAGATCATAGCCTTTGTCCACCAACTGTCCAACACTAAGAAGATTGTGCTTCAAACCTTCAACATAAAGTACATTACTAGTTTTGTTCCTTCCATCAAAAGAAATAGTTTCTCTTCCTCTGATTCTACTAGCAGAATTATCACCAAACTTTACCACTCCCTCATACCTTTCCAAATCTATGAATTTGTTTTTGTCACCTGTCATACAGTGAGAGCATCCACTGTCAATGACCCAATCATCCTTTTCTTCAACTTGGGTTGCTAGAGCTCTTTCTACAACTTTATGATTGACAGATATAGAGGATATTGGTTCTTCTTCCTTGATGGCAATAAACACCCATTCACTTCTGGATTTGTTTCCTGTCTCTGATTCATCATCTGTTACTCCTTCATTATCATCTTCTTCATGAACATAGTAACAGTTCTTTTGGAACCTTGATCTGTTAGGATTTGGTCTTGAAAATCTTTCTGGACATCTTGAGGCAAAATGACCAATCTTATTGCAGTTAAAACACTTAAAAGGTAATTTTCCTTCATACTTATCGGATCCTCTTGGCAGCCTTTTTGCAATAAGGGCTTCAAGTTGAGCAGTCTCTACTTCTTCTTCTTCCAGGTCTTTTCTTGCTTTTTCATACCATGACAGTTTCCTTGATGAGTTCTCTCCTAGATCAAACCTTTGTTTACTTTTTACAAAGGCACTGGCTTTGAATGCAGATTCAGTCTTGGGGGGATCATCTCCAAACTTGGTCATTTCAAATGCAACCAATTTGCCATCCAATTGATCTCTTGTAATAGTTGTATGTGCTTTGAATTCTTCAATGGCAGCGGCCTTGATTTTATAAGAAGCGGGAAGGGATCTGAGAATTTTGCCAACAATCTCATTTTCATCCAAGACTCCACCAACATTTCTAATTCCACAAACAAGCTCATTTACTCTTGGCATAAAAGATGTGATATTTTCATCTTCTCTCATCTTCAAATTTTCAAATTTCCCTTTCAGACTCTGTAACCTTGCACATTTAACATATTTGTCTCCTTCATGCAGAAGTTCCAGTTTTTGCCAAATCTCAAAAGTAGTTGGTAGATCAATAACATTTGAGAGTTATGAATTAGATAAAGTGCTTAGAAGAGCCTCTATAGTCTGCAGATTGTTTTCAACATCTATGATTTCATTTTGGGTTTTCAGACCACCCTATGGAGGTGCATACTGTGTTGTAGCCATGGTCTAGTATGCCATTCCCAAACATTGCAATTGACATTTCATGCGACCTTTCCAAAGATTAAAATTAGTTCCATCAAACTTCAGACTAACCTTCTTGTAGGACAACATCCTGGATCTCCTCAAGCTGTTAAGCTCCTTTTAGAGGAACTTGGCTCTGATACCAATTGTTAGACTTAGGGCAGACAACTGAGAGGGGGGGTGAATCAGTTGTACAAAAACTTTCTTCAATTAAACACTTAACTTCACTTTGCAATTCAGCAACATAATAATAAATCAATCATGGAAACATAATGCAATGAATCAAGAGCATAAACACATCAACACATGAGACACCAAGGTTTTGACATGGAAAACCTAGTTAAGGGAAAAACCACGGGGTGATTAACCCAAGATTGTATTCTCTGTTAGAAGAATAGAAAGAACAAAATGGCACATGCCAATTAGGGCTCACTACCTGAGCACACTACTCACAAGAGGCTCACTGCCTACAAGAGACACACTATCTACAAAAGAATAAGTATCACATACATGGACTGGTAAATAGCATCTTCACCATGCTTGAATCAGTTCCATTTAAGCCCAATACTTCTGCTCTGCCTTTCGCTCTTCTCCTCGCTACCACACTTTCATCTCCACAAAGACAACACTGAAATGACTTCACAATCCCTTATTTATACAAGGCATCGACTTAGGAACAATCATCTAAGTCGGCAAACATCTACAAGAACATCCACAAGATGTGTAATACATCCGGTCAGCCAGTCTCAGGAAGAACATCATCATCCAAAGGTTCTTCTTCAATTGCGAGCTCCAACTCCAATGCGGACCACCAATATGAGCTGGACATGATCCAAAGACCTCCACAAGATTGCCTGACTCACCAAGAACATCTGCACTTCATCTGCTTACTGAAATCCTTCTCTCCTTCATTCGAAACCTCAAGAACACAGTCTGTCACCACTGTCACAAAGGAATGGATGCTTCTGGACCTTCAACCCATGAACCAAACTAGTTAATTCAAAAGGACTTCCTCAACACTCCCTCAAATTCATAGAATAGGATAATGCTATTCTAGATCACACCGGACCTGTCTGTATCATTCTGTCACCACTAAAAATCTGCCAGAACCGGTTTAACTTGAACAACCATAACTTCTACAGATCTTCATGCGGATCTCTAAAATCTCTATTGGACCTCCTTAAGAGACATATCTACAAACCCTTTAATCCACATTCTCTGATCCTTATCCTGTCTTGGACTTTTACATTACTGTCATCACTGTTCTTCACTGTTCCTGATTGAGACTAATTTTCTCAATATCCTCAGCACACAGTTCATCCAATCCTTATCATTAATGCAACAAAAGTATGTTGACATCAATGACAGCACCGGTTAGGCCCATACTTGCAACATCAACTATTTATTTAGTTAATTTATCCAATTCCCTAAACCTAATTAATTAGATAAATTATGCTTATCTAATTAATCAACCCTACTAATTAGCCCACCCCTAACTTAGTTGATTAAATAGTCATTGTTTAATTAGCTACATGACCCCTAGACCTAGATTAATTAAATAAATCATTATTTAATTAATCCTAAATCCTGATTACCTCATCCGCTAATTTTTTCTAGCCACATTAACTAAGCTAATCACCTCGGTTAACTTGGTTAAGGCATGATTAACACCTCCCACACCCACAAATTAAAAATTACAAGATATTCATAACCCTTCCAACTCACCTTTACCCTTTTTATGCAAAAACATTTTCCACATTTTATGCTTACAATTGTAAGGCCCCAAAAATGTGCATGTGTCACATGACTTGCACATCCCCACATAAAATAGAATTTTTAATTCTATCTCATCCCAAGGAAATTAATTTTAAATTTCCTCATCCATCTAAATCACATTTAATGCTAAGTCCTCCTCAAAATGAATAAAAGATTCATTTTTATTCTCCACCCTCCCTTTTTGTTGATCAAATCCTAACCCTCCATCTCACAATCAATCTCATCCCTTGATCTCAACAATCAATCTCCACCGTTGGACCAAAATCCCCTCCAATTTGCCTATAAATACAAGCCTCCACAAACCATTTGATCATCCAAGTTTTGAGTAATCTTACTATGCCCAAATTTCTCTCAATCATCTCCATTGTAGCTAGGTTATGGTGAAATTTCATTGATACTTAGAGAGTATTTCACATTGCAATTTGTAGTATGGGTGAAGCTAGGACTTAAGGGTGCAAAGTCCTCTACCTTATCAAGGAGGAAGGAGCTTAGATTCACATAGAAAGGTATACATTTTACTTGTTTGAGTTTATTTTGATTTTTTTATGTGATTTCTATCTCCTTATCTTCACTACCAACTAAACTCTCATAGGGGACAAGGATGTCCTCTATCTCAGTGTTAAAGGACACCAATCAACAAAAATCTGTATCCCCACAAGAATGGGAACACTCATGAGTTTGTAGTACTATAAAATAGAGTTTACATACTTCCTCTGGTTAATCTATAGTTTTTTGTGTTCAATCTCTCTCTTGATCTCCATCCCTAAGATGATATTAGCTACCCCCAAGTCCATATCAAACTATGTTGAAAGATGAGATTTTAGAAACCCAATCATATCTTTATTATTACTAAAGAATAACATGTCATCAAATTTTAGATTAACAATAAAATGATTGTTGCTATTCAAAGTAAACATAGTGATCTGACTTAGCTCTAACTTAACCCAACTTCCTGACATAAGTGTTGAACTTCCTAATACCACATCTCAAAGGACTAACCGTGGAGATAAATCTTTAACTTGCAAACAAATTCTTTCTTACCCTTCACCTCAAAGTGCTCTAGTTGTGTCATATAGATCTCTCTAAATCTCCATGTGGAAATATTTTCTTCACATCCATTTATTCAAACTAAAGGTCAACTACATAAGCAACAAAGAACAAGAATCTAATAGACATTAGCTTCACAATAGGAGAAAATATCACAATAAAATCAATTCCTCAACCTAGGAATATTTCTTATCCACTAACCTTGCATTGTATTTCTCAACTTTTTCCTCTAAACCATATTACTTCTTGAAACTCATTTGTAGCCAACCAATTTCTTATCCTTAGGAAGGTTGACCAAGTCCCATAGACAGTTCTTCTCCAATTAAAACATCTCTTCATGTATCACCTTCTTCAAGGACTTATTATTTGTAGACTCAATTGCCTCATGCATTAGTCTCTAGACTCATCCTTGGTAGTGTACAAAGCAAAAATGCATATAAACTTAGGTGGGCTACCCATCAAGTTGCATTCTTTACTTAGTGGACCTCCTCAAGAGTGTTATTTGTGGTTCATGCAAAAAACCAAATATTAAGTGTTTTAAGTTCATTGTGGCTATAGTAATAATCCTAAAGGGGAAATCCTTTATCAAAATAGTGTAATGGGTCCATGGAAATGGCTTAGGTGGATCAAGGATGGACTAGGACATCTTTTGGAAGCCTTTGATCAAAGTTGCAAGTCATAGATATACCAAAAAAGAGAGTTTTGATGAGTTCACCACTAGGAACTAGCATTTGTTGTGGCAAACAAGGTGTTTTCCCTAGTGAATAGAGAATTTTCCTCAATGAAATCATCATAAGTAGTGAAATCAAAACTAGAAAACTAGGGAACATGTGACTATGTAGGTAGTGAGCACATTTTTTTAGACTTTCTCATTTTGACTTCAATTTGGATTCTTGGCTTTCCATATTCTCACATTGGAGAATTGTCGAAGGTGTTATCTTCCTTCTCAAATTTTGCAAGAGGGTTAACTTACATGTTTTGGGGAATAAATCCATTATTGGTCTATATGAAAATATGACTACAAGTCTATTTATATGAAATTGGTGAATGTACATAGAGTGTAATTAAGTTCTAGAGAGTGCTTTAAAGTTGATTTATGCATGTCTAACATTGTACTTTAATTTATGCATGTATAACATTGTATACATCTATAACCATTTTTCTATATTTTAATAGAGAGCAATCTCCTCTCTAGACTAGAGTTTTCACTTGAATTGGTTTTTTTCCAAAGTAATATATGTTGTTTCATTTTTTGGCTTTATGTGTACACTTCCACATTTGTAGTTGTAAGATCTATGTTTTACCTTATTGCACATGTCTTTAAATTGATGGAAACTAAAGTATATGGTAAAAGTGATTCATAAGGTGTGTTAAATAAGTTTTACATTGTAATCCTTTTGTTGGTGACTAAGTGTGTGGGATATCTACACTAATTTATGGATTTTTTTATTATATATACATGGTTTTTGGGTCCAAGAATGCATAAAAGAACTAAGAGTATCAAACTCTTGCAGAAATAGGATCCCAAAATAGAGTATCAAAAGCTTCTAACATAACTAATCCATACCCTTGTAGAAACTACTACAACCCCATTCCCAACCCCACAGTTCATATCCACAACCAGGGCAAATTACACAGGCCCAGTATATTGTCCAAAATAAATACAAACAAAGGAAAAGAGAACCTAACCAAAATCATCACCAATGAGGTCCACCACATTGTTCTCAGAGTTAGAGGCACAAGAAAATGAAGGATGCCTACGCACAGGAACCACCACCCCAATCTTACAAGCTATGTCATCCACCACCTTTCGAGTTTTGAGAACTCTAACCAACACATCATGCATATGCCCCATCACCTTTTCCATATTCTCTTCATTCTGTTTAGTGACCTCTAACATATCCTCATGCAGTAAGATGGACACCACGACAATAGATAACATAGTTGCAACTATGAGGGATTGTATAGCACTGAAGACATTCCACCTCCCATGAGAACTGCCAGGATCCAATAGTAGATTCACCATTGTCGTATGAATATTAACCCCCTCTTTCCCATCCACTTATTTTGCAACCTTAAGGAGCCGACCTAACCACTCACACAGGATAGGATTTTTTATTTCTACATTGAGACATTAATGAATCTAGCCATGGCTTCCTCCCTAAAAATTTTTCTTAGGCATTTTCTCCCTACATATCATCAAACCAACTTCTCACCCTACACCAGATGATCACCCACCATCAAGCCTCCTCCCTTCCTCCTTAGTTGCTTCTTTGGGACACCATCAACTACTCGTTTCCCCTTCACCGCTTCAAATTCTTGACTCAACCCTGCAAACCCTCCTCTCCACCACTAGAAGCCATGAGAACTGGCTGCCACACGCCAAGAGGAAAACAATAACACCTGCCACCATTCCCAAACATAAAAAAATAGTTGTCTTGTACTCTGCATGCCATCATATTCTAAATAAACTTGACTCTTCACACACTTTACCAAATCTCACCGATCGCCTTAGCTATCATTACTCATTAAGTGTTCTACTTACCGTTCTGGCCCCTTATTAGGCGAGCGAGTTTTAATATCATCCTGAATCAACTTGATTACCTCATAAGGGTAATCTTCCCACCACCTATATCCTAGATTACTGCCTCCAATTGACAAACCAACCCCTTGGTTAGTTGCCTAGTCTATGACTTTATTGTCATACCTCTTAATATGAGTGAATTTAATGTTCTTGAATCTCTGAGCTAATCTTTTATTCTCTTCCATTAACATCTTCAACCTCCAATTCTAAGAAGAGCTACCATTCATGATACTAATCACCACTTTAGAGTCTCCTTCAACCCAAATATTCTCCCATCCTTTACTCCTAGCGATCTCTAAACCTTTCCAAGGGCTCTAGCTTTGGCAATGTTGTTGGAATCCACCCCAAAATCATAAGCATATATTCCAAGGGGTTGACCCAAATTATCCTTGAATACGCCCCCTCCTCCGGCTCTACCCAAGTTGCCCCTGGTCACCCCATCGAAGTTGATTTTGATCCAATCTTTCATGGGGACCACTCATAAAATTTGATTAGATGAAATCTGAGGTCCTCCCTTCCCACCCTTTCCTCCCAATCATTTGAATCTAGGCCATTCATTAGCCCATTCTTGCTCATTCTCCAATATATTCAAATTTTCCCTTTTATGGACTTCCCCAAGTTCTGAGATCCCATTTTCTATCAAATCCCAAAGTATATCCATATTTTTTTCCTATTCCTCAAAAGTCCTTATGTTGTGTTCTAACCACACATTCCAAACAATAATTGAAGGGGCCACTTCCCAAATAGATTTCAAACCTATGTTGTTGATCTTGAGGTTCCAAACCTCCAAAAGTCCAATGATATTTTGGGGAATAACCCATTCCATCTTCCACTACCTCAGCATCCTACTCCATAATTCTCTAGCCACCTCATAGTGAAGGAAAAGGTGATAATTATCTTCACCACTTGCTTTGCACATTATACATTTTGATGGTCCATTATGTCCCATCATCATCAATCTATCCCATGTCATCACCATCCTCTTCAAAGCAATCCAAAGAAAAGCACTAGCCTTGGGGAGCCCCCCTTTGTACCAGATTATGCTAATAACCTTTTTGCTAAGCTCAGTGCCCTGACAAAAGAAATGTTTATAAGTAGAGTTGACAGAGACCTTGCCTTTGCTACTACCACTCCACATCATTTTATCTTCTTTGCCAAAGATAGGCCATTTTTCTAATTTACACTGGATATCCTTCCATCCATCCTTCAACTCCTCCCCTTGGATATCAGGGTTAGACCAAACTAGCTTCCCAAATTTGATCTCCATATAATCTTTAACCATTTGGCCACCACTTGCTTCAAGTGTGTTAGCTAAAGGTATCAGGAGCTAGAGATTCCTTAACGGTTTCTCCTCTAACTAAGAATTCCTCCAGAACTTAACCTTATCACCTCTACCTATTCTCCACATGATATCAAGTTTGATCATCTCACTGCAAATTCTTAAAAAATTCTAGATATTGGATCCCATTGGTATCCCAATTGTGCTATTGAATAAATTCTCTAGATCATTTTGTAGATATTTAGCCTGTAGCACCTTACTCCATAATCTCTCTTTTTCCTCATAAATTCACCAAGTTATCTTTGCACCTAAGGCTTTATTCATTTTTCTGATATTCTTGAAACCATCTCCACCTAAGATCTTAGGTTGAAACACCTCTTCCCAATTCACCAAATTATACTTGATTTTTTCCCCTAGCTACCTCTCCACAAAAAAAATCTTTGAGTTGCCTCAAGCATTCTTGCAACTTTTCTTGGAATTTGAAAAGAAGACATTGTGTAAATAGGGACAACAACCAAAGAGGTTTCAGTAAGAGTAATTATGCCAGCAAAGGTGAACCATCTCCCTTTCTAGGAGGCTATCTTGTTTTGAATCCTATCCATAAATTTACTCCATTCTAATTCTTAAGTTTGCTTGTCAACCAAGGGCATCTCTAGATAGTAATTGGGAAGGAAATCCACCTCAAACCCTAGAATTATTTGAATTTCTAGGGAGTCAGCACAAAAATCCTTTAAAAGGAAAATTTTGGACTTACTTGTATTTATCTTTTGTCCTACTACAAGTTCATAGCTTTGTAAAACCTTTTTAAAAATCCTTGCCTCCCTGGTCGTAGCCTCTCCAAACAAAAGAGTGTCATCTATGAATTGAAGACGACATATTAGGAACCCCACCTAAAACCTATAGCCCTTTCAACTACCCTTCCTCCACCTCCTTCCTTAATGAACGTCCTTGTACCTCAGCAACCAACAAGAACAAAAAGGGTGAGAGTGGGTTGCCTTGCCTCAGGCCCCTCCTAGCATTACATAAGTTTGTTGCCACCCCATTGATCAGAACTACAAAGGATACAATAGATATACAACTATATACCTAGCTATACCAATTCTAGTTGAATCCAAATCTCCTCATAATCTTGATCAAGAAGTCCTATGATATGCAATCATACGCCTTATTCATATCCAACTTCAAAATCATCCCTTCATTTTTTCTAGTCTTAATGGAGTGGAAGGTTTTGTGAGCCAACACCATTACATCAATGATCTATCTTCCTTTTAAAAACCCACTCTGTTCTTTCGATATGATGCTATCCAAACACTTCTTTAGTTTAGAAACCATAGCTTTTGTCACTATTTTGTATATTCTATTGCATAATGCTATTGGTCTAAACTCATCAAAATATTTGGGGTTCTTTAACTTGGGGACAAGAGCCAAGAAGGTCATTAGAACTCCAAGATTTCATCATCACCTTTATGGTTTTGCACTCTTCAACTACTTTCCCTCTCCTATAATATCCCATAATCTTTGAAAAAAACTAGCCTAGAAGCCATCAGAGCTAAGGGCCTTGTTAGCACCAAGAGAGAACATCATTGTCCTAATTTCCTCCATCAAGAAAGGGGAAATCAAACATTTATTCATCATTTCATCAACCACCATAGGAATATTTCTCAACAAAGCTTCCTGCGCTTGCAACTAAATATTCCCTTCTTCTCCCAATAGCTCTTTGAAATATCTTATACTTTCTTTTCTAATAGCACCAATATCATTTACCTGAGTTCTGTTGGGTAGATGGATCTTAATAACTCTATTGATTTACTTCTGACATTAGTAGCCAAATGAAAAAAACTTTGCATTCTTGTCCCCCTCCACCAACCACTTTATTCTTGACTTTTGATGCCAAAAGATTTCCTCCATTCTAAGGATTCAACTTTGCTCCTCCAACTTATTTTTTCTTTACCTCTGAGCTCTAATGATAAGACATTAACCATGATGAAGGAGCATCCCTAGTTCAAGAACAATCTTGCATCAACCAAAAACATTTGCATTTCAGTTTGTTTCTTTTCATTTTCCAGTTCAGTTCAGTCAGTTCAGTCAGTAGAAGTTTCTATATTTTGGTCTACATTCTATTGCAGCTACATTTCATACCTTGCGGAGCTGGATTTAACATCTAGACACATTCATGTACATCATATCCACATCTCAGATCATTTGGATTAGGTACTGGTAAGATATCACTATCAGAAGATCAACTATTTTCTCAGAATAGAGCATCTTGACAGTCTCAGACAATTAGCTAAAGGAGAAGGCTTGCGGAGCTTTTCACGACTTGCGGAGCTAAATGACACATCATTCAATGTTGTTTGGTTCATGGCCAACCTTCCCTAAGATCCGCACACCATTCCATTCATTTGTAGAGGAGTTCTACATGATTAGGTCCGACCTATCCATGTACACATGTTATAGCTCTTCATTGGAGTTTGTGATCTTCCTTGGCCGACGTGGAGGAATCTTATGTTTTGGAGATGATATAAATTGATGTAATGGATGCCTAGGAAAGTAGTGGATTACATAGAGATAGTTGATAGTTTGCATTTCTTGCGAAGGAGCCTTAATGCTATCTCTTGTGCATATTCTGTAACTATGAAATCAGGCCTAAGAGCCCTAATTGTAAGCCCGCATGTTACTAGCTAATTTGTATTTGAATTCTATGATATACTAAATGACTGAATCTACATTTTCTTTATATCTTTGAGTTGTTTCCATTGTGTTTACTCTAGCTGCACAGCCTCGACAGTTCACTTTGTGGACCCTCCTAACCATGACTACACCAAGTGGTATCAAAGTGAAAGTTTGAATTCTATAAATTGAGTGAAGTTGGCAAAGGAATTCCATAAGATCTTTTTGTGATCAGATCATCAAATCTGAGGTAGGTTACTTGTGTTGCAACCAATCACCGATTGTGAGGCAGTTGTCAACTTGTAGCCTGATTGCTGAATTTGAGATAGTTACACTTGATCTGAGGAAGAATGATGCCGAGGAGAATCCCTACTGTTGGAACAATGGCTGGAAGAATGGGTGAGATGATGGAGATGATGAAAACCATGTGAGTTCACTTGGATGATGTTGAAGAAGATCAAAGAAGCGGACTTACACCTTGACCTAATGTTGAAAGTGATGATGAAGAAGAATTTCAATCAGCTAATCAAAATGAAGTAACCCTAGGAGATGATGAAGAAGAAGAATCAGATCAAGTCAAGATGTTGCGAGCTATTTTGAAGATTAGAAAGAGACCTAGAGTTGATGTATCAAACTATACTGGCAATTTGAATCCTGAAGAGTTGATTGACTGGATAAATGACATGGAAGAATACTTTGAGTATGAAGAAATTGAAAATCTGGAGAAGGTGAAATTTTCAAAGATAAAGTTGAAAGGACATGCTACTATATGGTGGAAAGAAGTTTAGTTGGATAGAAACAGAAAAAGAAAAGAAAAGATTACAAAGTGGGACAGAATGGTGACAAAGTTGAAAAATTAGTTTATACCTGTTGACTATGAGTTGGAACTGTTGAAGAGATTACAAAACCTAAGACCAAAGGAGAAATCTTTGAAGTACACTGAAGAATTTCATAAAATGATCATAAGGATAGGACATAGTGAAGCAAGAAAGGCAAAAGTGGCTAGATACATCAATGGACTGAGATTGAACATTCAAGAAGAACTGAGTTTGGTGAGGATGACAATATGAGAAGAAGCATATCAGTTTTCCCTAAAAGTTGAAGAAATGTTAAAAAAGAGGCATGATCAAAGATAGAGAGGCATAGGAGGTAAATTTTAGAGAGGTAGAACATTTTCTAAAGGAGAGAGATCATATGCAGAGTAGAACAGACAAGAAAACACATACAAGAAGGAGGACAGAGATAACAATGCATACCAGAGGGATGACAAAACTTTCTACCACAGAGGAAACCCTAGTCCATAACAGAGTGAAGGATACAAAAGAGAAGGAAGAGGACCTCATAGGAGAACATTTAGAGGAACCTATTTTAAGTGTGGAGGTGAAGGACATAGAGCATTTGAATCTGATCAAGGGAGCACAAGCAAGAGAATAGAGAACAGTGGAAGAGCAGCTTATGTGGAAGAAGAACCTAATGGATTACCTAGTTTAGTTGGTAAACCTAAGAAAGGAGAATCACTTGTCATGAGGAGAGCACTATTTCAAGTAGAGACAAGTGAAGAACCACCACAGAGGAAAAGTTTGTTTAGAACCAGATGCAAATCTGGAGGTAAATGTTGTAAAGTTGTAATTGATAGTGATGGTTCAGATAATTTAGTTTCAGAGGAGATGGTGACTAAACTGAAGTTGGAAAGATTGAAACACCCTAAGCCCTATTAGATAACATGGATTCAGGATGATCATAAGCTACTAGTGAGTGAACAATGTTTTCTGAAATTTCATATTAGATCTTATCATGATGAAGTATTATGTGATATTATGCCTATGGATGTTTGTCATATTTTGTTGGGTAGACCATGGAAGTATGATATAAAATCTATACATGATGGAAGAAAGAATGCATATAATATAACATCAAATGGAAAGAGAATTACTTTGATTCCTTTCGAAGATGATCCTAAAAGTGAAGTATGTGGGAATGCTAGAATCTGTTTGGTAGATGGAAGAAAGTTTCTGGATGGTTTGAGACATGAGAATATGTGTTAAGCTTTGATCCCTAGGAATCCTAAAACATTGAAAGAGACTGAAGAATCACAACCAGAGGAGATAACTAAGTTTCTGACAGAGTATGAAGACATCATATTAGGTAATGTACCTGAAGGATTGCCACCAATCAAAATTATTAGTCATCACATGGATCTTATACCTAGAGCTAGTTTGCCTAACAAAACAGCACACAGAATGACACTGGTAGAGAATGAAGAATTGAATAGACAAATACAAGAATTTTGAGGAAAGGTTTGATCAAAGAAAGTTTGAGTTCTTGTGCAGTACTTGTGGTGTTAGTACCAAAGAAAGATGGAGAATGGAGAATGTGTACAGACTCTAGAGCAATCAACAAGATCATAGTTAAGTATAGATTTCCTTTACCTAGGATGGATGATATTATGGATTGTTCGAGTGGAGTAAGATATTTTGCAATGATAGACTTGAAGAGTGGATACCATCAGATCAGAATTAGAGAAAGAGATGAATGGAAGACTGCTTTTAAGATAGATGAAGGATTGTATGAGTGGTTAGTGATGCCTTTTGGATTGACAAAGGCATCGAGTACTTTCATGAGATTGATGAATGAAGTCTTGAAGAAATTCTTGGGTAAGTTTGTTATTGTATATTTGGATGATAATCTAATTTTTAGTAAGACATAAGAAGAACATTTGTGGTAGCTGAGACAACTATTACAGAGGTTGATAGAAGAGAAATTGTTGATAAACATCAAGAAATGTAGTTTCATGAAGGAAGAATTGGTATACTTGGGATTTGTGATTTCTATGGAAGGATTGAAGATGGACGATAAGAAAGTAAGAGCAATTGTTGAATGGCCTACACTAGAGAGCATTGGAGAAGTCAGATCATTTCATGGATTGGCTAATTTCTACTAGAAGTTCATCAAAAATTTCAATTCAGTATGTAACCCTATGACAGAGACAATGAGAGGTGATAGAAAATACTTTAAGTGGACATCAGGAGTAGATAGAAGTTTTGAGTTGTTGAAGCAGAAAGTGACAGAACAACCTGTGTTGGCATTACTGGATTTCAATAAGGCATTTCAAGTAGATTGTGATGCAATTGGGAATGCAATAGGAGCAGTGTTAAGTCAAGAAGGTAGACCTGTAGCATTTTTTAGTAAGAAGTTGAATGATGCAAGGAAAAAATATTCAGTTTATGATTAGGAGTTCTAGTCCATAATTCAAGCATTGAAGAAGTGGAGATATTACTTGTTGCCTAAGGAGTTTGTATTATATACAGATCATCAATCTTTGTAATAATTGAACAGTCAAGGAAAGTTGAATCAGAGACATATGAGATGGGTAGAGTTCCTGTAGAGTTATAACTTTGTACTAAAACATAGGAGTGGAAAATCAAACAATTATAGATGTACTGAGTAGAAGGAACTTGCTGATAGAGATGAGAGTTGAAGTGTTAGGATTTGAAGAATTGAAGAACATGTTTGAGGAAGATCTTGATTTTGTAGAACCTTGGAAAGCATGTAAGGAACCTATTGTGATAGATAGGAGTAAATGGTTGGACTATTTCATTTAGAAGGATATGTTGTTCAAAGGAAACCAATTGTGCATACCTAGGAGTTCAATGAGAGACAATTTGATCAAGGAGAAACATAGTGGTGGATTCGCAGGACATTTTGGCATTGATAAGACAGTGTCCTTGCTAAGTGAAAATTACTTTTGGCCTCAGATACATAAGGATGTTAGGAAATTTGTATAGAGTTGTAGAGTTTATCAAGTTGCAAAAGGGAGTAGTCAAAATACTGGATTGTGTAAACCTTTGACAACTCTGGAGAGATCTTGGGAAGACATAAGTATGGATTTCATAATGGGATTGCCGAAGACACAGAGAGGACATGATTAATATTTGTAATGGTGGATAGATTTTCAAAGATGGCACATTTCATACCTTGTAAAAAGATAACTGATGCAGTTCATGTAGCTGACCTATTTTTCAAGGAGATTGTGTAATTGCATGGATTACCTAAGAGAATAATTTCAGACAGAGATACAAGATTTCTTGGATACTTTTGGAAGACACTTGGAAGAAGATGACATATTTGAAGTTCAGTTCAGTGTTCCATCCATAGACTAATGGACAGATAGAGGTCGTGAATAGGAGTTTGGGAAATTTGTTGAGATGTTTGGTTGGGGAGAACACAGGAAATTGGGATTTGACTCTATCACAAGTAGAGTTTGCATACAACAATTTAGTGAATAGGAGTACTGAAAAAACACCATTTGAGATTATGACAAGAACTAACCCTAGAGGAGTAATAGAGTTAAGAGATATCAGTATGGAAGACAAGAGGAGTGTGGAAGCAAAATAATTAATTAACACATGGAGATAGTACATAAACAAGTGAAGAAGCATTTGGAGGTGATGAACAATAAGTATAAAAAGAAAGCAAATGAGAAGAGGAGACACAAAATTTGCAGTTGGAGATGAAGTGTTGCTATACTTGAGAAAGGAGAGATTTCCAGTGGGAACACATAACAAGTTGAAGATGAAGAAGTTTGGACCATGTAGGATACTCAGAAAGTTTGATTCGGGAAATGCATATGAAGTAGAGTTACTGGAGACATTGGGTATATCACCTATTTTCAACATTGCAGACCTATGTTAGTATCATGAAGTAGAGTTCAATGATAGAATGGAAGAAGACCTGAAGAAGCAGTTACCACAACAAGCACCAAGCTCATATTAAGGACATTTTTGATAGCAGAGTTGGATGCAACACCAGAGGAAGACAGTACAAAGAATATCTTCTAAAGTGGAAAGGCAGACCAGAAGAAGACTCATCTTGGATTTCTCAGGCTGAGGTGGACCATCTTGGTTTTCCTCTAGCCCCAGTAAAGTGAGGGACTCACTTTTTCTCGAATGTTTGATGTAGGAGCATCCTTGGTTCAAGAGCAATCTTGCATCAACCAAAAACATTTACATTTCAGTTTGTTTCTTTTCATTTTCTAGTTCAGTTCAGTCAATTCAGTCAGTAGTAGTTTCTATATTTTGGTCCGCATTCTACCGCAGTTGCATATTAGACCTTGTGGAGCTAGATTTAACATGTAGACACATCCATGCACATCATTTCTAAATATCAGATCATTTGGATTAGGTACCAGTAAGATATCGCTATTAGAAGATCGACTATTTTCTCATAATAGAGCATCCTGACAGTCTCAGATAATTAGCTCAAGGAGAAGACTTATAGAGCATTTCATGACTTGCAAAACTAAATGACAGATCATTCAATGTTGTTTGGTTCATGGATGACCTTCCCTAAGATCTGTACACCATTCCATTCATTTGCAAAGGAGCTCTACATGATTAGGTCTAACCTATCCATGTACACACATTACAGCTCTTCATTGGATTTTGTGATCTTCCTTGGCTAATGTGGATGAATCTTATGTTCTGGAGATGATATAAATTGATGTAATAGATGCCTAGGAAAGTAGTGAATTACATAGAGATAGTTGATAGTTTGAATTTCTCGCGAAGAAGCCTCAAAGCTATATCTTGTGCATATTTTGTAACTGTGAAATTAGGCCTGAGAGCCCTAATTGTAAGCTCACATGTTTCTGACCAATTTGTATTTGAATTCTATGATATATTGAATGACTGAATCTACATTTGCTTTATATCTTTGAGTTGTTTCCATTATGTTTACTCTAGCTGTACATCTTGGACAGTTCACTTTGTGGACCCTCCTAACTGTGACTGCACCAAACCACATCTCATTCTCTATGTCAAATAGTGCTTTTTCCACCTTTATTTTGTTTTCAAACAATTTCCCCATCACCTCCTTGTTCCAAGCCTTTGTTAGTCTTTTTATTTCTCTCAGATTCTTGAAAATAGTGAACCTTTTATTCCCCTAAACTCCATATTCCACCAACCTTCCAGTGTCTTTTAAAAATCTAAGTGTTCATACCAAAAGGCTTCCATTTTAAAAGGTGTCCCCCTTAGTTTCTAACTTGAATTGATGTGTAGGAGAATAGCATAGTGATCGAAACCCCCAGTCTTCAAATCGTTTGACATAAAACTAATAGGAGACAACAACCAATCTAAATTGACAAGAAAATGATCCAACCTGCACAATATGTTATCATCCCTAACTCTTTTATTGTTCCATGTGAACCATCCTAACTTAGGGGCAATATTAGCTAAGGCTAGATCTTCATAGAATTTTCTGAAGCCTAAAGAGCCTAAATTACTAATGTGTCTTCCTCCTTTTTCCTCCTTAGGGCATAATGTAGCATTAAATTCCCCCCAGTCACCTAGTTTTCCTCTAAAAATAACTCCCTAAAAGCTTTAAAGTAGTCCCAACATTTAACTATGTCCTACTCTAAATTAGGCCCATGAATATTTTGTTAGAGTTGGCTACGATTGGAGCCACCCAAGATCTAGGACTTCATGAAAGCACAAAAGAGATCAGATGAGAGAATAATGCTATTCTATCATTGAATGCAAAAGATTGTTAGATTACAAGAGATTGTGGATTACATAATACATGAAGAAAGCTTTGCATATAAAGGCAAGGTGAGACCTAGAAAGGTGGAGTGAAAGGTGGAGTGGAAAGTGGAGATATTCCTACAACATGTGACAATTAGAGGATGATAACTAATTGCACATGTGGACGATAAGACAACTCACTCCAACTATCAACAACTTAAAACACAACTAGACTCAACTAGAAACACCTAAAAGACTCACTAAGTCAACTTAACATGTGTGAATTATGTGTGATGTGTGAATATTATTTAACTAATAAATAGTTAAATAAGATGAATTATCCACACAAGGGTAAACCTGGTTAGGTGATAACCCTATTCACACCAACACCCCCCCTTAAGTGCAACTTAGGGAGTAGCTGACTAAAGCAAGATGAAATGATGGATGGGTGATGATGGGTCCCGACTACTAGGCCATGTTAGGTACCCATGTACAACAAATCTCAAGTGGAGAAATGGAGAAAACCTCATGGGAAAAAACTCCTCTCCAAACATGAGAATTCATGAAACAATGAAAGTGAAAGAAGTTATAGTAGGAGGACTCAATATGACCCCCCAAGGACTACTTCTATCACATATATACAATCAATTACCCCCCATAGGAGAGAAAGAGTGAGATTATAGGTCCCCCCCACAATGAAGTATATCATGTGTCGATGGTGAATGTCTGAAGAAGAACGCTGGAAAGTGTCATGTACCTGCAAGCAACATTTCTCCCCTTAGGAAGAAACAAGTCCAAAGGCTGATGTAGAAGAAACTTCATCTCAAGAAATGAGGGAAAAAACCTCATGATGGATGATGTCTCTGAAAACTACCAAGTGTCCACATGTCAGAATCAAAGAAAGCACTATGGAATGAGGTGTGACCAATCCAAAATCCTGTGTAGACTTATGAAGAACAACCTCCAAAGATGAAGTAGATGGGATAACAGTTGTGTTGTAACTATCATCAAAGAGGAGATATATCCCCTCAAGTGTATCCTCCAAATCTACAATATGAGACTCACAAAACAAGTCTGATATACCTACCAAGAAAGTATCCCACAAAGTTGTATCTGAAAGACTAGAATGATCCTGCTTTACCAAAGTAGATGCAACCATATCAATGTCAATCTCTGAAGAAGTAGGAGGTTGAGGTGATGGAAACTCAGCACTAGAGTCTCATGAACCAAAGTGGGTGAAAGAACACCAAGGTTCAAGTGACCAAACTTCTCCTCAGAAACCTGATTCACACTTGATGCATGAGTGTGAATATCCATCAATTGATCTACATCATCATCAGAAACAAAATGGGAGAATGTATACAAGTGAGATGCATGATCCACCATCCCAACAACAATGATATCTCTGCTCTCCATGTCTCTTATGATCACAAAATCAGGAGTGAACTCAACTATCTTACCTACACCACAGTGATTAATCTGGTAGATGGAAAGGAGATTGGTTGACAAGGAAGGTACACACAACACATTGTTGAATGTACACTCACCAACATTAATAGTTCCTTTACCAATTGCATGCATGTATGTATTGTTACCCATCAAGGTCAATGGTGAAGTACATGACTCAAATGAAGAGAACATCCTTTGTGAAGATGCCATATGATGAGAAGCTCCTAAATCAAGAAGCCACCTCTCTAACTGAAGACTTGTAGAAGCAAAGAGTGCATATCCTTTTCATTTGATTGTCCCATTGGCAATGCCTACTGTCCCTATATGTGTAGGTGATGATGTCGAAGAAGGAGATGGACTAGGTGATGATGATGGCATTTGGATATTGTGCTTTTGATTAATGTGAGTCAACTCATCAATTTTCTTCTCATAACACTTATGCTTATCATGTCCTAGTTTCTTGCAATATGCACACTTTGGTCTCTCCTTCTTAGATGATTCCTCCTTGGGAGAGGATGAGGACTTAGGTGATTTGGTTGACTCTTTTGCTTGCTCATTGTTCTCTTGCCTTTGCTAGTTGAATTTTTTTTATCCTTTGTACCTTGATTAGCAAGAAGTGCTTGAGGTCTAGGAGACTTCAATGTGCCCATGTGTACTAACTTACCTTGCTCCCTTGTGAGTGATGCTACAAACTCATCAAGTGAAGGCATTGTGAAAGCTTTCCCAAGTGCATCCATCATAGCATAAAAGGTAGAAACAAAAACTAAATAGTCAAGAGCAAGCTTGGCAAGGATTGAAAGAATCAATTGAGTGTCCTCTTTCTCAATTCCACATTGTTTGAGCTGCAATCTAAGTGATTTTAACTTTGTGAAGAAGTCTTGGATGCTTGTAAAATCGGTTGGATTCAAACCAATTAGTTCATTATCCAATTTGAAACCTCTCATTGTATCTTGTTTACCAAAGAGATTTTCTAAGGTAGTCCACACTTCATTAGGTGTCTTACAAGATTCAATATGAAAAAGAAGATTAGGAGAAATAGACAAGCATAATGTTCCATAGGCTTGATCACATCTGTTGTACCACTTTCTCTTTTCTGCAGTTGCTGTTAGTTTAATTTTTGTACCCATTGTTCCTCTATGAATTTTCAAACTTCTTAAATGAATCTCCATTTTAGTTTTCCACTCATGATAGTTATATGGTGAGAGTAGAGGAAGTTTGTTTGGATCCATGATGTAAGAGTACAAAAAAGAACACAAGTACAACCCCCATGTTACTCAATCAAAGAGATCACCCCCCAAAAAAGAATGATTGTGGCACTTTATACTTAGTGCGATTTATAATTGTCCACAAGGGACTAAAATTGGGAAAGCATAAAAATCTCTTAAAAATGAGATCCAAAGAAGATTACAATTGCTCACAATGATTAACCATAGCAAACAAATCCCTTCAAAACAAGTTTCACTTTCTCAAGTGTCAAAATGCCCAAGTTATCACTCAAAAGTCAAAAAACTAACAAATTGAATAAAATGAACTTGGAGATAAATCTAAGAAAAGTGCATGGATGGATTTGAAGAGCTCCTAAATACCTTTTTGATGTCGTAAGAATCATGATAATCGAAGATTGTGGCAGAAAGTTGTGAGCTCGGAAGCAAAAAATGAAGATCTATCTTCAAACTACTGTATATGTCACCTACTACAAAATATTAGAAAAATACCAATGCTACTGTGAAGTGCTCTCTGTTAGCTTTCTGATGATATCTCGTTTGCCCAATTTTGCCTCTGTGGGGAAAAGTTATGCAAAAAAGAAAAAAAGCCCTGTTTTAGGGCTTTGAAGGGCAAAAATGGCCCCCTGACTAATGAAATATTCCTTCCTAATAGAATATTCTTTGCAAAAAGAAAAAAACCGTCGATTATGCAAAAACTACTTTTGTGTCTCAAAAACTGCCTTTGACTAGCATTGAAGGGCAGAAACCGCCAAACAGGTCGAAAACTACTGGTTTTCTTCAAAAACTGTCGTTATAGTCCGAAACCGTCAATCCTTAGCGGAAATCGCCTGAGTCAAATCCAAAAACCACTGAAACTTTACACAAACTGGTTCAAGGAATATTATGATAGGAAAAACAATGACTTTAGAATCTTAAATGGTCGTTCGATGGTGAGTGAAGACTATCCACTGTAGAGCTTTGAAGATTGAAACATCCATAGAATATAACCGCTGGAGAAGTTGATGACTGGGTGGAGCCATGGCAGTTACCGCTAGGCTATTAGATGTGCCCATCATAAAAGTCCACTATGAAATTTAAATGCCACTTAAATGAAGCTGACTCTCTTGGAACCGCCAAGAGTTTCAGCAGAGACTGCCGATTAATAGCAGAACAATTGACTAGTATAGAAAATTTTTTGGCATCAAACAAATAACTGCAATTGCTGATTAGTGTTGTCCGTTAGTTTTGAATTGCTGTGAATTGATACCGATGGGTTTAGAAAATTTCTCAGCGAGAGACAATTCTAAGCATGCTGATGTGGAAATAGGTTGTCAACCTTTTTGTGTTGTCGGGATTAGGGAGCCACCATGGAGGTTATTTTTATTGCCTACAGAAGATTTAGATTAACAGCCACAGTGAGATTTTTATGGTGTGCGCATCTCATAGCCCAATGGTAACTATCGTGGCTTCGTCTGGTCATCAACTTCTCTGGCGGTTATATTCTGCAAATGTTTCAATCTTCAACTCTGCAGCGGTTAGTCTTCACTCACCATCGACTGACCATTTAAGATTCTAAACTCGTCAGTTAGTTAACTTAACATGTGTGAATTATGTGTGATGTGTGAATACTATTTAATTAATAAATAGTTAAATAAGATGAATTATCCACACAAGGGTAAACCTGGTTAGGTGATAACCCTGTTCACACCAACATATTTGCTACCACAAAGTTGTTACACCCTTGACTATCTTTGAGTTTAACAGATAATATGTTGGCTTTATTATGTAGAATCTCTCTAGAGAATCTATATTTGTTCCAAACAACAACCAAACTTCCTGCCATGCCAACAACATCCTCAATGTACCCTTCTCCATTCTACCATAACCTTGGAATCATCTCTACCATGGAACATGTATCAACTTTAGTTTCCTAAAGCAAAAGAATATCTAGACCCTCTACCTATATCAACCGCTTAACCAAGCGGTGTTTCTCTAGGCCATTAAGGCCACAGATATTCCAACTAACAATATTCATTTATTCTGTGACATCAGGAGGTTCTCACCTCCTTTATTCACATATTTTTTCATTGTCTCATGCGTGGCTTTCCCAATGTCCACTAAAGCATTGTACTTTTCTCTACTCACCTTAGTCTTTCTACCCTTAGGATTGGTAACCCTAGCATCCATAATAATGCTATACTTCCCTTTCCTTCCACTCCTTGTCACCCTCCTCCATGAATTCTCCTTGTCCTCATCTTCCCCTTCTCTGTCAGAATCTTCTTCAAACCTCTTTATGGTCTTCAGACCCTTACCCTGATCCCAAATATCCCGCTTGATATGCCCCAAAGAGGAGTTCCTATTTTCCACCACCAAAAGAGGGGTATGGATAGCCTCCTCTAGTAAATCCTTACTATCCAACATGTTTGAATTATGGGCCAATTCTCCTTTTTCCCCTAACCTTTATCGTTGACCCCCCTATCCTCCTTTGGAAGAGAAATACTTCCCATCTCCATATTCAAATCCGTGCCCAGATCTGCCAATTGCTCAATAACAGGCCCTATCTCTATATGATCTTCATTTCACATCTAATTCACCACAGTCTTGGGAGAAGCCTCCTTAATCCTAGGAGATGAAGAATTCTCTTCTCTACTAGCCCTAGAACTAGGCTCTTTCATTCTACTATTCAAGGCTTTCCCTTGTCTGCTAACTTCTTCATTCTTATGGCACCTTCTGGCTAAATGACCAACCTTCCAACAATTGAAGCATCTAATTGGAATACATTCATATTCTAACTCTTGCATCCATTCCCCCAGAATGGAAAGAAGTTGAATAGAATGCCTAATTGGCTTGTTAATATCAATCTTAACACATATCCTTGCATAAGATGTCAATTTTCCACCTTGGGTAGTAGTAGAGCTATGAACATAGAACCCAAAGCCTGCCCTATCAGCTTTAATATCTCCTCCTTCCACAGTTCATGTGGCAATTTATACATTTGAAGCCAAATTGCAACCTCCCTAATTAATTCTTTATTTGGGTTGAAACTAGGTGTCCAAGCTCTGATGTAGAGACCTATGTTTCCCATAAACCAAGGGCCCCCTTTAGAATATTTTCTCTTTCAAATTCTAACTAAAAAATAATTTGAATAAAACTTAGCACCAAAAAACTGACTTCTGGATTAAGCCCTAACCATCTTTGCCCTATCCATGTCTTAATTCTATCCATTGAGGGCCATATCCTGATGAATTTTGCAATAACAATGTTCATCTTGAGATTTTAGATCTTGGAATTGAGAAATTCCTCTAGTATGTAGTCCCTTGGGACCTCGTCTGAGATTTTCAGGTTAACATTGCCGATCAACATCCAACTCCCTTTGCATTCTTCCCTATCAAGCTCTAATTCTGCCTCCAACAGAAGATCACCAATTGCCTTCACCTCATCCTCCCCATCTAGTTTATCCTTTCCAACTATCTCCCATTCATCTCTTCTTTCAAACCCTTCCCGACCTTTGCTTCTCACACATCTACTTTTATCCTTTCATTCTTCCCTTCTTCGCCCATTCTACATAATAAAATGTATTATTTCTATATTAATTGATACTATAGATACTAAGTGTTTTGTAGCACTGAGAGTGCTTGGTAAGATTCCTTACACTAATTTATGGATTAAGTGGTATTAGAGGGTTAAATATTTTGGATTTTTTATTATTTTCTTTATTCCAAGGATTGTAAGTGTATTTCATCCATGAGGTAAAGTATCTAAGGGATTTTATTACCTCTTGAGGCCAAAATTGAGTCAAGAGAGTGGTTAAGATCAATGACAACAATGATAATGGAGAGAGATGATGATGGAGAAGCAAGATTCTAGAGGGTTGAAGAGGATGTGGCTATAATATTTATGGTTGAGGGAAAGCTTGATAGGTTAGAAACAATGATGATTTCCTTGATAGCTAATATGGATGATCCTATGGTGCACCAAGAAGAGGGTGAATTCAAGAAACCAAGTTTAAACTAGAGAGAAACTTAAAATTTTGATACTTTTAAAAGCTAAGGCCAAGAAAAATATCCAAACATATGATGGAGAGATAAATGCATAAAAACTAGACCAATGGGTGTCCTAAATAGATATTTATTTTAGTTTGCACCTTCTATCTCCAAAACAACAATATTTTTGCAAGGTTGAAACTTATCAAGCATGAACTTACATTAATTTGATACCTAGGTAGATTGAAGGATAAAATTTCCAAGTAATAGAAATTGTGGAATATGCAAATAGAAACTTTATATTAGAAAATAAATGCACATTTAAAAGAGTGGAAGATTTAGGTTATGTTGGAGAGAAAATACACTATATAGTGACATGTGTGTAGAAAAATAGCTAGCTAGGTTCTTCTCTTGTTAGGAACCCGTGTTTAACCCTTCTCTTTACTTTGTTAGTATATTGTTGTTGGACGCATATGCTTTGTAAGTCATCCTGTGAGTATATTGTATTATCCCACATTCATGGGGAGTAATAGTTGTTTAGATTAGACTTAGTATATAAGTACGTGTTGAGGCCAATGAAGGCATCCACAAATTTATTGTATTGAGCTTGCTCAAAGGAGGTTGCCCCCTCGAAGTGGCCTGCGATCAATAAATTCCTCCTGTGCTTCTGCTATTTCTGTTATTTCATGCATTTTTCATTATATTGTTGTAGGAGGTTCCTCTCATCTAGTATCAGAGCGCTTTCTTGGGCTCCCTGGGTGGAATTTCTGATGAATTTTTTTCTACAGTGCCCTCTAGGTGCTGTGATTATTGTAGTTCTTTTTTTGCATTTGTATTGTTCATTTTAATTGCAGGTTCGGATCAGGGAATAATCCCTATCAGCTTAGCTGTGGGAAGTGCCTAGGCATAGCCCTAAAACTCATTGTGAGGAGTACCATAGGAACCCTGAAGTAGCTGGCCCATTGAGAGGACCTGCCAGTGAAAAGGGCAATGACCCCTACCTGATTGACTAGTTCCCATTCGTGAGGTAAACCAAGAGCTGTCATTTGTGGCAAAGTGGTTATCAGTTTTACCTAAGCCATGGAGTGAGGGGTACTGCCCCAATACACAAGCCATTAGATAGCATTGGTAGCCGAGTGATTCCCTTGAACCTTTAGGAAGCCAAACATACCAGGGGCCCATATCTATTGACAGACAGCAAATCACAGATTGAATCCGTCCAAAGTAGTTGGCAGATAATTTCTATTTTTTCACCATATCTTCCTTGCTTTCACTCCGTTTCCTCTCAAAATTCACTGGAACCCCTGAAATTCCATTCTGCATATTTCCTTCCTTGAGGACCCTATCCCAAATTCCACTTATCAAAGCCAGAAATCCCACATTTATCTATTTTTAGGGTTTGCCATAACTTCTTCGATTCTCACCCTATAGCCTTCAAATTTTTCCATAGAGTTCATTTCCTATTTCCACTCCTTTGTCCCTCTTAGACAAATTTTCCCATTCTTTCACCCTGCTTTTGAAATCCCCATTTTCTGCTTCCGTGTCCCTCAGAAAGTGTCCAAAACCTAGTCAAACCCCAATTAACCATCAGAGTTTTTCCCAAATCCAAATTTTCCTTTACTAAAAAAATTTTTGTTTTTGTTTTTCTACCCATTCCAAAAAAAAAATCCTGGTTATGGTTGTCACCCTCGCAGGAGCAAAAAACATGGAGGATGAACTTGTAGCTCTCAAGACCAAACTCCAAGATCTGGATGAAAAAATTCTTGGCCTCAATCTTCAGTATTCAGCCATGAACAATAGACAGTAGCCAATCTTCTATAGACACTAGGTTCTCTTCTTCCACCAAGTTTTGTGGGCCAAAGCTTGATTTTCCTTGCTTCAATGGTGATGATCTGACTGGATGGATATACTAGGCATAACAGTATTTCAGTCTGCATAATACTTTTGATATCAACAAAGTCCCACTTGCATCCTTTCATTTGGAACATGTAGCCCTTCAATGGTTTTGTTGGTACATCAAGGCTCATGAAGAGCCAAAATGGACAGATTTTTGCAAACTCATTTTGCAATGATTTGGCCCTAGTGCTTTTGATGACTTCACAGGAGCACTCACTAAACTTTGCCAAACTAGCACTGTTAGAGAATATCAAATAGAATTTGAGAAACTGGCCAATCACACAGAGGGATTGTCTAATGAATTCTTTAGGAGTTGTTTTGTCAGTGGTCTGAAGGATGCAATCCGATCTGAGGTTAAAATGTTTCTTCCCAACACAATGATGGAATCCCTAGGGTTGGTGTAATGAAATAACTTGCACAATGGAAGAAGATAATATAAAATATTCTACAAATACTTGATAATAACTGAGAATAACAGGCCACTTCGAGGGGGCAACCTCCAAATATCTCCAATGAGAACACACTTCACAATATATGATGAAATAAGGCTCATATCCTTCTATATATACCTAATTATGCTTAGGATGAATAGACACACCCCTATATAACACCTAGTCCGACCTATCTATCTAAATAATAATATAATAATGATAACATGACTTAATTATGAGTTAAGATAGCCACAAGCTGACTATTCATAACCCTATGTACACCAATATTAAAGGCGTAGCATGCCCTCCCTCTTTAAAGAAGCATTGTCCTCAATGCTAATCAAGTGTGGATTCTTTTGAATGAACTCTTCGTCCTCCCATGTGGCTTCGTCAACTGGTAAATTCTTAAATTGGATGAGATACTCAGTGAGGGTTCTATTCCTCATCTTCTTCGTGTATGTGTGAAGAATGCAATCTGGTTCCAATATGATTCTCCCTTCTTCATCAAGCTCCAGTAACATTGTCGTGGATGGACTTTTGAGTCTACTAGCATTCTCCAAGATAGAGATATCGTAGAAAGGTTGTATGATTTTTGATTTAGGTAACCTCAATTTGAAGTCGATGTTGTCAGTCCTAGTTGAACCTTTATGAGGCCCATACAAATCGGGTTCCCTCTTGTGATATGAAACTGTAACTACTTTCTTGAAAGGTGAAGCAAGAATCTTTGTCTTTTGCACTTCCATTGACAATAATTGAGCCACACCTTTATCCACATCTTTTTTTGTGACATTTGGTGTGCACTTACCGATTGTGGACTCTTTGCACGTAAACCCCATAGCTCATATTTTTTATCCCCAGAGTAGAAGCACATGAATAGTTCCTAGAAATTCATCTCAATTGTGCCCAAGGTAGTAAGCCATTGAACTCCCAAAACAATGTCTGCTCTAGTCATGGGTATAGCAAACATAGGGCTATCTATCATGCAGTCTCCCATTGTGAGTTTGATACTATGGCATTTCCCTGAACAATTGATTGTACCACCATCTTCAATCATAACTTGGATTCGGGGGTAGGGTAAACAAAACAATTTAACTTTGCTTCTAGTTGCTTGTTGATGAAGTTATGTGTACTCCCCGAGTCAATCAATATTGTCACTATTTGTTTTTTAAAGAAACCCCTTACCTTGAGTGTTTGTGGGTTATTAATACCTGATAGTGCATGACAAGAGATAGTTGGTTGGACATCTTTAGAGTCCTCTACCACCACCACTAGATCTTCTTCATCCTTATCTTCATCATAGGTAGCCTCAATATAGAACAACTTCTTCTCATCACATTTATGTCCTTTATGATATTTTCCATCATAGTTGAAACATAACCCTTTGGCCTTTTTCTCCTCCAATTGTTGAGGTGTCAACCTAATAGGATGAGTAAATTATGATGCAAGAGCCTTGTCAACTTTGTTACTAGGCAATTCTTCACTTCTATTAGCCAAAAAATTTTCCTCCACTTGTCTTGCCATAATCATTGCTTCAGAGATAGAATTTGGACAAAACATGCATACCTCATGTTGAATGTGATCCTTAAGACCACCCAAAAATAAATCATTCAAGATCTCCTCTGTAATTGTATCCACTCTTAAGGAAAGATTTTGGAATTGTTGAATATAATCCTTAACTGATCCTGTTTGTTGAAGTTTAGCTAGTTGGCTAAAGAAGTTGTCTGTCATAGTATTGCTATATTGTGATTGGAGTTCCTCTGTAAAAATTGACCATGAGACAGTGAGACCCTTTTTCCTTCAATGAGTACAAAGCCAACGATACCAAATGAATTGATCTGGTTCTAGATATAGGGAAGCCATTGTGACCTTTTGTCCATATGGGATTTGATGTACTTCAAAAAAATTCTCCATTTGGTTTATCCATGTTAGAGGATCCTTGCCATCGAAATTACGCATATCCACCTTTGCAAACAAATTCCTAGATCCCATAGGAGTATTAAAATTTGTGTTAGTATTAGCCGACTTGAAGGTTTCACCTTGGTTGCTTGAGAACTCCTTTCTTGGTTCATTCATATAGGCACTTAACATGCTTCGTATATCTGATATATTTCCTCTTAGCTCACACATATCCCTCTTAATTAAGGAAACCTCTTCTTCGACCTTACTTATTTCCTCATTGGGATTACTATCCTCTATTCTTTCCCCATCCTTATGAGAGGATTTCCCTGGTGTGACAACATTCTTTTTGCCTCTTGTTGTAGGCCCCGTCATGATGGAAACCAATATTTTTGAAATAAATCACACAAATGAAATGTAAATTCTCTAAAATTTTTACTATAACTTACTAGGGCCAAGATACCACTTACCCAAAAAAAACTCCAAAAACTTAGCAAATTTGTAGCCTTGAGCGTGAATTTGTTGGAACCCCTAATTTTGCAATAACTTGCTTATTTTTGCTTTAATTTCTCCAAGATTTGGACTGTATGCCCTCTATTATGTATTCAAATACCCAATACAAATTATGCTCCAATTCAGCAGGATGTGAGAGATATGTAGATCTCAAATAAATTGTGTAGAAATCATAATTCTGCAATAATTTGCTCAAATATACTCCAATTTCTTTGAAATCTAGACTATAGCTTCTTTAATATGGTCTTCAAACATCATTTAAAAATATTTTAAAAATTTACTAAAATCTGAAAGTTATGCTCTTCCCAAAATCGCCTCCAATATTGAGAAAAAATCTTGCCTCTACGGTGCGAAGATCATGCTCTGATACCACTTGTAATGAAATAACTTGCACAATGCAAGAAGATAATATGAAATATTCTGCAAATACTTGATAATAACTGAGAAAAATAGGCCACTTCGAGGGGGCAACCTCCAAATATCTCCAATGAGAACACACTTCATAGTATATGATGAAATAAGACTCATATCCTCCTATATATACCTAATTATGCTTAAGATGAATAGACACACCCCTATATAACACCTAGTCTGACCTATCTATCTAAATAATAATATAATAATGATAACATGACTTAATTAGGAGTTAAGATAGCCACAAGCTGACTATTCATAACCCTATGTACACCAATATTAAGGGCGTAGCAGTTGGCTAAGTTGGTGGAGGACAAGATCATAGCTCAACAGCACTCCAAATCCAATTTTGTTCCATTCATAAACATGGTTTCCCAAAGACCTCCAATCACACTAGCTCCTAGAATAACTCCTATCAAGCATTTGACTGACGTAGAGATGCGGGCATGTAGAGAAAAAGGGCTTTGTTATAATTGTGATGAGAAATTCACTTGGGGACATTAATGTGTTGAGAAAAAGCTCTATCTCTTGGATGTGGATTCTCTGCCTACAACTGAAGTTTATGAAGATGCTCAGGATACATTAGATGATCAGGTCGAAACTCAGTAGTCGCCTGTTGACCCTATTGGCAAGAGACACTGTGTGGCTTCATGAGTGTTGTCATTGATGGAAACAAAGTTCATCCCACACATCCGCCGGACATGGTGTGTCTATACCGGAAGACAGATTGAAGAGTATTTTGGTCCAGTGACCAAGAACAAAGCATGCAGCGAGGTCTGACAATCAGGTCTGGATCTCTTGGAGGAAGTATCTTAGTAAAGTGTGGACTTGGGGAAGTCAAGAGGAATACCTTGACTGTTAGATTCTAGGGATTAAGCCTCTGGTGATGAAAGAGTGAAGAGATATGAGTACCTAAGTATTGGGTTCCTATTTGGCAGAGTAGACTGAGGAAGAACTGACCAGCAGAGCATCAGACCTTAATCCAGATGAGATATTGATGGTGATCAAGTTTCTTGAGGTATCATTCATGATTGGCTGACATGATTGATGACTTCTATAAGCATCTCTTTGATACGCATCACTTGATAAGCAAAGATTCAACCGACAGACCAGAGTTTGGGAAAATATTGAGTATTCCAGATGCCGACTAGAAAGTGGATGAAATCCTTGGTGCGGATATATGTACCAGATTGATTTCGGTATGAATTTGTGTGTTGTGTGTTTGGAAGTGTGAAGAAAGGTAGAGAGTAGTTTGGAAGCAATAATACAGGTCCGGTATGTGACAGGACAACAGCACCAAAGAAGAAGAAGAATGAAGTGCAGTAGATCAGTGTATTGAGCCTAACTGGAACTGAACCTCAGCATGTATGGATGCTTCTCATCAGTTCAAGTATCTTGATACCTTCTTTTTACCTTGTAGACAGTGAGTCTCTTGTAGGCAGTGAGCCTCTTGTGAGCAGTGTGCTCAGGCAGTGAGCCCTAATTGGCAAGTGCCATTTTGTTCTTTCTATTCTTCTAACAGAGAATACAATCTTGGGTTAATCACCCCATGGTTTTTCCCTTAATAGGGTTTTCCACGTTAAAATCATTGTGTTATGTGTATTGACTTTGTTTCTACTTTCATGGTTATGATTGCTTATTTGTTTTGATACTACACTAGTTACAAAAGAAGAACAGAAAGTAAAATTAATTAAGATAACTGATTCCCCCCCTCTTAGTTATCAACAATTGGTATCAGAGCTAAATTCCTTCTAACAGAGCCTAACAGCTTGAGGAAGATCTAGGAATCTCAATATGTATGGTATGAGGGAACAACTTCAGTCTGCTCTAGATGATCTTGAGCTATCTCACTCCAAAGTCAATGAATTGAAGGAAAGACTCAAACAAGCTGATGATTTCATAAATGAACTAAAAGACAAACTGAGTATCTCTATGAAAAAGAGAAAGGAACTACTTCAACAGTTAGCAAGTCAAAGTGAAGCCAATGTTACTGATGAAGATCTGAATGAAAAGAACAAATTATGTGAGAAGCTATCAAAAGAGATCATTATGGTAAGACATGAAATAGAATTAGGTGTTATGAAATTCACTCAAGAAATTGAAGAGAAAAGAAAGACTGAAGATAATTTAAAACAATCTCTCAAAGAAAAGTCAGAAGATTGCCACAAAATGGATAGAATAATCAGGCATTTGGAATCTGATCTTAAAGAAGCTAGAGATAATGAAGAATAATTTGAGAATCAGATTGTCACTTTAAAAAGGGATCTCCAAACAAAAAATGAATACAAAGAGAAATTCAAGATAAGCTCTGCTCAGCTTGAAGTTCTTCTTGAAAGCCAAAAGAGAGTAAATGACAAGCAAGGCTTGGGGTATGAGAAAGGTGAAAGCTCCGGATCTGGTCAGAAGAACTTTGGATCAGGAAATCCAAGGAACAGGCCTAGAAGACCTCCGATAAGGCAACCTAATGCTCAAAGATATCCATCCTTCAATGGATACTACTACAACTACAATAACTTTGGTCATAAAGCAAATCAGTGCAGAAGAAGAATGAATCAGACTAATTCATCCTTCTCTGGACAGTGTTTTAAATGCAAAAGGTATGGTCACAAATCTCATGAGTGCAGAAATATGCAAATGAACAATTCATTTAATGGTAGATGCTTTGCATGTAATAGAATGGGACATATGGCTAATCAGTGTAGATCAAAAGGATATAAGTCAAATATGCAAAGAAATGTTGTTTTCTACAATTGCAATAGATCCGGTCATATTGCCAAGTTTTGTAGAAGTAAGAATCAGGACAAAAAGGGTCCGGTGCATCATAATCAAAACCAAGACAAAGGAAAAGGAAAAATGAATGCGGATGAAATTAAGAGGGAGATGAACAAGATTTGGGTAAAGAAGAGTACAAAAAATGTTGGGGATGGATCTGCACCAGAATCTGGGTCTGACATTCCTTCCGGAAACTAAATAGATGAGCTCTGGCTCAGGGGTAGTCTCAAAAGAAAACAAGTTCCCTCAGCCAGTCAAGTGGTACCTGAAATTGGCACATGGAAAGTTGCAGATTAAAGGGTTCTCATAGAAACATATAAATGAACCTTGGTAAAGATATGGAAGATCTGCAAGAAGTTTAGAAGAGGTTAATCTTCCTAGATTGATCCGGTTTAATAGTCTTCCGGTAAGAACAGAATTCTCACAGTTAGAACTGGTATGACTCAAATTTGAGGTATCTTGATTTGTGGATAAGTGGAATGATTTGGGAAAGATAGATAAATAGCTAATAGTTCATACCAGTGATCCAAAAAGATCTCTCTCAGAACAAGGAAAAAAAGGCAACCAAAATAACTTAGGTTGTGCATTTATTGTAAAATGGAATTAGGGTTTGTGCAGAAATAAAAGGATTCTTTGGTTCATCATTTGCACATTTGCATTCAAAAAGAAGAGAGAAGGAGCTTTGCAACAAGTTATCTCAATCCTCGCAAAGATCAAACCGTAGAAGTTGATTCATCCAAGAAACTTGATCCGGCTCATATCGTGAACCCTAGAAGCGTAAGAGGTATTTTCTGATCTTGAAATCTCTCTATGAATCTTTGAAAGATGGCTACTCCAAATTTTGTGAAGATTACTGATAGGTCGTGTCCTAAATTCAAGAAACATCCCTATAAATCCCTAGAAGTTGATCCCCTAGGCACATTTTCAAGCATTCCGCATGGGTTTTTGCATGTAGAAGATGTTAGGGCATATATTCATGCAAACATTGAGGAATTTGGGGAATCCAAGTTAATGGATATCTATCACAATCAGTTAATAGATGATGCTTTTGAACTCAAATCGCAGTACAAGTCTATCCGGGACAAGCATTTTGGACATTGCATCCATTTCCCCTGTTTTGCAGAAGATGAATGGGTCTGGTATGTTCTAAGTAGAATGCATGATAACTTTATATGGTTGATGAGGCTATTCAAGATAACCAAGGATGTCATTAGGGTAGTTACCGGATTGCACTCATCCGGTGGGATACCTGCTCTCAAATTTGTCAAGAATCAGACAGTGTGTGAGGCAACTGGATCAAAATTTGACAAGAGAGTAATGACTATAGAAGATATCACTGATCCGGATATCAAGTTTGCATCTATGAAAATTGGCTATAAGATATATCACTCCAACAGGGAGAATTCAGTATCTGAAACAGCTGTGTATACTGCTTATGAAATGTTAAGGAAAAATGCTGACTATGATCTCTGCAAACTTCTTCTGAGCCAACTATTAGAAAACTTACAAAGGATCAAGAAGGACAAGAAAAACTCATTCAAATATGGTGGTCTGATATTGTGTCTATTCTTTTACTTTATGAATGAGCTACCCGGATCCAGTGGTTGGATGTGGCAAAATGACAGACCAGTTGCCATACAAATTAGAGATTATTTACATGGAATTGGTGATGCCAAGGCACAGAATACAAAACTTTGGGGCTACTTCAAGAATTTTCAGAGTATGATGCAAGCTAGAGAAATAATCCCTTAATCATTAGTTGAGAAGTACAACGATACAGTGTGCTTTATGGTGGACATCGATCAATGCCTGATGGAGGCAGTGGAACCTAGAATAGTGTGGATCATGCCAATGGGGTATGAAGTTGATGAAAAAATCCTAGAGCTAAACATCCAACACTTGCTAAGTCAACCCAAGGATCCTAAGGCAGAAAGGTTTGGAACTTACCAAGAGCTAAGTGTAAAAGTTCATGTTGAACTTAGATAGCCTAAGATCAAGAGAAAAGTAAGAAGGGAAGTAGAAGAATTCACCAAAAGGCATGGAATATCATAGGAGGCAGTAAATTCCAATAGAGAGAAGATGGAAAGGGCAGAGAAAGAAAAGGAAGAAGCAGAAAAAGAAAGTGCTCTGGTACAAGCCCCCTCCCGGACCAGATCCTCTAAGAGCTCTGCACCTGCCACTGCTAAGAGCTCAAAGGCATCAAAACCAGAAGCAAAATCATCTGGTAAAGGAGAAAAGAGAACAAAGACAAAGGCTACAAGATCATACACAAGCCTCAAGGATGATGAAGAGTCAGAGACAGATGAGGAAGTAAAGAAAATGAAGAAGAAGAAGAAAACAACTGGTGAATCCTCTACCGGTCAAGACAAAGAAGAGAAGGCAGAGGAATTTGTTGAAAAACCTACTCTCTGCATTGATGATTGTTGCAAGTATGGCCCTAACTGGTGTTTTCATTGATGTCAACATACTCTTGTTGTATTAATGATAAGAATTGAATGAGCCGTGTGCTAAGGATATTGAGAAAATTAGTCTCAATCAGGAATAGTGATGACAGTAAGGAAATAGTCTAAGATAGGAAGAGGATCAGAGGATGAGGATTAAAGGGTTTGTAGATATGTGTCTTAGTGTGGTCTAGTAAAGATTTCAGAGGTCTACATGAAGATCTGAAGAAGTTATGGCTGATCAAGTTAAACCGGTTCCGGTAGGTATTCAGAGGTGACAGAGTGTTACAAAAAGGTCCGGTGAGATCCAGAAATACATTGTCCTATTCTGCAGATTTGAGAGAGTGTTCAGGAAGTCTATTTGAAGTATCAACTCAATTAGTTTTTGGTCTGGAAGTTTGGAAGCATCTATTCCTTTTTGACAGTAGTGACAGACGATGTTCTTGAGGTCCCGAATGAAGGAGAGAAGGATTTCAGTATGCAGATGAAGTGCGGATGTTCTTGGTGATTCAAGAAATCTTGTGGAGGTCTTTGGATCATGTTTGGATCATGTGGATGGTCCACATCAAAGTTGGAGCTTGTAATTGAAGGATAACCTCTAGGAGAAGGAGTTCTTCCTGAGACTGGCCGACCGGATGAGTTATACGTCTTGTAGATGTTCTTGTAGATGTTTGTCGACTTAGATGATTATTCCTAAGTTGATGTCTTGTATAAATAAGTGATTGCGAAGTCATTTCAAAGTGTCCTCATGGAGATGAGAGTGTGGTAGCAAGGAGGAGAGTGAAAGGTAGAGCATAAGTATTGGGCTTAAATGGAACTGATCAAGCATGGTGAAGATGCTATTTTTCAAGTTCAAGTAGGTGATACTTATTTCTTTGTAGATAGTGTGTCTCTTGTAGGTAGTGAGCCTCTTGTGAGCAGTGTGCTTACGCAGTGAGCCCTAATTGGCATGTGCCATTTGTTCTTTCTATTCTTCTAACAGATAATACAATTTTGGGTTAATCACCCCGTGGTTTTTCCCTTAACCGAGTTTTCCACGTCAAAATCTTGGTGTCTCATGTGTTGATATGTTTATGCTCTTAATTTGTTGCATTATGCTTCCATGATTGATTTATTATTAGACTGCTAATTGCAAAATGGAATTAAGTGTTTAAATTGAGAGAAAGTTTTGCACAACTGATTCACCCCTCCCTCTTAGTTGTGTGTCCTAAGTCTAACAATTGGTATCAGAGTCAAGTTCCTCTAAAAAGAGTTTAACCACTTGAGGAGATCCAGGATGTCATCTTAGAAGAAGGATAGTCCAAAGTTTGATGGAACCAATTTTAATCTCTGGAAAGGTCGCATGAAATGTCACTTGAGATGTATGGGAGTGGCGTATTGGACCATGGTTACAACACAGTATGTACCTCCACAGGGTGGTCTGAAAACCCAAAATGAAATCACAGATGCTAAAAACAATCTGCAAACTATAGAGGCTCTTCTAAGCGCATTATCTGATTTAGAGCTCTCAAATGTTATTGACCTACCAACTGCTTTTGACATTTGGCAAAAACTGGAACTTTTGTATGAAGGAGACAAGTATGTCAAAAGTGCAAGGTTATAAAGTCTGAAAGGAAAATTTACAAATCTGAAGATGAGAGAAGATGAAAACATCACTACTTTTATGCCAAGAGTAAATGAGCTTGTTTGTGGAATTAGAAATGCTGGTGGAGTCTTGGATGAAGATGAGATTGTTGGCAAAATTCTCAGATCCCTTCCTGCTTCTTACAAAATCAAGGTTGCTGCCATTGAAGAATTCAAAGCCCATACAACTGTCACAAGAGATCAATTGGCTGGAAAATTAGCTGCATTTGAAATGATAGAGTTTGGAGATGACCCCCCCAAGATTGAATCTGCATTCAAAGCTAGTGCCTCTGTTAAAGGTAAACAAAGGTTTGATCCGGGAGAGAATTCATCAAGGAAGCAGTCATGGTATGAAAAAGCAAGAAAAGATTTGGAGGAAGAAGAAGTAGAAGCTACTCAACTTGAAGCCCTTATTGCTAAGAGGCTACCAAGAGGATCCAATAAGTATGAAGGAAAATTACCTTTCAAATGTTTTAATTGCAATAAGATTGGTCATTTTGCCTCAAGGTGTCCGGAAAGGTTCTCAAGGCAAAATCCTAACAAGCCAAGGTTCCAAAAGAACTGTTATTATGTACATGAATATGATAATAATGAAGGAGTAACACATGATGAATCAGAGATAGGAAACAAATCCAGAAATGAATGGGTGTTCATTGCCATCAAGGAAGAAGATCTAATGTCCTCTGTCTCTATCAATCATAAGACTGTGGAAAGAGCTCTGGCTGCCCAAGTTGAAGAAAAGGATGATTAGGTCATTGACAGTGGTTGTTCTCACCATATGACGGGTGACAAAAATAAGTTCATTGACTTGGAAAGGTATGAAGGAGGAGTGGTAAAGTTTGGTGATAATTCTGCCAGTAGAATCAAAGGAAGAGGAACTATTTCTTTTGATAGAAGGAACAAAACCGGTAATGTTCTATATGTTGAAGGCTTGAAGCACAATCTTCTCAGTGTTGGATAGTTGGTGGACAAAGGCTATGATCTCCAGTTCAAGAATGGAAAATGCAAAATCTTTGAAAGCTCCGGAATAGAGATTGCATCCAGTTCCTAGACTAAAGGTAATATCTTTGACTTGGTTGGTACAGGCAAAAGTTGCTTATTTGTTCAAGTTGATCAGAGTTGGTTATGGCATAGGAGAATGTGTCATGAAAATTTTGATAATATCATCAAGATAAGAAATACTCAGGTTGTAAGAGACCTTCCAAAATTGGTGAAACCTACTAATAGCTTGTGCAAAGAATGTCAATTGGGTAAGCTAAGCAGAGTCACATTCAAGAGTAAGGAACTGTCTTCTACCGGATTATTGGACTTAGTTCATACTGATCTTTGTGGTCCAGCAAGAATCAGGAGTATGCAAGGTGATAGATACTTCATGTTACTAATTGAAGACTATTCTCGGATGATGTGGGTAACTTTTCTGAAAGAGAAATCAAAAGCTTTTAAGAAATTCAAAATATTCAAGGCTATGGTAAAGAATGAAACTGGATTAAAATTGAAATGTCTGAGGTCTGATAGAGGTGGAGAATTCACATCTAGTGAATTCTTAGAGTTCTGTGAGAAACATGGGATAAAGAGATAGTTGTCTTCTCCTAGGACTCCACAGTAGAATGGAGTAGTGGAGAGAAAGAACCAGACCATCCAGGAAGCTTCTAGGACCATTATGATGGAAGCAAATGTTCCTCACATCTATTGGAGAGAAGTTGTCAGCACTGCAGTCTGTACTCTCAATCGAGTTCAAATCAGAAGCAATACCGGTAAGACTCCTTATGAACTTTGGTTTGGCATCACTCCTACTGTGAGGTATTTTAGAGTTTTTGGTAGCAAATGTTACATTAAAAGAGATGAAGATCTAGGAAAGTTTGATGCTAGAAGTGATGAAGGAATATTCTTGGGTTACTCCACTCAAAGCAAAGCATACCGGTGTTATAACAAGAGACTGAGAAAGATAATAGAAAGTACAATTGTGAAGGTTGATGAGGGAATTGAAAAACCCTCAAGGCTTTATGAATATGATGAAGATGATCAGAATGGTGTTCTGATTCAAGGAGCCCAAACCTCTTCTGAAAGTCAGATTCAAACTGATCTGGTAAGTCAGGAAGAAGAGATGAGTTCTAATGAGCCTAATCAAGAATTAGAAGTGCAAGAAACTCTCAAAGTTCCAAGATATGTAACACTGAACCACTCTGAAGATCAGATCATATGTGACAAAAGCAAAGGTGTGCAAACCAGAAGGAGGATTGCTCAAGATTCAGATAAGTACTGCTTGTTCTCAAAGATTGAACCTAAGACTGTGAATGAAACTTGCAATGATGAAAACTGGACTAAAGCAATGGAGGAAGAGTTGATGCAAATTGAGAAAAATCACACTTGGGATCTTGTTCCCAGACCTAGAAACAAGAATGTGATTGGAACCAAATGGGTCTTTTGAAACAAACTGAATGAAGTTGGTGAGGTAATCAGGAATAAAGCCAGATTGGTCTGCAAGGGCTATTCTCAAATAGAATGAGTTGATTTTAAAGAAACTTTTGCTCCGGTGGCAAGAATTGAAGCAGTCAGATTATTTCTTGCTTTTGTTGCTTTCAAGGATTTCAAGGTATATCAAATGGATGTCAAGTCTGCCTTTCTGAATGTGACTTGGAAGAGGAAGTGTACATTGAGCAATCGGATGGATTCTAATTGTCTGATCATGGTGATATGGTTTGCAAGTTGAAGAAGGCTTTGTATGGACTGAAGCAAGCCCCAAGAGCCTAGTATGAAAGATTGGATAAACATCTCTTGAAGATTGGTTTCAACAAAGGTACTGCTGACAGTAACTTGTATTTCAAAATTGACCATGAAAGCATCTTGATTGTTGAAGTGTTTGTTGATGATATCATTTTTGGAGAAAGAGATAGTATGTGTAAAACCTTTGCAAATCAAATGAAAAGTGAATTTGAGATGTCCATGCTTGGTGAAATGAATTTCTTCTTGGGTCTGTAAATCACTCAAACAAGGAAAGGAATCTTCATTTCTCAGACCAAATATGTGAAAGAATTGTTGAATAAATTTGGGATGGAAGACTCTAAACCAATGAACACTCCCATGGCAACCGGATGTAAGTTGAGCAAAGATGATGACTCTCCTAAGGCTGATTAGACAAAGTACAGGTCAATGATTGGAGGATTGTTGTATCTCACTCAAACTAGACCAAACATTATGTAGGTTGTTGGTCTTGTTGCTAGATTCCAAGCTAATCCTAGAGAATCTCATGTCATGGCAATTAAGAGGATTTTTAGATATCTAAAAGGGACAATTGAGTATGGTCTATGGTATCCTAGAGATCATGATTTCTCTCTTCATGCATATACAGATGCTGATTGAGCAGGAGATGTGGATGACCGGAACAGTACCAGTGGTGGAGCATTCTTTTTGGGAAAGAGATTGATTTCTTGGCTAAGCAAGAAACAAGAGGCAATATCTCTGTCTACAACTGAAGCATAATATATTGCAGCAGCAGGTAGTTGCACTCAAGTTTTGTGGATGAAGCAGATGCTAAGAGATATCAAAGTGGAATATGAGGAGCCTATCACTATTTTCTGTGATAATTCAAGTGTAATAAATATATCTAAGAATCTGGTGTTGCATTCAAAGACTAAACACATATCCATCAAGTTTCACTTTTTGAAAGAGCAAGTCAACAAGAATGAAGTCAAATTAGACTTTGTGCCTTCCAAGGATCAGATTGCAGACATCTTTACTAAACCTCTACCTAAGAACTCTTTTGAGTATCTCAAGGAGAAGTTAGGGGTTATTTCCCCTCCAGTGATGAACTAAGGTACACTAATGTGCATCAATCTGGTGGATATCACAGTCACATCTTGTGGTCTGGATTGATGATGGGGAGCTGCTACTCAGGGGGAGCAGCAGATATAATTCTGAAGTGGTGGAATTGCAAGTATGTGCCCTTTGTCAAAGGGGGAGAGAAGACATGTGAAAAACAAGTGGTTGATGAGAAAAGGGGGAGCAGTAAAGGGAGAGAAGACATGTGAATGGTTGTTGCTGATAGGGGGAGTTGTGACAGTAAGGAGCAGTTCTTGTCTCGATGCTCAAAATAGTTTTTCACATCATATGTTGCCATCAATGACAAAGGGGGAGATTGTTGCAAGTATGGGCCTAACCGGTGTTGTCATTGATGTTAACATACTTCTGTTGTATTAATGATAAGAATTGAATGAGCTCTGTGCTGAGGATATTGAGAAAATTAGTCTCAATCAGGAACAGTGAAGAATAGTGATGACAGTAAGGAAATAGTCTAAGATAGGAAGAGGATCAGAGGATACGGATTAAAGGGTTTGTAGATATGTGTCTTAGTGTGGTCCAGTAAAGATTTTAGAGGTCCGCATGAAGATCTGAAGAAGTTATGGTTGATCAATTTAAACCAGTTTCGGTAGGTATTCAGAGGTGACAGTGTTACAGAAAGGTCCGGTGAGATCCGGAAATGCATTGTCTTGTTCTGCGGATTTGAGAGAGTGTTCAGGAAGTCTGTTTGAAGTATCAACTTGATTGGCTTGTGTTCTGGAGGTTTGGAAGAATCTATTCCTTTGTGACAGTAGTGGCAGACTGTGTTCTTGAGGTCCTGGATGAAGGAGAGAAGGATTTCAGTATGTAGATGAAGTGTGGATGTTCTTGGTGATTCAGGAAATCTTGTGGAGGTCTTTGGATCATGTTTAGATTGTGTGGATGGTTTGCATTGAAGTTGGAGCTCGCAATTGAAGGATAACCTCCAAGTGAAGGAGTTCTTTTTGAGACTGCCGACCGGATGAGTTACACGTCTTGTGGATGTTCTTGTAGATGTTTGTCGACTTAGATGATTATTCCTAAGTTCATGTCTTGTATAAATAAGTGATTACGAAGTCATTTCAAAAGTGTCCTCATGGAGATGAGAGTGTGGTAGCAAGGAGGAGAGCGAAAGGCAGAGCATAAGTATTGGGCTTAAATGGAACTGATTCAAGCATGGTGAAGATGCTATTTTTCCAGTTCAAGTAGGTGATACTTATTTCTTTGTAGACAGTGTGTCTCTTGTAGGCAGTGAGCCTCTTGTGAGAAGTGTGCTCAGGCAATGAGCCCTAATTGGCGTGTGCCATTTGTTCTTACTATTCTTCTAATAGAGAATACAATCTTGGGTTAATCACCTTGTGGTTTTTCCCTTAACCGGGTTTTCCACATCAAAATCTTGGTGTCTCATGTGTTGATATGTTTATGCTCTTAATTTGTTGCATTATGCTTCCATGATTGATTTATTATTAGACTACTAATTGCAAAATGGAATTAAGTGTTTAAATTGAGAGAAAGTTTTGCACAACTGATTCACCCCCTCTTAGTTATGTGTCCTAAGTCTAACAATGATATCATCAAATCATTTACTGTGGATGGGAACTTACAACCAATAGTTGAATTTTATGATGAATATAATGAAACTGATCAGAAGATATTGCAAGATGCCACAGTCAGGTATCTAAACATCTACAACAAAGCATTCATTAAAATTATATCTTTGATTTCCAAAAGCTTAGAGAAGGAACTTGAAATAAGGAAGAACAATGCCCAAGCAAAAGATCTAGAAATCCGGGAGCAAATTGCTATTGAGCTCTATCCGTCCATTACCCCTAAACAAATGAACATTATCTTCAAGGACTACAAGGATTAGTTCCAGAGCAAAGCTAGAATGAATCAATTTATGCTTGGAGAAACTGACAAAGTGGCAAAGGAAATAGAAGATATCCTCCGGAATGCCTTAAAAGATTCAATCTTCCTATTATAGAGGACTTAGGTGATGAACCCTCTGCCATGGATAACAAAGGAGAATCTACTGAGATAGTGGAGGAAGAGGCAAAGAAGACAAGTGAAGGGAAAATTGAGGATCTAGATTCCTCTACTTTGGAAGAGGAAGTCCCTAAAGAAGCAAACATCTCTCCTCTGGTTTCCCTAGCAAACTCTAGATTTAAAGGAGAAGAAATATCAGAGGAGAAAACTAGTCAAGAAGAAGTAAAGGAAAAAGAAAAAGACCAAACAAAGAAGACTCCAAGAGACAGTTCTGAGACTGCAGAAGGGAAGAAGACTCTGTCTCCAGCAAGAGACACTGCAGAAACTGTCAAATATTTCTTGACCAAAGAGATGATGGAATTTGATGAATTAGAACTGCTTCAAGGACCATTCAATTTTGATTCCCTCTCCCCGATTCAAACCATGAAGATTGCATCTTTTACTCAAGCAAAGGCAAAAGAAAAACTACTAAAGTCTCACATGGAAGACTGTGAGATAATAGAAATTGCATCCGGTGCATTGGAGAAGATCATGCCATCCTTCCAGAAGGATCCTTCGGCCTCTTCATCTGGTAACTTGAAATCTCTTGTTAATTCAATTAGCACACATTTTGATTCTTTGGAGAAGTCAGCTGAAGATAAAGTCCAGAAAGAATTTTTGGGAAAGGGACTCTTTGAGGTGTAGAGTCTAATAACAAATGATAGGAGAGTTATGGATATTGGGATAAAGAGCTTAGAAAATGCTCTTAAAGATGGTAGAGATATATATAAATTTTGTTTATCCTGGCCTAAAGTAACAAAGGATATTGAGAAGAAAATAAAAGAGCAAGAGGATAAATTGTTAAGTTTATCTCAAAGTTTTGATCCTCTCTCTTCTTCCATAGTAAATCAAGAGTGTCAGACTATTGCAGTCATAAATGAAATAAAGAAGCTCGAGAAGGAGAAGAAAAATAGAATAAACAGGTTAAGTGAACTCAGAGGGATAATTATCCCTAAGTTAGAGGCCATGCATGAGGCCCTAACTGATGCTCAGACCATAGCCTGGACCAGTGATCCAACATATCTAAAGAGGGCAGAAGCTTTTGCATTCCTATTGAGTGGTCACATCTCAATTTTGGACAAGATGAAGAAGAGTTGGGTGACAGAAGTGGTACAGTTGAAGACCACCTTTGCAGATATACTTCAGAATAATTAAGTATAACATGTACATATACCTATGCAGCTAAGTATAGTTAAAATTTTGGAAATTTTGGTATGCGGATCCTACCCTTTGCCATTGATGTCAAAGGGGGAGTGAGTAGCAGTGAAAAATATGGAATCTAGCTAAGCTGGAGCTCCAGTAAAATGTACATTAGAACAAAGCATCAGCCAAGGGGGAGTATAGTGTGACACTTAGTCATTTTTCACTAAGTGTTGCCATCAATGCCAAAGGGAGAGATTGTTGGCAAGAGACACTGTGTGGCTTCATGAGTGTTGTCATTGATGGCAACAAAGTTCATCCCACACATCCGCAGGACATGGTGTGTCTATACTGGAAGACAACTTGAAGAGTATTTTGGTCCGGTGACCAAGAACAGAGCATGCAGCGAGGTCCGACAATTAGGTCCGGATCTCTCAGAGGAAGTATCTTAGTAAAGTGTAGACTTGGGGAAGTCAAGAGGAATACCTTGACTATTGGATTCCAGGGATTGAGCCTCTGGTGATGAAAGAGTGAAGAGATATGAGCACCTAAGTACTGGGTTCCTATTTGGCAGAGTAGACTAAGGAAGAACTGACCGACAGAGCATCAGACCTTAATCCAGATGAGATATTGATGGTGATCAAGTTTCTTTAGGTATCATTCATGATTGGCTGACATGATTGATGACTTCTATAAGCATCTCTTTGATACGCATCACTTGATAAGCAAGGATTCAGCCTACAGACCAGAGTTTGGGAAAATATTGAGTATTCCGGATGCCGACTAGAAAGTGGATGAAATCCTTGGTGCGGATATATATACCAGATTGATTTTGGTATGAAGTTGTGTGTTGTGTGTTGGGAAGTGTGAAGAAAGGCAGAGAGTAGTTTGGAAGTAGTAATACAGGTCTGTTATGTGACAGGACAGCAGTGCCAAAGAAGAAGAAGAATGAAGTGCAGTAGATCAGTGTATTGAGCCTAACCAGAACTGAACCTCAGCATGTATGGATGCTTCTCATCAGTTCAAGTATCTTGTTACCTTCTTTGTGCCTTGTAGACAGTGAGTCTCTTGTAGGCAGTGAGCCTCTTATGAGCAGTGTGCTCAGGCAGTGAGCCCTAATTGGCAAGTGCCATTTTGTTCTTTCTATTCTTCTAATAGAGAATACAATCTTGGGTTAGTCACCCCGTGGTTTTTTCCTTAATAGGGTTTTCCACGTCAAAATCATTATGTTATGTGTATTGACTTTATTTCTACTTTCATGGTTATGATTGCTTATTTGTTTTGATGCTACACTAGTTACAAAAGAAGAACAGAAAGTAAAATTAATTAAGATAACTGATTCACTCCCCCTCTTAGTTATCAACAGACCCTACTTCTCAGGAAGACCACCCAAAGATCTCTCTCCATGCTTTAGCAGGAGTCACCACCCCACAAACCATGTAGGGCCCCACAAACCATGCAGGGCAAGGGTTACTTCAAGAAGCTCCCTCTTACAATACTCATTGATTCTGGTAGCACTCATAACCTCATTAACCCTCAGATTGGCAAACAGGCTGATTGTTTTGTCCATCCTTGCTCCATCTTTGAAGTCATGATTGCCAATGGGGGCACATTACCTTGCAAAGGGAAGTGTTGCAATGTACATATCTCTATTGGAGATTATAACCTACGCTCTAACATGTTTACCTTGCCATTAGGCAGATGTGATGTGGTTTTGGGTGCTCAATGGTTACACACACTTGGACCCATCTTATGGGATTTGTTGAACTTTGGATACAGTTTCAGACAATGGGAAAAAACACACATTGAAGGGCTTACAACCAGGGTCTCTCAACATCATCAGTTCACATCACATAAAAAATCTCCTTAAGAAGAATTCACATGGTTTCATCACTCAGCTCCATTCCATTCAGATGCAACCATCAACAGTCTCCACTACTCCTTTAGATCTACAATGAATTTTGGATAGATATGCATGTGCCTTTGTCAACCTAGTGGGATTGTCAGCTTCACGACCAAAGGACCACCATATTCAGCTCCTTCATGGAAGTGTTCCTCCCAAAATTAGGCCCTACCACTACCCATTTCACCAAAAGATAGAGATTAAGATGCTCATTTGGGACTTACTGAAGCAAGGTATTATTCACCCTGGTACTAGTTCCTTTTCTTCACCAGTTCTTATTGTCTGGAAAAAAGATGGGTCATGGTGCCTCTACATTGACTTCCGAGCACTTAATCACATCACAATCAAGGATAAGTTTTCGATTCCTATTGTTGACGAGCTTCATGGCACTCATTTTTTCTCCAAGTTGGATCTTCATTCTGGGTATCACCAAATTTAGGTTCATGAGGATGATATCCCTAAGACGGCTTTTCGCATGCATGATAACCACTATGAGTTTTTGGTCATGCCCTTTGGCCTCATTAATGCTCCTTCAACATTCCAGGCATTGATGAATAAAATATTCTGGCCCTACTTGTGGAAATTCATTATGGTTTGCTTTGATGATATCCTCATCTATAGTAAAACATGGGTTGAGCATCTCCAACATCTGGATCTTGTACTACAACTTCTCTCTGATCATCATCTCTATGAAAAATAGTCTAAATGTGTTTTTGGCCAGGAAGAAGTGGAGTATCTTAGGCATTATGGGAAGATTGCAGCTCCATTAAGAGCTATGTTGAAAAAGGATGCTTTTACATGGACACATGTTGCTGAGTGTGCATTTGAAAAACTAAAACAAGCTATGTGTACTACACCTGTTCTAGCTATGCTAGATTTTTCCAAGACCTTCACTATTGAGAGTGATGCTTGCGGCAATGGACTTGGTGTTGTTCTCCTTCAAGATGAACATCCCATTGCATTCACCAGCAAAGCCCTTTCTAGTAAGAATTTAGTACTCTCTACATATGAGAAGGAAATGATGGCTATTTTGCATGCAGTACAGAAGTGGCGGCCATACCTACTAGGGAATCATTTCTACATCAAGACTAATCACCAGAGTCTAAAATATTTCCTAGAACAATGGGTCTCCTCCCCAGCACAATAGAAATGGGTTAGCAAACTCATGGGTTATGACTATGAGATCACTTACAAGAAGGGTAAGGACAATATTGTGGTAGATGCTCTTTCTCCACATTTGACGACCAAGCTTCTCTTTTAGCTATTTCTATGCTTGTTCCAAATTGGTTGGAATCTGTCTAGTAGGGCTATGTCAATGACTCTTCATTATCTCAAATCATCTAGCAATTGGCCAATAACCCTTCTATTGTACCGCATTACTCTTGGGATGGTGCTTCTCTAAGATACAAGGGTTGTCTGGTCCTTCCCCAGAGCACAGATCTTCAACAAGCTATCTTCTATGAACTCCATGCTTCTCAATCGGCAAGGCACTATGGGTTCCTCAAAACTTATGAGCGGGCATGGCGTAACTTCTTTTGGAAGGGAATGAAAAGGGAAATTCAATAGATGGTGGTTGAATGTGATACCTACCAATGCAACAAGGGTGAAATGACACTCCTTGGATTGCTTGAACCCTTGCCCATCCCTACATGGATTTGGACAAATATTTCTATGGATTTCATTAAGGAGCTCCCTAAATCTAGAGGGAAGATAGTAATCTTGGTTGTGGTTGATCACCTCTCCAAATATAGTCATTTTTGTGCCCTCAGCCATCCCTATACCGCCTCCTTAGTCACACAAATTTTCATGGACCAGATCTTCTGTCTTCATGTCATCCCTTCTTCCATTATCTCAGATCATGATGCAACTTTCACCAGTCATTTTTGGACAAAACTATTTTGACACACTGACACCAAACTGAAGATGAGTTAAGGGTATCACCCACAAACAGATGGTCAAACTGAAATTATCAACAAATGTTTGGAAACTTATCTTCGTTGCTTCACCTCAGAACAACAGCATCAGTGGGCAAAGTGGCTCCCTCTCGCTGAATGGTGGTACAATACCTCCTACCACATTGCATCTAAAATGGCTCTATATGAAACAATCTATGGTCAGGCACTGCCAGTGCTCCTTCCACACACCCCCAACAGTTCACCAGTTCAGGCAGTCGACACAGTTCTCTGAACCTGAGATTACATTCTTCACATTTTGTAGGACAATCTTCACATGGCAAGAAATCAAATGAAACAATAAGCTGATCAACACCATTCTAAGCACACTTTTCAAGTAGGAGTTATGGTTTTTCTTCGTCTACAGCCATACAAGCAATCATCCCTAAAACTCAAAGGGTGTCATAAGCTAGCTCCAAAGTTCTATGGCCCATATAAGGTTCTTCAGAAGATTGGGTTAGTTGCTTATAAATTTGAGCTTCCTCCTTCCCGCATTCATCGAGTATTTCATGTCTCTTGTCTAAAGAAAGTTCTTGGCACCAACATCAGAGCACAAATTGTTTTACCAAAACTGGATAACGAAGGATCCATCATTTTGGAGCTAGAGGCAATCCTCGATAAGTGCACTCGTCAGTTTCACTCTCGATCCATCACAGAGGTATTAATTCAGTGGTACAGAATGCAACCAGAGGATTCGACATGGGAACCACTCCTTCAGATTCAGTAATAATTTCCACATCTTAAGCTTTGAGGACAAAGCTTTTCTAAAAGGGAGAGGATGTTAGGTACCCATGTTTAACCCTTCTCTTTACTTTGTTAGTATATTGTTGTTGGATGCATATGCTTTGCAAGTCATCCCATGAGTATATTGTATTATCCCACATTCATGGGGAATAATAGTTGTTTAGATTTGACTTAGTATATAAGTACGTGTTGAGATCAATGAAGGCATCCATGAATTTATTGTATTGAGGTTGCTCAAAGGAGGTTGCCCCCTCGAAGCGGCCTGCGATCAATAAATTTCTTTTGTGCTTCTGCTATTTATGTTATTTCGTGCATTTTTCACTATATTGTTGCAGGAGGTTCCTCTCATCTCTACCTATACTTCATACATGACAAATATTTATATAGGCATTTTTCAATTAAGCCACTAAAAATATGTTAACAAGCATCACATGTGTATGGTGTATTATTTATATGAATATAAGTGTGCATTAAAATTGTATGGTGCTAAAGGAATAGCATAATCATGTGGTGTAGGTGCAACCACTTGTCAAAAACATACGATATTGAGCTAATCGTGATAGAGTAGATCCATGTTTTTCCATGTGTAGGACCTCAAATGTGGGTAGTTAATACTAAGCAATGATGTGTGAGAATTGTGTTATTCAAAGGTGTGTAAGAACTATGCTTACACTTGCGTGCAGATGTGTAAAGCATTAGTGATGCATGAATTTGTTCAAGTATTGAATAACACATGTTGGGTGAAGGCATGTGCATAGATTATGTTTGAGTTTAGGTGCATGAATATTCTTGAATCATTCACCCCTTCTTCAGAAGCAATGGTCTCCATTCTACAAGATCTAAGCTTAGGAAACTAGGCTTGGAGTTACTCCTAATTATACCACTTATCCTATTCAACATACTACCTATTCTTGACAAAGAAAATAGTCAATGATTGCTTAATATATGATTATTTGTGCTAGTGTCAATGATATCATCCTTAATAGATGGATTGATATGAGTAGGATCCAAGCCTATGGAATAATAAGATTGTGTTGGCTACAAAAATGTAGGAAAACATGCTTTGAGTAGCTCCTTGTGGAAGATCAAATGTAAACCCATATACTATGTAATGTTAAGAACAAAGATGTTCTCACCAGTTGCATGTAAAATGGTGTAAGGACCATAACATAGTGGGCTGATCTTGTGGCGAGGACCATGAAACTATTCTTTTTATAGATGTACCCAAAATTTGTTGTTGATCTAAAAGGTGTGTGGTGTGCGATGGGTGTCATGGCACTCTTTGTATTTTTTATTTTTGATGCTAATAATTTTTTAGACCTATTGATGAAGGTTTTGGATGTGTTAGAAGAATCTCCGTGCCTTATCCATGTCTTATTCTTGTGTGCATGTTTTAGACGTTGAAGGTGCATAGTAGGATATATCAAGGGGTGTAGCTAGTTGAAACCTAATACATGCTTGTAAAGGAATATGCCCCATAGAAGTTTGTGGTGCTCCATTGTAAGCATGTTTGATATATGGTAGACTACTATCCCATGTGCATAGGTGCATGCTATTATGAATATGAGGGAGGTAAACTAATATGAATTTGACTACCTCTTTCCACCCATTTGTTTGTAGGTGAAGGGTTGTGGATCAATCCAGTTATTTATCCAACATGGTCTAAAGAGTTTTCTATAATGTGCTCATAAATCTTGGTTTGTGGTAAGAGACAATGGCTGTCAAAATCCCAAAGTGAAGCTAAACATGGTTGAATAAGATGCACATTGAGTCTGGAAATATGATGGTTTTCTTACAAGTGACTATGATAGACATTTTTTAGAACCTATCGATCACTACACACATAGAGTCATTATGGAATTTGGTGGCTGGTAGACCACCAAGGAAATCCATGTTGATTGACTCCCAAGGGTATTGCAGTAATGCTAAAGGAGTGTAAAGTCTCAAAGTTTTATTCTAAGGCTTTGCAATGCAGTAGGGTATAGAAGAATTAATGTTGTACTCAATGTTTGTGTGCATGTGAGGCCAATATAAATGATTTTGTAGCAATACAAGTGTCTTGGTGATTCTAAAATGTCTAGCCATTTTGGAATAATGTGCTTCCTAGATTAGGTGTTGTTAGGGCATGCTTGAAGGAATATAGAGATGTACAAGATTATAGAGAAGTCCATTGAACATATAAAAAACACCTTAGGCAATACTTGCATAAGCAATTTGCATGACTATATAAAATATTTTTTGTTGAGTACAATGATTCATGATCAAAAAATTTGTGTCCACATGATTCTAGCATGGTGGTGAGTACATATATCAATGGCTAGCTAAGAAAATCAACTACCTTGTTTTCATGCCTCTGTTTATGCTTGATCAATAAGTGAAATTGTTTTAGGTAGGTCATCCACTCCATATGCTACACATTTATGTCTAACGATCTCTAGCAGTTCGACCACCACGAGCACCTCCACGTGATCCTCTACCTCGACTACCTCCTGATCCGTCACCATGATCAGTGTTTCTAGTATTCATGATGGATAATTTGTATCAAGTTTGCAACTTTAGCACAATAGTCCCAAAAACAAAGGCCCTAGTGTTAAACCTAGAGCTCTGATACTAAATGTAAAGCCTCACAAGTCATGTAAAAGCATTTAAACCAACTCAAAAGTAAATGAAGTAAATAATCTACTTAAACACAACATCGTAATAACCAAAATACAAAGGATGTAAATAATCCACTTATATACAACTTTCAAAGATAAAACATAATCTCATAAATATGCATCTCAATGTCATTAAATCTTACATAATCACGTGCTCAAACCAGGTAACAAGCACTATTGAATAATATACATAAATCCATTAGCAAGCATGCCATAATACATCCAATATAGGGTACAATAAACATGTACAACAATAATAAATAAACAATACACTCTTCGGTCGCATGAACCAAGTGGTCCACCACCTGCAAGCCAAGAGACAAGAACAAGGCCTAGGGGCTTTTCCACCTAACCATGAAGTATTTACACTTCCCCGGATCCCTTCATGAAACGAAGGAAACCCAGCCCTGCATGAAATGTCTAGCTACCTAGTAACAAATGGTAGGAGGGAACACCTAATGCAACCCTAATGTCTAAATGTGCAATTCTAAGTAATGAAAAGTAAATTGTCTCACAACAAGATGTGGTAGAGATATTAATAAATAAATTTTCTAGACAATAAACATCTATTTCAATGTCATTCTGATTAGATCTAATCATGCATAAGTAACCTGGTTCAATTCCTGAAAAGAGGAAAAGTCATCTCTGAATATCCACATTCAGCATCCTAGTCCTAAAAGTAACCCAATAACATTTCCTAGATGAAAAATCTACTTCTTTCCCCAAGAAGCAAGAAAATAACAATAAAAAGTATTAAAGTTCATCAATAAATCAATAATAGTCCCTTTCCCCAAACATCATTCAAGGAATTACACTTTTCCAATCAAATCATTCATATTTTCTTACTCAATTGCACTCATAAATATGTCAAATAGATATATTATCTAATCCAAAATTTGTTCACAATTCTCATACAAAATCCTTTCTAAGTTATAATTTCCTCTTGCTGTCATAACAGTGACAGGAGGTCTAAAACAATAAAAAACAGTCCTCAAGAATAGCCACTCTAAAATATGAATCTACCTTATTGTCATTCTTGTGACAGGAAGTTTTAAAAACAATAAAAACAATAGAATCAGACTTCTTGTCGCAGTTGCAATAGGAACTATTGCAGGAATAAAGATAGTGAAAAGAGAACAAAGTTTAATTTAGTTTTTCAGTCAAAAATGTAAATATAAAAGGTTTTTAGCATCAGCATTGACAGAAAAATAATATAGTAATCTACTATCTCTGTTTGTAGTTATCACATTGATTTTAACAAATTTTAAGCAAATCTACAGGCTTAATTTGTTTAGCTACAGGAAGATCGTAAAAGTACTACAGGAATTTATAAAGTTTGTAGTCATGGTAGGTAGTTACAGGATCTGATTTCTCAGTCCACAGAGATAACAATGGATCCACTACAGTCAAGTAAAACACCAAAAGAAGCTACAGGAATATAAGTTTGTCTATTTTAAGAGGTTTTGCTCATCAATAAAGAGATTGATTTGCTAGTCTATTGTTGATTTCAGCCAGCATACAAAAGAATACAGTCATAATAATGTTTTACAGAGAGTTATCTAACAGCCATCTGGAGGTCGATTTATAGTTTTCAACAGTACAAATCAAGATCCAAATAATAACGCTTGCTAGGCATAGTGACAGAGATAAACAACATGGTTTCTGGCAGTCAAAGTTCAACAAGGTAAAGCAAACACCATATCATGAAAACCAACGATCGATCAAAACAAAGTGCAGGCAACAAGCAAGGAAAATAAGGGTCGATCTATTCAGCGATTCCATATTGCCCAAGAATAGTCAAGTCGACCATAAGGAAGGTCGATGGCTAGCAAGGAAAGCAATTTCCTTAGCAAAAATGGCCAAAAGGATAAGCGGCCAACAAAAATAGGGACAACCAGAATACATAGGACGGCTAAACAAAAACAGTCACCCAACAAACAACTAATAAAACCTTTTTTTTAATAGCCAAATTAATGTAATTACAACGTAAGAAAAACCAGATGAAAAAAAACCTAGGGAAATTGGTGATTGGTGAAGAGTATGCAGCTATTGTCGCCGTCTCTTTATCTTTCTCCTATTGCTGCAATTCCTTCTTGTGTCTGGCGCTCAAGAAAAACTAGCTTACTTCTCTGCAAATCATGGGTATCTCTTTCTGCCTAGATCCCCTTGTTTTATTCATTCCCTCTCTTATTTTTGGTGATCAGAAATTAGGTTTAAGAACTGAAGTTTGTATTTCAGTTTGCTTGAAAATAATAATTTAAAACTCACAATCTTTCCTATTTAAAATCAAATAATAGCTATTTAAGTTAGCTTGCTGTCACATGAGTGACAGGAATATATTTTGATTCTTTTCTCTAATATAATAATACTATTTTGAATAATTTAACTATTGTTATTAAAACAAATCAATTTAAATAATCAAGAAGAGAAATATATATATATATATATATATATATATATATATATATAATTTATTATATCTTTTTTTTTAAGGAACATATTGTCTTCCAAACATCTATAAACAATATCTTATTATTTATTTAAATAACATACAATACATCATTTGAATATATTTTGAAAGGACATTAAATTTAAGTAATCACATCATGCATTCGAAGACGATTAATAACCACACATTAATGCAATAAAATCCATTCAATAATGCATATGCAACTATGTGATGTGTGTGATTGCATTAGGGTAATCCATCCATCAGTTCTTGCCAAGTGGCTAGAACACCTCTACCTCAACCATGCTCTCGTCTTCGATGAGTACCTGCATCCATTCACACTCAACTCGATGTCAATAGGTTAGTGTCTCCAAAACATAGCCAAGGCAAATCATTGTAATCATATATACAATATCCAACATTTAAAACAATTTCCAATTTTCATCAATATAACTCATAATAATTACCTTCACATATGCCAAATTACTTAAGGTAAAGTCAATCACAATAATTGTTCACTAATCTAGAATAATCATATTGTTCATAAAAATGAGACGTGACAGCCTTCCCCACTTGGAAGAGACATCATCCTGATGTCTTATTAAACATCAAAATAATAAAGTATCCATCAACCACAAATAAAGTATCAAGGTGTCATAAAACAATAGCATCAACTCAAAGTATCCAAACTATAACTAAAATTAAAGTATCATAATTCATGCATGAATAAGAAATCTATGCTATATCCTCATATAAGGAAAAGATCTATCAATCTCCTCTATATCCTCCCATGTGGCACTATCCTATGAATATTGATCCCATTGGACCTTATATTGCACCACATGTCTGCTATGCAACTTAATGTTGCGCTTCCCCAAAATTTGAGTGGGCTCCACCAGCACCACTCCTAGATCCTGAACCTGTAAAGCATGCCAATCAAGAATATGTGACGCATCAGGATGATAAATCTTAAGTAAAGGTACATGAAAAACATTATGGATTCTGGCAAGTGCAAGCGGTAGCGCAAGTCTATAAGCTACATGATTAATCACTTCCAAAACTTCAAATGGTCCTACAAAACAAGGAGCAAGTTTGGATGCTTTGCCAAATGATACTAAACTCTTATGAGGTCTGACCCTCAAAAAGACTTTGACATCAACTGAAAACTATCTAGGAGTTCTATTCTTATCTGTATAACTCTTTTGACGATCTGAAGCTTGCTTCAACTTCTCCTTGATCAACTTCATTTGATCATCCATTTCTCTTAACATTTCAGGACCAATCACTATTATGTCCACCTTATCCCAACTGATAGGTGTTCGACACCTATGCCCATAAAGAGCTTCGAAAGGTTCCATTCCCAAAGATGCATGGTATGAATTGTTGTATGCAAATTCTACCAATGGAAGATACTCCTTCTATTTATACTGTTGATCCATACAATACAATCTGAGAAGGTCTTCTACCACTTGATTTACTCTTTCTGTTTGACCATCCATTTGAGGATGATAAGCTGAACTGAAATTCAAGTTTGTACCCAAAGCTGCATTAAGAGTTGTCCAAAATCTAGATGTCATGCGAGTGTCTCTATCTAAAATAATTGTCTCAGGCACTCCATGCAATCGAAAAATCTCCTGAACAAACTTCTTAGCTAAGACCATAGAACCATCAAAAAGATTCCCTAGAATAAAATGTGTTACCTTTGTCAACTTGTCCACAACCACTAAGATGACATCATGCCTATTCTTAGACATAGGTAACCCTTGAATAAAATCCATTCTTATCACTTGTCACTTGTGCTCAGGGATACTGTGCGGATACAACAATCCTGCTGGATGCTCATGCTTAGCCTTGACTCACTAGAATTCCAAACATCGAGCCACAAATTTTGTCACATCCCTCTTAAGTCTAGGCTAAAAGTATAAAGGTTTCAAACCTTCAACCATCTTTGTCACTCTAGGGTGACCTAAATAAGGTGCATTGTGAATCTCTTCGATCACTAACTTCCTCAACTCTCCTAAGTTAGGAATATACATCCTTCCCTAAAATCTCAAAAGTCCATCTGATTCAACAACATAACCATCAAACCTGTGATCTAAGGGGTCTACTTCCAAAGCTTGCTTTACTCCTTCATAATGCTCATCCCCTTGAAGATTCTAAATCATTTTCTACTTCAAATTAGATCTCATGGTAACAATGGCAGTCGTATGTCTTCTCCTGCTAAGAGCATCTGCTACTCTATTCTCCTTTCCTTTTATATACTCAATTCGAAAGTCATACTCACTAAGGAATTCTAACCATCTTCTTTGTCATGTATTAAGGTTAGGTTGAGTAAATATATACTTGAGCCCTAGATGATCTGTCTTTAACTCAAAGGGCTTACCTAGAAGATAATGCCTCCACATCTGAAGTGCATGAACTATGGTAGCTAACTCAAGATCATGTGGTGCATAGTTGAACTCATGTTGCTTTAGCTTTCTTGACTCATAAGCAACCACTTGCTCATTCTGCAACAATACTCCTCCTAATTCTTCCCCTGAAGCATCTATTATAACTCTAAAGTGCCCACTAGGATCTAGTATGGTCAGAATAGGAGCAGTTGTGAGTTTTTCCTTTAACATTTGGAAAGCTTGCTCACACCTTTCTGTCCATTCAAATTTCTTACCCTTCTTTTGAAGTGCGATAATCGGTGCTGATATGGTTCAGAAACCTTTCACAAACTTTCTATAATAACCTACAAGTCCCATAAAACTTCTGACTTCTATCACACTCGGTGGTGCAGGCCATTCCATTATTGCTTTAATCTTCTTAGGATCAATTGCAATCCCTTCTACTGAGATCACATGACCAAGGTAGTGCACTTTATCTTGAAAGAATATACACTTAGATAATTTACCATATAAAGCTTTCTCTCTCTCAAGTGTTGCAAGACAATCCTCAAATGCCTTTCATGCTCTTCCACTAATTTAGAGTATATCAAAATGTCATCAAGGAAGATCAACACAAAATCATCTAAACAATCTCTAAAAATACTATTCATCAAATTCATGAAAGTTGTTGCAGCATTAGTCAACCCAAATGGTACTACTATGAACTCGTAGTGACCATATCGAGTCCTAAAAGCTATTTTAGAGATGTCCTCATCCTTAATCTGTAATTGATGATAGCTGGATCTAAGGTCTATCTTTGAGAACACTGTTGCTCCTTTCATCTAATCAAAGAGCTCATCTATTCTTGGAAGTGGATACTTGTTCTTTATAGTAGCTTTGTTAAGCATCCTATAATCTCAAAGTACCATCCTTCTTGTTTACAAAGATAACCGGCGTGCCCCATGGTGACACACTGTAACGTCAGAAAATGTCCCCTTAGGGGATTTTCCCTCATAAGGTTTAGCTCCCGGGTCTTTAGTGCGCATTTAGGACATCTTGCATCATAATTTGACATCCCGATGAAATGGTCCCTAAGTTTCATGACAAATGGGACCTAGGGGGATCCCTTGAACCTAACGCTACCTAAAATAGGGGGAGGACTTGGGCTCCCATGCCCTAGGTAGTCCTTCCTTATTTTGGGTTAGTCCCAATTTTTGGGTGTCGGCTTGTGACTATTATTTGGATCCTATGACGACATGGTAAGTTTGAATTACAAAATTCTTGGCGGGAGTGTTTGTAGTTGCATATATCCTCTACCTCGACTACCTCTTGATTTGTCACCACGATCAATGTTTCTAGTATTCATGATGGATAATCTGTATCAAGTTTGCAACTTTAGCACAATAGTCCCAAAAACAAAGGCCCTAGTATTAAACCTAGAGCTCTGATACCAAATGTAAAGCTTCACAAGTCATGTAAAAGTATTTAAACCAACTCAAAAGTAAATGAAGTAAATAATCCTCTTAAATACAACATCGCAATAACCAAAACAAAAAAAATGTAAATAATCCACTTAGATACAACTTTCAAAGATAAAACATAATCTCATAAATATGCATCTCAATGTCATTAAATCTTACATAATCACGTGCTCAAACCAGGTAACAAGCACTATTGAATAATATACATAAATCCATTGGCAAGCATGCCATAATACATCCAATATAGGGTACAATAAACATGTACAACAATAATAAATAAACAATACACTCTTTAGCTGCATGAACCAAGTGGTCCACCACCTACAAGCTGAGAGACGGGAACATGGCCTAGGTGCTTTTCCACCCAGCCATAAAATATTTACACTTCCTGGATCCCTTTATGAAATGAAGGAAACACAACCCTACATGAAATGTCTAGCTACCTAGTAACAACTGGAAGGAGGGAACACTTGATGCAATCCTAATGTCTGAATGTGCAATTCTAAGTAATGAAAAGTAACTTTTCTAACAACAGGATATGGCAGAGATATCAATAAATAAATTTTCTAGATAATAAACATCTATTTCAATGTCATTTTGATTAGATCTAATCATTTATAAGTAACCTAGTTCAATTCCCAAAAAGAGGAAAAGCCATCTCTAAATATCCACATTTGGCATCCTAGTCCCAAAAGTAACCCAATAACATTTCCTAGATGAAAAATCTACTTCTTTCCCCAAGAAGCAAGAAAATAACAATAAAAAGAATCAAAGTTCATCAATAAATCAATAATAGTCCCTTTCCCCAAACATCATTCAAGGAATTACACTTTTCCAATCAAATCATTCATTTTTGCTTACTCAATTGCACTCATAAGTACATCAAATAGATATATTATCTAATCCAAAATTTGTTAACAATTCTCATACAAAATCCTTTCTAAGTTATAATTTCCTCTTGCTATCATAACAGTGACCGGAGGTCTAAAACAATAAAAAATAGTCCTCAAGAATAGCCACTCTAAAATATGAATCTACCTTACTGTCATTCTTGTGAGAAGAAGTTTTAAAAACAATGAAAACAATAGAATAAGACTTCATGTCGCAGTTGTGACAGGAACTGTTGCAGGAATAAAGACAGTGAACAGAGAACAAAGTTTAATTCAGCTTTTTTAGTCAAAAATGTAAATATAAAAGGTTTTCAGCATCAGAATCAATGGGAAAATAATATAGTAATCTACTATCTCTGTTTCCAGTTATCACATTGATTTTAATGAATTTTAAGAAAAGCTACATCCTTAATTTGTTCAGCTACATGAAGATTGTAAAACTGCTATAGGAATTTATAAAGTTTGCAGTCATGGTAGGTAGTTATAGGATCTGATTTCTTAGTCCATAGAGATAACAATGGATCCACTACAGTCAAGAAAAACTCCGAAAGAAGCTATAGGAATATAAGTTTGTCTATTTTAAGAGGTTTTATTCATCAATAAAGAGGTCAATTTGCTAGTCTATCATTGATTTCAGCTAGCATACAAAATAATATAGTCATAATAATGTTTTACAGAGAGTTATCTAACAACCATCTAGAGGTTGATTTATAGTTTTCAATAGTAAAAATCAAGATCTAAATAATAACACATGCTAGGCATAGCAACAAAGATAAACAACATGGTTTCTGGCAGTCAAAGTTCAACAAGGTAAAGCAAACACCATATCATGAAAACCAATGATCAGTCAAAACAAAGTGCAGGCGACAAGCAAGGAAAATACTTTGGTCAATCTATTCAGCAATTCCAGATCGTCCAAGAATAGTCAAGTCAACCATAAGGAAGGTCAACAGCTAGCAAGGAAAGCGATTTCCTTAGCAAAAATGGCCAAAAAGATAAGCGGCCAACAAAAATAGGGATGGCCAGAATACATAGGACGGCTAAACAAAAATAGTCACCCAATAAACAGCAGATAAAGCCTTTTTTTTAAACAACCAATTCAATGTAATTACAACGTAAGAAAAAATAGATGAAAAAAACCTGGGGAAATTGGTGATTGGTGAAGAGTATGCAGTTGATGTCACTGCCTCTTTATCTTTCTCATATCGCTGCAATTACTTCTTGCGTCTGTCACTCAAGAAAAACTAGCTTACTTCTCTGCAAATTGTGGGTATCTCTTTCTACCCAGATCCCCTTGTTTATTCCATTCCCTCTCTTATTTTTGGCGATCATAAATTAGGTTTAAGGACTGAAGTTTGTATTTCAGTTTGCATGAAAATAATAATTTAAAACTCACAATCTTTCCTATTTAAAATCAAATAATAGCTATTTAAGTTAGCTTGCTGTTGCATGAGTGACAGGAATATATTTTGATTCCTTTATCCAATATAATAATACTATTTTGAATAATTTAACTATTGTTATTCAAACAAATCAATTTAAATAATCAAGAAGAGAAATGCAATACAATATATATATATATAATTTATTATATCTTTTTTTTTAAGAAACATATTGTCTTCGAAACATCTATAAACAATATTTTATTATTTATTTAAATAACATACAATACATCATTTGAATATATTTTGAAAGGACATTAAATTTAAGTAATCACATCATGCATTTGAAGATGATTAATAACCACACATTAATGCAATAAAATCCATTCAATAATGCATATGCAACTACGTGATGTGTGTGATTGCATCAGGGTAATCCATCCATCAGTTCTTGCCAAGTAGCTAGAACACCTCTACCTCAACCATGCTCTCGTCTTTGATGAGTACCTGCATCCATTCACACTCAACTCGATGTCAATAGGTTAGTGTCTCCAAAACATAGCCAAGGCAAATCATTGTAATCATATCTACAATATACAATATTTAAAATAATTTCAAATTTTCATCAATATAACTCATAATAATTACCTTCACATATGCCAAATTACTTAAGGTAAAGTCAATCACAATAATTGTTCACTAATCTAGAATAATCATATTGTTCATAAAAATAAGACATGACAGGTTTGAGTAGCTCCTTGTGGAAGATCAAATGTAAACCCAAATACTATGTAATGTTAAGAACAAAGATGTTCTCACCAATTGCATGTAAAATGGTGTAAGGACCATAACATAGTGGGCTGATCTTGTGGCGAGGACCATGAAACTATTCTTTTTATAGATGTACCCAAAATTTATTGTTGGTCTAAAAGGTGTGTGGTGTGCGATGGGTGTCATAGCACTCTTTGTATTTTTATTTTTTATGCTAATAATTTGTTAGACCTATTGATGAAGGTTTTGGATGTGTTAGAAGAATCATTGTGCCTTATCCATGTCTTATTCTTGTGTGCATGTTTTAGATGTTGAAGGTGTATAGTAGGAGATATCAAGGGGTGTAGTTAGTTGAAACCCAAGACATGCTTGTAAAGGAATATGCCCCATAGAAGTTTGTGGTGCTCCATTGTAAGCATGTTTGATATATGGTAGATTGCTATCCCATGTGCATAGGTGCATGCTATTATGAATATGTAGGAGGTGAACTAATATGAAGTTGACTACCTCTTTCCACCCATTTGTTTGTAGGTGAAGGGTTGTGGATCAATCCAGTTATGTATCCAACATGGTCTAAAGCATTTTCTAGAATGTGCTCAGAAATCTTGGGTTGTGGTAAGAGACAATGGCTGTCAAAATCCCAAAGTGAAGCTAAACATGGTTGAAGAAGATGCACATAGAATCTGGAAATATGATGGTTTTCTTACAAGTGCCTATGATAGACATTTTTTAGAACCTATCGATCACTACACACAGAGTCATTATGGAATTTGGTGGCTAGTAGACCACCAAGGAAATCCATATTGATTGACTCTGAAGGGTATTGAAGTACTGCTAGAGGAGTGTAAAGTCTCAAAGTTTTATTCTAAGGCTTTGTAATGCAGTAGGGCATTGAAAAATTAATGTTGTACTTAATGTTTGTGTGCATGTGAGGCCAATATAAATGATTTTGTAGCAATACAAGTGTCTTGGTGATTCTAAAATGTCTAGCCATTTTGGAATAATGTTCTTCCTAGATTAGTTATTGTTAGGGTGTGCTTGAAGGAATATAAAGATGTCCAAGCTTATAGAGAAGTCCATTGAACATATAAAAAACACCTTAGGCAATACTTGCATGAGCAATTTGCATGACTATATAAAATATTTTTTGTTTGAGTACAATGATTCATGATCAAAAAATTGTGTCCACATGATTCTAGCATGGTGGTGATTACATAGATCAATGGCTAGCTAAGGAAATCAACTAGCTTGTTTTCATGCATCTTCTTATGCTTGATCAATAAGTGAAATTGTTTTAGGTAGGTCATCCACTCCATATGCTACACATTTATGTCTAACCATGGTAAGGAGGATTGGACTTATGTTACTTTTAGATATTCGTGAGGGAATTTTGATTACAACTTGTGTTGTCATGGTACTAATTATGTGGATAAGACATTGTACATATAAGGGTTTGTTGATGTAGATTGGGTAGGTGGCTTGGATAGTAGAAGGTCCACTAGTGGCTATGTGTTCTCTTTGTTTGGTAGTGTAGTTAGTTCAATAAGTAAGAGACAACCCATAATTACTCTCTCCACCACTAAAGCAGAAGTATATGGCTGCTACACATTCCTCTAAGGAGGTGATATGATTATACATACTGTGTTTAGGTATTGGATTTGACCTCAAGTTGGTTAGAATGAGTTGTGATAATCATAGTGCTATTTGTTTGGCCAAGAACCCCATGTACCATGCTCATACCAAGCATGTTGATTGCTAGTATTATTTTGTTTGAGTATGGTAGAGAATGGGAATGTGATGTTGTAAAAGCTTAACAATCAAGATAATGTTTTAGACTCCCTCACAAATCCAATGAGCATAGAGAAGTTCTCTTGGTGTAGGAATGCCATGGGCCTTGGATCCTATAGTTGATTTATTTTATGGCTATCATTGCAATGTATAATATTAAGTGGGAGAATGTTAGGATAGTGTGATATTTAATTGCAATCCTATGTGTAATATATTAGGCTCGAAGGCCCCCTACTCCTTGTCAACTAGAGTTGAAGGCTTCAACAAGTGTAGGCAAATGTTGCATTGGGGGGTGTTGTGTGGTTACACAACACGCCCCATTTTGCCTTAACAAAACAGGGACCCAACCTCTTTGCTTTGGTTTTTCTTGTTTTGTCTCTCCCTGGGCAGTAATGGTAAAAGCAGCATCAGTTAGTATGCATATGTTTTGTCTCAAGTGTCTGGTTAGATTTCTAAGGTATGAGGTCAGATTTCCAAAGTATGAGTCTTCCCTCAAGAAACCTGCCAAATGGAAGAGTGTAAAATTCTAAGAAGGTTTGCCTTTTGGATCACCCTAAAATTTGCTAAAAATAAGAAGTTATGCCTGGTCAAAGTTTGGTCAAAGGTCACGTGGAGAGGGTGATATTCATGAATATCCCTAATATATGTTTTAATGAAGAGAAACCCGATATCTACATATTTGTCAATATGCAAACATCAAATTTAAATTCAAGAAGTCATCTACACATCAAGTCCCCGCGCACATTCAAGGAGGGTCATATTTCTCAATATCCCTCATATTTGTAAATATGCAGATCACCCTAAAAAATAATGTAAATATTTAGCATCCAAATATTTCTCAATATCTGTCATATTCATCAATATGATGATGACATCATCTTAACCCGATATAAAGAAGACCCGTTATGACGATGATGTCATCAATATGCCTAACTCCGAGAGGGTCATATTTCCCAATATCTGTCATATTTCTCAATATGACAATGACGTCATCCTAACTTGATATAAAGAAGAACTAATATGACGATGACATCATCAGTATGCCTTGTTGGCAAGAGACACTATATGGATTCATGGTTGTTGTCATTGATGGCAACAAAGGTCATCCCACATATCCGCAAGTCATAATGTGTCTCTACCGGAAGTCAGAATAAAGACTGTTGTGGTCCGATGAACAAGAACAGAGCATGTGGCAAGGTCCGACAGATTGATCCGGATCTCTCAGAGGAAGTGTCTTGGTGCAGTGCGGATTTGGGGAAGTCAAGAGGACTACCTTGAGTGGTATATTCCAAGGATTTAGCCTCCGGTGATGGACAAAGAAAAAGATATGAATAAGTTGAGTACCGGATTCCTGAGAGACAGTGAAAACAGAGGAAGAACTGACTGACAGAGTATCAGACTACTTTCCGGATGTGTTACTGTTGATGACAAAGGTTGTGAAGGCATGAATCATGTTTGGCCGACATGATTAATGATATCTACTAGTATATGCTTGATCCGCATTGCTTGGTGAGCAAGGATTCAGCCGACAGAACAAAGTTTGTAAGAAACTAGACTGTTCCGGATGCCGACTAGAAAGATGATGAAATTACTTGTGCGGATATATATAGAGGATGGATTTAGTTGTGAAGTGTGAGTATCAAGCAATATGTATGCGAATAAGTCCAGAACAGAGCAGAAATAGCAAGAAAGATCCGGTATGTGAAAGGATAGCAGAATAAAGAACAGAGGAAAGATGAAGTGCAGCAGATCAGTGTACTGAGCCTAACCGGAACTGAACTCCAGCATATGCAGATGCTTCCAATCAGTTCAAGACTATGATTCTTATCACTTTGTAGACAGTGTGTCTTCTTGTAGGCAGTGGGCCTCTTGTGAGCAGTGTGCTCGGGCAGTGAGCCCTAATTGGCAAGTGCCATTTTGTAATTTCCCATTCTTCTAACAGAGAATAATTTTTGGGTTAATCACCCCGTGGTTTTCTCCCTTAACAGGGTTTCCACGTCAAAAATACTGTGTCATGTGTTTCTTATTTCATGGTAATGTTTTTGTGTTTAATTCAATGCTGCATTAATTAATAAGAAAGTTCAAAAAGGGAAATAATTAGGATAACTGATTCACCCCCCCCCTCTCAGTTATCAACATGCCTGACTCTGAGAGGGTCATATTTCCTAATATCTATCATATTTCTCAATATGATGATGACACCATCTTAACTCAATATAAAGAAGACTCGATATTATGATGACATCATCAGTATGCCAAAGTGTCATATTTCTCAATATCTGTCATATTAGCCAACATGCCTGATCTTCCTCAATATAATGATGACATCATCTCCCAAGTGGATTTGTAATACTACCGATGAGGATAATATCAACCTGATCTTCGAATGTGAGGGATGTTTTTTCAAAGCTAATATCCCTGATATTTCTTAAGAGTCCTCATGTTCCTTTATATATGATATCTACATGTCCCTATCGGACGGTAGCGCACCCTCGTGGGGGAATCTTGTTCACACGACAGATTCTCCACGCTGTTGCGAGATCAAGACACGTGTCCACATGGACATCCTGACTTTCTGATGACAAATTTGGAACTTGATAACATATTTCTAGTCAGCAATGACTAACCTGGTCATCATGCTGATGTAATCATATCTGGATATTCACTTTTTGCATATCCGAGGCATTTTATTCGTGACCTGATACTTATTGATGAAGACATATCTCGAGCTTGATATTCATTTTTATGGGGTATCTTGACTAGATAGTTATATCCGAATATTCACAGCCAAACATTCACATCCTGGATATCCATATTCAAACCTCCTCTCACAGTTAATGTTATGTTTAATTTCCTGCAAGATTATCAAATGATTAAAATCTATATTTTGTTATAGGGTATTGGAGCTGATTAAAGACTGGAGCTAATGTTAAGCAAATCATGCAAGAGAAGAAGAAGGTTGCATAATGAAGTAGAGAGGGCTAACCAGATAGAGTTGCAGATAAAGAGAAGACTTGAACCCAAATTAGAAGATATGACCAAGTATACTATCTACCAGCTAGAAGGTGAACTCGGTTAAAGATGCGGGGAATATTCTCCTATGCTAGTTGTTTCTAGCTGTGATTGCCAACTGGCAATCACATGCCTCCATTCCTGATCATTGGATCATCATGATTGGATCCTAACCATTGGATCGATGTAATTGTTTCCTATCCTTGTTCTATATAAGGATGTGGATTTCCATTTGAAAACTATGGGAAACTTAATCGAGTTTGAACTATTGAATTTCATGGCCAAAACTCGAGGTCAATTGTAAATGTATACTCCTTTTGCATGCTTAATGAAGATGAAGATTGGTGATTACAATTACATCGTAAATTCTGTGTAATCTGTGGATGAATTCTGGATATGTACTGTGATTTGTTGTGTCCCTTCGAGTGCATTTCAATTTGTGCATGTTGTATTCATTTCTTTCCTTTGAAGATTCACATCAATCATATCTAGCTGTGGAATGACTTGGTGAACATATGGTTTGATTTTCTTCTCTTCATGACAGTATCAAGGATATATATGGACCAATGACCAAAGATTCATTTAATTTCAGTAAATTTAAAATGTTAATTTTCATTTCCTTTGAATTTCTTTGAATTACCATCATCTTAATTGCAATATACAAATAAATGAAAAGCAAAACATAAAATATGTAGATACCTGTAGACATACGAAAATCATTGGCATATTTGAGCTAAATGCATGTAGAATTGAAAATATCATGCAAATATTGAGAAATAATGATGAATCATAAGCAAATATAGTAAATATATGCTAAATAGTGACAAATTTGAAGCATATATAGTGAATTAGAGAAAATATTGATGCAATTCATGCAAATTATCATAAGTATCAGTAAAAAATACCTGTTGCAAAGTACATTATTTGGACAAATTTGAAGTGCAGCAGCAAATATTAGTTCAGACGAGGATAATATCAAAAGGAACTAATTGAATCTAGAAATACATGCAGGATCAATCCAATAAGGGACAAATTCTAGTGAATTAGTTCATGTTAGGATCAAATTTATGGTTATTTCTTTAAACCCTAACTTGATAAAGTAAGATTTGATAGAATTGTTGGAGATTTGTGCAGGGCAGGCATAAAGGATAGGATAATTGGAGAAATATTGAGGAACTTTGCAGGAATCATTGAAGTACATAAGGCACCTTGAATGGAAAATAGCATATCACATCAACCTTTGAGAAACATCAGTGGATCATGACCTGATCAACGAAGACTTGGGATCATGAATTCTTTGAATTTATCACATATTTCAAGATAATAAAGGTTTGTTGTGTAAACTTTTATTCATGTTGTAATGACTAACAATCACCATCAATAGAAATGGCACTAGAAGGAGGGAATTGACTATCACCTGTGCGAAGATTTGTTGTTTCTGGCCGATTTGAGTTATTTTTACTTGCTTTGAACCTTGCCAACTGAAACACACGCCCCTCGCTTCTAACATCATAACCAAAAGAATTGGCACTAGAAGGGGGGCATGAAAAAAGAATTAGGAGGGCCTAACAAAGAATCTAAGGGTATTCCTATAAAGAATTGTTCCAATATTGCTCAATTTGCATACCTCTCACTTCGAACACAAAAAAATTGGTGCTAGAAGGAGGGCATAACAAAGAAACTGAAGAGTCTCATTTTCAATGGATGCATATGAGGACAATTTTCAAGTTAATATTCCTTTCTTATGGTAAATAGGAGGCTTTATCCTCAAAGTTTATCTAACTTTGGCTTATCCAGATTGTGCAGGATACACAATTCTATAGAGCATGGTGAAGTTAGTTGTTTGACTTTCCTCACAAGGTTAGATTTATCTTTAAAAGGATTAATACCTTTCTCATATGTGTACAGGACTGAAGTTTGGCAGGAAGATGAAGGAATTTTGAAGCAACAAGAAAATATAGCACGTGAAGGTAGGAGTTGTCCAAAAAATATAGTAGTTGAACCAGTTCTGGGAGATGAGTATGACGAAACACCTTTCCTTGATTCATTTTACGGTAAAAGATATAGTTCTCTACTTCTCTGTCAAAGTTCAAATATAAATGAAGCATAATGCAAGTATGAATCTTTTGAAAACTATAGAGAAAAAATCACACCTTATTTTCAGTCATCAGACAGTAAATCAAAAGGATTAGAGTATCTTGATACATTTGACAAATATATTGAATTATTAAGAAACACTTGTCAGGATAATGTCTTTGATTCTGATCCTAATAGTTTTGATGAAAAGTGTAAACAAGTGGAAAAGGAATTTAAATGCACTACTACTAAAGAAGTTCCTACTATAGCAACTAAAGGAGTCATAGAGAAGGGAGTAAATCCTGATTTATTAGCTAATTTCTTTAAATTGAATGATCAAATCCAAGATTGTTGCAGATCAATGGAACCAGACACTCTACTAGATGATGAAAGTGAACTATTTGAAAAACAATTCATGGATTTGGAAGATATAGAGAGCTTTTCTGTTGCTGTGCATGATCAGATGTTAATTCAGTGCCCTTTTGAAAATGAAGCAGGGAAGTATTCCTATCAATCAAAAGATATTTCACCTTTGCAATTAAATGATTTAGAAATGATAGATTTATGTGCATCATGTTATGATGATGAAGATACTCACCTAAGTGCTCATATGTAGGGAACTGATGAGAACATTGAGCTATTTCCTGAACTTGAGGATCAACTGAACATACAGAATGAAGAAATAGAGTCAGATATAGATAACAAAATAATTCATCAGGAGTCATATATTCTTCAATTTGAAGAAGGACAAGGCATGAAGTCAAATGAAGGACTAGCTGACAATGAACGAGCATGTCCAGTAAAATAGGAAATACACCAGGTTGTATTTTTCCTTTCCCCAATGAATGATGTTAAATATTATTTTTATTATGGAGATTTAGGGGATAAGACATGTATATGGATTAATCATGAGTATGATGAACTTCCTCAATTGTTGGTCATTAGGGATTATTCTGTTAAATACAGTGAATTTAGAATACCAGAATATTGTTTAGAATAAAAAGATGAATTTGCTAGGATTAGAACCCTAACTAATGCCATGATACTCCTACATAATCTAAGGAAGAATGCAAATATAGGTGTTGGTAGACCTTATCCTGGGTTTTGTTTTCCTTATAGTGCATTGCATATAGTCTAGTAGGGTAGCTGCTTCTTTCATTTCTTCTCTGGTTTTGTCTTGCTTTGCTTTGTTTCCCTTTTGTAGTTAGTTGCATGTATAGTTGTTTGCTCATTTTGTTTTATTTGCTCATTTGTTGTTGAGTCTTTGTTTTGGTTAGGCAACATGAGGCACCTTTTCACTTTAGAAAGCTAGTGAAATTGTCAGAATTTAGGAAATGAATACAAGTTCTTACATAGGTTGTAACTCATGTCAATGTAAGTACCTCTAATTAGGTCTGCGATATCCTGTTCATCAGTGTTAATGTTTCTTGTTCAAGGAGATATTCACAGAATACACCTAACAGCCTTGGATTTTTTGAACATGCTAGTGTAGTGTTAAGTGAAAAATCTAAAGGTTTGCTCTTGCTATCATTGCAATTCTCAACCTAATCAGCAAGTGATCACACCTTGCAAAATGTGCTTACATGATCATATTTTATGAATAAAATAAAAAAGAAATATATTGAATATCTAAAGAAATATTAGGCCATCTAAGTAACTCTACTGGGGCTATGGACACTTGCTGGCATTGGGGATCTACTTAGGGGAATTGTAAAGATAACCTTACCGGGGCTATGGACACTTGCTGGCAGTGGGGATCTACTTAGGGGAATTGCAAAGATAACCTTACCGGGGCTATGGACGCCTACTGGTAGCAAGGCTCTATCCAGGTTGGCTATGAGGGTTAAATCAAACAATGTAGCTTAACACCTGTCACTAGTGTTTTCAACTTATCTTCAAGATGAAGGATATGAATCACATGCACACACCTAATTGCTTCTTACATTATTGTTATATTGATGAACTTGATATCATTCAAAAAGGTTAGGATGCTCATATTTGATAAGAGTTAGAACATTATGTACCTATTTGTTCTCATCTCTTGAATTGTTGGAATTTTTGTTGTTTTCTTTGGTGGCAAGTTGTTGTGTGGTTACACAACATACCCCATTTTGCCTTAACAAAATAGGGACCCAATCTCTTTGCTTTGGTTTTTCTTGTTTTGTCTCTCCCTAGGCGGTAATGGTAAAAGCAGCATCAATCAGTATGCATATGTTTTGTCTCAAGTATCTAGTCAGATTTCCAAGGTATGAGGTCAGATTTCCAAAGTAGGAGTCTTCCCTCAAGAAGCCTGCCAAATGAAAGAGTGCAAAATTCTAAGTAGGTTTGCCTTTTGGATCACCCCAAAATTCGCTAAAAATAAGAAGTTATGCCAGGTCAAAGTTTGGTCAAAGGTCACGTGGAGAGGGTGATATTCACGAATATCTCTGATATATGTTTTAACGAACATAAACCTGATATCTGCATATTTGTCAATATGTAGATGTCAAATTTAAATGCAAGAAGTCATCTACACGTCAAGTCCTCGCACACATTCAAGGAGGGTCATATTTCTCAATATCCCTCATATTTGTAAATATGGGGATCACCCTCAAAAATAACATAAACACTTAGCATCTGGATATTTCTCAATATGATGATGACATCATCTTAACCCAATATAAAGAAGACCCAATATGACAATGATGTCATCAATATGTTTGACTCCGAGAGGGTCATATTTCCCAATATCCGTCATATTTCTCAATATGACGATGACATCATCCTAACCTGATATAAAGAAGACCTAATATGATGATGACATCATTAGTATGCCTGACTCTGAGAGGGTCATATTTCCCAATATTCGTCATATTTCCCAATATTCTTCATATTTCTCAATATGACGATGATGTCATCTTAACCTGATATAAAGAAGACTCGATATGATGATGACATCATCAGTTTGCCAAAGCATCATATTTCTCAATATTTGTCATATTAGCCAACATGCCTAATCTTCCTCAATATGACGATGACGTCATCTCCCAAGCAGATTTGTAATCCTAGCGATGACGATGATGTTAGCCTGATCTTCGAATGTGAGGGATGTTTTTTCAAAGCTAATACCCTTGATATTTCTTAAGAGCCCTCATGTTCCTTTATATCTAATATCCACATGTCTCGATAGGACGGTAGCGCGCCCCCACGGGGGAATCTTGTTAGCATGATAGATTCTCCACACTATTGCAAGATCAAGACACGTGTCCACATGGACATCCCAGCTTTCTGATGACAGATTTGGAACTCGATAACATATTTCTAGTCAGCGATGACTGACTCGATTATCATGTTGACATCATCATATCTGCATATTCACTTTTCACGTATCCAAGGCATTTTATTCATGACCCGATACTTATCGCGGAAGGCATATCCCGAGCTTGATATTCATTGTTATGGGGGTATCCTAACAAATAGTCATATCTAGATATTCATAGCCAGACATTCACATCTCGGATAATCATATTCGGAACTCCTCTCACAATTAATGTTATGTTTAATTTCCTACAATATTATCAGATGATTAAAATATGTATTTTGTTGCAAGGTATTGGAGCTAATTAAATATTGGAGCTAATGTTATGCAAATCATGCAAGAGAAGAAGAGGGTTGGATAATGAAGTAGAGAGGGCTAACCAGATAGAGTTGCAGACAAAGAAAAGACTTGAACCCAAATTAGAAGATAGTACCAAGTATGCTGTCTACCAACTGGAAGGTGAACTCGGTTCAAGATGCAGGGAATATTCTTCTATGCCAGTTGTTTCCAGCTATGATTTCCAACTAGCAATCACATGCCTCCATTCCTGATCATTGGATCATCATGATTGGATCCTAACCATTGGATCGATGTAACCGTTTCCTGTCCTTATTCTATATAAGGATGTGGATTGCCATTTGAAAACTATGGGAAACTTAATCGAGTTTGGACTGTTGAATGTCATGGCCAACACTCGAGGTCAATTGTAAATGCATACTCTATTTTCATGCTTAATGAAGATGAAGATTGGTGATTACAATTACATCGTAAATTCTGTGTAATATGTGGATGAATTCTGGATATGTACTGTGATTTGTTGCGTCCCTTGGAGTGCATTTCAATTTGTGCATGTTGTATTCATTTCTTTCCTTTGAAGATTCGCATCAATCATATCTAGTTGTGGAATGACCTGGTGAACATATGGTTTGATTTTCTTCTCTTCATGATAGTGTCAAGGATGTATGTGGACCAATAACCAAAGATTCGTTTAATTTCAGTAAATTTAGAGTGTTAATTTTAATTTCCTTTAAATTTCATTGAATTATCATCATCTTAATTGCAATATACAAATAAATGAAAAGAAAAACATAAAATATGCAGATACCCGTAGACATATGAATATCATTAGCATATTTGAGCTAAATGCATGTAGAATTGAAAATATCATGCAAATATTGAGAAATAATGATGAATCATAAGCAAATACAGTAAATATATGCTAAATAGTGACAAATTTGAAGCATATACAATGAATTAGAGAAAATATTGATGCAATTCATGCAAATTATCATAAGTATCAGTAAAATACCTATTGTAAAATACATTATTTGGACAAATTTGAAGTACGACATCAAATATTAGTTCAGACAAGGATAATATCAAAAGGAACTAATTGAATCTAGAAATACATGCAGGATCAATCCAATAAGGGACAAATTCTAGTGAATTAGTTCATGTTAGGATCAAATTTATGGTCATTTGTTTAAATCCTAACTTGATAAAGTAAGATTTGACAGAATTGTTGGAGATTTGTGCAAGGCAGGCATAAAGGATAGGATAATTAGAGGAATATTAAGGAACTTTGCAAGAATCACTGAAGTACGTAAGGCTCCTTGAATGGAAAACAACATATTACATAAACCTCTGAGCAACATCAGTGGATCATGACCTGATCAACGAAGACTTGGGATCATAATTTCTTTGAATTCATCGTATCTTTCAAGATAATAAAGGTTTGTTGTGTAAACTTTTATTCATGTTGTAATGACTAACAATCACCATCAACAAGGGGGTTGTGGTGGGTTGGGCACTTTTGTGTTGTTTTCTTGGCGCATGGTGTTGTAAAACTACCTTTCTTATGTGCTTATTAATATTCATACATGCATGAGATTTGTGGTAGTCAGCTATATTCTAATTTATGAAGTTTTTGGCCATGTGCTATTAGATTGAAGGTAGAAAGTGTGTTGTACAAGTACTCTTGTGTTGAAGATTAATACATACTTGTGCCTCTCTTTGATCGTGGAGTTTTTTACCACAAGGGTTTTCTCTAGTACATATGGTCTCATGTGTTTATTTATCATGGTTTGTTGATTTCTATTTTCTTTAATATAATCTCTTAATGGGTAATCCAATGTTTCATTAATAAAAAGTACATTTGCATACCCTTTGAAGAGACAACATTTGTAGTAGTTTACCTTGTTTTAACAACACAAATGAAATGAGGAGATTGTATTTGTGTGTGTGCTCTTAATCCTAAGTACATCTAATATATAAGAAGAACAAATATTAAATTATCTATGAATGCTACTACCTTAAATCTATAGATATTTTAACACCCTAGTGTGTATGTAAGGTAATATGGGATTGGAGTCCCAAAGTGCTAATAGGAAACACAATACTCAAACCAACAAAAAATAGATATTTGTAAATCTCTCTCAAGAAGAGGGAGAGAGTGAGAATGATAGAAAATGCAATGAGAATGTTGTTAAGAGACTTGAAAAGAAGTTATGAAATATCAAAAAAAAAAATAGAATGAAGGTGTAGGGTTAGAAGCCATGAGAGGATTTAAAGAAAATATAAAATACAAATATTATATCAACTAAGAAGGATTTGAAGATGAATGTGTTACTTGCTAGAAAATCTAACAGTAAGCAAAGAAATCTTTTTGTCACAAAAATGGAGAAGTGGAATGCTCATATCTCAATGTCAATAGCTCCAAGAACTAAAAGGACCTCAAGTAGTGTTGTGGAATTCCACTATGAAGCTCACAAGAATGTTGTTCATAAAGTTTTTCTCAAGAATCCAAGGAGAGTGTTGTAGATTGCATAGAATTTTAGAACTTCCTAGAAGACATGAATGACATGATAAGAGGGAAGCTCAAGAGTCACTAAAAGGCCCAAGTGAATATTGGGATTCCTTCCAATGGGTCATGTGATGGTTACAAAGAAGATTTGGAAATTGGATGGTAACTATTTAGGAAGGAAATGGATGTTGTACAACTATACTTTTGGAGGATGGAAGTGTACCGATGTAGATGTCTATGTGCCCACACTAACCTCCAAGTAAAACATGGCCAAAAACTTCATATAATTAGAATATAACATTACATTGACACAAGGAACACATACAAACTCATAAAAAGAATTGGACACGCAAGACACAAAAAGAAAGTTGGTACTAAGAGTTGGGTAGGGACAAAGGCTAGGCTTAATAAATCCTAAAACCATGCTAAAGAAGAAAGACACTAAGATGAGGATAATTTGTAATGTCAAAATTGTAGGGTATGCAATTTTCAACCTTACAAAACCATACCTCACATTCTCCAATTGTCCATCTCATTGCAAGGTTGCCTACATTATCAAATGCCACCTCAACCATATTAAGTTGGCACACAACAACCAATGAGCATCTTGCAAGGCATTAACAAGCCACCACCAAAGTTGAGAGCATTCAACTGTATCATTAGAGGTATAAATATTAATTAGCCAAAACAATAGTTTTCAATATTATAAAGAACCCATAATGCCTTACTAGAAGGTCACATCCATGATTTAAAAAATGCAGCCTCCATTTTGAAGCAATAAAAGTAACCATTGCATGGGATATGAAGAAAATTGTCTAAGTCATCAGAAGGTCTAAGGCATAGGGAATAACATTGTAGGAGCACAGGAGAATGTACCACATTCCTCCACAAATGAAGATATGAGCCCACGGATTAGAAGTTAGCTAGAAATAGCTATAAGGTATGTGTGATTCAAATTTGAGAGCATAAAAGTTACTGCAGAGCTTTTTAGAGCTAGCAGAGTGAAGACAGTGGTGATACAATGTTGTTGCAATCTCTAAGCTACAAAAGAATCCTTTGCATTTCTCTGCACCTGAAGATATGTCCTGGTGGTTTGGAGATTAGGTAAATCAAAGATACAAGAATGATATAGTCAAGTTTCAAAGGATACAAAGCACCGCAGTGGTTTCCAGAGCTAACATAGTAAGACCAAGTCATGTTGTTGTATAAGGTTATCAAAGGTAGAACAGAAAACCACTGCATTTCACCACACTTTAATATTTGGCTTTTTTGTTTGAAAGATAAGTTCACATGGTTAGTATGTATGCTCAATTCAGGTTTTAAGTGTTCTAGAGTACCGCAAGTATGTTTTTCAATGTTCTATATCAAGACAGTGTAATAAAACTGTGTAAGGGATATCGACATCAATGTTTGCTTGCTTGTGCTAGCAAGTAGAGGCATGGAATAGAAAGAGGAGTGCATGATAAGTTTTTTTTCAAGTCATATATTGTTCGTGGTATGAACCGCATTATGGTATCTCTCTTCTCCGGTACTACATTGGGTCTGGAGCTAATGTATGAAAGGATAAGTGTTTGTTGTGCTGACTTGGTGTGTTTGAGTGATTTTTCCATGTGTGTGGAAGTGTGCACCAACAAGAAAGATTGGAGAAGATAAATTGTGTCCAATTAATCACTTGATATGAACTAGACAAAGGGATTTGAGTCCTACATTACTGCAGATGATTTCAGAGATGACAAGTAAGGTCGTTCCATGTTTCATGTTACACATTTCATTTAGGCTGATGAAAATAATATTTTTGAAGATTTGCAAAGGATATATATGAAGGATAAAATATTGTTTCAAGCAGTAAGCATGAGTGTGAGTGCATGCGTCAGAGAGTGAGTGGGTGTGTATGCGAAAAAGTGAAAGATCCAGAAATTGAGAAGCAACTTTGGAGGACATAATGCATGATTGATAATAGAGTCATAGTGTATTACAGAGGTGTTTTGAGCAGAGATGATAGAGCAGAGGTATTGAGGTGATGTTGCTGAGGTGATCGAACCATCAGAATCAATCAAGTGTTTTGGATATAGAGGTTGGAGCCTCTTCTTGTAAGTGTTGTAGCACTTTAGGGAGTTATAGTTTCCTTTGGGTTGGCACCCATAAAACTATGTATCAGGGAGTTGTAGCTTCCTTTGGGTTGAATCCCATAAAACTTTATATTAGGAAGTTGGAGTTTCCTTTGGGTTGGAGCCCATAAAATCTATTATAATTATGCTCTTATTTGTGAGGCTAGATTTGGATAGTAGATCTAAGCATCTTGCTCACTGTAGTTTTTCCCATCTTGGGTTTCCATGTAAATCTGGTGTTATGTGCTTGTGTGCTCTTTTGTTTCTCATGGTTTAAATGATAACATTTGATTGAATGCTTTTAGAAGGATAGAATTTGATTAAGTATTGATTCACTCCCCTCTCAATACTTCTATATGTTCAACAATTGGTATCAGAGCAAGGTTCCTTGTTGCAGTCTAATAGTTGAAGGTAGATCTTGGATTTGAACACATGGCTTAGGAAGGGTCCTCTTCATCTAACAAAGCACCTCTATTTGATGGAACTAACCATGCCTTCTAGAGTGTAAGGATGGAAGCCTATCTTACATCTCTAGGGTATGATGTTTGGAGAGTTGCAATGGATGCTTATACTGATCCTACTCATCCTCTTACAGATCCAAATGACAAGAAGGCTCATGAAAACAATGCTAAAGCTAAGAATTCTATCTTAAGTGGTCTAACCAATTCAGAGTTTGTCAAGGTAATGCAATGCAAGACAACCAAGGCTATATGGGATAAACTCAAGAATCTCTATGAAGGAAATAACAAAGTAAAGCAAGAAAATTACAAACTTACAGAGCAATGTTTGAGAATCTGAGAATGAAAGAAGAGGAAACTATTGCTAACTACTTGATCCAGGTGGATGAATCTATAAATAGAATCAGAGGGCAAGGAAAAGAAGTGACTAACTCAGTGGTGGTGAAGAAAGTGTTGAGATCTCTCCCTCACAGATTTGATTCAAAAGTTTCCCTATTAAAGAAGTGAAAGATCTAAACACACTTACCATGGATGATTTGTTTAGGTCCCTCTCTGCCTATGAGATGAGAAATGAAGTCCAAGGTACATCCAAAAGGGAAGCTACTTTTAAAGCTACAAATAAAGAAGAAACATTTGGTCCACATAGTGAGCTTGAGGAAGAAGAAAACTTTGTGAGAAAGCTAAGGAAGGGTTTAGGCAAGTATAAAGGTAAGTTATCTTTATAATGTTTTAAATGTGGAAAAATTGGTCATTATGCATCTAAATGTCCTTTTGGAGAAAATGAAAATAGTAGCAAGGGTTTCAAAAGGAACAACTTCAAAAGGAACCTCCTTTCCAAAGAAGACTACAACTCTTCAGAAGAAGCAGATCACTACTCATCAGATGATGGAAGAGGAGAGTCCCTATTCATGGCTATTGTAATCTCTGACATTTCTAACAAAATTATTGATGAAGAAGAGGGTGAAGTTAATTTTGAAGGTGAACTTATTTCTACCCTTGAAGAGTCGGAATGTGTAAGGAAAGAGAACAAAGAATAAAAAGCCCTAATTGAAGTCAAGACAAATGAATGCTCAAAGCTTGACGAAGAAATCTTTTTCACTCAGAAAAGAATTAGAGAAAGTATATGATCATCTGGACAAAAATGTCAAATTTGGAAAAAGACCTAGTAATCCAAATGACCCTGAAGAAGCAAATCTCATTCCAGTTATGTCTCAAGGAGGAAGATATGGAAGAGCCTTTCATGCAAGATAGATCTTCATAAACAGGTTCAATCATGCCTTTTTTAGTTATTGTTTTATCTGAAATAAATATGGTCATAAGGCTATGGAATGCAAGTCTAGAATGAATAGAAGAAATTTTGTAAGTAGGAATCCTCTTGCTTCACCAATAGGTGTTAGTGTGACATGTCATATTTGCAACAATTCTAGACACAGCTAGATACTGTAGAAGTAGATCAGCAAAACTAGAAACTCAAGTGGCAGATATTAATGAGCAAGACAAGGAGAGTGACACTTCCAAAAGATAGGAAACAAACAATAAGGTTGAAATTTCAATGGTTGTCCAAACAACATTTCATGCCCAAGGGAGAACAAATCTCTAGGTTATAGACAGTGGATGTTCAAGCCACATGATAGGTGACAAGAGCAAATTCATCAATCTTGTCAAGTGGAATGGTGGATCAGTCAAGTTTGGAGATAATACATCTGCAAAGATTTGTGGAAAGGGCACCATAAGTATTGATGGAAGATCTAAGATAGAAGATGTTCTATATGTCAAGAAGGTCTTAAGAACAATCTTCTCAATATAAGTTAGATGTGTAGCAAAGGATATAGCCTCATATTTCATGAACAAGGATGTGAAATCAGAAGAGCAAATACTGGTAAATTGGTGGAAGAGGGTTCTAGGACAAAAAATAACTTGTACAACCTAAAGGGTGTTAATGAAATAAATTATCTTCTAGGATAGACAAATGAATGTTGGTTGTGGCACAAAAGGATGGGACACATCAATTTTGACAATCTTATGAAAATTAGCTCCATACAAGCAGTAAGAGACATGCCAAGGATTACTAAGCCTACAAGCACCTTGTGTAAAGAATGTCAGATTGGGAAGAAGACAAGGACAAGTTTCAAGACGAAGGAATATTCTTCTACAAATCCATTGGAACTTATTCATATTGATCTGTGTGCACCTACCAAGACAAAGAGTCTCCAAGGTGAGAGGTATTTTATGTTGCTCATTGATGATTATTCTAGGATGACATGGGTTACATTTTTAAAAGAGAAATCAGAAGCTTTCAATAGGTATAATATTTTCAAGTCCACAGTTGAAAATGAAATAAATTCTAGAATCAAGTGCTTAACGTCTGATAGAGGTGGTGAGTTCACATCAAATGAGTTTGAGGAATATTTTGAAGAACATGAAATAAAGAGGCACCTATTTGCTGCTAGAGCTCCTCAGTAAAATGGAGTAGTGGAAAGGAAGAATAGAATAGTCCAGGAGATGGCAAGAATAATATTGAATGAGGCCAAGCTGCCTGATGCATATTGAAAAGAAGTAGTCCATACTACTATCTATATTCTTAACAGAGGACAACTAAGAGTGAACAACACTAAGACACCATATGAGCTATGGAAAGGAAGACCTACTTCTATCAAGTATTTTAGAATTTTTGGAAGCAAATGCTATATCAGAAGAGATGAAGAAGGTTTGCTAAATTTTGACTCAATGTATGATGAAATGTGTAAGAATTTTGCAGAAGAGATGTAGAAGAAATTTGAAATGTCTATGATAGGTGAGCTATCATTCTTTAATGAGCTTCAAATTACACAATCAAACAAAGGTATCTTCATTTCACAAGCAAAGTATGTCAAGGAGATGTTGAAAAAGTTTGGAATGGAAGACTATAAACCAGTGAGTACTCCTATGGTAACAAGTTTCCAATTGAGTAAAGATGATGAGTCATCTTAGGCTGATCAGACTCTATATAGGTCTATGATTGGGGGCCTACTGTACTTAACAACATCAAGGCCTGAAATTATGCAAGTTGTATGTATGCTTGCAAGGTTTCAAGTTGATCCAAACGAAACACATGTGAAGGAATTCAAAAGAATTTTTAGATATTTGAAGAGCACTCTAGATTTTGGACTATGGTATCAAAAAGGTAATGATTTTTCCCTAAGTGCCTATACTGATGTAGATTGGGCTAGCAGTGTTGATGATAGGTGAAGTACCAGTGATGGAGCTTCATTTTTGGGAGATAGTTTCATGGTTTAGTAAAAAATAGGATTCAGTTTCTTTATTAACAACAGAAGGAGAGTATATAGTTGCAGCATCCTGCTGCACTCAAGTGTTGTGGATGAAGCAAACATTGAAGGGTATCAAGGTAATGTATAATGAGCCTATTCCTATTCTATGTAACAATACAAGTACCATCAATATTTCATAGAATCCAGTGATGCACTCTAGAACCAAGCACATATCCATCAAGTATCACTTTTTAAGAGAAAAGGTTGCAAATCAAGAAGTAAAACTAGAATATGTACCTACTGTTGAAATACACCAGACAACTGAGAGGGGGGGTGAATCAGTTGTCACAAAAACTTTAACCATTTATCATCACATCAAATATTCAATCACTGTTATTAAGATTTAACCATGAAAGCATGAAACAAGAAGCTCAACACAATAACACATTCAACACATTAGACACCAGATTTTTTACATGGAAAACCCTTTAAGGGAAAAACCACGGGTGTTAGTCCACAAAAATATATAAGTTATATCAATACCGAAAACTAGAGGCTCACTACCTTACGGCTCACTGCCCAATATGCTCACTGTAAATGTTGAAGCTCACTGCCAAGAGTTGGTGAACTGATTTGTTAGCATCTACTTCATGCCTCAGTTCAGTTCCATTGAAGCACAGTATAACTCCTCTACTCTACTCTTTTTACACCTTCACACTCATCTTCACACAAGGACCTCTTTTTCGCAACTACATTACATGTTTTTATACAATTCATCAATCTTGGGATGTACATCAAGGTCAGCATTACATTCATCAACCATTGGAACAATCTCCAAGGTTGGCATTACAAACATACATAGAAATAGGTCTAGACCTAAACAAGATTTCTAAGGTAAAGATGTATGTAGATCATGTTATGCCTTAGATGGGACTCAAATGCAATCTTCCATGCCATGACACACTTCCACAATCTTCAATGTAACTCCGTAAGTAGTGAAAACAACCAAGTCGGCCAAGACTGGTGTTAACACTAAGTCTACTAAGAACAGTCTTCATCCACGATCCAAATTTCTCTTTGTGGACCAATCCAAAGGTTGAAACATGATTAGGAGACATCCACAAGCACATTGAAATCACCAAGAACATCCACACAATCTCTAATCACTTTGTCAAGAAGATTCTTCAATCTGGAGCACTTGAACATAACTATTATCCACTTTCATAAAGAAAAGATCACTTGCGGACCACTAGATCACGAACCATTGGATTTGAAGGCACATAACATCACTACAAACTTGATTCTAGAACCATAAACTAAAATACTTAAATGTGGAGGAATGTGGAGCTTAATGCATTCTCCCTGTCACCACCAAATATACAAAAAAAGTAGTTTTCACTCTGGTGAACATAACTCACTCAAATCTTCATACCGGAGGCTCAAACTTGAAACATAGCATCTTCAGACATGCTTCTAAATAACTTCCAATCCATAGACAAGGATATTCATTCTACAAGAAATTTGAAGCAATCTACTAAACTATTCTATTGTAATCAAAGATACTCTTCTATATATTGTTTCTACCGGAGAAGCAAATTTTCTCAAAAGCACTTGGAAACTCCATCTTGGGATCACTTACTCATTATCTCCAACATTACAAATCATCTAACAAGCATCAAAACAAGAGCATGGTTGACACCAATGACAACACTAATATGTTGGCATCAATGACAACATCGATTAGGCATATACTTGCAACAATCTCCCCCTTTGTCATTGATAGCAACATATGATGTGAAAAACTATAAATACCATCAAGACAAGATTCTCCCCCTTTCTCTTTACACATCTACATTCTTTCTTCTCTGATTTTTTCACATGATTTCTCTCCCCCTTTGACATCAATGGCAAAGGGCACATACTTGCACTCTGCTGCTCTAATTCATCTAAACTTTCATTGCTATCAACACTTTATCTATCAGGAACACTTGCTACTCCCTCGAGAGGTATATTTCAAAACATCAATCCAGATCAAAGAATGAGGCTTTGGACAACACTGGACTGAAGCATTCTTATGCATCTTAGTTCAGAGCAGGAGGGGTAATAACCCCTAACTTTTCTCTGAGATACTCAAATGTATCCTTAGGCAAAGGCTTAGTAAAAATATCTATAATCTGATCCTTTATGGACACATATTCCATCTTTACTTGATTCTATGTCACCTTCTCTCTCAAAAAGTGATACCTTATTGATATGTACTTTGTTCTTGAGTGCATCACTAGATTCTTTGAAATGTTTATGGCACTTGTATTGTCACAAAAGATTGCAATTGGATCTTCATACACAACTCTTATGTCCTTCAAAGTCTACTTCATCCATAACACTTGAGTGCAACAACATGCTACTAGAATATACTCTGCTTCTGCAGTAGACAAGGAGATTAAGTCTTGCTTTTTGCTCAGCCATGAAACCAATCTATTTCCCAAGAAAAAATCACCTCCACTTGTACTCTTTCTGTCATCAATATCTCTAGCCCAATCTGCATCTGTATAAGCTCTGAGAGTGAAATCATTGTCCTTTGGATACCATAAGCCATGATCTGATGTGCCTTTCAAATACCTCAAGATTCTCTTGACTGCGATCACATGTGACTCTCTAGGATCTTCTTGAAATCTTGCCACAAGACATACTACATGCATTATATCAGGTCTGCTTTGAGTTAGATAAAGTAATCCTCCAATTATAGATCTATACCTTTTCTAATTAGTCTTAGGTGATTCATCAGTTTTGCTTAATTTGAAGCTAGTCACCATGGGAGTGCATATTATTTTGGATTCCTCCATCCCAAACTTCTTCAACAACTCTTTCACATACTTAGACTAAGAAATGAACATTCTTTTATCTGATTGAGTAATTTGTAGACCTAGAAAGAAATTCATTTCACCAAACATAGACATCTCAAATTCATTTTGCATTTCTCCTACAAACTTCATGCACATACCTTCATTTCCTCCAAAGATAATTTCATCAACAAAGACTTCAACAATCAGGATTTGATTATCATTGATTTTGAAATAGAGATTGTTGTCAGCAGTACCTTTATTGAACCCTAATTGCAGCAGATACTTGTCTAACCTTGCATACCATGCTCTGGGGGCTTGCTTCAGTCCATACAATACCTTTTTCAATCTACATACCATATCACCTTGGTTTGATAACTGAAATCCTTCTGGTTGCTCAATGTAAACCTCTTCTTCCAACTCAACATTCAAGAATGTAGACTTAACATCCATCTAATACACCTTGAAATCTTTGAATGTTGTAAAAGCCAAAAACATTCTAATTGCTTCAATTCTTGCCACAGGAGCATAGGTCTCCTCAAAATCTATCCCTTCAACCTGAGAGTATCCTTTGCATACCAATCTTGCTTTGTTCCTTACTACTCCATTTTCATTCATCTTGTTTCTGAAAACCCATTTGGTGTCAATCACATTCTTATCAGCAGGTCTAGGAACCAATTCCCAAGTTTGATTCTTTTCTATTTGCATCAATTCTTCTTCCATGGTTTTTACCCAATTTTCATCATTGCAAGCTTCATTCACAGTTTTTGGTTCAACCTTTAAAAGCAAACAGTAATTCATGTGTTCTTCTGCAGCTCTTTTCCTTATCAACACCCCTTTATTTTTGTCACCCATAATCTAATTTTCAGAATGATTTATCCTTACATACCTAGGAGTCTTAGCAACACTTTCCGGAGACTCTTCTTCATCCTAACTACCTTCTTGCTCAACTTTTTCATCATTCACTATAGTCACAGGTTCATCTAGTTCATAGCAACTTAGATCTGATATTCTTTCCCTACCTTCATCCACCTTCACATTAGTACTCTCAACAATCTTTTCTAGTTTCTTGTTGTAGAACCGGTAGGCCTTACTCTTCGTAGAGTAGCCAAGAAAGATTCCTTCATCACATCTAGCATCAAACTTACCTAGTTCTTCATCTCTTTTGATATAATATTTTCTTCCAAAAACTTTGAAATACTTCGCTGTAGGAATTCTTCCATACCTTAATTCAAAAGGAGTTTTAGAGTTGTTACCTTTGACTTGAACTCTATTTAGGATGTACACAGTAGTATGTATGGCTTCTCTCCAGTATACTTCCAGTAGGTTAGCTTCCTTTAACATAGTCCTGGCAGCTTCTTGAACTATCCTATTTTTTCTTTCAACAACTCCATTCTGCTGAGGAGTCCTAGGTGCAGACAATTGTCTCTTTGTCCCTTGTTCTTCAAAGAAAATATTGAATTCATTTGATGTGAGCTCACCTCCTCTATTAGACCTCAAGCATTTGATCCTGAATTCTAACTCATTCTCAACCATTGCTTTGAAAAATTTGAACTTGTCTAGATCTTTAAATTTTTCTTTTAGAAAAGTGACCCAAGTCATTCTAGAATAGTCATCAATAAGTAGCATAAAGTACCTATCACCTTGCAGACTTCTTGTTATTGTGGGACCACACAAATCTATATGTACTAGCTCCAGCAATCCAATAGAGAATTGTTCTTTTCTTTTGAAACTTGTTTTTGTTTGTTTCCCAAATTGACACTCCTTGCAAATGGTGTTGGCTGGCTTCACAAGTTTAGGCAGATCTCTTACAGCCTGTGCAGAACTTATCTTCATCAAATTGTCAAAATTGATATGACACATCCTTTTATGCCACAACCAACTCTCATCTATTTGAGCCAATAAACAATAATCATTAGTTCCTCTTAATTGGTAAATGTTACCTCTGGTCTTCTTACAGGTAGCAATCACTATTTCAGAGCTTTCCATGATCTTGCACCCATTGTCTTTGAATCTCAGATCATAACCTTTGTCACACATCTAACTAACACTCAAAAGATTATGTTTCAAACCCTTTGCATATAGGACATTATCAGTATTGTGCTTTCCATCAAAAGAAATAGATCATTTTCCACAAATCTTACTAGCTGCATTATCTCCAAACCTAACCAGTCCTCCATCAGACTTTTCCAAACTCACAAACTTACTTTTGTCACCAGTCATGTGATGAGAGCATCCATTGTCAATAATCCGTTCATCCTTATCTTTCTCAACTTGAAAAACCAAGCTTCTTTCTTCCACTGGTTTTTCTTCCTTCACACAACTAGCACGATTAGTAGATACATGTTCTTTAATTGCAATAAACAAGTACTCATTTGTACTAGTACTAGCATCATCAGATTCATTATCTATCACACCTTCATCATCAAGATCTCTAACATGGTAGCATTTCTTTGGAACCCTAGGTTTACTCTCAAATCTTTTTCTATTTCTTTCAATTCTCTCAAGACATCTAGAAGCATAGTGACCAATCTTACCGCATGAAAAACATTTGAAAGGTAATTTGCCTTTGAACTTACCAGAGCCTCTCTGCAGTCTATCAACAAAGTTAGCTTCAATTTCATCAAACTCATCATCAAGTTCCACCTTGTATTTTTCAGCTCTGGAAATATTCTCTGAAGTACTAGCTTTGAAAGCAGTTTCAACCTTCAGCAGGACATCACCAAACTCTCTCATCTCAAAGGTTGTAAGCTTTCCAAGTAGCTAATCCTTAGTGACATCTTGTATCGTCATTACTTCTTCAATTGCAGCTACCTTATGACTGTAGGACTTAGGTAGTGACCTAAGAATTTTGATCACAACTTCCTTCTCATCAATAGTTCCTACCATACCTTTTATTCCATTGAAAATTTCATCAACCTTTTGCATGAAGGCAGTTATGTTTTCAACTTCGTTCATTTTTAAACCTTCATATTTCACTTTCACGCCTTGCAATTTGGTACTCTTTACAAAATCATCTCCTTCATACAATTTTTTCATCCTTTCCTAGACTTCATGAGAAGATTCCAGATCCATGACTTTTATTAACTCGGTGTTAGACAAAGCACTCAACAGAGCATCTCTAGCTTTTATGTTTAACTCATATTCTTTGATTTCATCTTTAGTTTGCAAACCATTCTAAGGCAAGGTATACTTTGTCTCTGTCACTTTCCATACTTTATAACCAAGACAAAGGAGGTGGCTTTTCATTCATACCTTCCAGAGAGCATAATTTGTTCCATCAATTGTGGAACTTCCTTCCTGTAAGACATCCTGGATCTTCCTCAAGTGGTTTGGCTTTCTTTTAAGGAACTTGCTCTAATACCAATTGTTGAAATACACCAGCCAACTGAGAGGGGGAGGTGAATCAGTTGTCACAAAAACTTTAACCACTTATCATCACATCAAATATTCAATCTTTGTTATTAAGATTTAACCATGAAAGCATAAAACAAGAAGCTCAACACAATAACACATTCAACACATTAGACACTAGATTTTTTATGTGGAAAACCCTATAAGGGAAAAACCATGGTGGGTGTTAGCCCACATAAATATATAAGTTATATCAATACCAAAAAATAGAGGCTCACTGCCTTAGAGCTCACTGCTCAATATGCTCACTGCAAATGTTGTGGCTCACTGCCAAGATCGGCCCACTGCAAAGAGGTGGCTCACTGCCAAGAGTTGGTGAACTAATTTATTAGCATCTACTTCATGCCTGGGTTTAGTTCCATTGAAGCATAGTATAACTCCTCTACTCTACTCTTTTTATACCTTCGCACACATCTTCGTATATTTGCACAAGGACCTCTTTTTTGCAACTATATTACACGTTTTTATACAATTCATCAACCTTGGAATGTACATCAAGGTTGGCATTACATTCATCAACCATTGGAACAATCTCCAAGGTCAGCTTTACAAACATACATAGAAATAGGTCTAGGCCTAAATAAGATTGCTAAGGTAAAGATGTATGTGGATCATGTTATGCCTTAGCTGGGACTCAAATTCAATCATCCACACCATGACATGCTTCCATAATCTTAAATGTAACTCTGCAAGTAGTGGAAACAACCAAGTCGGCCAAGACTGGTGTTAACACTAAGTCTTCTAAGAACAGTCTTCATCCATGATCCAAATTTCTGAGTGCTTTTATTAACTTGCTGAAAGAAGTTCATTAAATATAGGAGTATAACAACATATCCTCATGTTCCAATCCTTGTAGAGAGTCATAAATATTTTGTAAAAAAATAGGTGACTTGGTCATTGAGAAGTCACCACATTGTAGAGGTCATCATTTGTCTAGAACATACTCTTCATCCTTAATAGCACAAGGTAGGGTACAAGAATGCTTTAAAAAAACCTCATGGGGAGATGGTTGGGTGGGAAAACTCTTACCTTGTGAAGAAATAACATTGGCTATAAGTAATGATCTTTGATACTATGGTTTGACAACCTCCAAAGAGGTGTTCCCTAAAATGTTTTCCTATTGAGGCTCCACAATTTCCTTTTCCTTGTTCAAAGACTTAGTAGTGGAACTAGAACCAAGGTGTAAACATGTTCCCTCACTCATATAAACCCCCATTTGCATTAGGGCTTGTGCCTTTATTGGCATTATTATGGGTAATCTCATGATTCCCAACTATAATCCATCCCTCTTCACTCTTCATTAGAGGTGACTTTTTTGTAGGCCTATAAACTAGTTTGGCTCAAGGAATGACAAGTGAATAATCTCTAATCTTATGCTTGAAGGATTGATACCTAAAACAAGTAATGGATAAACTGATAAAAAAAAATTATTTGATTATGACATGTCAAATATTTGAATATCTATTAACTCCTTTATATCTTTGGATAGATCTACCTCAATAAAACACATTTTTAAGGGTGAATTGATTAATACTTGTACATTTAACATAAACAAATTTTACTAAAGAGAAATCTAAAAAGTACAAAGAAGGCCAACTAGGTAATGCAATCCATTGGAACTCAATCCACACCAAGACTTTAAGATCTTGTTGCTCAAGAATAACAAAACCCAATATCCATGGGGAAAAGACAAGTATGGAGCTATGGACAACCCATGGCCCATGATTAAGGATAGCATTTGCATGACTGGGCCCATCAAAATAGAAAAGGAAAAAACCCTTAGTTAGGTTTTGAGTAGTGCCTAAACAAACATCATCAAAGACACAAACATTGTTAACCCAACTATGAAGCATGTTTTTTGAGGGGATCCTTGGGACAAAATAACTTACTAAAGTGAAATACTAGTTCCATAAATGCATGCACTATCAAACTGAAGAATGGGTAAAATCAAATTTTAAGGATTACCAAAGCTCTTACCTAATGGAAGACATTGGTGAAAAACTTCATGGGGTTCTTACTCAATGGTACCATCTTCAAAATATCCAAAGTTAGTGAAATTAGCATCAACAGTTGAGTCATCAAGGATTAAAGCTATTAAAGTGGATAAACCACCCAAGAGAAAGAAAATCTAGAAATAAACTACAATAACTATGATAGGATATAAAAATCTTGTTGAACAAAAGGAAAGTGGCATGACAAATATATTATGACTAAGTACATCAAAACCAAAACAAAGTTTCTCATAGCCATCTATATTCATTATCTTTAGTATGAATACAAATAGTCAGAATTTTATGAAGATGATATCCCATTACAATGAGTAATTTCAAAAGACCATAAAAAATTTAAAGTAATGCTTTAAATATGTATAAAATGCATATATTAATTTTTCAACCTTTAGCTTCCTCATTGTAAGTTGTGAACAATGTTGAGTCAAGAACTACTAAGCAAATTTTAATTGACAAGGATAGTCATCAAATATAGCCTTCACATTATATGTTATCTAGATTTTGTATATTTCAAATTTGACCTTCCTATATGGAATGGAGTTGAACCTTAATGAACCAACCACTCTTCATCTAACCTCAAGAGGTTGATTATTTAGTTGTGCTTATAAACCAAAGAATATGTTATCTTTATAAAACTATATTATTAATAGGTCCACAAGTTTAAATGTGATTGTTGCACTTCTTCATTATAAGTAAAATAAAGATGATGTTAATATTGCTCTTTTGTTTTGTGCAATTTATTCCAAATAATACTTTGGATAAGAAACGATGAATGTAACCACATTAAATTGTTATAATTTATTCCATGATGTGATATATGGCTCTTTTGTGGCATTTTTGTTTTTGGCCAATAAAGTGATAATGTTTTCAAATGTTATGTTCCAAATACAATTCTAATTGTAGAAAGTGTTTCTAAAGGTGGGCCACCTTCAAATCTTATTGATCATTGGGGAAACATCATGCTTTGTATGTTGGGATCCTACTAAATCCCCTACCATTTCTCTTTACTATGTGGAGGGGCATTAGAGAAAGAAGATGACATCACCCCAAGCACATATCTGACCAAGTCTTTTTTCCATAAGGTGGAATTCCTCTAGGTCAATGGTAGTGGAGATGGAATTTTCAACTGATAAAGAACATACCCTAACAATTGGATAGTCCCACTGTAAGGAAAATTCCCTAGATAGGCTTTGGCAATTTTTCCACCTTGGCAATAGACTAAAAATAAAGAACAAGAAGATATTCCAACTAAATGGCCCAAGCCTTACCTAATTCCAAGAACCTTGAAGGAAGGATTGAATGGGGGGTTGTGCCAAATAATCATCCTCCTCTTCTTCCAAATTGTGGGATGATAATGTGATAACAACACTTGCACACCCTTATCACACATTTGTCACCATTTTATCCTTTTTCTCATGTGTGTGTGTTGTCATGTTTTGACCATTTCTCTCTAGCCTATGTTTTCCCCTAATCAAGTTGTTCCCCCTTCCCTATGTTATCCTAAGCCTTGTTTATATTTCCTAATTGGTGTTTTATATTTAATTGTTAGCCCCACCCCATATCCTAGCCTTTTCTTTATGTTTCTTAAGTTTTTGATCCATTTACCTCTTGCTTACCCCTTCATTTATCATCCCTAGTTTGTTTTACATGTAAAACCCACATTTTTTCCTCCCAAAGCATGCCTATATGAGAAAATTTTCTTCCTAACCACTATCCCTAGATGGCCACTTTGCAGCTTGATCTTTCTTAGAAAATTGAGTTTGAAATTCATTAGAGGGCATTGCCCTCACTTGGCCACCCATCAAGTCGGCCAAAAATTTCCATTCTCTCATGAAATCCTTCAAATGGGATCTCATTTAATGCAATACCTACCCACATCCAATAAACACCTCCCCAAATTCTCTCATAAAGTCTTTAAATAGGCCCAACCTTTGCCTCATTTTAACATAGAAAATACAATTTTTGGCATAGGTCGTCAAGGATTTCTATTTTAGCATGAGCATGACACTTCTACATTATTTCAAAAAATTCCAAAGAGAGTTAGCTTCCACCTCTATCTTGAAAAATATTTTTATCTTTCTCAAGTAATTGGCCCACCTTGATTCTTTATAGTGAGGTCCTAAGTTTTCAAGGTTTAAAGCAAGGTATGAATTTATTTTGACGGGTTTTGTATGGAAATGAGTTTAACTTTCTAAGGTATTGAAGGAATCCCTTCTTAATCTATCTCACTTCCCTTCCAAGCCATCATCACCCTTCCATTTCCATTTCATTATATCACATTTTCCATCCCATAACTTTCCTCTTAAGATAGTTTACATCCATTCTAGTGTAGTGAGCCCGAAAACCAAAGATTTAAGACCAAACCCTTACAAAAAACACTCATTATTCAAAACTCCAATCCCTTAGGTTGTCCTCTATCATCCCTCTTTGATCATTTTTCCATCTAGACATCCTACCCATTTGCCAAATGTGAGTATGGATCCTTTTTACCACCTTTCCAAAGGTTTTAGCCACTTCATCAAAAGAAGATTCTCAACCTGTGATTTTAATTGCCAAACGAGGAACTCCTTTACCTTTTTAATCAAGGGATCCGGCTACTAATAAACAAGTAAGTTCTTCTAAGACTCCTACTTCTTTTGCTGCTATTCCTCAGACCGGTACTTCCCCAATGAAACCTTAGAATGAGAGTTTTCGTGCTTCTATATCTAATTCATTTCATCTTTTTGATATAATTGACCATGCTAGGAAAACTAAAAACCAGATGTCTGACATAGAATATTTGCAAGCTAACCCTGATCAATTTGAAAGGTTAGCCAAATTTGTTAAGAATAAGACTACCTTTGTAGGGCAAGATACTTCTAAAATTGCTCATGACTCCTCAAAGAATAGGTCTACCCAGAACAACCTAGTTACCACTTCTCTTGTCGCTACAAGGAAAATTGAACCCTTTTATGTTTCTCTGTTAGTCAATGGTCACAAACCAAGTAATTGTATCATAGATTCAGGGGCTTCCAACAATGTCATGCCTACCAAGGTGGCGGATGCTCTAGGACTGACTCTGACAAAAACCTTTGAAGGGTGTTTTTCAATGTAAAATAAACAAGTGCCTTTGTTAGGCCAGATTAAGGATGCATAATTCGCATTCGTTTCTTTTGCAAAGAAAAGAATAAAGATGATTGTTCTAGTTTCTAATGTCCTGACATCATATGGTATTTTACTGGGATGAAACTTCTGCAAGGATGTAGGAGGAAAACTTAACATGGATTTGACTGAAGCAAGGATACATGTCAAAGGTGTCATGCAGAAATTGCTTCCTGAAAAGGAAGCAAAGTATATTGTCACTCAATCTGAAGACCCAAAAGCTCAAATTTTATTTGAGTCTTCATGTTTGGGTAATTATTTCCTAACTATAGAATATACTTCTGGATTGTCAGATGACAGTTCAGACGAAAGTATGGTGATGGAGGATTCTTCTTCTTCTTCGGGTGAAGAGTTTGCTGATCACAAAGATGTTGAACCAGAATGTTCATATGGTATTTGGACTCTGGAAATTGATGGGAGTTGTTCTTCCATAGGGTCTGGGGCTAGAGAATTCCTAATATCTCCTCAAGGGGATATTTTCCCTTTTCATATAAACTACAGTTTGACAATACCAACAATACTGCTAAATATGAGTCTTTGTTACTCAGGATGGAAGTGGCTTGTACAAAGGGAATCAAAAACCTTCATACATAAGGTGATGTGGAGCTAATTGCTTTTCAGGTAAGAAATCTATACCAAACAAAAAATGAAAGGTTGAAGTATTACCAAAATCAAGTATGGGAGTGCATTGATAAATTTGATGCTTTTGATATTTTTGTTGTTCCTAGAGAATACAATGACAGGGCTGATTCGTTGACTGTATCAGCTACCCTTATGGTCCCACATAAAGATTTTAAGGGTGATAAGTATATCATTGAATTGGTCTTTCAGCCAAGTGTACCTGATAATGTTGACCATTGGCAGATTTTTAATGGTGATAATCAGATGATAGCTTTCATAGAGAAAATGGATAGCTTTGACGAACTGTACTTCGAGGGGAGTGATTCTCCACCTCGAGAATATGTTTCCAAAGTAAACTCAGAAACTGGTGAAGAGTTTCTTCAATTGAAAGGAACAAAATTCCAAAATGTTTAGTTTCCCTTGAAAAGTTGTTTGATAAACATGATCGTTATATCAAGAAAAAGTAGCAACTTGATTCAAGTTTGTCAAGGGAATTTGAACAAGTGAACCTGAATACAGAAGCGGATACCAAGATGGTTAATATTGGGAAATGTTGCACTGAAGAGGAAAAGTTCAAGTTCACAACACTTCTACACCACTACATTGATGTGCTGGCATATTCTTATGATGATTTGAAGTCCATCAGACCACAAGAGATCTAGCATGAGATTCCTCTCAAGGTGGGATCATTGCCTCACAAGCAAAAGTAGAGGCAGTACAATCCAAAAATATCAGGTACAATTCTTGCTGAAATTCAAAAAATGTTGAATACTAGGATAATTTTCCCTATCCATCATTCCACTTAGATTACAAATATTATTCCTATAAGGAAGAAGAACGGAGAGATCCATATTTGTGTAGATTTTAGAAATCTAAATCAATCTTCCTTAAAAGATAACTATCCTTTGCCCATAATGGATCAAGTGTTACAAACTGTAACCAGTTTAGAGATGCTGTCTATGTTGGATGGTTTTTCGAGCTACAACCAGGTAGAGGTCAATGAAGTGGATCAGTACAAAACTGCTTTCACAACTCCATGGGGCACTTTTGCATATCGTAGGATACCATTTGGGTTGATCAATGCTGGCGCTACTTTCCAGAGAGCAATGGACTTGGCATTCAGACATGAAATGGGTAAGTTTATTGTGGTATACCTTGATGATCTAACTGTCTTTTCCAATAAATGTCAAGATCATGCCTACCACTTGCAGCAAGTCTTGGAATGATGCCATCAAAATGGTATTTCTCTTAACCCAAAGAAGTCAGTTTTTGGGGTTCCGCAGGGTAAACTTCTTGGTCACATTGTGTCCAAAGAAGGAACTAAGATTGACTCCGAAAGAGTCAAATCTATCCAAGGTCTTACTTTGCCTGCAAGTAAGACTGTTGTTCACTCTTTCTTCAGAAAAGTGATTTTTTAACAGAGGTTCATTCTAGAGTTCACAGAGAAGACTCCTCATATTGTTAATATAATGAAAGGTGAGACCACTTTCCCTTGGAGCGTGGAAGGTAAAGTAGCTTTTGAGGACATAAAATGAGACATAGCCCATGCTCCAATTTTGGTGTGTCATTACTATAATAAAAATTTCATTGTGTATAGTTATGCTTCAAAGCATACATTGTCAGCAATTCTTGTTTAGCAGAATGAGGAAGGTGAATAATCTCAAATCTCATTCATGAGTTGTCCATTGAAAGCTCATGAACTTAAGTATTCTAATATGGAGAAACATGCTTATGTTGTAGTGAAGGCTATGAAACATTTCAGGTTTTACATATTGAACTCACATATTGTAGCTCTGGTACCAGATACAACGGTGAAATCAATCTTAACTCAACAGGAGTTTGGAACCAAGAGGCGCAATTGGATTGCCAAAATTCAAGAATTTGATCTTGATATTAAACCCACCAAGCTTGCGCATGGGATAGGTTTGTGTCAGTTGATTGCTGATAATCTCCCAAAACAAACAGGTGATGAAGAGACAGAGGTTGAAGATATTCCAACTGTCCTTTTTGTTACTACAACTGATGAGTGGTATTCTAATATCACTTATTTTCTAACATATGGTGAGTGCCTTTCTCATTTGTCTTATAAAGAGAAGCGGACTATCAAGCTTAAGGCCACAAACTATGTCTTATGGGATAATGGTTTCTACAAGAGGAGTCTTGATGGAGTTTTTCTCTGTTCTGTTGATAAAGCACAAAGTAAGTTACTGGAGTCTTTCCATAATTTGGCATGTGGAGGACATTTTTCTGCACCTGTAATAGCTCATAAAATTTTGTGAGCTAGGTACTATTGGCCCACATTATTTCAAGATGCGTACAACTGGGTACGTAGATGTGAACTCTACCAGCAGTTTGTGGGAAAGCCTAAGTTGGTTGCACTACCATTGAAACCAGTTGTAATTGAAGAACCTTTTCAACAATGGGGAATTGACTTCATTGGTGCTGTGAATCCACCATCGAGTATGGGACACAGTTATGTTCTTACTGCAATGGATTATTTCACCAAATGGGTGGAAGTTATTCTAGTTAAGCATGCTACTTCTAGTCAAGGAAAATATCATTTCCCAGTTTGGAGTTCCAAACAAGATTGTGGTAGATAATGCTACATGTTTTTCCTATAATCAGATTACTAGCTTTTTCTTTGAATATGGAATTATTTTTTCACATTCATCTAATTATTATCTGTAGGGGAATGGTCAAGCAGAATCAAGTAATAAGAATCTGGTTACTATTATCAAGAAGCTAGTAGAGGATAATCAAAGAACATGGCATAAAGCTTTATTTGATGCTTTATAGGAAAATAGAATTACCCCAAAGAGGGCTATTGGTATGTCACCATTTCATCTGTTATATGGTTTGAATGCAGGGATACCGATTACCTTAGAATTGCCCGCTTTGAAGTTGGCAAAGGCAATGGAAGATAGAACTTTTGAAAGTTCTATTGATAAATGCATAATGTACCATTCTAAACTTGAGGAACAACGAGTTATGGTTGTAGACCGTATAGATGAACATCAAAGTCAAGTCAAGAAGTTGTTTGATAAGAAAGAAAAGGCTAGATATTTTCAGATTGGGGATCAAGTCTTGTTATGGGACAAGAGGAGAGAGCCAAAGGGAATGCATGGGAAAATTGATTCCCTACGGAGAGGTCCGTTTGTCATTCACCAACTCAATGCTGAGAATAGTTTCTTGCTGGAGTATCAAGATGGGACACCATTCTTGTTACCACATAGTGGACAACATCTGAATCTTTTCAATTCATGAAGTGTCAAATAAGTTCACTTATATATTTGTATAGTTTCTATTTTTCTTTTCATTTTTAGTCTTTTTTTGTCTTTTATTTTGTTCGCTTGACTCTATGGCCCAATGGCATGGATGAAGGTGCTTAGAGATTAGATTCTTCTCCATTTGATCATTTCAAAGAACGATCGAAGGAAGTTCCCCAGTTAGAGCCAGCTATTGTCCTCAAAATCAGTTGCGCTCATTTTGTATGACAACCCCTACGAAACTTGTTTGTTCCGTAGCCTATACTCTAAGTTTGCATTTTGAGGCAAGTCTTCTTGATCTCATGCGAAGTCATTCAACATCCAAGGATAGCTTATAACCTTCCCCTAAGTTGGTTCCTCGAAGTTCGTAAAGTCAACTCGGTTATAAGCTTGTCAAACTATCTTTTTTTGACCTCTTTAGGGTTTTAGAAATTTTTTATAGTATACATGCAGGGGCGGTTAAAAACCCCACCCTTACATGTAGCTTTTTTAATCATCTGCGTAAGCGGTCAAAACCACCGCCCAAGTATGTTGTCCTTTGTTTAATATGTAAGAGCAATTGAATTCACCACTCGTACATATTGGTTTTAAGTCATCTTTCAAATGCAGGAGCGGCAATTCCCGCCACTCGCGCAACATTAAGTTCACTCGAGTGTATTAATTACACTCCGTGTGAACGTTGTGAGTGAACGTTGTGAAAAGAGTTTTTATGTTTTATTTCTCTTTTTAATTTTATTTTATCCCTATTTTTATTATCTCTGGTGTGATCTCAAGCTCGTCAAAACCCTTGTGAACCTGTTTAAATGATTTTTGGTGTGTGGAGTTTAGATCTGAGATTCTAATCGAGTTTGATTTCGTTTCTTTTCTGTCAGGTAAGTTTTCATTTTTCTCCTTTTCATGTTTACCTTCTTTTCCATTAGGGTTTACATGAAATGTGAAATAAGTATTTGTGAGTAGTAAAATCATGTGTTTTTGTTGGTCGTCGGTTCTGTGAACAATACAATGGTTGCTTTTAGTTTTTTCTTTGCTACTGTTAAAACCCTAGTTAAAGTTTCCTTTGTCTTCTTTATTTTATGTTTCATTTTCCTAGGCATCATCGGTAATTTTAGCCATTTATCTAGGTGCCCTAGTTTTTACATTTATGGTGGATCACAGGTGTTTTTTCCACTTGCATCTTTTGACTTAGGTTTTTCTTTGGACAAATGCAAGGGCGGGTGATTTCGCTACTCCTGCATGTTGTGTGTTTGATGAGATGTATCGGTGGTTAAAAACCCTGCCGATACATCTGCCTTACCTTTTGTGATACCCACATGTAAGGGTGGTCATATTGACCACCCCTACATAAACCTTGTATGTTTTGCCCATATGCAAAGGCTAGTGAAATTATCGCTTCAACATGCAATACCAAAATCCTCAATATGTAAGAGCAGTCAAATTGACCGCCTTTGCACTCATACATAAAAAGTTTATACCCTTACATGTAAGGGCGGTCATTTTGGCCACTCCTACATAAAACTTAGTTTTTACCTACCTATAGAGGCGGTCAAAATGATCGCCCTTACAATCAAAGCATTTCTCCCACATGCAGGAGCAGTCAAAATGACTGTCCGTGCATGTTTTTCTGAAAATTTTCCTAACACTGATATTTTTTTCAAAATGATACCTATAGCCCACTTTTGCCAAATTTCTTGACTTGCATGCTCTCAATCCCTTTAAAGCATATCCCTATGTTTGTGATCATCAATTTGTAGTGTCCCTAATTTGCCAATTTTTCCCATAACTACGAGATCATGAACTTTTGTAGTTTCATTGAGCAGTTGTGATCAACACCATTTCAAGTTCTCTCTTCAACGATGATGTTAGAGTTGTCTCCATCCAAGGCCAAGATCATGAAGTACACATACCAAGGGGTTTTCCCTGTCACTTCAGTGCAGTCCAATGTAGATGAGATCAGAGATATAGAGATAGGACATGTAGACATGGCAGAGTTTGTAGAAAGGACCAAACAGGCTAATCCTCCCCGCTACATGCAGAAGATCATTGAAAGCAATATACACCTAGTAGCATATTTTCCTGTGGCTGCTCATAATCCATAATTTGTCCTCCAAATGGTAAGCCACTATAATAGGCATACCAAAACTATAATTGATTCTCAGGGGAATGTTATCATGAGGCTAGATGCATAGTTCCTTGATATGATTTTCATGTCTCCACCTATAGAAAATGTTGGGGAAATTAACTTTGCTAAAGGTCAGAAGGATTTTGAGACTGATGTGGAATCTGGAAAGAAACACATTAATAGCAAGTGGTTAAAAAATCCTAGGAGTAATCTGTCAAGATGGCCCAAGGAACTCCCGAGGAGTGATTTTGTAGAAGAAGTGAGTGATCTAATCACTTTGTTGAGCAAAGTCAGAGATCTTCCTTCTTCCTCTAAATTTCAAGAATGGATGTACACCTACATCAGGGTTATTCTCAAAGAAGAACAGAAGATATTTTGTAGAGAGCAAATTAGCAACACTCTACATGATCAGTTGGTTAAGGTCAATATGACTTTTAAGTTCTATAGGACCTCATATTAGGTATATGCAGCTGCATCCATGAGGATATTTCCTGGTCTTACTCAAGATGGAGATTGGAGGTTAGTTTTAGTTTTTCAGTACTATCTGCAAATACCTCTAAAAGGGTCTATTCATCATTTTCAAAGAGTAAATAATGCCTTCTTTTCAGTTTTCATGTGCTTATGGAACAGTGAGCTAGAACAAAAAAGGGTATCAGATGAAGCATGCGAAGTGGTTAATTCTTTTGGTTGTTTGGTTCTCCAATTTCCTACTTTTTCTTATTTGAGAGTTGGATATTATCCAGGGCATCCATATATGTTGCCTAGGTATCCAAGTGATAAGGTAGTTCTAATGGAATTATGCAGGCAATTAATTGTTGTACATAATAAAGAGATGGAATTGAAAAATTCATGGATTAAGTTTCCTATGGAGATTGGCAGGTACTCAGTGCAATCAGCTACTAAGGCTAAGGTAGTTGAAGCAGAGATGTTTTTGTTGATGATGAAACAATTCAAGAAGAGGAGTCACTTTGATTTCTAAAGACTACAAGACAAGATTAAAAGGAGATCAGTGTTTCATATTCCCATGGTAGAGGATATTTGGGCCGATTTGAGGACCCAAAATGAGATAAGAAAATTGGATTGCTACACCTGAGTCAGATAGAAGCACTACAGTTAGCTGATGTTCCAGAGGGCATGGAAGATGAGGGTGATGTTCTAGACCCCAAGTATAACATCAACAATATTGAAGCTTCATATTTGCCAGAAATCAAATGGTAGGTGAAAGAAAAGACTTCTATTAGGAAGAGATTTCAACCTATACTAGCTAACACCAATATATGGTTGCAAATTAAGGGTCTTAGTTTGAAAGAGTTCCTTACTAGGTCAAAGGCAAAAATTCAAGAAAAGACGGGAAAGAAGGTTGAAAATAGAACTAAGAATAAAAGTGATGCTCCATCTTCTTCTAAGGTGTCAAAACCAAAGATCAAGTTTGTCTCTAAAGGAGTTAAGACAAAAGAGATTGTAGGAAGTTCTAATGTAGTAGCATCGGGTACTAAAGAAATAAATGTTGATAGAAGCACTACGGTTAGCTAATGTTCCAGAGGGCATGGAAGATGAGGGTGATGTTCTAGACCCCAAGTATAACATCAACAATATTGAAGCTTCATATTTGCCAGAAATCAAATGGTAGGTGAAAGAAAAGACTTCTATTAGGAAGAGATTTCAACCTATACTAGCTACACCTGAGTCAGATAGAAGCACTATGGTTAGCTGATGTTCCAGAGGGCATGGAAGATGAGGGTGATGTTCTAGACCCCAAGTATAACATCAACAATATTGAAGCTTCATATTTGCCAGAAATCAAATGGTAGGTGAAAGAAAAGACTTCTATTAGGAAGAGATTTCAACCTATACTAGCTAACACCAATATATGGTTGCAGATTAAGGGTCTTAGTTTGAAAGAGTTCCTTACTGGGTCAGAGGCAAAAATTCAAGAAAAGACGGGAAAGAAGGTTGAAAACAGAACTAAGAATAAAAGTGATGCTCCATCTTCTTCTAAGGTGTCAAAACCAAAGATCAAGTTTGTCTCTAAAGGAGTTAAGACAAAAGAGATTGTAGGAAGTTCTAATGTAGTAGCATCGGGTACTAAAGAAATAAATGTTGATAATATGGAGGTTGAGAATGCTGAGATTGAACAATAGAATGTTGAAGAACCTGATACTGAGTAGGTAGAAATGATTGAGAAACCAGATCAAGAAAGTAATAAAGAACAAGAAATAGAAAATGATGTAGAAGAGGAACAACTTGGTGGTTCATCAAAGTCTCCTAAAAAAGATATTTCCGAAGACCCACAAGTTTCTATAGCTTTGCCACATGTTTATGTTTCTGATAGTTTTCCAGTGGTTTCTAATGTTCATGTTTCTCCTATTGTCATTGTATCTTCTGATAATATCCCCCCTTCTGTGAGAACTAGTTTTGGAATTGTTTTTTATTCTTCTGGCTCTATACCTAGTTGGTCTTCTCCTTCTTTTGATATTGGAGAACAAACGGTTCTGGATCATTTTCTTGATGGTTCAAAGAAATTTTTTGATACAAGTGTAGTTTTTACCAACATCACTCCAATTGTTACCATAACAAGTATTGGCATGAGTTTTGCTAAGCAGGTAGTTGATTCATCTCCAAATGTTAGTGCTCCAACACTACCTCCATGGTTGTCTACTTATACACCAAAAAGTAAAAAGCAGGTTGTTTCACCAGATGACATTGATATTGAGAAATTGTTGCCTGCTAAACCAAAAGCTCAGAAGAAAAAGCCTAAGACTGTTTCTAGGCTAATTGATGAAAAAGGAGTCACGTATGTGGAGATTTCTAGACCACCTCCTGCCACCACAAATATTTTTGATGTGAATGACTATATTGTTTTTAGAGTTGAATTGGGAAAGCTGACTCATGAAGGCCTTAAGTCAGATTTTCAAGCAACAGCAAGCTCTTTGCTTGTGAAATTTGATGAGGAAAAGAAAGAAAAGAACATTATAAAGCTAAGGCTGAGCAGCTTGTTTCCATTCTTCAGAAGATAGTGAAATCACCAGAAATTGTGGAACCAATGGCAGTTATTGTTGAAGACCCTTTGATTCAAAAGGTTGAAAAGGTTCAAACTAGAGGAAGAGTGGTTTGTGATATTCTGGAACGGTTGTTGGCATAGGGTAGAGTTCTCTTGAAGACCACAGTGGAGAGAAAGGAAAAAATGGAAAAGGCAAAAGTTGAACTAGATAATATTGTTGACTCATTATCTCAAGAACTTCAAGATCAAGAAGACACTTTAGAGGAATGGGTTGAGATGAAGAAAATGAAGATAAAGAATTTGATTGTGATTGGTGTCGTGTCAAATCAAGAGTCTTATTTCAAGACCAAAGAATCCTTGACTCATCGCATCAATGTGATAAGAGGCTTGCTTGATTATTTGTGCCAAGTACGAGAAAATAGTGAAGATAGTGATGTCTCACTTTTGCACAGGTTAGAGGAGCTACCATGCACTCTAACAGGTGAAGATCACAAGCTTCTTTTCATAGAGGAAATGATTGATGCTTTTGAGAAAATGGTTCAGCAGAATTTTGAAGATGAGGTGCTTACAGTGGCTTCAATGGATAATCTTTATGATTATCATTCAACCTTTGAAAATCTAAAGGATAACCTTGAAAAGCATGAGAAGGTGATAAAAGAGGTCAAGGATGCAGTTCTCAGGGCTCATACCATTTCAGGCAATACAGTTGAACCTGATGTATATGAGATGACAGTAGTGCAGACTATGTACCAAAATTTTCTAAAGAAGAATGATGGTGGCAGCTGAAATTCTTTTTCATGCCTTAGTTTATTTTCAGTTTTGTATATGCAATTTATATTTAGTTTTGGACATCTTCACGTGTATTTTTCCAAAATGTAATTACATGTGAGACAAAGGAAGTCCCAAGTCAAAAATGACTCTTTTGTTGAATAAGTCAAAGTAGTTGTAAATTTCCTATTTTTTCTTCAGGCTCCTCCCTATAAATAAAGAGGGCCTCTATTGTAATTTTTATCTTTTATCTATTGCAAGAAAACTCTAGCGAATTGAGAAGAAAATCAAGACTTTGTGCTTTTTGTGAAAATCAATTATCAAATTATATTTATCAATACAAGAAAGCAAGTTCAATTGCAATCTTTGTCTTGGTATTATTTGTGTTATGATAGCATTGTTCTTACATCTTTCTATCATGATCTTCTTTGGTAATAATTGAAGTGTGGAGATTATTTCAAGTGATTGAAGAGCATTCTTAATTTAATTGTGATAGACTTTGTGTTATCAAATCATTTGTGAGGATTGTGTTAATGTTTGTGAGAGTAAAATAGCTTGAAGACTTTGTGCTGCAAGTTGTTATATTGAATCTACTTTCATCATCTTGGACAAGAGTGAAGACTTTGGGCTGCATTCAACTTCAAATAGTTCTATTTGCAATTAGTAAGCGAGGTGACAGAAGACTTTGTGTTTCTGTGGTTTTGTAATAGTTTGTAAGCTCTTTAATATCAGTTTTATTGAAATCATCATCTTGAAGTATAAGCATATATTCTGAAAAAAGAGAATAGGATGAAATGGAATCACCATGAATATAGTATTTAGTGTACATAAGTTTTATAAGTCATTTGTTTGTAATAGTTAAAGCAACTAGAGGGAACCTCCCCTTGCTGAGAGGAGAGACTTTGCCTCATCATAGTTGTGGCGATGTAACCATTTTTTTGTTAGTGAGTTAATATTCACCCAACAATTTTTTGGTGACTCTACTGGGGACCAATGCACAACTTAGAGCCTCACGCTTTCAGTTGAAACATTCCAGCCTCATTGATTGAAATAAGTTTGTTCAAGTTTTTATCTTTGTTAAGTACATTGCATTCTAGCAGACTCAAGGTATACAAGAAGTATGAGAGCCCAAGGAATTATTGATCATGTGTTTGAGTTAATGCAGCAAAATAATTTTGGTCTTTTGCCTCCGATACCAAGACTTTAGCATAAAAAGGAGTCTCCCTCCTACCAACACCAGGTCTCCTATATCAAGTGAAGCTTCTAGTGCAAATACTAACAGAGTATTATCCACTCAAGTTCATCAAAGTTTTGTTATCGCACCTTTCAACTAGCATACTATGGCAGCTCAAGGTCCTTGGTGTAATTCTTTTGGACCCCTAAATTTGATGCCACCTTTGCATGAACTACCTCGTGGTTCTAGAAAGACTTTCCCAAAATTCTATGGTAATGGAAAAGTTCATCTTGATGAACACATTGTAGCTTTTTACATAGCTTGTGGTGTGCTAGGGGTGGAGTACGAATATGTATCAGTGAGACTTTTTGTAGAAACACTGCAAGGTGTAGCTACAAATTGGTTCTACCATCTCCAATCCCAAAGCATCATAGGATGGAACATACTCTGAACCAAGTTTGAAGCAGGGTTTAAGCCCGCGGAAGATGCACACGCCTTGTTAGATCAACAAACACATATGAAGAAAGAACCACAAGAGCCCATGAGGGAATTCATTGCCAAGCTCAACAAATTAACAAATCGGATTCTAGCAACCGCTCAACCAACGGTAGAAAATATGAAATGCTTCTTCATCAACACTTAGCTTCCTAAGGTAAGCTTTTTGTTAAGGTGGGCTAATCCCACTGATCTTGCTATAGCACAAAATTTAACTACTGAGGTCGAAGATGATCTTATCCTTGCAGGTAAGATAAGAAGGGATTCCAACTGAAATAGAGGTCATCCCTCTACTGATGTATCTTCCACAAGCACCACAAATCCTATGGTGTAGAAGTTAGCCAATGAGTTGCTAGCTTTGGAAAAGAAAATGTCCCAAAATATGTCCACTCCTTCTTATCAAGACATACCAAGAAGGACATTCCCTAATACTTCATATCAAGGCAATGCCACGAGAAACCAAGGGCAAAATAGGCTTCCACCAACACAAGGAAAGCTTGCCATTGAAGCACTGCCGGTCAACTCAGTAGTTGGCTATGATGAAGTTGAGCGTGAAAATTTTCCGCAACCTGACTTGGATCAAGAAAATAGTGTCAATATCTTTATGGAAGGAGAAGAGGAATTGGTTGGCGACTCTACTATTGGGTTCTTGAACTATCAAGATGAAGCAGAAAGAGGAGAAGATATATATGGTGGGGTGTATGTTGTTTTCACCAAATCTCAAAATCAGTCAAACCAGCAAGTGGCTAATAAAGGAGAATCAAAAGAAGATTCTCAACCTGTGATTTCAATTGCCAAATGAGGAACTCCTTTGCCTTTTCAATCAAGGGATCCAGCTATTGATAAACAAGTAAGTTCTTCTAAGACTCCTATTTCTTCTACTACTATTCCTCAGACCGGTACTTCCCCAATGAAACCTCAAAATGAGAGTTTTCCTACTTCAATATCCAATTCATTTCAGCTTTTTGATATAATTGACCATGTTAGGAAAACTAAAATCTAGATGTCTAAGGTAGAATATTTGTAAGCTAACCCAAATCAATTTGAAAGGTTAGCCAAATTTGTTGAGAGTAAGACTGCCTTTGTAGGGAAAGATACTTCTAAAACTTCTCATGACTCCTCAAAGAATAGGTCTTCCCAGAACAACCTAGTTACCACTCCTCTTGTCGCTCTAGGGAAAATTGAACCCTTTTATGTTTCTCTGTTAGTCAATGGTCACAAACTGAGTAATTGTATGATAGATTCGGGGGCTTCTGACAATGTCATGCCTACCAAGGTGGCGGATGCTCTAGGACTGACTCTGACAAAAACCTTTGGAAGGTGTTTTTCAATGGAAAATAAACAAGTGCCTTTGTTAGGCTAGATTAAGGATGCACAGTTCACATTCGCTGCTTTTTTAGAGAAAAGAATAATGATGATTTTTCTAGTTGTTGATGTGCCAGTGTCATATGGTATTTTACTAGGATGAAACTTCTACAAGGATGTAGGAGGAGAACTTAACATGGATTTGTCTGAAGCAAGGATGTCTGTCAAAGGTGTCATGCAGTTTCTAAATTACTTCCTGAAAAGGAAGCAAAGTATATTGTCACTCAATCTGAAGACCCAAAAGCTCAAATTTTATTTGAGTCTTTAGGTTTGGGTAATTATTTCCTAACTATAGAATATACTTTTGGATCGTCAGATGATAGTTTAGATGAAAGGATGGTGATGGAGGATTCTTCTTCTTCTTTGGGTGAAGAGTCTGCTGATCACAGAGACATTGAACCAGAAAGTTCAAATGGTATTTGGACTCTGGAATTTGACAATAACTATTCTTCCACAACATCTGGGGCTGGAGTAGTCCTAATATCTCCTCAAGGGGATATTTTCCCTTTTCATATAAACTACAATTTGACAATACCAACAATACTGCTTAATACAAGTCTTTGTTACTCAGCATGGAAGTGGCTTGTACAAAGGGAATCAAAAACCTTCATGCACAAGGTGATGCAAAGCTAATTGTTTGTCATGTAAGAAATCTATACCAGAAAAAAAATGAAAGGTTGAATCATTACAGAAATCAGGTATGGGAGTGCATTGATAAATTTGATGCTTTTGATATTTCTGTTGTTCCTAGAGAATACAATGACAAGGTTGATTTGTTGGCCGTATCAGCTACCCTTATGGTCCTGCATAAAGATTTTAAGGGTGATAAGTATACCATTGAATTGGTCTTCCAGCAAAGTGTACCTGATAATGTTGACCATTGGCAAGTTTTTAATGGTGATAATAAGACCATAGCTTTCCTAGAGAAAACGGACAGCTTTGATGAACTGTACTTTGAGAGGAGTGATTCTCCACCTCGAGAATATGTTTCTGAAGTAAACTCAGAAACTGATGAAGAGTTTCTTTAATTGAAGGAAACAAAATTCCAAAAGGTTTAGTTCCTCTTGAAAAGTTGTTTGATAAACATGATCATTATATCAAGCAAAACTAGCAACTTGATTCAAGTTCATCAAGGGAATTTGAACAAGTGAACCTGAATACAGAAGCGAATCCCAAGATGGTTAATATTCAGAAATGTTGCACTGAAGAGGAAAAGTTCAAGTTCACAACACTTCTACACCACTACATTGATGTGTGGGCATATTCTTATGATGATTTGAAGTCCATCACACCACAAGACATCCAACATGAGATTCCTCTCAAGGTGGGATCATTGCCTCACAAGCAGAAGCAGAGGTAGTACAATCCAAAAAGATCAAGTACAATCCTTGTTGAAATTCAAAAAATGTTGAATACTAGGATAATTTTCCCTATCCATCATTCCACTTGGATTACAAATATTGTTCCTCTAAGGAAGAAGAATGGAGAGATCCATATTTGTGTAGATTTTAGAAATCTAAATCAATCTTCCTTGAAAGATAATTATCCTTTGCCCATAATGGATCAATTGTTACAAACTGTAACCGGTTTAGAGATGTTGTCTATGTTGGATGGTTTTTTGGGCTACAACCAAGTAGAGGTCAGTGAAGTGGATCAGTACAAAACCACTTTAACAACTCCATGGGGCACTTTTGCATATCGCAGGATGCCGTTTGGGTTGATCAATGCTGGCACTACTTTCCAGAGAGCAATGGACTTGGCATTCAGAGATGAAATGGGTAAGTTTATTGTGGTATACCTTGATGATATGACTGTCTTTTCCAAGAAACATCAAGATCATGCTTACCATTTGTGGCAAGTCTTGGAACGATGCTGTCAAAATGGTATTTCTCTTAACCCAAAGAAGTTAGTTTTTGGGGTTACGGAGGGTAAAATTCTTGGTCACATTGTGTCCAAAGAAGGAACTAAGATTGACTCCAAAAGAGTCAAATATATCCAAGGTCTTACTTTGCCTACAAGTAAGACTGTTGTTCAATCTTTCTTCAGAATAGTGAATTTTCTGTGGAGGTTCATTCCAGAGTTCGCAGAGATGACTCATCATATTGTTAATATGATGAAAGGTGAGACCACCTTCAGTTGGAGTGTGGAAGGTAAAGTAGCTTTTGAGGACATAAAACGAGCCATAGCCCATGCTCTAGTTTTGGTGTGTCCTGACTATAATAAAAATTTCATTATGTATAGTTATGCTTCAGAGCATACATTGTCAGCAATTCTTGTTCAGCAGAATGAGGAAGGTGTAGAATCTCCAATCTCATTCATGAGTTGTCCATTGAAAGCTCATGAACTTAAGTATTCTAATATGGAGAAACATTTTTACATTGTAGTGAAGGCTGTGAAACATTTTAGGTTTTACATATTGAACTCACATACTATTGCTCTGGTACCAGATACAATGGTGAAATCAATCTTAACTCAATAGGATTTTGACACCAAGAGGGGTAATTGGATTGCCAAAATTCAAGATTTGATCTTGATATTAAACCCACCAAGCTTGTGCGTGGGAGAGGTTTGTGTTAGTTGATTGTTGATAATGTCTCAAAAGAAACAGGTGATGAAGAGACAAAGGTTGAAGATGTTCCAACTGTCCTTTTTGTTACTACAACTGATGAGTGGTATTCTAATATCGCTTATTTTCTCACATATGGTGAGTGCCCTTCTCATTTGTCTTATAAAGAGAAGTGGACTATCAAGCTTAAGGCAACAAACTATGTCTTATGGGATAATGGTTTGTACAAGAGAAGTCTTGATGGAGTTTTTCTCTGTTGTGTTGATAAAGCACAACAAAGTAAGTCACTGGAGTCTTTCCATAATTTGTTATGTGGAGGACATTTTTCTACACCTGTAACAGCTCATAAAATTTTACGGGCTAAGTACTATTTTCAAGATGTGTACAACTGGGTACGTAGATGTGAACTCTGCCAACAGTTTGTGGGAAAGCCTAAGTTGGCTACACTACCATTGAAACCAGTTTTAATTGAAAAACCTTTTCAACAATGAGGCATTGACTTCATTGGTGTTGTGAATCCACCGTCATGTGCGGGACACAGTTATGTTCTTACTGCAATGGATTATTTCACCAAATGGGTGGAAGTTATTCCAGTTAAGCATGCTACTTCCAAAGTGGTATGTAATTTCCTCAAGTAAAATATCATTTCCTAGTTTGGAGTTCCAAACAAGATTGTGGCAGATAATGCTACATGTTTTTCCTCTAATGAGATTACTAGATTTTGCTTTGAATATGGAATTATTCTTTCACATTCATCTAATTATTATCTGCAAGGGAATGGTCAAGCATAATCAAGTAATAAGAATCTGGTTACTATTATAAGGAAGCTGGTAGAGGATAATCAGAGAACATGGCATAAAGCTTTATTTGATGCTTTATGGGTAGATAGAATTACCCCAAAGAGGGCTATTGGTATGTCACCATTTCAGTTGTTATATGGTTTGAATGTAGAGATACCGATTACCTTGGAATTGCCCGCTTTGAAGTTGGCAAAGGCAGTGGAAGATAGAACTTTTGAAAGTTTTATTGATAAACGCATAATGTACCTTTCTAAACTTGAGGAGTAGTGAGTTATGGTTGTAGACTGCATAGATGAACATCAAAGTCAAGTCAAGAAGCTATTTGATAAGAAATCAAAGGCCAGAGATTTTTAGATTGGGGATCAAGTCTTGTTATGGGACAAGAGGAGAGAGCCAAAGGGAATGCATGGGAAAATTGATTCCCTATGGAGAGGCCCATTTGTCATTCACCAACTTTGTGGTGAGAATAGTTTCGTGCTAGAGTATCAAGATGGGACACCACTCTTGTTACCACATAGCGGACAACATCTGAAGCTTTTCAATCCATGAAATGTCAAATAAATTCACTTATATATTTGTATAGTTTATGTTTTTCTTTTTCATTTTTAGTCTTTTTGTGTCTTTTATTTTTTTTGCTTGACTCTATGGAGTAATGGCATGGATGAAGGCACTTAGAGACTAGATTCTTCCCCCTTTGATTATTTCAAAGAATGATTGAAGGAAGTTCCCCAGTTAGAGCTAGTTGTTGTCCTCAAAATCAGCTGCACTCATTTTGTAGGAGGACCCCTACAGAACTTGTTTGTTCTGTAGCCTATACTCTAAGTTCGTATTTCGAGGCAAGTCTTCTTGATCTCATGCAAAGTCATTTGACATCTAAGGATAGCTTATAACCTTCCCCTAACTCGGTTCCTTGAATTTTGTGAATTTGACTCGGTTATAAGCTCATCAAAATATCCATTATTGACCTCTTTAGGGTGTTAGAAATTTTTCGTAGTTTACATGCAGGGGCAGTTAAAAACCCCACCCTTACATGTAGCTTGTTTGTTCATATGCGTAAGCAGTAAAAACCACTGCCCAAGCATGTTGTCCTTTGTTTAATATGTAAGAGCAGTCGAATTCACCACTCATACATATTGGTTTTAAGTCCTCTTTCAAATGCAGGGGCGGTGATTCCCGCCACCCGCGCAACATTAATTTCACTCGAGTGTATTAATTACACTCTGTGTGAACATTGTGAAAAGAGTTTTTATGTTTTATTTCTCTTTTTAATTTTATTTTATCAATGTTTTTATTGTCTCTGGTGTGCTCTCAAGCTCGTCAAAACACTTGTGAACCTGTTTAAATGATTTTTAGGGTGTGGAGTTTCAATCTGAGATTCTAATCGAGTTTGATTTTGTTTCTTTTTCATCGGGTAAGTTTTCATTTTTCTCCTTTTCATGTTTACCTTATTTTCTGTTAGGGTTTACATGAAATGCAAAATAACTATTTGTGAGTAGTAAAATCATGTGTTTTTGTTGGTCGTCAGTTCTGTGAACAATACAATGGTTGCTTTTAGTTTTTTCTTTGCTGCTGTTAAAACCCTAGTTAAAGTTTCCTTTGTCTTCTTTATTTTATGTTTCATTTTCCTAGGCATCATCGGCAATTTTAGCCATTTATTCGGGTGCCCTAGTTTTTATGTCTATCCTAGGTCAGAGGTGTTTTTTTCGCTCGCATCTTTTGACTTAGGTTTTTCTTTGGACAAATGAAGGGGCAGGGGATTTCACCGCTCCTAGCATGTTGTGTGTTTGATGAGATGTATCGGCGGTTAAAAACCCCACCGTTACATCTGCCTTACCTTTTGTAATACCCACATGTAAGGGCAGTCATATTGACTACCCCTACATAAGCCTTGTATGTTTTTCCCATATGCAAAGGCGGGCAAAATTGCCACTTCAACATGCAATATCCAAAATCATCAATATGCAAAAGTGGTCAAATTGACTGCCTTTGCACTCATACATAAAATGTTTATACCCTTACATGTAAGGGCGGTCATTTTGGCCGCTCCTACATAAAACCCAGTTTTCACCTACCTGCAGAGGTGGTCAAAATGACCGCCCTTACACTCAAAGCATTTCTCCCACATGCAGGAGTGGTCAAAATGACCGCCCGTGCATGTTCTCCTGAAAATTTTCCTAACACTAAGATTTTTTGCAAAATGATACCTATAGCCTGCTTTCACCAAACTTCTCGACTTGCGTGCTCTCAAGCCCTTTCAAGCATATTCCTATGTTCGTGATCATCAATTCGCAATGTCCCTAATTTGCCAATTTTTCCCCTAACTGTGAGATCATGAACTTTCACAATTTCATTGAGCAGTTGTGATCGACACCGTTTCAAGTTCTCTCTTCAAAGCTTATGTCAAAGCCATCTCCATCCAAGGCCAAGATCATGAAGTACAAAATACCAAGGGGTTTTCTCTATCACTTCAGTGCAATCTAATGTAGATGAAATTAGAGATACAAAGATAGGACATGTAGACATGGCGGAGTTTATAGAAAGGACCAAACAGGCTAATCCTCCCTGCTACATGTAGAAGATCATTGAAAGCAATATACACCTAGTAGCATCTTTTCCTGTGGTTGCTCATAATCCATAATTTGTCCTTCAAGTGGCAAGCCACTATAATAGGGATACCAGAACTGTAACTAATTCTCAAGGGAATGGTATCATGAGGCTAGATGCAGAGTTCCTTGATAAGATTTTCATGTGTCCACCTATAGAAAATGTTGGGGAAATTGACTTTGCTAAAGGTCAGAAGGATTTTGAGACTGATGTGGAATCTGGAAAGAAACACATTAATAGAAAGTGGCTAAAAACTCCTAGGAGTAATCTGTCAAGATGGCCCAAGGAACTCCCGAGGAGTGATTTTGTAGAAGTGAGTGATCTAATCACTTTGTTGAGCAGAGTCAAAGGTCTTCCTTCTTCCTCTAAATTTCAAGAATGGATGTACACCTACATCAGGGTTATTCTCAAAGGACAACAAAAGATATTCTGGGGAGAGAAAATCAACAATGCTCTACATGATCAGTTGGTTAAGGTCAATACAACTTTTAAGTTCTATATGACCTCATATTTGGTATATGCAGCTACATCCATGAGGATATTTCCTGGTCTTACTCAAGATGGAGATCAGAGGTTAGTGCCAATTTTTTAGTACTATCTGCAAATAACTCTAAAAGGGTCTATTCACCATTTTTGGAGAGTGAATGATGCCTCTTTTCAGTTTTCATGTGCTTATGGAACAGTGAGCTAGAACAGAAAAGGGTATTAGATGTAGAATGGGAAGTGGTTAATTCTTTTGGTTGTTTGTTTCTCCAATTTCCTACTTTTTCTTATTTGAGAGTTGGATATTATCCGGGGTATCCATATATGTTGCCTAGGTATCCAAGTGATAAGGTAGTTCTAATGGAATTATGCAGGCAATTAATTATTGTACATAATAAACAGATGGAATTAGAAAAGTCAGGGATTAAGTTTCTTGTGGAGATTGGTATGTACTCAGTACAATCAGCTACTAAGGCTAAGGCAATTGAAGTAGAGATGCAGCTGGTGACGATGAAACAATTCAAGAAGAGGAATCACTTTGATTTCGAAAGAGTACAAGACAAGATTAAAAGGAGATCAATGTTTCATCTTCCCATGGTAGAGGATATTTGGGCCGATTTGAGGACCCAGAATGAGATAAGAAAACTGGATTACTATAGATTACACCTAAGTCAGATAGAAGAACTGGGGTTAGTTGATGTTCCAGAGGACATGGAAGATGAGGGTGATGTTCTAGACCCCAAGTATAACATCAACAATATTGAAGCTTCAGCTTTGCCAGAAATCAAATGGTTGGTGAAAGAAGAGACTTCTATTAGGAAGAGATTCCAACCTATACTGGCTAACCCCAATATATGGTCATAGAGTAAGGGTCTCAGTTTGAAAGAGTTCCTTACTGGGTCAGAGGCAGAAATTCAAGAGAAGACAGGAAAGAAGGTTGAAAATAGAACTAAGAATAAAAGTGATGCTCCATCTTCTTCTAAGGTGTCAGAACCAAAGATCAAGTTTGTCTCTAAAGGAGGTACGACAAAAGACATTGCAGAAAGTTCTAATGTAGCGGAATCAGGTACTGAAGAAATAAATGTTGATAATATGGAGGTTGAGAATGCTGAGATTGAACAATAGAATTTTGAAGACCCTGATACTGAGCAGGTAGAAATGATTGAGAAACTAGATCAAGAAGGTAATAAAGAACAAGAAGTAGAAAAGGAATAAGAACAACTTGGTGGCTCGTCAAAGTCTCCTAAAAAAGATATTTCCCAATAGCCACAAGTTTCTATAGCTTTGCCTCATGTTTCTATTTCTGATAGTTTTCCGGTGGTTTCTAATGTTCATGTTTCTCCTATTGTCATTGTATCTTCTAATAATACTCCCCCTTCTGTGAGAACTAGTTTTGGGACTGTTTTTGATTCTTCTGGCTCTATACCTAGTTTGTCTTCTCCTTCTTTTGATATTAGAGAACAAACTGTTCTAGATCATTTTCTTGAAGGTTCAGAGAAAATTTTTGATACAAGTGTAGTTTTTACCAACACCACTCCAATTTTTATCATAACAGGTATTCGCATGAGTTCCTCTAAGTAGGCAATTGATTCATCTCCAAATGTTAGTGCTCTAACACTACCTCCATGGTTGTCTGCTTATACACCAAAAAGGAAAAAGTGGGCTATTTTACCAGATGACATTGATATTGAGAAATTGTTACCTACTAAACCAAAAGCTCAGAAGAAAAAGCCTAAGACTGTTTCTAGGCTAATTGATGAAAAAGGAGTCAGGTATGCAGAGATTGCTAGACCACCTCCTGATGCCACCACAAATACTTTTGATGTGAATGACTATATTGTTTCCAGAGTTGAATTGGGAAAGCTAACTCATGAAGGCCTTAAGTCAGATTTTCAAGCAATAGCAAGCTCTTTGCTTGTGAAATTTGATGAGGAAAAGAATGAAAAAGAACATTATAAAGCTAAGGCTGAGCAGCTTGCTTCCGTTCTTTAGAAGATAGTGAAATCATCAGAAATTGTGGAACTAATGGCAGTTACTGTTGAAGACCCTTTGATTCAAAAGGTTAAAAAAGTTCAAGATAGAAGAAGAGTGGTTGGTGATATTCTGGAATGATTGTTGGCATAGGGCAGAGTTCTCTTGAAGACCACAGTGGAGAGAAAGGAAAAAATGGAAAAGGCAAAAGCTGAGCTGGATAATATTGTTGATTCATTATCTTAGGAACTTCAAGATCAAGAAGACACTTTAGAGGAATGGGTTGAGATGAAGAAAATGAAGATAAAGAATTTGATTACAATTGGTGTCGTGTCAAATCGAGAGTCTTATCTAAAGACCAAAGAATCCTGCACTCATCGCATCAATGTGATAAGAGGCTTGCTTGATGATTTGTGCCAAGTACGAGAAAAAAGTGAAGATAGTGATGTCTCACTTTTGCACAGGTTAGAAGAGCTACCATGCACCCTAATAGGTGAAGATCACAAGTTTCCTTTGGTAGAGGAAATGATTGATGCTTTTGAGAAAATGGTTCAGCAAAAGTTTGAAGATGAGCTGCTTACAGTGGCTTCAATGGATAATCTTTATGATTATCATTCAACCTTTGAAAATCTGAAGGATAACCTCGAAAAGCATGAGAAGCTGATAAAAGCGGTCAAGGATGTAGTTCTCAGGGCTCATACCATTTTAGGAAATATAGTTGAACCTGATGTATATGAGATGGCAGTAGTGCGGACTATGTACCAAAATTTTCTAAAGAAGAATGCTGGTGGCAGCTGAAATTCTTTTTCATGCCTTAGTTTATTTTCAGTTTTGTATATGCAATTTGTATTTAGTTTTGGACATCTTCACATGTATTTTTCTGAAATGTAATTACATGTGAGACAAAGGAAGTCCCAAGTCAAAAAGGACTCTTGTGTTGAATAAGTCAAAGTAGTTGTAAATTTTGTATTTTTGCTCCAGGCTCCTCCCTATAAATAAAGAGGGCCTCTATTGTAATTTTTATCTTTTATCTATTGCAAGAAAACTCTGGCGAATTGAGAAGCAAATCAAGACTTTGTGCTTTTTGTGAAAATCAATTGTCAATTATTTATCAATACAAGAAAGCAAGTTCAATTCCAATCTTTGTCTTGGGATTATTTGTGTTATGATAGCATTGTTCTTACTTCTTTCTATCATAATCTTCTTTGGTAATAATTAAGGTGTGGAGATTATTTCAAGTGATTAAAGAGCGTTCTTAATTTGATTGTGATAGACTTTGTGTTATCAAATCATTTGTGAGGATTGTGTTAATGTTTGTGAGAGTAAAATAGCTTGAAGACTTTGTGCTGCAAGTTGTTATATTGAATCTACTTTCATCATCTTGGAGAAGAGTGAAGACTTTGGGTTGCATTCAACTTCAAATAGTTCTATTTGCAATTAGTAAATGAGGTGACAGAAGACTTTCTGTTTTTGTGGTTTTGTAATAGTTTGTAAACTCTTTAATATCAGTTTCATTGAAATCATCATCTTGAAGTATAAGCATCTATTCTAAAAAAAGAGAATAGGATGAAATGGAATCACCACGAATATAGTATTTAGTGTACATAAGTTTTATAAGTCATTTGTTTGTAATAGTTAAAGAACTAGAGGGAACCTCCCCTTGCAGAGAGGAGAGACTCTATCTCATCATAGCTGTGGTGATATAACCATTTTGTTGTTAGTGAGTTAACGATAAAATATTCACCCAACAGATTAAAAAACCAACAAAATTCTAAGTCAATCCTTCTAATTTTGAGTTTTAATTCCATTTTTCTATCAAGGACATACTTTAGTGCTTTCTTTCAAACAATTTTTATTACTAATTTGTCTACTCTAGGTCATTCTTGTTTTAGGACCTTATAACATCATTTACCAGGTGAACTCATTCGATGATCCTAAGTCACTCTTATTGTTTCACTATCATGCATTGATCCTTTATAGGTTTGCCTCTTATTAGCCTTCCCCTGCTGTGTTTTGACAAGTGTCAATTAGTCAAAAGGAGCTCAAGCAGGTCTAAAGAAGCCTAGAATGTTGCAAAGTTCCATCAACTATCTAATCCTAGGTTTTCTAGGAGGACCTATCCTTCCTATTGGCCATCCACCTTTAGACTTAGCCTTCCTTTTGGCCACACATATTTGGACCTAGTTGCCACTTCTATATTTTGACCCCAAATTTCACCATAAGCTCTAGAATCTAGTTTCTAGCAACTTTGATAACTGCCATCCCTTCACCTAGGTTCATCTTGACCCTTTATTTTCTATTTTTCTACATTCTAGCATAGCATTTACATAATTTACAAGTCTTTCAATTGCATAGATTCAACTATCATTTGGATGTGTCATTTGTCCTAGCTCACTTAGTGGTTGTTAATAAAGGTTTGTTTAGTTGGAAACATCCTTAGGTTACATATAGTTTGCATTGCATCTTAGTTAACTTGACTTGACATGACCTTGATTTTCATCAAAGTTTACATTATTGCACACAAAACCACACACTTAATAAAACATTAAAAAATGTCATATTTTTTCTATATTATAGGTAACCCTCATCACTTAATTATTGTTTTTATTACTTGCTATGTAAATTTTAAGAGGCTTTTGCATGAAAATGGTTCCATGATTTATAAAAATTTCTATTATATCACTAATTTAAGAATTTTATCAATAATTACACTTCATTTTCTCAAAAAAATAAAAAATTAACTTTAACTAATTTTTCATGTCATTCAACAAAACAAAATACCATAATCTCTCTACTAGTATTGTAAACTCTCAAATCCTCATTGCTAGTTAAAAATAATTATTTGTCACTTTGTGATTTTAAGAAAAGTATTATATTATTTAGAGTTTTTAGTACAAGTTTTAGAGCATAGACTAAGACATAAAAATAGGAGCAACAACCTCCCCATGGTACACTTGCCCAATCACCACTAAGCCAAAATGTTTAGCAACACGTTAAATTATAACTACTAATAACTTATCCAAATCCCTTCACAATCAACCCTCATGGAATTTGAGTATGTGACCTTGTGAACATGCCAAATGAGTACAAAAAAATTTACACATGATTTCCTTTTCTATCCAATATTTTCAATCCTTTTATATTGTACATAGAACACACATTAAACCTTTTATATTGTACGTAGAACACATATTGAAGAGAATAAAATGGACATCAGTTATGCAATTGTTCCTACACTAAAGTAGAGAGAAAGTTTTGAGGTAGAGAATAAAAAATCTAAGTGAAAAGAGAATGTTGTTTTTATGTCGTAAAAAGTTTCCCTAGGACTTTTTACCTCCTAGTTTAGCTCCTAGGTCCCCTTTATTTCATTATGCATGTTTAAAACTCATCCTGGAGCAATTTCCCCTAAAACCCATGTCAAATGGGACTTTGGGGTCCACTTTAATGCTTAATCATGACTCAAATCATGCCTTGGGACTTGGGCACCCACGCCTTAGTCCAGGCTGATTTGCCAAGACCTAAATTTTGGATGTCAGCATAGGACCTTTAAAAAGGTTTCGCTTTGTCATCCTTTTCAATTTGAATTATGAAAGTTTAGCGGGAATGCATATTTAAATAGGTTTATGAATTCATTTTACACCTATATGGATAATGCAAATTTGGGATATTGAGCTAAGGGATTTCAAGACATTCATTGTGTTACAGAGCAAAATTGTGTTGTTGTTGTGTTTGTTTGTTACAGATTTAGCTTCATCAATCCATCTCCTCATGGTGTGAAAGATCTTCATCTCCATGAGGGCTTCACCTCTAAGGTGACACCTATTTATGTTTCAATCATTTCAATTCATCATTGCTTTGGCCTCTGCCCTCCCTTGGGCACGTACTCTATCTAACAATGGCGTTGGAAGGCTTGAATGCCATTTCAGGGCTTGACCAAGGCAAGCTCCTAAACACCACAACCCCCAAACCCCTCTCTTTGTGATTGTACGTTACAGGTCCAGGATTTGGTGAAGTGGAGTTGTAGAGAAGCAAAGCAAAGGATAGAGATTTGGGATCTAAGAAGAAATTGTAGAAAATCAAACCTATTGGACTAGGGTGCATGCCCCGTAGTCCTCCCGACTAGCATTGTCAAAAACTTTGAAGTAGGTTGCAGTCTTACACACCTCATTGTTCTAGATCTACAGAAAAACTACCCTATTGGACTTGGGCACCTGCCCTATTGTCGCCAAAGTTTTTGCCTCTGAAAATTCAAATCTTGGTATGTTTCTAATCTGTATTTAGTGCCTTCTTGTGCGATCATCTATTGTATCTTGTTCATCTGTACCCGATTTCATTACAATTAGGGTTTAAGGCTTATTGAATCTAGGGTAACTTGACAAAGCTATCAATCTAATCTATCTTTCCATATCATTCCTAAGTGACATCAACCTGCAGTTGACTACTCTCCATCTGTAGTGACTTGGCTTAATTATTGTCCTTGAATGTTATTGTGAAAGGAGGGTTTGATTGGACATCTTTAACACTATCTCCCATCTTTCCCACATTTTCATACATAACATTTTGGTGACCCTGTGTTTTTATTGAACTTGCATCTTGCTGAGTGTTGTAATTAGTCTTTGCATTCATTCAAAGCATATTCATCATCATACATTCAAAAAATTTGGCATTCATTTGAAGAATTTTGAAAAAAAAGCATTCTAGGCTTGCATTAAGGCATAGTTTGCACTATTTTCCTTGCATATCATGAAAGCATTTAATTTTCTGATATTTACATCAGATCTAAGATAAATTATAGCATTTATTCACTTCATGATCTTTTACCTTGCATTTGCATATCTCATTTGCTAGGGTTTTACTTGAAATTTGCATTTTTTCATATAACCTAGTAATTCCAAAAGCTAGGGTTTGTAGTTAAAATCTTATTTCAAATTTTACTACTCATTTAAACACTCTTTCAAATCTGATTTTGGACTAAAGTGTTTCTGCATTGTAAGTATTTGCATTTACATTTACATCATTATCACATTTATATTGAAAAAAGTGAACAAATCAAGCATTTTAGGTTCATAAACAAGTATAGTTTTGAATTGTTTCTTTACATATGTCATAAGCATCTTTTAAATCAGATTTTGCATTAAACTTAGGTGTATTTTCATTGTTCATTTGAAAATTTGGCATCATTTCACACGCTTGCTTGAAAATTTGCATTACACATTGTGTATTTCAACACTAAGGGTTCTATACACTTTCTTCAAACTTATTTGAGCAAAATTCCAAATCATTCATCTTGCCTTGTTGTCTAGTACTTTTTTCCTCCTACCTACTTTTTTTGTTGTGAAATTTGTGTGTTTTTCTCTTTAAAAATCCGATTTCTTCAAACAAGTGCTTTGGTGTGAAATAAGTCTCACATACATGGCTTGTCATCACAAAAATATTATGTTCCCTCTTAGGGTTTATATGAAGAGGAAAACTCCTGAACCCAAATTAGTATTTACACCACATGATAGAACAATTGGAAGCATTGAAGGACCTCTTTACATTGCAATGAAAGTAATGAACAATCCTACAAGAGGAGCCCTTATTGATCCTAACTGTATGACTAATGTGGTTACTGAAGAGTTCCTTTATTCACATGATTTGATGCATGAAACATGATGATTAAAACACATACTAAAGCTTTCCTCATAGCCATAGGGAAGATTACTTTATTGATCATGGTATTTGATAAAGATTTGGAACAATCATTCGATATCATACCCATATCTGACCTCTTCCATATAAAATTAGGCCATACATGGCTCAAGGCCGTGAAAGTTGTTCCCTCAACAATTCACAAATGTATAAAATTTCCTCTCCATGGAAGCATGCATACTATCCATCATAGTAAGTGGCAACCTATGGTTACTCAAAAAATTTCAATCTTGATTACTTTTTGCCACAACCTACTAAACCTCTTGAACCATGACAAGATCAAATCTTCTTGGGATACCAATGATATAAAGCAAATTTGATAACAAAATTGGTTGGACCTCCTATAGAACAAATCAAAAATAAAGAGCCACCTGAGTTAAAATAACCCCCTAGATCGAGAGGTAAGGGAGTCTATGCTAAGGTTCCTCCTTTGTCATCCTTACAAAGATCAGGAGATACCCATAAAGAACAAAACAATTCATCACAAAAGGTTAATCTAGCACAAGCTTCCTCCTCTGAGATGTCAAAGACTATAGAAAATCAAGAGAAAACTTTTGTAAACATCACCAACAAACACAACAAGGAATAGACAAGCAAGAGAACAGAGGTAGAGACAACAAGCTTTAGCTTGAAAATCAACACCTCAATAAGAGAACATTCCACCACCTGACATTGAAAAAACTAGAGAAGAGCTTAATATTGAAAAACTAAAGGATGATGATCTAAGTCGGGCAATTGTTCCTTATGTGCCTATTTCCTCTTGCATTCAAGATTGGGACGAAGATGATTTGCTCAACGACAACTGCTAGTTCGGTTGTGTAAACAGGTAAGTATTTCTAACCCTTCTTAGCCACCTTTGTCATAGCATACCTTTTCTCACTTGTGTGGCCTTCTCTTATGTGTTGTGTTCCCCCGTGTTGTGTTATGTATTGTTTAGGTCTCCTAGGATGACCCTTGATACTCTTGTAGGGTTAAGGATACCAAGAGACCGCCTCTGTTGTGACCATTCTTGTATTTGTTTCATCATTTTTCTATCTTTCTATCCTCTATTTTATCATTGTTTGTCATGCCTTAGGGGCATAGTGTTGTAATTGATGTCTTGGGGGCATCCTCCTATGTGGTGTTCCTAAGGCACTTGTTCTCCTTTCTCATTTTTATTGTTTACCTTCTTCAGTGGTTCTACCTAGTCGGTGGATGACGAAAACAAACAAATTATACCGATAAGGACCATGTGTCCCTTTAGCGAGTAAGAAAAAATGGACCGAGTCCATATATGAAGATGAGGTTGATATATATATATGACGCTTGACTAGTAGAATCACTCTGTGTGATGCATCATGTTGTCTTATCTCTCCTAACAAACCTTTGCAATATAGTTGCTCCATGCACTTTGGATTATTTTGTATCTCACCTTGTTGTTACACTTGGTTCTGAGGTACCTACAGTATAAGCCCAACAGCTATACTCAAATCCAGACCCATAAGTATAGCCTTGGTTTCTTGGATGTGATCTAATACATGCATAGATTTCATGATTTGATTTGGTTATTATCTTAGATTAAGGTGTTCTAACCTTATCTCTTGTTGATTATCTTAGCATATCTTATCAATGTGTTTGTGGGAACATTCGGTGATCATGGCACATGCCACCTTTGGGGGCATGGGCTTTACGAGAGCTCTTGTTCCCTTGCGTGTTTTCACTCTACCTTAATGTTCTTGAAATCAGTAAGTGACATCAACCACCTTAAGGTGGAGGCATATATAATGGTATCTGCTTGATTATTTTGACATTGACAAAGTGTGTTTTTGCCCTCTTTGTGAGGAGGGATGTTGTATCTCTGGTATGAGTACACATCCTTTTATAAAAAGAAAAATACCCTCTCTGTGAGGAGGGCTAACATATCTCTTGAGCTAGTGCACATCCTTTTACAAAAAGCCCTCATCGCAGGCGGGATGGTGCATCTCTTGAGCTAGTACACATGCTTTTATACAAAGTCCTCTACGGAGGTGGGGTTGGATCTTGAGTCATCCTCCCTTAAACATGTCTTTGGTAGTTATGGTAGTGTAGCTCAACCATCAGGTGTGTTTGGCGTGTTTTAGATGGTGGGACTTAGCAATAATCTCCTTCCATCACTCATGTTTGTCATGTATAAGATGTATAGTGCGTATATGGCATACTATGCAGTGCTTATGTATTCTATGTGTCTTCCTTGTGTGTTTGTTGTGTCTTCCCCCAAGTATGGTCTAAAGGCACATGGCGATGAGCCCCCTGTTGAAGGCACAAGACAACTAAGAAGGGGGGTGAATCAGTTGTATCAAAAACTTTAACTTTTCTCAAACAATATCACATTCACATTCACTTACTTTAACCTCTTAATCTATTATGAAGATTAAACATGAAGTGCAGAAACAAAACTTAAACACATCAACACCATACACACATCAACACCAGATTTTTACGTGGAAAACCCTAAAATGGAAAAACCATGGTGAGTGTTAGCTCATAATATAATGTAGTAACAATACCAAATAATAAAAGAGGCTCACTGCCAGGACTCACTGTCCAAAGAAATGCTCACTACAAATAGAGCTCACTACCATTAGGATAGCTCACAACTAAAGTGTTGGCTCACTACCAAGAGGGGTGGCTCACTACCATGAACTGATATAATATCATCTACAACATGCCTGAGTTCAGTTTAATTGAAGCACAATACAAATCACCTTCACTAGCCTTACAACACACACTCTCATCTTCGCATCTTTGCTTCCCCACATCAACACATGGATTCATTACATTTATTTATACCAATCATCAACCTTGGAATATACATCAAGGTCGACATTACAATCTACAACCATTGGAATAGTCTCCAAGGTCGGTAAACATACATAATTCAAATTAGGTCTAGACCTAAACAAACTTGTAGAGAAAATGAATGAAAGAAGAACTCTTCATGGCTTAGCTTGGACCCAAATACATCTTCACACACTTCAACACTCTTCTACAATCCATGAAACACATCCACAAATAGTGTTAGCATCCAAGTTGGCCAAACTAGTGCAAGCACCAAGAATACTTAGACACACACTTTCAAGAACTTCATCATAGCTTGTGGATCAAGAACACACCTTCAATGCAATCTGGAGACATCTAGGAACAACATAAAATCACCTGGGAGCTGACAAATCCAACCACAATAGCTCTCACTTGAAGACAACAACTATCACTTGAAGACATATCACAAATTGCTCACAACAAACATTGTCCAAATCTGCTAATCAATAACTTGCTTTTCGGAGCACTAAATCTCAAACACTTTAGAATGAAGATAGCTAAGGACCTTAAAAACATATTTCCAAAACTGCAAGACCAAAAACCAAACTACGTAGAAATGCTACCAGGCACAATCTTCAAACTGGTGAATAGAACTTTTACTGGACAGCAATCTGGACCACCAAATTCTAGATTTAGCATCTTCAAACAATTCTTTAAAACATATCCAAATCTCACACTCTGGGATTCAACACAAAAGAAATGCAGAGAAAAAGTTCAAACAGTATCCTATAAGCCAAAATACATCTTCACAACTTTATCTTCAGTATGAACCAAATTTTCTCGAAAGCACTTGGAAACTCAATATCAAGACCATATTCTTATCATCTTTAGCACTTATACAATTCAATACAATTCAATACAAAGCAACTAACTCATCACAATTAAGTAACAAAACAAGAGCATAGCTGACACTAATGACAACACAAACATGTTGACATCAATGACAACACCGGTTAGCACATACTTGCAACAATCTCCCTCTTTATCATTGATGGCAACATATGATGTGAAAAAACTAAGCAACATGTTCCACCATCAAGACACAACTCTGCATTAGAACTCCCCCTTTCTCTTTACACATCTGCTTTCTTTTTCTCTAAGTTTTTCACATGAACTCTCTCCCCCTTTGACATCAATGGCAAAGGGCAACGCATCTCTTTCTACTGCACATACTTGGACTTGTTCTTAACTACCCTGAATGCTTCCTTCAATCTGTAACATTTTTCGGTATCACTACCTACTCCCCCTGAGAGGTAGAATCCATCATCAGTCTAGAAAAGAATGACTCCTGGACCATATTGGACTGATGCACTTCCTTATGCATCTAGTTCAACAAAGGAGGGGCAATAACCCCTAACTTTTCCTGAAGATATTCAAATGTGTCCTTAGGAAGAGCTTTGGTGAATATGTCAGCAACCTGATCTTTTGTAGGCACATACTCAAGATTCACTTCTTTCTCTACAACCTTCTCTCTCAAAAAGTGATACCTAATAGAAATATGCTTTGTCCTTGAATTCATCACTGGGTTCTTTGAAATGTTGATGGCACTGGTATTATCATAGAAGATAGGAATTGGATTCTCATACTCAACTTGGATGTCCTTCAAAGTTTGTCTCATCCACAGCACTTGTGTGCAACATGATGATGTTGCAATGTACTCTGCCTCTACAGTAGATAAGGATATTGAATCCTACTTTTTGCTTTGCCATGACACAACTCTGTCTCTAAGAAAGAACACACCACCGCTTGTACTTTTCCTATCATCTACACATCTAGCCCAATCTGCATCTATGTATGCACTTAGATTGAATTCATTGTTCTTGGGATACCATAAATCATAATCAGAAGTGCTTTTCAAGTACTTGAATATCCTCTTTACTGCCATAACATGTGACTCTTTAGGATCTGCTTGAAATCTGGCCACAAGACAAATTGCATGCATGATATCAGATCTGGTAGCAATTAGGTATAGCAATCCTCCAATCATAGATCTATACTTGCTCTGATCAGCCTTAGGGGATTCATCATCTTTGCTAAGCTTGCAACTAGTTATCATGGGAGTACAAACTGGCTTAGATTCTTCCATTCCAAACTTCTTCAACAACTCCTTGAGGTATTTTGATTGTGAAATGAAAATGCCCTTATCTGTCTGATTAATTTGCAATCCAAGAAAGAAGTTTATCTCACCACACATTGACATCTCAAATTCCTTTTGCATCTCATCTGCAAAGTTCTTACACATACCTTCATTTCCACCAAAGATTATATTATCTACATAGACTTCAATAATCAGGATTTGATCTTTGCTTACCTTGATATACAAGTTACTGTCTACAAACCCTTTACTGAATCCCTGCTACAACAAATACCTATCTAACCTTGCATACTAGGCTCTAGGAGCTTGCTCCAGTCCATACAATGCCTTCTTCAATCTGCATACCATGTCTGGTTTGTCTGATAACTAAAATCCATCTGGTTGCTCTATAAATATACTTCCTCTTCCAGCTCACCATTTAGAAAGGCTAACTTCACAGCCATTTGGTACACTTTGAAATCTTTGTGTGCTGCATAGGCCAGAAACAATCTAATGGATTCCAATCTTACTACCAGATCAAAAGTTTCTTCATAATCTATTCCTTCCACTTGTGAGTAGCCTTTGCATAATGGTCTAGCTTTGTTTCTTACCACTTCTCCATTCTCATTCGACTTATTCTTGAAAACCCACTTTGTTCCAATCACATTCTTATTTATAGGCCTAGGGACAAGTTCCCAAGTCTTGTTCTTCTCAATTTGCATCAATTCTTCTTCCATTGCCTTGACCCAATGTTCATCTGTACATGCTTCAGAAACTATCTTAGGTTCAACCTTTGAAATTAAGTAGAGATTTGCCTATTCTTCTACAACTCCTTTTCTTGTCAATACTCCTTTCCTCTTGTCACCAATGATTTGATCTTTAGAGTGATTTCTTTGCACATACTTGGGGGTTTTAGGAACTCTTTTCAGAGCTTCATGTTCTTCAACATGAGCTTCTTCTTCTAAAATAGCTTGCACTTCAATCTAAATTTCCTTGTCTTTTTCTCCAACTTTCTCTGAATCAGCAAATCCATCTGACTTGTATCCATTTGGCTCTTAAGACTTTCTGAACATTTTCATCTACCTTCACATTTGCACTTTTAATAATCTTCCTCAATCTTTTGTTATAACACCAGTAATTTTTGCTTTTAGTAGAGTACCCAAGGCATATGCCTTCATCACATCTAGAATCAAACTTTCCCAATTCTTCATCTCTTCTGATTTAACATTTGCTTCCAAAAACTTTGAAATACCTGATAGTAGGAGTTCTTCCATACCACAACTCATAAGGTGTCTTTGTTCCATTTGCTTTGACTTGTGCTCTATTTTGAATGTAGATAGCAATATGAATAGCTTCTTTCCAATAAACTTCCAGAAGGTCAACTTCTTTGATCATTGTTCTAGAAGCTTCCTAAATTGTTCTATTCATTCTTTCAACTACTCCATTTTGCTGAGGAGTTCTGGGGGCAGACAATTGTCTCTTTATCCCATGTTCTTCACAAAAAGTATTGAATTCATTTGAAGTAAACTCACCACCTCTGTCAAATCTGAGACACTTGATTCTCAAATCCATTTCATTTTCAACCATTGCTTTAAATGCCTTGAACTTGTCTAGGGCTTTTGATTTTTCTTTAAGGAAAGTAACCCAAGTCATTCTTGAATAATCATAAATAAGAAGCATGAAATACATGTCACCTTGTAGACTTCTTATTCTTGTAGGACCACACAATTCTGTATGCACCAACTTCAACAGATTTGAAAAGGATTATTCCTTATTCTTGAAACTTATCTTTGTTTGTTTTCCAAACTAACATTCTTTGCAAATGGCATTAGTAGGCTTCACAATATTAGGTAGGTCTCTCACAGCTTGAGCTAAGCTTATTCTCACTAGATTATCAAAGTTAATATGATACATTCTCCTATGCCATATCTAGCATTCATTTCTCTGAGCCAACAAACAACAATTGTTAGTAACTTTCAAATGATAAACATTACCATGAGTCTTATTACTAGTAGCAATTAATGTTCTGGAGCTTTTCCTTATCTCACATCCATTGTCTTTGAATATCAAATTATATCCTTTTTCACACATCTGTCCAACAATTAGAAGATTATGCTTTAGTACTTTGACATAAAGAACATCATCACCAAATCTAACTTGTCCTCCATCATACCTTTCCAATTTGACAAACTTATTCTTATCTCCAGTCATGTGATTTGAACATCCATTGTCAATGACCCATTCATCCTTTTCCTCTTTAGCATGAAATGCAGATGTCTCCTTTTCTTCTTCTAGACTTCCTTCCTTCACATTAGCAGAAATAGGGTCTTCTCTTAGGGAAATAAACAAGCATTCACTACCATTACCATCTTCAGAATTAGGTTCATCATCAGTTACACCATCATCATCTCCAACATAGTAACTCTTTCTTACCATCTTACCTTTACTTTCATGATATTTTATCTTCAAAGTTCTGTCAGGACATCTTGAAGCATAGTGACCAATTTTTCCACAATTGAAACATTTGAAAGGTAACTTACCTTTGAACTTTCCACTGCCTCTTTTCATTCTACTTGCAAATTTTGCCTCAGGCTCATCAAGATCTTCTTGATCTGATTCCACAGCATATTTATCTAATCTAGCAGTCTTTTCTTCCTTGGCCTTAAAAGCAGTCTCAATTTTCACAGGGCCATTAGTAGTACCAGATTCTCTCATTTCAAAAGCAGTCAATTTACCAAGCAATTGATATTTTGAAAGCTTATTCATATCAAACAATTCTTCAACGGCAGATACCTTGTGACTATAAGATTTGGGAAGAGTTTTGAGTACCTTATCTACAACATCCATATCATCTATCTTACCACCAAGACCCTTGATGTTGCTAACAACCTCATCAATCTTCTATATGTAACTTGTTATGTTCTCATCTTCAAACATCCGCATAGTTTCATATTTGGTCTCCAAGTTCTACAAATTGGCCTTCTTGACAAATGCATCACCTTCATAGATACTTTTCAACTTTTCCCAGATCTCATGAGCAATTTCCAGATCCACAACTTTCACCATCTAAATGTTAGATAAAGCATTTAGTAGAGCATTTTTTACTTTGCCATTAATATCATAAGCCCTAATCTCACTTGTAGTCCTTGGACCACCATTAGGTATTTTGTATTAATCTTCAACTATTCTCCAGACATTAAAACTAATGGAGACAAGATAACTTTGCATTCTTACCTTCCAAAAGGCATAGTCAGATCCATCAAACTGAGAATGCCTTTGTGTGCCATCCTAGATCTACCTTAAGCTATTAGACTTTCTTCCAAGGAACCCTACTTTGATACCAATTGTTGAAGGCACAAGACAACTGAGAGGGGGGGTGAATCAGTTGTATCAAAAACTTTAACTTTTCTCAAACAATATCACATTCACATTCACTTACTTTAACCTCTTAATATGTTATGAAGATTAAACATGAAGTGCAAAAACAAAACTTAAACACATCAACACCATACACACATGAACACCAATTTTTTACGTGGAAAAACCCCTAAAAGGCAAAAACCATGGTGAGTGTTAGATCACAATATAAAGTAGTAACAATACCGAATAACAAAAGAGGCTCATTGCTAGGGCTCACTATCTAAAGAAATGCTCACTGCAAATAGGTCTCACTTCCATTAGGGTGGTTCACTACCGAAGGGTTGGTTCATTTCCAAGGGTTGGCTCACTACCAAGAGGCATGGCTCACTGCCATGAATTGATATAATAGCATCTATAACATGCCTGAGTTCAATTCCATTGAAGCACAATATAAATCACCTTCATTGCCTTTACAACAAACACACTCTCATCTTCGCATCTTCACTTCCCCACATAAACACATGGATTCATTACATTTATTTATACCAATCATCAACCTTGGAATATACATCAAGGTCGGCATTACCATAGAAGCATAAATCGCGTAAAAAACGCGATTTTTTGAAAAAATCGGGAATCGGACAGAATGCCGATTTTTACCCTTATTTAAAACGGAAATCGTTGACTGGGAGTCAACGATTTTTAGGGCGTTTAAATCGAGTTTAAATCGCGTTTAAATCGCGTTTAAATCGCGGGCAGAATCGCTGGCAAAATCGCGGGTAAAAATCGCGGGTAAAATCGCGTTTCATTTTTGCTCGGGTGTCGTGAAAAAAAATCCCGCGGTTTTTACCCGCGCATTTCCGCCCGCTGGTGCTATTTTTATGAGTTTTTTTTTGCATTTTTCATCGGATAAAATTCTGCCCACGCATTTCCGCCCGCTGGTGCTCCTCTGCGTCGGTTGTCACGCTGCCCACACCACGGGAATCAATCGCGGGTCATGCAAAGGAAAGCTTCGTCCGTTCCAGGTACGAAGCTTTGTTGTTTTTGCTCTTTTATTTTCATTCATTTGTCTGTGTATTTTGTCTCAAGAACGCATCACTATCTGGTGCAAGTACTGTACAGTATTAATCTTGTGCCATCACACAAATTGTATGAAAGTATTAATCTTGGTTTATATATTGAAGAGCTTTTATCTGACAATGAATACGGAGTGTGATCTGCAATTTGATCTTAAAAGTTTCCACTGTTTTTCCTTAAAAACTCTTAGTCTACATACAATGTGAATGGACTGTACAAATTTAGTGGTTTAATTACGGCTAATTGTTTATTAGTTTTACTAAGGTTATTGGTGAATTATATTCCGGGCACCCCATACCCTACTGTCCCTGCTCAACAGCCATTCTTATGGCAGGCTTTGTTTTTTTATTTTTTTCATGGAGATTATTTACAAGTTTGTTTTTGCTTTATGATACGAGCACAAGTTTTAGGTTGAATCTTTTCGTGGGTTCTTGTATGCAAAATTCCAATCATTTCTGTTGTTCACCATTGCAACGTTCTGAAATTTAAAAAACCAGTCTATTTCAACCTTGATAATAGTCTAAATTTTTTGGTCAAGGGTTTATTCTTGTGTACTCTGATTTGCTGTCAATTATGGCCAGTATACAAAATTTAGTGTTACCTGACTCTCAGAAACTCGGCAAAAATATAATATTTGGAGTTGCAATATGTTAGTATTGGGACTGTGACCAGATTGTTTTGGGGAAGGAAATCAGACTCTTTACAAATGTTGATAGTTTTGAGAAGTGTCACAAAGAGATGCTCTTTCTTCTCAAACTTTTAAATTTTGATGATTTTATACCTGAAGCTTGAAATGCCTCTTCTGTTGCTGTCTTTTGGGCAAATATGAAAAACGGGTATCAAACATCAGATAAGAGTCGTGCATTCTATTTAAAAAAATTGTTGTTCTCCTCAAAGATGGTTGAAGGGGGGTCTTTGTACAAACACTTGCTTAGGTTGAAAGACCTAAGTGATAAGTTATCTACTACGAACAAACTGGTAGATGATGAAGATTTAGTTGCCCTAATGTTGAACAGTTTGCCTTGTTCCTTTAAGACATTTATTGACTCTTTGAATCTATTCGTTTAGAGTTAGAAATTGATCTTTGAGTACTTGTCTTTTGAAAAAGAAAACAACAGATAAATTTTGGGGGAATCCACTTCTAGATGTACGGAAAGAGCTTTTGCAACACAACGCAAAGGCAAATGCACAACACATTTTGGCAAATGGTTTGCAAAAACTTCATCAAAACTCAGAGTGAAGTGTTTGTATTGTCATAATTTTGGCCATGTCATATTAGTATCTTTAGGAGATTATTGGTCTTACACAGTAGAAGGTAAAGGTGATGTTTGTGTTCTCAATGCTATTATTATTAGGTATGTGTTTCATGATCTTGATTCTTATGTTTGTTCCAAAAGATGAATAAAAAGTTGATATCTCTTAGTCAATTCACCTAGAATCTGAACATCAATGTAACTATCAGGGGCAACAAATGCTTGGTTTATGATGTGAAACAGAGCATGGTGGTTGCCCTTGGTATTGGGCAAAGAGGTCTATATAAACTTGTTGATCTTGCTGTGGTGCATTTGCATTCTCTTACAGTGGAGGACAGTACTAGCATTCTTTGGCATTAAAGGTATAGACATTGAACTTTCAATATCTTTCTACACTTAGTTGAATTGGTATGGGTTATGGGCTACCTTCAGTTCAATAAATGCATGATATTTCTGTAGGGTCTTTGGAAAATAGAACAGAGCCTGTTCTGTCTAAAAATGCATGGCAGGCCAAAGGGGTTCTTGATCTCTTTCATGCTAATTTGTGTGAGCCATTTTGGAAATCAACAACAACATTAGGGGCAAGGTATTTTATTTTTTTTGGTTGGTAATTTTTCAGATTTTCTTGAAGAACATGGGCTTACTTTCTCAAGTTTAAGTCTGAATGCTTTAGTAACTTTGTTAAGTTCAAAGCATTGGTAGAAAATCAGACTGCTAGGCATATTAAAACTGTTAGGCCAGATAATGAGGGAGAGTTTATTTCTAAACAATTCAAACAAATACTGAATTCAAATGCTTTTACAGTTTTGATCATAATGCCACGTCCAAGAGACTTTGCGTGGACTCATTGCACATCAGTCTCGGGTACAAGCAGGGTCAAATGCAATTGGTGTCAAGCTGAAGTAAATGGTGGCATTTATCGCTTCAAATGGCATTTGGCAAAGGAGGTAGGACATGAGACCATTATTTGCAAAGGTTGCCCTGCAGATGTCACATATCAGGCAAAACTAGCTCTTGGGGCGATTTCTGATAATAAGGCAAAAAGGGCAAGAACTGGGACAGAAATGACATTCAATTCTACATATGCTAAGAGCAATCCTTCTGATGAGGCAAACAGTGAACAAATGTCTTTCAAGGAGTCTGTGTCAACGCCTTCTTCTACAACACATGGCCCAAACACAGGTGGAGGAAACATTAATTCGTTCTTTGCACCTCGTACTACACCAGGATCACAGACCACTTTGGAGAGTACAGGATGGAGAAAGAACGTCCATGCACATGCAAAGAAAGCAATTGCAAATTTTTGGTACTACTCTAGCTTGCCGTTCCATGTTGCCAGATCTCCATATTGGCAAGGTATGGTGGATGCGATTGCAGGTGCAGGGCCTGGGTTCAAAGCCCCATCTTATGAGACATTGAGAGTTGGTATGCTCAATGATGCAGTAGAGGATGTTAATGATGTTGTTTCTGAACATCGACTAGCATGGACAAAGACTGGTTGCACCATAATGTCAGATGGATGGACAGATAGAAGGAACCGAACCCTCATCAACTTCCTTGTCTCTTGTGATATTGGCACCATTTTTTTGAAATCTGTGGATGCATCAGATAGGATCAAATCTGCAGCTGAAATGTTTGAGTTGTTTGATGATGTGGTCAAGGATGTAGGGCCAGAATATGTGGTACAATTTATTACAGACAATGCTGCTGCTTGTGTCGCTGCTGGGAAACTCCTGATTGACAAGTATCCCTCTATGTTTTTTACTCCATGCGCGGCACACTGCCTTGATCTAACCCTAGAGGATTTTGGAAAACTTGAATGGGTGAAGGAGGTATTGCAACAGGCTCGCACAGTTACCAAGTTCATCTACAATCACACGAGGCTGTTGTGTCTAATGCGCTCCTTCACAGAGGGCAAGGAGCTAATTCGGCCAGGGGTGACACGATTTGCTACGCACTTCCTTGCATTGCAGACTCTTTGGCAACAACAATTAAATTTGAAGCGAATGTTCCTTTCTCCTGAGTGGATAGAGTCTGGCTTCACAAGGCTAGTAGATGGCAAAAAGGTGGTACAGTACATTTATTCTGCAAGTTTTTGGGATGCAATTGAACAAGTTGTACAATTTTCTGAGCCTCTAGTCAAAGTTTTGAGGCTAGTGGATGGAGATAAATCCCCCATGGGCTATTTGTATGAGGCCATGGATAGGGCTAAGGAGGTGATGAGGGGTAGGATGGAAAATGACAGGGACAGGTACATGCCATTATGGGACATAATTGATAGGAGATGGGATGAACAGATGCACTCCCCTCTCCATGCTGCTGGGCATTATCTCAATCCATCCTTGTTCTATAGCTCCTCATTCAAAGATGATGATTCTGAAGTCACACGTGGCCTATTCATATGCATGGAGAAAATGTTCCCTACCCCAGAAAAGTTGCACGCAGTAATGGCAGAGTTGCCAATGTACAAGCAAGCGAGGGGTGTTTTCTCAAGTATGGCTGCGGTGCAAGGCAGGAAGACCTACCAACCAGGTACACTCTATTAGCTTTGGACAATTTCTCTTTATTGTGGACATGTAGATTAAAGATGTTAAGATTTTAATATATCTTACATGAAATCATCATGGTAATAATTTGTGTTTTTCAGCACAATGGTGGGATTTTTTTGGTCAAAATACCAAAAATCTTAGATGGATGGCAAGGTGCATATTGAGCCAACCATGTAGTTCATCCGCTTGTGAGCGTACTTGGAGTGTTTTTGAACACATACATTCCAAGAAACGCAACCGTCTAACACAAGAACGGATGAATAATTTGGTGTTCGTTCACCACAACCTCCGCTTGAAGCTAAAGAAAGCTCAAGGTTAGACTTCTAATATACTTGCAATCATAGTTATAATTGTATTCATTATGTTTTTCACTTTCTATTGCCACGACTAATTTATATTTATGGACAAAATCGGGTACTGTTGAGGATGATGCGCCAATTGACCTTGATGAAATTGATCCAGAGTCTGAGTGGATTGCAGCTGATGATGATGATGATGATGATTTTCTTGACCCTGACGATCTTGATATCCTAATGGAGAGCAACATGAGTAGTGAATTGCTTGAACGAGTTAAGACAGGCTCTGACCCAGGAGCTTCATCATCAAGACCTACAACTCTCTAGTGTAGCTCTCTTTGTAGTAGAAAGACTCATTGGCTACGTCTAGTTTTTTGGAATTTTGTACTCGGTGTCTATATTGACATTGTATAAACTGGATTGTAATTGAAATTTTGTCAACTTTCAACATCTAGTTATTAGTTATGCACTATGAAGTATGCTTTGTGCAATGCAATGTAATCAGTGATTCAGCGATATGAATATAAACAACTACAATCTATATTTTACAAGTCATGGGCAAAACTCTCGATTTTATTTGCTCTCTATATCTCTATGTTATGGAAATGTCTTTAAATTTAAAATACAAGAAGTTTTTGTCCCTTCTTCTACATTTTTAATGGTTTTTTTGAAATCTGATTTTTTCCCGATTTTTTTTTTTTTTTAAGATAATGCGCCTGGTAAACTTTTTAACGTGACTGGCGACGCTGGTGCGACACGCCCTCCGGCTCCACGCGAATGCTTTTGCCCGGAGCAATGAACCGGTGAGGCCACAACTGGGGGACCTCATCCCCTAGGAAGAACACTTCAAACCCGCGAGCTCATTGGCCCAGCGAAGGCGTAAAGCCTTGCGAGCTCGTTGGCCCAGCGGGGGTTTGAACTCTGGTGGCCGCCACTACATCCTGAGCGACTTAACCACCGAACCATGCCATCATCGGCCCGATTTTTTCCCGATTTATTCCCGTTTAAATCACAATTTTTTTGAAAAAGTTTTATACTTTTGGTTTGCCGATTTTTACCCCTGCGATTTTTTCCCGATTTTTTCCCGATTTTTTGAAAAAGTTTTATACTTTTGGTTTGCCGATTTTTTCCCTAAACGATTTTTGCTTCCTTGGGCATTACAATCTACAATTATTGGAACAGTCTCCAAGGTCAGCAAACATACATAATTCAAATTAGGTCTAGACCTAAACAAACTTGCAGAGAAAATGAATGAAAGAAGAACTCTTAATGGCTTAGCTCAGACCAAAATATATATTCACATGCTTCAACACGCTTCTACAATCCACAAAACACATCCGCAAAGAGTGTTAGCATCCAAGTTAGCCAAACTAGTGCAAGCACCAAGAATACTTAGACACACGCTTTCAAGAACTTCATCATAGCTTGAAAATCAAGAAAACACCTTCAATGAAATCTAGAGACATCTAGGAACAACATAAAATCACCTGGAAGGCAACAAATCCAGCTGCAATAGCTCTCACTTGAAGACAACAACTATCACTTGAAGACAGATCACAAACTGCTCACAACAAACACAGTCGAACTTTGTTAATCAATAACTTGCTTTTCGAAGCACCAAATCTCAAATACTTTGGAATGAAGATAGCTAAGGACCTTATAAACATATGCCCAAAACTTCAAGACCAAAAACCAAACTACAGAGAAATGCGGAGCAAAATACTTTCTCCCTTTCACACTGCAAATGCTACCAGGCATAGTCTTCAAACTGGTGAATAGAACTTTTACTGTACAGCAATCCAGACCACCAAATTTTGGATTTAGTATCTTCAAACACTTCTTTAAAACATATCTAAATGTCACACTTTAGTCTTCAACACAGAAGAAATGTGGAGCAAAATTTCAGACAGTATCCTGTAAGCCAAAATACACCTTCACAACTTTGTCTTCAGTATGAACCAAATTTTCTCAAAAGTACTTGGAAACTCAATATCAGGAACATATTCTTATCATCTTTACAACTTATATAATGCAATACAAAGCAACTAACTCATCACAATCAAACAACAAAACAAAAGCATAATTGACACTAATGACAACACAAACATGTTGACATCAATGACAACACTGGTTAGCACATACTTGCAACAACCCCTCCACATTTGGGTCTTTGTTTGGTGTGTCTTCCTTTGAGTGTGGTCTAAAGGTGCGTGGTAATGAGCCCCCTCCACATTTGGGTCTTTTTTGCGTGTTTTTGGTGGTCTAAAGGCGCACGGCGATGAGCCCCCTCCGCCCCTTAATTTAGGATTTATTTTAAATGTTATATCAATGTATTTATTATATATTATGTGACTGTTTGCATGTCTTCATTGTGTAATATGTGCTTCCATTGTATTCTCCATGTTTTGTGTGCTTCTTACTATCTTCATTGTGTCTTGTGTGTCTTCCATGTGTTTTCTAGTGCTTACCCAGGATTGGGGGCTAGAAATAGTTCCTCAATCTTTGTGTATGCCTTAGCTTATGTGCCTAGCATGTTTGGTGTGTTTTCAACCATACTTGAATGCATGTATGGATTGTAAGATCATACATACATTAAAGTGGGGGCTAGATGTTATGTCGTAAAAAGTTTCCCTAGGACTTTTTACCTCCTAGTTTAGCTCCTAAGTCCCCTTTATTTCATTATGCCTATTTAAAACTCATCCCAGAGCAATTTCCCCTGAAACCCATGTTAGATGGGACTTAGGGATCCACTTTAATACTTAATCATGACTCAAATCATGCCTTGGGATGCGGGTGCCCGAGCCCTAGTCCAGGTTGATTTGTTGGGACCTAAATTTTAAATGACGGCATAGGACCTTTAAAAAGGTTTCCCTTTGTCAGCCTTTTTAATTTGAATTATGAATGTTTAGCAAGAATGCATATTTAAATAGGTTTATGACTTCATTTGACACCTAGATGGATAATGCGAACTTGTGATATTGAGCTAAGGGATTTTAAGACATTCATTGTGTTGCAGAGAAGAATTATGTTGTTGTATTTGTTTGTTGCAGATTTGGCTTCGTCAATCCATCTCCTCATGGTGTGAAAGATCTTCATCTCTGTGAGGGCTTCACCTCTAAGGTGACATCTATTTGTGTTTCAATCATTTCAATTCATCATTGCTTTGGCCTCTACCCTCCCTTGGGCACGCACTCTTTCTAACAATGGTGTTGGAAGGTTTGAATGCCATTCTAGGGCTTGACTAAGGCAAGCTCCTAAACACCACAACCCCCAAACCCCTCTCTTTGTGATTGCAGGTTACAAGTGCAAGATTTGGCGAAGTAAATTGCAGAGAAGTAGAGCAGAGGATAGAGATTCAGGATATAAAAATAAATTGCAAAAAATCAAACCTACTAGACTAGGGCATCCGCCCCGTAGTCCTCCTGACTAGCATTGTTGGAAACTCTGAAGCAGGTTGCAGTCTTACACACCTCACTGTTCTAGATCTATAAAAAAAATTCCTATTGAACTTGGGCACCTGGCCCGTTGTCCCTAAAGTTTCTACCTCTAAAAATCTGAATCCTGGTATGTTTCTAATCTATATTTAGTGCCTTCCTGTGCGATCATTTGTCAAATCTTGTTCATCTATACCCGATTTCATTACAATTAGGGTTTAAGGCTATTGAATCTAGGGTTTGATAAATCTATCAATCTAATCTATCTTTTCATATCATGTTCCTAAGTGACATCAACCTGTAGCTAAGTCCTCTCCATTTGTAGTGACTTGGCTCGATTGTTGTCCTTGAATGTTATTGTGAAAGGAGGGTTTGATTGGACATCTTTAACACTATCTCCCATCTTTCCCACATTTTCATATATAACAGTTGCTCAAAATCTCTATAACTAATTAGAAGATGTTGCTTTTAACAAATGTAATTCATTAAAATCATCAGGGATATCAAAACAACTTATATGAATGAGACTAGGAAATATTTTATTTTTAAATTGGGAACCAAAGGATCCTATTCTCTTATGATATAGTTACTTTCCTCGTATTAACTTTTAGTGAGGGTTGGGAGCTTCACAATCAATAGAATATCCTATGCCATGTTTTAAATTTGACATATGATTTGTGTGAATAAGGCCATTTGATTAACCATTGGTTGTCTTTAAATAGTTACATGCTAAGTTGAACATTGTCTCAAAGAATTTACTTATAATTGGATAGACAAAGGGCTACACTTCTTTTCTATTTTCTATAATTAGATTTCATGTTATCTATATTTGTAATTTATCATGACATTCAAAAAACATTCCATATATGGTGCATAACCATTCACACTCTATCCTTCTCTAACTCTATTTGAGAAGAAAGAGAAGGTAGACTCTAAGAGATGGTTTTCTAATAAAATCAACTTGATTTAAACTCTCACCTCACCACCACACTACACAAGTTTGGGAATATGAATGGTGGATTGTGGAACTTGTACTATATAGCCAACAATTTGTCACATATGACCAATACTTGCTAGATTTCCTAGAACCACTTTCTTAAATGACAAATACTCTTACTAATATTTATATTGCTTTAATAATATATAAAACATAAAATCTTAAAAGAGAGGACTCAAATTATAATTTTTATCCTTATTAATACATGTTTAAAGGGTGTTTGTGTATTAAGTGGGATTAATTTAATTATAATTTTACCAATATAAACGAAGAAAAATGTTATCTATGTAATAATTTTTTTAGAGGTTGTTTGAGATAACTTAAATACAAGTTAAATCCCACAAAAATAAAAGAAATTTTAATTAAAATATAAATGTAGAAACCCTGCTTGCTTAGCATAAATACCACAACTATACAAGTTTCATTTTCACTAGCAAATTTCAATCTACACTTGAAACTTGATGCAATATCACATATGACCAAAACAAGTCCCTTACAATATATAAATAATATTTAATAAAATAAAAACCTAGAAAATGAAGATAAATTTATATTCAAGCTAAAAATGTGAAAGATAAATAAATATATTCAAGCTAAAAATGAAGGGAACCTAATTATAGAGGAATAAATCATACTACTTGGATAATGTAGGCTAATTAAACAAGTGCATTAGATTAACATAAATTAACCTAGATATCATAGTTAGGATTGATAATTAAAATTAATTATAGAAATTAATTAATGAATTGAAAGCAACACTTAGCTCAATAATCAATAATGGGAAAATGATGCGTCAAATGTCAATAATCAATTTGCCTTAGTTCCAGATTTTTGGGGCTCTCTATGATGAAGATCTCAGACTCTGTAGATTAACTATCTATTGCTCCAATTCGCCTCTACACTTATAGACTTGATCTCTATGAGTGCAAACTCGATCTTTTGCATGGATTTGATATTATGTGTGTCGGTCTAATCCAATAGAATAAGACCTAATTTAATTCACTCGCCTTGATTTTGATATCTAAATTGGTATAAGTTGTGGTAGTGTTTATAAACACCTTTGAGTAATTTGCCAGATCCCAAGGTTCATGTTCTCCAAAGTCACGCCCTTGGACAAACCAACTTTATGGTTTTGAACAAAATGATTGAGAACAAAAAGCAACCATGTAGAAAACAAATGATGATATTTATTGATTATGTGCTATTTTTTAAAATTGCCTTTGCACGTGTTGAAATCAAAGTGTGCTTAATGAATTCCTTGGTCGTTTTTAGATGGTCTTCAAATGAATAAATGAATATCCTTAAATACAACAACCAAGCACACAAATTGACGTAACTTGCACTAAGTCATCTTAAAATAGCTAGTAAAGTGATCCGCAATGGATAAATTTTTATTTTGAATTATAAAAATGAAGGGTTCATATTTGCGATTAGAGAAATGCCCCAAGTCAAGTTAAGACCCACATATCTAATCTACAATAATGAAAAATAGATCTAAAGATTAAAAATACAAATCTAAGAATTAATAAGAGGTAGAAATATATAATGTTACAAATCAATTTCATACACAAATATACTACTTATAAAGTAAACACTTTTAATCAAAATTGACTCAAAAACATAAAAATAAAAGGGCATGGAATTCAATTTTCAAATACGTGAACCCTAGAAAAGTACAAACATCCTATATCCAATATTTATAAAAGTGTCCTTGAACCGAAAAATAATCCCCTTGAACGAGGATTCTCTGAAAGATATAGTCAAATAGGGACCACTTAACTGATCCATATCCATTACTGTCATTGTGGAATATGATAAGATGCTAGCTAGTAGTAGGAAGGAAGCATTTAGGAAGCCATTAATATGCTAAATATGATTAGCTAAATACCAAATAAGAACCAATCCTTTGGGTTTGAAATCTGAGCCTGATCTCAATGCAATCAATCTCTTACCTACTATCTACCTTCAATCCAACGCTTGCAAACAACACAATTGAGTGAATTTGTCGGTGGGCCTGCAAATAAAGCCAACAGTTTTGCAAGTACACGGCATCTACATGTGGTTCTGTCCAAGCAAACTGTAACAGATTGCAAGCCCTAGGTACTTCTTTCACTTACTAAAATTAAATGAATGGTAGCAAAATTAGTAAAAAACAAAAGCTTTTATTATCCACCTGTGCTAATAATGGGCTAAGTTGCTCAAGGCCTCATAATTTGGGAAATAATGGATGACAAAAGGCTATCTGATGGTGATAAGCTGTAAATAAATGCAGATCTCACAAATATTTGTATCTTCACTCTATCATTATTGGTTGACAAGAGAATAATAAACTTAAACCTAGGCAAATTTGTAGCTGGTAGAATCAAGATGAATTGGGTTGTTCAAAAAACACAGCATTTATTGGTTGTCTCCATGTTTCCATACATTTGCAGAGGCAGCACATGGTTTTGGCTTGCATTCTGAGTGCTGACTGGAGTAAAATCCCATCTTTCAAGCATCTGTAACTCGCCCTCACTACCTTGTGGGCCACTTTGTCAACTTGCCATTGCTTTCTAATCATACCAGCTTCTCTTCGATTTGATAGATTGTTTTTCAATTATTATATATACAGAACATTTCCTTTCTCTTCCCACCAAAGCATTCTGCATCTTTCCCATCTCTCTCTGTGTTTGAGAAATAGATTGAGATGTTTTGAATTCTGCAATGGCTAGAAGCAAGGGAAATCCTCAAGTTCTGCTTCTGAAGCAGATTATCAGAGCATTTTGTAGGTTTGTCAATGCCCATAAATCAGTTGGGTATGATCTTTCCCCAAAGAGTAGAAGGTATTTTGCATTTGAGGATGAGATCATGGGCAGATCATGCAGTGCTCTTCCCCTGGATGTCCCTAAAGGGCATTGTGCAGTGTATGTTGGTAATGAAAGAAGTCGCTTTATCATCCCCACTGGTTACTTGAATCATTCTCTCTTCCGGGCATTGTTGGAGAAAGCTGAGGAAGAGTATGGATTTGATCACCAAATGGGACTAACCATCCCCTGTGATGAAGCTGCTTTCCAAATTTTGACATCACTGTTACAGAAAAATGATCCAGCTCTTAGAAATTTGGGTGTGGATGAGCTCATGGAGTTTCATTCCTAGAAAGACAATAATCTCAGATAGTAGACCTTGCAGAAAAGCAGAATGGTGGAATTTCAACTCACCGGGCCCCAAAAACATGTACTCATTTTATACTAATGGAGTTCATGTTTTCTGAAACAGCTGAAGGCTGAAAATGATTGAAATTTCTGTCTTAATTAGCCTTGGACTTGACAGAATGGATTTCATTTCATCAAATCAGCTGGGATTCATCTGTTTTGAAACCATAAAATATATGGGATTTTCATTTCACTCCAGCAGTGAGAGTTTAGACAGCCAAGAGAAGCCTCCTGAAATTGAAAAGTGGCAATCATGTGCAGGATCTGTTTGAAGCAAGAACAGGGGCTTCAAAGGACCAGGTCATCGTGCATGCAATTCTGGGCCTTAGTCTAACCGAGGCCATCTAATTGTCATTGATTGTGCTTAATCCCTGGTCACTTTACTGTACATTTTTGTAAAGACAGTCACAAATTAATGGAATATACCAATGGATTAGTATAATTTTTTAAAGGTTCTACTCTAATTCTTGTTTATTGTCTCTTTAGAATTGGTCAGGAAATTTTCTGAGACTTCTGCAAATGATTTACAATCCTGGGATTTTGAATTAAATACGGTTTCTTAAGCATCTCGTTCATATGGATGCTGTGTGATATGTTTCTGTAAGGTGGATGTAATTGTTAAGTGACTACTTTGGTTGTTTCTGCTATTTGTCGACTTTGCCATACAAAGAATTAGTTATAGACTGGAGACTGAACTGTTCACTGTTAGCACCTTTATAGTACACTGGATATAATTGTTTGTGGGATTTAAGCTTTGCTGCAATTTTGTATAAAGATTTGAATTTTGTATGAGGCTTGCACCTAAAATTTAGGTACGTTAACCACCTAATTCAAATCACAGTTTTATAGCAGCAGAAAGATTAATGGATGTTGGTGATGAATAAGTTTTATATTACCTTTTGTACTAAATTAGAAAGAAAATAGTATAATATTTTTTAAAAAAAAAACAAGAGTGGTAGAAAGGTAAACTCGGAAGAGAGTCCAAACAAAGAGATAAAGCTGTAATTTGAATTCCACATCTATTCAAATTACTGTATAGCTAGAGTTTAATCTCAAAAACATATGGAAAAACAAATGTTCAGGTATAACCACATATGATAACAAGTAATTAAAGGAATTAGTAAATATTATTTATTATAATGATTCATCTCTTCTAAAACTTATAATAAAAATTTTTAAAACTAGCTAATAACAATTTATATAATTCATTATTACATTATTATAATTATAATAAAAAAATTATTTAATTGATATAATATTTTTGAATTTGTATTATTTGAAATTTAAATATAAAGTAATAAATAATATAATTAATATTATACTTGATGTAACATTTCGAATTTCGCCGAGGTTAGGGTTTGAGCGACGCATGAGTTGGGGGGTCTGAGGATGGGAGGCCTAAGACCAAAGCAATGGCAAAGCAAGGTTCTGGAAACGGTGTGAGGGATAACTGCTTCTCCAAAGGCGAGCAGCATTGGGATCCAAGAGATCGGAAGGGCTCTCAGTCCCAAATGGCCAGGAAGGTTTCAGGCTCTACTAGAACAACAGGAGCTCGCGATTTCGATTCCTCCTAGATGATCCGACCCCTACAAAGCGCCAATGAATCGCCAGTATTAGAATTTGGCGAAGAAGTGGTTGAGAATGAATTTTTTTTTTCCAAGGAATGCCTTAGTCGACAAATTCGTTAAGTTTTGGCCCAACCTCGCTGATCTACACAAATGGATCACTGAAACTTGGAGTCCCCTCCCGAAAGGTGATCTTCAAATATACCTTTGTGCTTGTGGTCTTTTTATTGTGGTTTTTAATAATGAATAGGATAGAAATATAATTCTTTGTGACTATTAATGGAGCTTTGACCAACGCTTCCTCATGCTTAAACCATGGCACCCAGCCCTTTAATCCTACTTTTGAATCTTTTGTTGTAATGCCTACATGGGTGCAATTACCCACTCTTTCGCTCCAATTCTGGTTTGAATCTTGTTTTGAAGAAATTGGCAACAAACTGGGGAAGTTTTTGGCTATTGATGATGGCTCCTCTGATTTACTGCACACCACTTTCACCTGCATTTTGGTTGATATAGATACCTCAAAAAACCTGCTGGCTAAAATTACTCTAAATACCTCTAATCGTATCTAGAATTAGATTCTGGATTATGAAGGACTGCCCTTCCGTTGTCGTAGGTGTTTTAGTACAGAACACATGGTTGCAAATTGTTCCAAACAAAAGCTTGATGGACAAGCCACATGGTGGAAAGAGGCCTCTATCCACCATTATACAATTGAAAAAGAGGTTTTTTCACCTCCCCAAGATTGTATTCCATAGGATAATGTTAATAAGGAATCCTCTCCAAAGTTGAGGACAATGGAAAAAAGCACTATAGCCTCTCATGAATCTTCTCCTATTGGGGCAAGAAGTGATAAAGCTTCATAAAAGAAGGTATCCAAGTCCAAAAATGTCTTGAATGCACAAACAAGGTTTTGGAAGTGTCAAATAATGAATCATAGTCTACAAAGGGCAGAAATGCCAACTCCTCAACCACTAATGTTGTGGCCTCGAATGTTGGGAATGCCAGCGAAAACTGCACTGTGGTGCAGAAAAAAAAAAAAAGAAAGAAAAAGGATTTGACTGCCCATAATATGTAGCTTCATTCCCACTCCAAAAGTAATGTTAACACCTTGAACTGTTGTGTTTAATCACAATATTTGGACCCCTGTCTCTCCATGGAAACCACGGGCAACAAGGCCATAATGGAGGGACAGATATGAGCTTTTAGCCTCAAAGTTAACTTGTGTTGCACCCCTATTTATGGGTCTGATGCACTTCATTTTATTTTTTGTTACACTTTTTAGTTTAATGGGAGTGACCCCCAAAGGTCACAATTCATTGATCAAAATAAAAATATATATAATATAATTAATAATAAATCATATTATTAATGGTTAAATTTTAATTATTATGTATATATATTTTTTTATGAGTGAATTGTGAGCTTTTGGGGGTCACTCCCTTTTGAATCAAATGGAATTAGAAAAATTCAAGAAATGATTGCACATGAAGAGGGCCCATAGCAAAATTTCCCCTATATGGGATTTGCATTATATGTAAATATGAGTATGTTACATATCCACCTTTGAAACAATATGAAATTACTTATTTCTATTATGCCTAACAATATCTATTGCTTAAGCTATAAAACTACCCTATACAATAGAAGAACATAGGAAATTTTAAGCACTTAGCCACCCGACGAGATCTCCATGGGTTGTGGCGTTGCCTCGACATCACTTGAGTTCAGCTTTGAATCTCCGGAGTCAAGAGCTGGGCTCCAATCCACACCCTAGGGGTTTTCCACCGAAGCAAGCATTTTCAAGAACTTGATTCCCCATCGAGCCTAGTGTCTCTGCACATTCGTGTCCTGTCCCACCGCTTCAATTATATATGGTAACCATAGGCCATTGTATGGCCTCAAAACTATCAGCCACACTTTGTTACCAGGGCTAAAACCAAATCCAATTACTGCTACATCCAACACCTTCGATAGTCTTCTCTGCCATTGTGGTTTTATAATCATCATCACCACCTCCCTTATGACATCTTTTGCCTCACCAAGGTCAAGAAGAACCCCAACCAACATCGAAGAGATGTCACTGTTAACCTGTTGCAAGGTGTGCACCCTTGGTCTCCTTGTGTTGTGCAGTGCAGCGCTTGGGTTTGTGGCAAGGCTTAACCGCCTCTCAGGGATTCATTAACTCTAGTGGTTATATCAGACATTAACAGGTTGATCTTTTGGTGCAACAATAACTATCTTTCAACAATTGGTATCAGAGCCTGGGTCACGGGTTCAAACCCCTCATTTGCGCTAGGGGGATTGTTGCAAGGTGTGCGCCCTTGGTCTCCTTGTGTTGTGCAGTGCATCGCTTAGGGTCGTGACAAGGCTTAACCACCTCCTGCGAATTCATTAACTCTGGCGGTTGTATCAAGCATTAACAGGTCGATCTTTTGGTGCAACGGCAACCGTCTTTCAACATAACCCTGTATCGATGGCTGGTGGACATGAAGATTTCCCCAAGCAACATCCTAATAGCATGCAAAACCACAATCGATCCCAACGTGAAGATCTTCCTTAGTCTTAAATCCAAAATTAGTCCAAAAAAGGTGGCTTGTCTTTTCTTGGCTTTCAAGCATACAGTCATTTCCATGTTGCAAATAGTGTGGGATGAAATTAACTACCTCTTGCTTATAGAATTAAATATCCTGTATAGTGATATGTGGGATGCTCCAATACTTTTCATATTATTTTCATTGTGTCATGCAATCATCTCAAATGAGTTGCATTGCCTTGCAAGCCCCTTCATGATTATCCTTCATTAATTCCAAACGTGTTGTGATCAGATTAACATTTACTCTAGTTCATGTTTTGTTACAACCTCATATGCTGGGTAAGCATGTCAGTTACCAAGTTGGCCATTTTATCTGCCTCTTGGTTTGCTTCATGGAATATGTAATTTATTCTAAAGTTTGTCAATTTCTCCAAAGCCTCCCAACATAGCTCAAGGATGTTTTGTATTTGGCAATTAGGTGTGTTTCTATTTCTAATGGCATTTATTATAATCCTTGAGTCACCTTCAATGTGGATGTATCTGAAACCATACTTGATGATAATTGAAGCCCTAGTAGGAGCGCATGTGCTTCCACTTCATTATTGGACCTCTCCTTAAGCTTTTCAGCTACTTCTACAATGATCTCTCCCTTATGATTGCAAATAATAGTTTTCTCCTAATGCCCTGGGTTGTCCCCTGGAGGCACCATCAAAGTTTAATTTGATCCATCCTGTTTAGTTGGAAAAAAGGGGGAAAGATGAATGGATGATGTTTTAGTGTTGATGGTTTTAGATCCTCCTTTCACAACAAACATTCAAGGACATATCAACCGATTTGAGTCCCTACTAAGCAAAAGCATTCACCTAACAAGTTGGGTTGTTACTTGGAATGATGTAGAAACTCAGATGTTATCAATCAATATCTCAATTCGATGCTCAAATACTCTTAAAACCCTAAGTATGCAAAACAGTAAGTAAATTGATGAATTACGACAAATCCTTGCAGACTAAGTTAGTAGGTAGAAATTAATAACTGACAATTTTTTGAAGTTTAGGATACAGAACAGTCAGGGATACCTCTAAAAGGAAGCTAGGTGTGTGGAAAACGCTTCCTACACTAATCTAATAAGGAGAGGGCTATGCAAATTCAACTTTATCCTAACTATTACAGCAATGTTAAACCATTAACATGAGATATTGCAATAAAACACAAGAACCAGAAAGAAGACAGAAGAAGAGAGACAAGATATACGTGGGGAAAACCCTTACGGGTGAAAAACCCCACACTCCAAAACACAGCTCAAATGTATTACAGTAAACAATAACATATTACAATACAGTTTTAGAGCTAATGCTCTTTCAGGAGTCTTCGAATGTCAAATCTGGGGATATTCCAGCAGCATAACAGTACTTGTACCAAAGTTATATATCTCCCATCCAAGCACCTGTTTATATAGAGTTTACAAGGCAAATATGGAACCTTCTAGAGATGGGCGTCCATCTTGGACTCATGCCCCAAAACCCACGCCTAAGGACACTTGTCCAACATCCCATCCCGAAGTGGCCACCTGGTCCCAAGATAGGTTATGACAGATGCTCTTACACACCTTACAGTTGTCATAGAATCCGTCATACACTGACTAAAAATATCATATTCCTCTTACATGTCATAACCTCCCTTGACCCCGTCTTGGGGGCGCTGGCCTCAAACCCCCGTTAATTATTCAAGGGGGAAACCACGGCTGCCAAAGTCACCAAAATTTACCCTGCTGCATATACACAAGGTGCTGACTATGCCAACTCAACATGGGATAAATAAATACAACATTAGGAATTTGCAAAGGTTGAGACACCTTTATTCCCAACAACCTCCACTAGCACCCCTGTCCAAGGTATTGTTTTCTCTACATAATCTTGATCTTCTCCCGACACTGATCTGCACTATATCTTTTGTTTCTATCCCGGAAAAGGTCTAGGACACCTCCACTAGCGCCCTAGTCCAATGCCAAATGTTTTTTGGGATGTCAGAAGCTCTTCATATGTTGATTGTCACTGTCCGAATTGTTTTTGTGTTTGCAACTCTGGAGGACACTATCACTAGCGCCCATGTCCAAGCAGTCCTTTTCTTTAGGGATTCAGAATTTGCACTCTATCTTACTATTCCCTACAACTCCACTCCATCCAGATGTGAAACCTGTAACCTGCAATCACAAGGAGAGTGATCAAGGGTTGTGGTGTTTAGAGGCTTTCCTCGGTCAAGCCTTAGAGAGACATTCAAGTCTTCCGAACACCGTTGTTAGATAAAGAGTGTGTATCCTGGCAGGATAGAGGCAAAATCCAAATGATAAATGATTGAAAACACAAGTAAATGTCACCTTAGAAATGTAGATCTCGCATAAATGAAAGCTCTTCAATCATATCAGAAGATGAAACCAAATTTGCAATCACAAACACAATAACAATGCTCTACTCTACAACAATGAATATCTTGAATGCTCTACAATCACAAGTATGCATAAAGTTCACAATCATCTTCTAGTTAGCTTCTAGTTTACAAATCAAAAACTAAACATGTTTATATATGCAACTACAAACATTCCCGCTAAGAATTTTGTAATTCAAACTTGAGATGTCGGCATAGGACCTAAGTAATGGTCATAAAACCAACATTTAAATTTAGGGCTGAACCAAAATAGGGTAGGACTAGGGTGCTAGCGCCCAAGTCCACCCTCCCATTTTTGTTCAGGGATCATCAAAATAGCACCCCCTAGGTCCTAGTTTCCATAAGACTTCAGGGTTTTCTCATCAGGATTCACAATTATCATGCAAGATGCTCTAAATGCATTCTAAGGACCTGGGACCTAAACCTTAAGAGGGAAAAGCCCCCAAGCTCGGACATTTTCTGACATAACATTTAACCCCCACTTTAATGTATGTATAAACGCAAGGCCAATACATGCATTAAAGTATAGTCAAAACACAACAAACACGCCAAGCACGGTGAAGACACACCAAACACACCGAAGATAGAAACAGGCACGTAAAACACGGAGAAGACAATTACAGTCACACAAGACATGAAGAAGACAACATTAAAGACATGCAAAACACAATGAATACAGTGAATAAAGTGATTATTTCTTTTTCATTTTCTCATATCTGAATGCAAATGCAAGTACATGGAAAGTAAACACACAACCCAAGATACAAAAGGGACTCATCACCACACGTCTTTAGATTGCATATGGTGCAATAGACACACAATATAAATCTCAGAGCACGTAGGAGGGACTCATCGCCACTAGTCGTTAGACTACACTTGAGAACAAACACGCCATACAAATCCCAAAGCATAGGAGGGACTCATCGCCACCAGTCTTTAGACTATGCTTGGGAACAAACATGCCATACACACACATGGAAGACACTGAGAAAACATGGCAAACAAGTGATGGAAGAAACCTATTGCTAGGTTCGCTACCATCTCAGACACATTACAAGCACACACTGATGATTGCGCTTCGCCACAACAATCGTTGAAGACATGCTTAAGGGAGGATACACCAACCCCGCCTGCTCGAAGGCCTTTTAGAATATGACAGGATGTGCAATCTCCTTGAGAAATACACCATCCTCACCTCTGCAGAGGGCTTAAAATAAAAGGACATGCACGATATCCTACCTCCGCAGAGGGCTTAATGATTGCAATATAAAGATAAAGATGTGCACTCGCTCGGAGATACAACATCCTGCCTCCGCAGAGGGCTTCAAACACGCTTCGTTAGTACCAAAATCATCAAACAACTTACCTTATATATGCCCCCACCTTAAGGTGGTTGATATCGTGTAAGGATATCAAGCACATTAAGGTAGGAAGAAAACTCATAAGGGAACACGAGATTTCAAAAAGCCCATGCCCCGAAAGGTGACATGCACTTTACGATCACCAAATGTTCCCACAAACACACAATTTCCTACAAGAAACGGTGTTAGAAACCATATAATCATGATAAACAACAATGCATATGTAATCATTCACATAAAGAGCCGAGCAAGGCAAGATCCAAGATAAACAAAGTGCACGAAGTAGCAGTATTGTTATGTTTTGTAAGTGCAGTAAAGCAACATCAAAATATCACATGAAGTGATTCTACTAGCCAAGCATCAGATAATATATATCAACCTCATCGTCATGTATGGACTAGGTCCATTTTTTATTTCTCGCTGAAGGGACGCTAGGTCCGTATCAGTATTATATGTTTTTTCATCATCCGCCAGCTAGATAGAACCACTAGAGGAAGATAAACAATAAATTAAGAGAGGAGAAACAAGTGCCCTAGGTTTGTCACGTAGGAAGGTGCCCCCACGTCACCAATCACAATGCTATGCCCCTAGGACACAACACACAACAATGAAAATAGAGGAGAGGCAATATAGAACAATGATGATACAAATAGAAGAAGGGTCACAACAGAGGTGGTCTCCTGATATCCTTGACCTTACAAGAGTATCAAGGGTCATCCTAGGAGGCCTAAACAACACATAACACATCATAAGAGAAACACAACACGGAGGTAAAGGGCTAGATACACTTTTGCAGTGACAAGCGAACTAAAAATTGGAACTTGCGAGCATCTTGGAGAGATGCTCTATCAAGTTTTGTGCGAAGCTTGAGTGGTTCATATTAGAGTGTTGTTTGTTGTCAGGAAGTCCATGTGGTGCTTGTTTCTTGAGTCCTTGTGTATGTGAAAGCTTTTGTTGCTTATGAGGAGGGAAAGCACTATTATTGCCAACTGATGATAATTTTCTTACTCTTTTCTGATCTTTAGCTCTTTCTTTGTTGAGTTCGTCTATCATAGTAACAAGGATTATATTGTACTATTTCAATCTTTTCTTTTGTCATAATCTCTTGCTTCGATTGTTCTAGTTGTTTTTCTGGTGTATTTTGATTATCTCCTGATCCTTGAAGGGATAATGAAGGAGGAACCTCAGCATAAATACCATTTCTTCATGGGTGAGGTAATACTTTAGTATTTTCCTTGTCCACCTCTATTGTAGTAATTATCTCATCGTAGTTTAAATAGTCATCTTTTGCTTCTACCAGGTTTTGTTCCATCATATTGTTATCGGAATGCTTAGGGAAAGGGTTAGTAAAGATTTGTAAATTCTAATTCGATGGAGCAACCGACTGATGAAGGGGGTAAATCATAAAACACATAACAAAAGAAATTGCACACAGAAAATAGAGATGTTCTTTTATTTATTTGGACAACACATTACATTATAGAAGCTCAATACAATCAGAGGATGAATCCTCTACTAGCTGCAACACATTATAACTTTCCTAACCTCAAGACTCTAGAATCTTCAGCCTTTTGTAACCCCAAATCAGCTAGGGTTTCTATTTTCCTGCCTATTCTTGACTCTACACTTTCCCTCTTATCTCTACTACTGCCCAGGCTTCCCAAAATAGTCATAAATAGCACTTTTTGGTGGCTTCCAGCTAAATTTTGAAATTTGCAACTCCCTCCAAAAGTAGGTCAACTTTCGAGAAGCATAACTCTTGATCCGGGTGTTCGATTGATGAACCATTTTAGGCATCGAAAAGCTCACAATGTGAACTATCACGCCAAAAATTTGTAAACAAATTTCCATCAACTTTTCAAGATGTTATGGGATGTTTTAGTGCCTCATATCTCATTTCAAAAAATTTCAGGGGCTTTTTAGAAAACAAAAACTTTAATATCTTTTAGCTCACAAATGATCTTTGCCCGATTCCTTCGCCAAAGGTCTTATATTTCAATTATGAAGCTTTCTGTAAGTTTTTTCTTCAATCCATGCCCAAATGCAAACTTTCCTAAAATAGCAGGTAAACTTTCCTAAACTGGGAGTTTGCTATTTTTAGCAGTTTGAAAAAAACTGAAAGTCCTGCATCATTATTCAGGAGATTATGGAACCAGAAACACTAATTATGGAAAGAAATGAAAACAACTGTAATGATTTTGAATCAACTTCTTTTTGGGTGATGCAAGATTGCCCACTGGATGCTCCTGCATCACTGACTTATTCCCATTATCATTCATACCAGATACCTGTATAACATTCAAGTTGATGAGGTCTTGTATTTCATGTTTAAGATGTATACATCATTCAGTATCATGTCCTTGTTGTCAATGATAATGACAAAAAGCATTAGCATCGAAATAAGATTCTTACATTCTACTAGGATCCACCTGTTTAATCAGAGGAAGCTTCAAGAGGTTATTACTCACATCTTGATTGATGATAGAGTGATAAGATTCAGATATTGGTGTAAACTTTCGTTGTTGAAACGGTGTCTTCTTCGGATTAGTGATAGCAGACACTGGTAAAAAATTGTTTGAATTATGTCCATTAACCTTGATGAAAGTCTTATTATTCATCTTAAAGTTGTTTTGTGAAGGTCCACCCATGGATTGACCAACTTGAGCCAATGAGTTTTGGTTTTCATACTGACTAGACAAAAGCTGATAATCACGAAGGATGGTACATAGATGTTGAAAAGAGTTATATTTCATCAAGAGAATCTTATCACAGATATTAGGTTGTAGATTTGTAATAAACACCTTCTGAACATCCCCATCCTTCATCTGATATTGAATTTGTGCATAGAGGGCTTGATACCAACTAATAAACTTAGTTAACGTCTCTTTCAAACCTTGCTTGCAATGAACTAAATCAATCAAAGAGACTTGAGGTCCAATGTTAGCTTGGAAATGTTGTAAAAATTGATCAACTAGCTGCAAAAAGGAGTATTGAATTCAGACGTAGGGAGAAAAACCATTGTAAAGCAGTATCTTTGAGAGATCGCGGGAAAAGCTTTGCTAACAAATCCTCTTCAAAGTAAAAATCACTACACATAGCTGTGAATGCTACCACATGAGTACTCAAAGCGAGGAGTTTCAAACCTCTCAGGCATAAGACTTCTCAAGATTGCATAAGATAGAGGGTTACAGGCATGATAAGTTGGTATATTAGGTTGTGAAAAATTTGTCAGACTTGTCACCTTTTGTTGTAAAGAAGTCATGCATTGCAAGAGTTGGTTTAAGAGGGCATCATTAGGAGATGTGGTTTGGGAATTAGAAGTTGTGTTCATGACATTTTGAGAAGATTGGTTGTGAGTGGAAATGAAAGGTGGTTGAGAGAAATTATAGGTGGAAGGTGGTTACGAATAGTTGAATGTAGAAGGTGGTTGAGAATAAGTGGGATGGAGAGGTGGCTAAGAGTAATTATTCGTGAAAGAAGTCACCTTGGGTGCTAAGTTTTGATAGTTGAATCCCACAGCTTTTTAATTTTGTGAATTGGTGCCATTAGATACTCCAATATCAGTGGTAGCATTACTACAAGCATTTGCATTAGTAGTTAAAATTGTTGATGTAAATGTAGATATTCTCGTAGTCAGTATAGGTGCCGATACTTGCGTATGAGTCGGTGATGACGTGTTATTAATAACTTTTGCACATTCAGTCACCAGCGCAACATTATGATGTACTATATGCATTAATCCTTGAAGTACATTAATACCATCTTGTCCTTCTTTTATCAACTCTCTTATGTTATGAATCGCAAGTATAGCTTCTTCCGCTAGCCTTGCATTTTCCATAAATGCTTAAAAATCAGCTAATTCTTTATCAAGTTTGTTTATTTGCTCATTAGGTACATGTGTTACCACCTCAATAGTGTCATCAACATCATGTAATATTTGATTGTCCATTATAGTTGTATGAGGTATAGTGCCTTGTAAAATTTGTGTCTCTCCTTTTGTAAAGAAGGTGTTCAATGGATTTTCAAAAGTAAGAATATCATTTTCTTCAAGAGCACTAGATCCCTTGAGTCTTCTACTTCATCTTAAAGGGATATTTCTATTAGGGCAGAAGGTTATAATACTTATACAAAATTTTGCAACATGCAATGCACAAACTAATAGAACAAACCCAAGGAGCAAAATATGTTTAAGATCCAAAATGCTTGATTTTTCACTTTTTTCACAATTTTTCAATGCAAATCACTTAAGAGAAGAGGTTTTGTGAAGAATTTCAAGAAGGGAAGAGAATAATAAGGTCAATATCAACCCAATAATGCAATAACATCCTTCACAACATGCCTATGATGCAGTTCTAGGGAGACGATAAGGCCAAGTCTAGTGAAAATGCAAAGTTTTCAAACCCTAGACATGAATTTTTTCAAAGATGACACTATGATACAACACTACAATTAGAAATCAGTCCTAAATGAGTGTTTTAAAAGGGTAGTAAAATCTGAAACAAGATTTTAACTACAAACCCTAGCAAATGCAAAAACTAGGTTATATGAAAAGATGCACAATTTCAAACAATTTTCACCAATTTAAGCACAAAAATGCAATACAAATGAATGATTAATGATGAATTTCTACCATTTAAATCAGATCTAATGAGAATAATAGAAATTAAATGCCAATTAATTCAAATTATGCCAAAATGCAAGCCTAAGATGCCAATTTTTTTAGATTTTTCAACTTTTTCAATTTTTTTGTAATTTTTCGAATGCAATAAAATGAATGAATGCAAATCTATCACACAACACTCAGCAAGGTGTACAAAGTCAAAAACACAAGTTCACCAAAATGTTTAGTTCGAAAAAATGGGGAAAGATGAATGGATGATGTTTTAGTGTTGATGGTTTTAGATCCTCCTCTCACAACAAACATTCAAGGACATATCAACCGAGTTGAATCTCTACTAAGCAAGAGCATTCACCTAACAAGTTGAGCTGTCACTTGGAATGATGCGGAAACTCAGATGTCATCAATCAATATCTCAATTTGATACTCAAATACTCTTAAAACCCTAAGTATGCAAAATAGTAAGTAAATTGATGAATTACGACAAATCCTTGTAGACTAAGGTAGTAGGCAGAGATTAACAACTAACTATTTTTTGAAGTTCAGGATGTGGAATAGTCAAGGACACCTCCACTAGCACCCCTTTCCAAGGTACTATTTTCTCTGCAAAATCTTGATCTCCTCCCGACACTAATCTACACTATATCTTTCGTTTCTGTCCCAGAAAAGGTGGATGACACTCTACTAGTGCCCTAGTCCAATGCCAGATAGTTTTTGGGATGTCGAAAGCTCTTCGGATGCTGATTGTTACTATCCAGATTGTTTCTGTGTTTGCAACTCCAGAGGACACTACGACTAGCGCCTGTGTCCAAGCAGTCCTTTTCTTCAGGGATTCAGAATCTGCACTCAGTCTTACTGTTCCCTACAACTCTATTCCATCCAGATGTGAAACCTATAACCTGCAATCATAAGGAGAGTGGTTGGGGGTTGTAGTGTTTAGAGGCTTGCCTCAGTCAATCCCCGGAGAGACATTCAAGTCTTCTGAACATCGTTGTTAGATAAAGAGTGCATATCCTAGTAGGATAGAGGCAAAATCCAAATGATAAATGATTGAAAACACAAGTAAATGTCACCTTAGAAATGTAGATCTCACATAAAAGAAGGCTCTTCAATCATATGAGAAGATGAAGCTAAATCTGCAATCACAAACACAATAACAATGCACGACTCTGCAACAATAAATATCTTGAATGCTCTACAATCACAAGTATGTATAAAGTTTACAATCATCTTCTAGTTAGCTTCTAGTTTGCAAATAAAACACTAAACATGATTATATATGCAACTACAAACATTCCCGCTAATTTTGTAATTCAAACTTGAGATGCCAACATAGGACTTAAGTAACGGTCATAAAACTGACATTTAAATTTAGGGCTGACCCAAAATAGGCCAAGACTAGGGCACTAGCGCCCAAGTCCACCCTCCCATTTTTGTTCAGGGATCATCAAAATAGCACCCCCTAGGTCCTATTTGCCATAAGACTTCAGGGTTTTCTCATCAGGATTCACAATTATCATGCAAGATGCTCTAAATGCATTCTAAGGACCCGAGAGCTAAACCTTAAGAGGGAAAAGCCCCCAAGGGGACATTTTCTGACATAACACATCCTATCTCCAGTGGTTTCCATTTTGTTTTTTCCCTTGAGTTGGTCTTGAGATGAGCCCCTTGCTTCCCATGAAGGAGGGGGATTTCCAGACCATGCCAAGCTTTCTTTACTTCATTATCCCAACTTGTGAATGTGCTCTTTTTTATTATTTGGTTTCTTGCTATAGTATTAACCACTTACGCTATGGATTTTTCTAGTTTGTTATGAAAGACCTCCACTATCATAGTCTTCTCTTGGAAAATCCTTCTATTTATCTCTTTCCACACTTCTCAAACCACTATTGAAGGGCACATAGTCCATATACTTGAAAAAATTGCTCCTCTTTGAAGAATTGGCCATGCTCTAAATAATGAGAGGATGCCATTTGGCAAAGGGTTGGTCTAATTTAGTTTTGACATCACCATCTTCTAACATGATCAGTAAGTTAACAGTTGAGTAAGATATGGTTAACTGTTTGTTCTTCATTTTTACATATGAACCACCTAGATAAGCCACTAAAACCCATCTTTCTTACCCTGTCTCCCGTAAGAATTATGTTCTATAAGGCCACCCATGAAAAGGCTCTGGCTTTAGGTAAGCATTGTTTGTTCCAGCACAAATGGGTGGGCCAATCCTCTTTTTTTATTGTTGCTTCTTTTATTTCATTGCCCACTTTGACCTTATAGCTCCCTGACTTAGCTCCACACCACCTAATAGTGTCTTCCCCATGTGAAATGAAGATCTTTCTCTTTTCTAGCTTTGCCTCTATGCTTTTTATTTGTTCTTCCCCCAAATCTAAATATCTCCACGATTTCCATTACCACCTTGTCCCTTCATAATTATCTTATAAATAGTCTCTAACGTGTACTCCCCATACCCTTTTAGAGGCTTCCCTTTGTGCATTTAAGGAGGGAAACTCTTTCAGGGCTTGATACCCATTCTAAGAATCCTCCCAAAATAGTGATGTTTATATGTTCTTGATCTCCCAAGATAGGTGGCTAGTAATCAGACTCCTACATGACAAGAAGTTCCAAATTGTTGATCCCCTAGGAGGGCTAGTTGTAGTCAATATCCTAGTGGGGTCATTCGAGTCTAGATATTTGTTTTGAATAATTTTGACCCATTTCAAATTGGGTTTTTAGAACATATTCTAAATTAATTTGGCCCCCAATATCATGTTTCATGTTGACCATTTTCTTATGCCCACACCCCCTACTATTTTTGGTTTGCATATGTTATCCCTTGAGCAATTAGGGGTATTTTCTTGGATTTTAAAGTTCTATTCCAGAAGAAATCTCTCATCTTCTGATTGACTAAGTCTTTTGTTTTCTTAGGCAATTTAAGGCAGTGTGTAGATTGGTATGGCCGAGATAACAAATTCAAGCATTAATATTCTTCTTACTCTTGACAACCATTTTCCTTTCCAAGAAGTCATCTTGGTCATTATATTAGAGATGAGGGGATCCCAAAGAAAATATTTGCATGCTCCTGCAAAGAGGGCAATTCCAAGGTACTTACTCGGTAAAGGGTTAGTATTCAAACCAAGAGCTATGGCGATTGCTTTTTGTTTTCTGAGTTTTGTATTGAAGAAGAAGATGTCTGATCTGTTCTTATGGATCTGCTATCTAGAGGCTTGGAAATAGCACTCTAAGGTCTCCTTTACCACCTTGGTTTCCTTGAGTCTGGCAGTACCAAATAGAAGTGTGTCATCTGCAAATTAGAGGTGGGTGATTGATTCGGTGTTAGGTGTTATCTTGATATCTTTCTAACTTCCCTCACTACCTTTGGATTGTATGAAATGCCCCAATGCTTCCACCATGATTATGAATAGAAAGGGGGATAGTGGGTCTCCTTGTATGATACCAGGGGAGGAGGAAAAAAACCATTGGGTCCCCCATTGATGAGGACAAAGAACCTGGGTGTGGAGATACAACTTGATACCCATTGAATTCATTCTTGGGAAAAGCCAAATCTCTCTAGTATGTCTAGCAAGAATTCTCCTTCCACTTGATCATAAGCCTTCCTAATGTCTAGTTTGATGATCATTCTCTCATCTTTGATCTTTTTGATGGAATGGATGGCTTCGTGGGTGATGATGATTCCATCATTAATAGTTCTACCTAGGGTGAAGCTACTCTATTTCTCTGATATAATGCAAGGGAGTATCTCCTTGAGTCTATTCGTTATTACTTTGGAAACAATTTTGTAGGTTATGTTGCACAAGGAGATGGGTCTGAAATCATCCATTGATTCCACTTCTTTTTTTTTAGCTATCAAAGCAAGGAAAATGTTGTTCTAATCTTTTAGCATAGTCCTTTTCTTCTTGGACTCCTCTGTAGTGGTGACCAGATCTTTGGCTACAATTCCCCAACATTTTTGGTAAAAACTGATGTGGAAGCTATCTGGGCTAGGAGCTTTGTTCAAGATCATCTGAAACATTGCACTCATGGTCTCTTCCCCTGTGAATGGGTGGCTTAGATTGTCATTTTGTTCATCACTATCAACTGGTGGATATGACTTAGCACTTTCTATCTTTAAGCTATATTGGCCATGCTTGAATTATTGAGTAGATCCTTGAAGTAATCCAACGCCACCTATCAAATTTCTTCTTGGTTTTCCTTTATCAACCCATCCTTATCCTTGATTTTGGAAATGCCATTTAGATATCTTTTCATCTTTGTGGAGTTATGAAAGAATTTTAAATTTATGTCCCCTTCTTTCAGCCAAAGCTCTCTAGAATTTTGTCTCCAATAAATTTCTTCTTTTCCAAGATTTATGCTAGTTCCTTAGACAGATCCTTCTCTTTCACGTAGGTTTCTTAGTCTCATTTACTTCTTTGATCTTGATCTCAATCCTCCTTTTCTCTTCAAAGATGTTTTTAAAACTCGTTTTGATCCAATCCTTCAGTTTCTCCTTTATGAATTTCAGTTTCTTGAAAAAATGGACAAGCTTGGATCCCTTGAACTTTTAGGCAACCTCCCACCATTCCAAAATCTTGTCTATCAATTCACAATTCTTAAACCATATTTTTTTAACTTAAAGGGGCGCCTTAGTGGTGAGGAGTCCAGACATAATTTTATCATTAGTGGGAAGTGGTCAGAACCTGAAAGTGAAATGATAGAGTATTCCATGATTTGGGATATATTCGTCCAATTTCCATACAAAAGAAAGTGATCTAATTTCTCTACTATGTTCATGCATCCATGTCTTTTATTTGTCCAAGTATAGTTGCCATTGGTAGAAGGCAAATCTAAGTAGATGGTAGAAATGGATGAAGTTCTGAAAATCCAATTAAGTCTGTGAAAGTTTATTGATCCCTCCTTTTTCTCCATTATATCCATTGTGGCATTGAAATCCCCTCCAATGATGGATAGCTCATGTGTTCTATCCCGGATGAAAGATGATATCTAGTTCATGCCACCACTTTTTGGGTGTTGCTTATGGGCCTGTAAACATTAATAGAAAAGTAACTCAAATTCAAAGGGGTAAATTTTACCTTGATTGCCAACTAGGAGCTCTGGCTATGGATTAGTTTAGATATCACCTTGTCTGTGTTTTAGATAATACCCATACCTCCAGAGGCACCAATGCAATCAACATAGATGCCCTACTTGTTCTTCCATTTCATTACTAAATTTGTCATATCTTCAGAGTTCATCTCTGTTTCTTATAAAAGGATGATATCAAAACTAACCATCTCTATCAAGCGCTTGACCTAGCAACTCTTGTTAATGGAATTCAAGCCCCTAAAATTCCACATGGTTAGCCTCATGGCTCCTCAAGAAGGGTTTGCCCCTTCCCCAATCTCAACATTCTTTGACCTTTTGCCTGGCCTACTATTGCCAGTTTAACTCTGTTGGGCTTCCTTCCTCTCTGGCTTTTCTCCCCACTCTTGGGCTTCTTAATTTTGGATTCCAATTGGCTTATGAGTCACTCCTCCATAATGTTTTTCTCATCCTCTGAAAACTCATTGTTTGATCATGCCAATAATGTATGCATTCTTGCAAAATGTGGCATTTGAGAGCAGTGAAAAGGTGCCAACATGCATATTTTCTTCTTCCCACATCGTGGGGCTGAACCAACTATGCCAACACATTGGGGTGGGTGGGTGGATCATATTGGATACCTCAGTTCATTTCCCAAGTCTCCCGATCTTTCCAGGCTACATTGCACTAGGAGTCTCTGAAGAGCCCAAAGAGCAAAAAGTTGAAAAACTTCCACCTCCTTTTCTCTCGATCTATGGCACCTACAAATGTTATGTCTAGACCTACAGGTGGATGTTGGGTCCCTCTATAGTACCCTGTCTCAGTTTTGGTCAACTCCAAACCATTTGACCGTGCCAACAACATATGCATTATTGCAAAATGCATCATTTGAGAGCAATGAAAAGGTGCCAACGTGCATATTTTCTTCTTCCCACTTCATGGGGCCGAACGAACTATGCCAACACATTAGGGTATGTGGGTCGATGCTACTAGAGGCCTCGGTTAGTTTCCCAGGTCTCTCGATATTTCCAATCTACATTGCACCAGAAGTCTCTGAAGAGTCCAAAGAGCAAAAAGTTGAAAAACTTCTACCTACCTTTTCTCTCGATCTATGGCACCCATGAATGTTATGTCTGGACCTACAAGTGGATGTCGGGTCCCTTTACAGTACCCTATCTCAGTTTTGGTCAAATCCAAGCCATTTGACCATGCCAACAACGTATGCATTCGTACAAAATGTGTCATTTGAGAGTGGTGAAAAAGTGCCAACAAGCATATTTTCTTCTTCCCACCTCATGGAGCTAAACCGACTGCACCAACACGTCAAGGTGGGCAGGTCAATGTTACTGGAGGCCTCAGTTCATTAATTGAATTATTGTTGTTAGTGTTAATTGTTATATAACTTATATCATTAACTATGAATATGAATCATGATACATTTATTGTTGTTATACTATAGTTGTTGTTGTATACTATTGTCATGATATATTTATTGTTGATAAGGTTTTAGAAACTTTCAAGAAAATGCAATTGGTGGGTGTAAAGCTAGATTCCACAACCTTAGCCAACATCCTCCTTGCTTATGCCAAAATGGGATCTTCAGAATAGGGTATGGACATCCATCAAAGCATAAAGGATATGGGAATTTCGTCAGATGTTGTAGTTGACACTACCCTATGAGACATGTATGCAGTGTAGAAGCATAGACAAGGCATGTGAACTGTTTGACATGTTGCCTCAAAGAAATATTGTCTCATGAAATGCAATGATTACAAGATATGCACAAAATGGTTTTTTTGATAAGGCTTTAGAAACTTTCAAGCAAATGCAATTGGAAGTTGTAAAGCCAAATTCCACAACCTTAGTCAGCATCCTCCTTGTCTATGCCCAAATGGGATCTTTAGAATAGGGTATGGACATCCATCAAAGCATAAAGGATATGGGAATTTCATCAGATGTTGTAGTTGCAACTGCCCTATGACACATAAATGCAAAGTGTGGAAGCATAGACAAGGCATGTGACCTATTTGACATGATGCCTCAAAGAAATGTTATCTCATGGAATGCAATGATTGCAAGATATGCACAAAATGGATTTTTTAAAAAGGATTTATATAAACTTTTAAGCAAATGCAATTGGCACATGTAAAACCAAATTCCATAACCTTTGCAAGCATCCTCCCTGCCTATGCCAAATTAAGATCTTTGGAACAGGGTATGGACAACCATCAAAGCATAAAGGATATGGGAATTTTGTGAGATCTTGTATTTGCAGCTACCCTTAGACATGTATGCAAAGTGTGGAAGAATAGACAAGGCATGTGAACTGTTTGACATGATGCTTCAAAGAAATGTTGTCTCATGGAATGCAATGATTGCAAGATATGAACAAAATGGATTTTTTGATATGGCTTTAAAGAAAATTTCAAGAAAATGCAATTGGTGGGTGTCAAGCCAAATTCCTTAATCTTATCCAACATCCTCCTTGCCTATGCCAAAATGGGATCTTCATAATAGGGGGTGGACAGCCATCAAAGCATAAAGGATATATGAATTTTTTCACATGTTGTATTTGCAGCTGCCCTTGTAGACATATATGCAAAGTGTGGAAGCATAGATAAGGCACGTGAACTATTTGACATGATGCCTCAAAGAAATGTAGTCTCATGGAATGCAATGATTGCAAGATATGCACAAAATGTATTTTGCAAGGGTGATGTCAAAATATTTGAATTAGTCAAACCATACTTGACACATAGATTGAACTATAATTGAATATAATATCATTTCATGGAAACATTGAAGAACACGTACACAATATCAAAACTTCTAAGCATGATACAATATTTATCCTGTAATCATAATTGATCATCATATAATATTTAATGTAAAATATCATATACATAATGTCATGAAAATAACATATAGTGTATATAAATCCATATATGCATGTACAAAGAAAGTCATACAGGCATATACAAAGATATACATCGGTAAAATACAAAAGTATGTATACAAAGCCATATAGGCATACAAAAAAGATGTCCCAAAATCAAATTTCCTATGAACTTCTATCAAATAATCGGTGGCCCTTGCTTGGCTGTGAATATGGAGAGTCAATCAGTGACTCATCCTCTCTCTCTCTCGTTGACTAGACCTCCTCGATCAAGATTTTTGAAGCTCCACTTGTTAATACAATCAAACAATATCCACATTAATATAGAAAACATGAAATATATAACATGGCATATGTAATCAATCACTTACCGCTAGCTGGTGATCCCTCTCTATCATTTTTGTCTCTCTTCATCTGTAGCTGGACAGGTTGGAGTTGTGACCTCTTGTGAGAAGCATGAAGAAGAAAAATTGAATAAACATGAATATCATTTATGTACATTAAATGACATGAGATAAAACAAGAAATATAAAATGGCATTTACATGTTACTGGATCATACCTCAGTCAAAGGATCTGCAGAAAAAACAACCACAACAATGCCCACCTCTACTGACTGATGAATATGAGGAGTCTCAATATTCAACATCTAAAAATAGAGTTCAAGGTTATTTGACCAAAATAGATACATAACATTGTTTAAATGCATAATGATTACAAATGGTAAAATTTACCTTAGTGAAAGTGCTTTTGCATGGAGGGGACCAAGGAAATCGTGGTGGTGGTGGTGAAGCTCCATGTTCATCATTAAATTGTCACTAAATAATTATATTACCATTGATATATGTGTTATATTTACGATCTTGTGATAAATTACATACCTACTTATTAGACCTCCTCTCATAACCCTGCACTAGATGGCTAACAGATACAGGATGAATACTCTAACCCTGAAATTTTATAGTGCAGACAATTACATACATTAATTTTGACTTATAATATAGATACTCATATAATTAATTAGAAATTTCAAATAAAAATATATTAAATCAAGTTGAACCTTGTAAAAAATTACTTGGGAGTAAATACCAAACATTTCCTGCAAGACGACATCTGTGAGGGCAATATCATCCAATATAGATGTGTCCATCACTGGTTGTTGCCCCTACGTTGCAGCGTCCTTACACTCTGCAACATCAACTAGATTGCTTACATGGTGAGAGTTTTGGGTCCCATATGTTAGAATCTGAAAAGATTAATAACCCAAAAAAACTAGTGCAAGTGAATAGATATTAAACTATGAATGCAAATGATACAAAATCAAAATAGCAACATAGAGTTAGTCCCCAAGAGAGTAATGCGAATGCTAGAAGCAAAATAGCATTAAGAGGATGCAAAAGAAAAACATACAAAATACAAGCTAGGTAGCATGCTTATATAGACCAAGGAGAGGGAGGAGGTGGCAACACTGACCAATGAGGAGCAACCATCTATCAGACTATTTTATATGAAAAGGAGGGGTGATGGAAGGCGTTGATTTTGGCTTCAAGGGTAGATCCTCCTTTCACGACAAACATTCAAGGACATATCAACTGAGTTGAATCTCTACTAAGCGAGAGCATTCAACTAACAGGTTGGGCTGTCACTTAGAACGATGTGGAAGCTCAGATGTTATCAATCAATACCTCAATTTAATGCTCAAATATTCTTAAAACCTTAATTATGCAAAACAGTGAATAAACTGATAAATTCAGACAAATGTTTACAGATTAAGGAAAATGACAGGGATTAATAACTAACCATTTTCCAAAGTAAAGAATTTGAAATATTTGAGGACAATGCCATGGGCTTCCAAGTCCAAGGCATTGTTTTATTCGCGGAATGTAGAACTCCTTTTAGCACTATTAATCATTGTTCCATATGTTTTCGTCACTCAAAATGCAGAGGACACTTCCCTGGGCGCCCAAGTCCAAGGCAAGCTAATTCTTGAGATGTAGAAGCTCCTTTAGATGCAGAATACCCCTATAACCCTTATTCATGTCTCTGTAACTTCAGAGGACATTGCCCTAGGCGCCCATGTCTCAAAAATGCTCTATTTTTCTTCTTTCTTTCAGATCTTGAATCCTTGTTGTCTGCAACCTTCCTCTGCAACTCCACTCCATGAAACTTGGTACCTTTAACCTACAATCACAAAGGAGTGTGGTTGGGAGTTGTGGTGTTTAGAGGCTTGCCTCAATCAAGCCTCGAAGAGACATTCAATTCTTCTAAACACCATTGTTAAATAAAAGTGTGTATCCCTATGGGATAGAGGCAAAATCTAATTGATAAATGATTCAAACACAAATAAATGTCACCTTGAAGTGTAGATCTCACATAAATGAAGGTTCTTCAATCACATGAGAAGATATAGTCAAATCTACAATCACAAACACAATAACAATGCTCTACTCTGCAACAATGAATATCATGGATGCTCTGAAATAACAAGTATGCATAAAGTTTTTAATCATCTTCTAGTTTACAAATGAAAAACTAAATATGCTTATATATGCAACAACACACATTCCAGCTAAGAATTTCATAATTCAAAATTTTGGTGTCAGCATAGGACCTAACAATGGTCATATAACTGACACTTCAAATTAGGGTCTGACCCAAAATAGGGCAGGACTAGGGCCTGAGCGCCCAAGTCCCCCTCCCCCTAATTTTGGTCAGGGGTCATCAAAATAGCACCCCCAAAGTCCTATTTGCCACAAGACTTCGGGGTTTTCTCATCGGGATTCAAAATTAACACACAAGATGCTCTAAATGCATTCTAAGGACCCAGGAGCTAAACCTTAAGAGGAAAAAGCCCCTAAGGGGACATTTTCTGACATAACATTTAGCCCACTTTAATGTATGCATGAATGCAAGGCCCTTACATGCATTAAAGTATGGTCAACAAACACACCAAGAATGGTGAAGACATGCCAAACACATTGAAAATAGTAACAAGCATGCAAAACATAGAGAAAACAGTTACAGTCACGTAAAACACAGAGAACACAACATTCAAGACACACCGATGATTGTGCTTCACCACAACAATCACCGAAGACACGCTTAAGGGAGGATACACCAACCCTGCCTGCTCGGAGGACTTTTAGAAAATGATGGGATGTGCAATCTCCTCGAGAAATACACCATCCCCATCTCTGTAGAGGGCTTAAAATAAAAGGATATGCACGATATCCCGCCTTCCCAGAGGGCTTAATGATTGCACTATAAAAATAAAGATGTATACTCACTCAGAGATACAACATCTCGCCTCCACAGAAGGCTTACAAGCACGCTTCACTAGTACCAAAATCATCAGACAACTTACCTTATATATGCCCCCACCTTAAGGTGGTTGATATTGTGTACCGATATCAAGCACGTTAAGGTAGGAAGAAAAAAAATAAGGGAACGTGAGCTCTTGCAAAGCCCATGCCCCTAGAGGTAACATGCACGTTAAGATCACCAAATGTTCCCACAAACACATAATTTATTGTAAGAAAAGGTGTTAGAAACCATATAATCATGATAAACAACAATGCGATAAAGAGCCAAGCAAGGTGAGATCCAAGATAAACAAAGTGCATGGAGCAGCAGTATTGTTATGTTTTGTAAGTGCGATAAGACAACATCAAAATATCACACAGAGTGATTCTACTAGCCAAGTGTCAAATAATAAATATCAGTTTCCCCATCGTCATGTATGGACTAGGTCCATTTTTTTATTTCTTGCTGACAGGACACTAGGTCTGTATCAGTATTATATGTTTTTCGTCATCTGCCAAGTAGATAGAACCACTAGAGGAAGGTAAAAAATAAATCAAGATAGGAGAAACAAGTGTCCTAGGGACAATCACATAGGAGGGTGCCCCCAGGTCACCAACCACAACACTATGTCCGTAAGACACAACACACAACAATGAAAATAGAGGAGAGGCAATATAGAAGAATGATGATACAAATAGAAGGGTCACAACAGAGGCGGTCTCCCGGTATCCTTGACCTTACAAGAGAATCAAGGGTCATCCTAGGAGGCCTAAACAACACATAACACATCATGTGGGAAACACAACACAAAGGTAAGGGGTTAGAAATACTTACCTGCAGGGACAACTGAACTACCAGTCATCATGGATCTTGATCTTTACTTTAATGGTTAAAGCTTTATCTCTTCTTCTCTCTTCCACATTTTCATGAGCTTGTGGGGTTATACTTGTAGGAAAAGTGTCTATTAATGATGGTAGAGAGCGAATATCACAGTTTTCTATGTCAGTTAAATGGGGTGATGTAGGAGCTTTAATAATATCCATTCCTGTTGAATGAGGTTGTGGAGGAACCCGAAAAGTGCCCATTCCAGTCCGTATGTAGGGTGTTGGAATACGTTGGTTGTGACTCGAAATAGTTTGTTCTTCAATGTTTTGTGAGTTTTCATTATTTTCCCAAGTATGTGGGGATTTAGGTAAAGGTGCATGATATGTTTATTTGTTTAATATGTTGAGAAGAGCTTGAACATCAGTTGGTAAATGTTTAGTTTCAACAGGTTGAAGCAAATGCTCACAAAGGGAATCTGCATCATCCAATGCTTCATCCTAGCCAGGGAGAGTAGGAAGGGATGGCAGAGTAGTGTTAAGGAATGTGTCAATGATGTCTTCTTCTTGTGCCAAAATTTCCTCACTAGGTGGAGTTATGGCTAGAAAAGTCTCTTTATTAGATGAAAGTGCTATATCGGTCTCATAGGTCTCGGAAAGAACGTCCATTATGTCGTCATGAAACGAAGGGAGGGAGGGAATGAAATTATCATCATTACTTTCTTCTTGTTTAACTTCTAGAATTAAATTAGTGGGATTTTCCAAGATTGAATGGAAAACACCCACGATAGTGAGAAAGCTTTCAAAATAGGCTATTGTTCAAAGAATATCACTTTTAGTACTTACAGACATGTCGATACCATAGATGTATGCTATTTGGTGCAAGACTTGAGGATATATATTAGTGAATTTGAAAAAATTATCAAAATTCATAATGTACTCAAATAAATCTTCCAAAGATGAATGACAGGAGAATCCATGGTATATAAATGCCAAACTATGTATGAATATGACCTAAAAATGCTTGATTTTTCAACTTTTTTCAATGCAAATGAGTGAAAGAAGAGGTGTTGTAAGGAAATTGATGAGGGGAAGAAAATAACATGCCTAATAAAAGCCCAATTATGCATCAATATCCTTCACAACACGTCTATAGTGAAATTCTAGAGTGATGACAAGTCAAAGCCTAGTGAAAATATACCTAAAATATGCAAATTTTCACCAATTTTCAATGTAGAAGCCTAATAGAAATGGTGTTGTAAGGAATTTGAGGAGGGGAAGTAGATTATAACCCTGATATCAGTCAAATAATTCAGCAAAATCCTTTACAACACGCCTATAATGCAATTCTAGAGAGACAATAAGGCCAAATCTAGTGAAAATGTAAGATTTTCAAACCCTAGACATGAAACTTTGCAAGAAAGACACTATGATGAAACATTAAAGTCAGAAATCAGACCTAAATGAGTGTTAAAACCAGTATTAAAATCTTAAACAAGATTTTAACTACAAACCCTAGCTAATGCAAAACTAGGTTTTTATGAAAAATGCACAATTTCAAGCAATTTTTAACAATTTAAGCATGAAAATGCAATGCAAATGAATGATTAATGATGAATTTCTATAATTTAAATCAAATCTAATGAAAATAACATAAATTAAATTAAATTAAATTAAATGTCAATTGATTCAAATTATGCCAAAATGCAAGCCTAAAATGCTAATTTTTTTCAAATTTTTCAATTTTTTTTGTAATTTTCAAAATGCAATAAGATGAATGAATGCAAATCTATCACACAACACTCAGCAAGGTGCAAGAATTCAATAACACGGGTTCACCAAAATGTTTTGTATGAAAAGGAGGGGGGATGGAAGGGGTTGATTTTGTTTTCAAGGGTAGATCCTCCTTTCACAACAAACATTCAAGGACATATAAACTGAGTTGAATCTCTACTAAGTGAGAGCATTCACCTAAAAGGTTGGGCTATCAGTTGAAATGATATGGAAGCTCAGATGTTATCAATCTATACCTCAATTTAATTCTCAAATATTCTTGAAACCCTAATTATGCAAAATAGTGAATAAACTAATAAATTCAGACAAATGTTTGTAGATTAAGGAAAAGGACATGGATTAATAACTGACCTTTTTGGAAGTTCAAAATTTGCAATATTCAAGGACAATTCCCCAGGCATCCAAGTCCAAGGCATTGTTTTATTCACGAAATGCATAACTCCTTCTAACATTAATAATCATTGTTCCATCTATTTTCGTCACTCGAAATGCGGAGGACACTTTCCAGGGCACCCAAGTCCAAGGCAGGCCAGTTCTCAGGATGTAGAAGATCCTTCAGATGTAGAATGTCCCTATAACCATGATTCTTGTCTATGTAACTTTGGAGGACATTTCCCTTGGTGCCCATGTCCCGAAAATACTTTGTTTCGCTTCTTTCTTTTGGATCCTGAATCATTGTTGTCTGCAACTCCACTCCATGAAACTTGGTACCTGTAACCTGCAATCACAAAGGAGTTTGGTTGGGGGTTGTGGTGTTTAGAGGCTTGCCTCAGTCAATCCCTAGAGAGACATTCAAGTCTTCTGAACACCATTGTTAGATAAGAGTGCGTATCCCTGTGGGATAGAGGCAAAATACAAATGATAAATGATTCAAACACAAATAAATGTCACCTTGAAGTTTAGATCTCACATAAATGAAGGATCTTCAATAACATGAGAAGATGAAGTCAAATCTGTAATCACAAACACAATAACAATGTTCTGCTCTACAATAATGAATATCATGGATGCTCTAAAATCACAAGTATGCATAAAGTTCATAATCATCTTCTAGTTTACAAATGAAAACCTAAACATGCTTATATATGCAACAACACACATTCTAGCTAACAATTTGATAATTTAAACTTTTGGTGTTGGCCTAGGACCTAACAACGGTCATATAACTGAAACTTCAAATTAGGGCCTGACCCAAAATAGAGCAGGGCTAGTGCACGACTGCCCAAGTCCCCCCCCCAATTTTAGTCAGGGGTCATCAAAATAGCAACCCCAAGGTCCTATTTGCCACAAGACTTTGGGGTTTTCTCATCGAGATTCAAAATTAACACACAAGATGCTCTAAATGCATTCTAAGGACCTGGGAGCTAAACAAGGTTAAGAGGGAAAAGCCCCCAAGGGGACATTTTCTAACATAACATTTAGCCCGAACTTTAATGCACGCATGAACGCAAGGCCCATACATGTATTAAAGTATGGTCAAAAACATAGAAAACATGCCAAGCATGGTGAAGACATGCCAAACACATTGAAAACAGTAACAGGCACGCAAAACATGGAGAAGATAGTTACAGTCATGCAAAACACGGAGAAGACAACATTAAAGACATAGAAAATATAGTGAATACAGTGAATGCAATGATTATTATTTGTTTCATTTTCTCATATATATGAATGCAAATGCAAGTACAAGGAAAGTAAACACACAACCTAAATGCAGGAGGAGCTAATCGCCACAAGTCTTGAAACTGCATATGGGGCAACAGACATGCAATACAAATCTTAGAGTGTAGGAGGAGCTCATCGCCACCAATCTTGAAACTACACTTGAGAACAAACATGCCATACAAATCCCAAAGCATAGGAGGAGCTCATCACCACCAGTCTTGAGACTATGCTCGGGAACAAACATGCCATACACACCACTAGTAGAATTTTGGCAAATAAATGACTAAGTGACTAAAAATTTTAGTCACAACAACTAAAAACGACTAAATTCTACTAATTTTTTGCAACTTAGCTATAAATGAGTAAATAAATGACTAATTTGGTCATTGACTAAAAAAATATTTAGTCACACAAATAAAAATGACTAAATAGTTAACCATTTATTTATCACAATCCATTTGAATAAATCATTTAAAGAATCAAAAATCAATAGCCCGCCAAAATACTCTAAAACTTTAATAAACATACTCTAAAACTTTTGTCAAAATCTTATTTTCAGACGTAGCCCGCCAAAATGAAGTTTTCATTTTAATAAACATAATCTAAAACCTTCATCCAAACCTTATTTTCAAGCATAGCCCACCAAAATGGAGAAGTGTTTCAGTAAAGAATGACAGAGAATGGTAAGGAGATGTGCGTGACAAGAGGCATAGAATTCATTGTTGCTTATCTCATTCCTGCTCTGCTCAACAAGGGTTACATTGTTCACGCTACTGTTTGTAATCTAGGTATTTAATTGACATATATTTGCATAATCTCAAATTCCTTATTCAGATGCTTTTGAAGTATCAATGTATCCTATATAAGGTTTGGAATGATTTCTTTTAATTTAAAAAAAAATGATGTATTTGCCTATGATTAGATAATGTGGAGATCTCCTAAATTTGCCCCAACTCATTGTCCTCTTTGGCACTGTATTCATTACTCCAGATTCTAGGGTTTTGCATGTGACATATTTAATATCTTCATGACAGTGGGTTTTAAATAGATCTCAATCTTTTCTTTAATCTTTATCATGGTAACCCTTGAGTTCCACAATCCACCTTCAATCTCTTCTAAGAATGTTATCTTAAGCTAGACTACATAGTATGCATATAAAGCAAGTCCTTCATACCTACCATTGTTCCAAACCACCACTCACTGCCTTTCTTAAAATGCTACCTCCATAAGCACAATAGCATGTTTTAAAATCATGGTTGCCAGTGATTGACCATTAAGGTCACTACTTTCATCAAGATACAATGAGATTTTTGTCTTCAAACTCAAGGCATTATGCAAGATAACATTGTGAAATGTTTGTTGTGTAGGGTTTGATTTTCTTGCATATTTACTGCTTTGCTAACTGCCTTTAAGACTAGATATTGCACCCTCAGCTACAATCTCAAACAACTCACTCACTGTCACTTGAACATTCCTTTCATGAGCATCCTTCTATAAAATCAAACCATGCCCTATAGACTGCCTACTTACTTACTACAAGGGACTCAGTGTTTCATGGTATTGTGGGTCTTAAGATCCTTCAACCATATTGTCACTACTTCACAGTCCACAAGGTATTATTCATTATTCTTCCATCCTTGATGAGTCTCAAAACACTGCTCAAACATGCAATCCACTAACTCCATTATACAATGGCTAAGAAGAAACATTGAACCTGTGATTACCATTGTTACTTCATTTGGACAATCATTCGTTGATTGCATTTGCCTTGTCTAACACTGTCAATAGCATTTGAAAAACCCTTAAGGTCAAGAAGGGGGTAAGGAAACTCACTGTTAAAATCTCCACTTTACTATGCAAGGTTTGAGCTTTATTATCTTGTCACTACTCAGCCTCTTTTTTACTGTCACACCTCAAGTGACTATCATTCTTCTTACCATATATTGCATTTACAAATGTCATTGAGCTACATAGTGTGCTTGTTATTGGCTACAATCTTTAGATTGCAAGATTTTGTTATTGGCTACAATGTCTCAATCTTTCTGGTATTGCAACCTCACTAATCCGCTAGAGTTGTAGTTTATGTTTCTACGGAGGCCTAGGGTTTGTACCCTAGTCATGCTCTTACTAATGCTTTTGTTGGTATTAAAAAACAACCTTAAATCTTGGGTCAGAAAATTAGCTGTCTTGACAGGGTGTGGTATGATCTTGGATTGTATCCTAGAGTGTGTGGGAAGCTTGTGTTTGATCATTAAGGTATGTAAACCTGGTCAGGGAAATGTATCCTATATAGCATGGGTCTTGCTTTAATACTTCCCATAATGGCTATTAGTGGATCACATTATTATAGTTTGTGGTAACCCAAGATTGCATTCAAGTATGTAACAAACTTGGTCTATAGTTTAAGTTGTACACTTTTAAGTAACATTCATAAGGTTTAGAAAATATTGATCACTCTCTAGAATAGCCCATTAAACATGGGTTGTGCTTGAATTCACTACATAATTGATATAACACCACTCTGTATATCAACTAGAGTTATAGGCTCTTTATTGTAGCAAGAGGTAATCGCTCTTGGATCATGCTATCATTACATTGTAACCTATTAAACTTGAGTCAACATGAATGTACCCAATGATGATTGACACCTAATTGTGATGACAGTGATTAATTTGTACATGAATTGTGCTCATATGAGTGCCTCCATTTCTATCACAACATAGCCACATTAAACTTGGGTCACACATGAATGCATCCTATATTTGTTATAGCACAACTATGTCACATGACCAATAGAGTTATGGATCACATAATTACAGTCACAAGAATTTGTTCCTCAGTTGTGCTCTAATGGTGATTCCATTACCGTTACAACATAACCCTTTGGACTTATATTGCTCAAATCCTTACATTGCTTATTTTCTCTTTGGATGGATGGCAATACAATGGCAGGGATTTGTATGTAGGTCATGCTCATATAAGTGCCTTCGTCAACATTACACAATAGTACATTGGAATTTCCTTTCTTGAACCTTTACTTCATTTTTTATTGTTAGGGTTTCTTAGTGATTATTCCATTTCCACGTGGCATATTGATAAAAGAAACCAAGAAAAAAATCATTTTGTTTTTAGTTAACTCTTGCTAACATACTTTTGGATTAAATATTTGACTACATTACTTCGAGTGTGAAGAATTTTGTTTTCTTCTTATAATACATTCATTGAGAGCTATAGTAGAAAGCTTCTTATGCTGAAACCCATCCTGTAAACTTGCTTTAAGATACATTTAGGAGGCTTCATTGATTTTTTGCAATTTATACAGCTTTTGTTTTGATAGTAAATGACATCAGATTCTTTCTAAAATTGAAATGATTTATTAATTATGGTTTTATGATGATCAAATGTTTTATTTAGAAGGGATTAATACGTGGCATTTTTATGTTTAGGAAGAATAGATTGTGATGCAACATTCGAGTATGGACGGTTCAGGCAAACTTGGATTGCTATCAATGACATAACCAGGTTGGAGAGTACCTTGAGCCAGTCTGAAACAATTCTGGGTGTTTTCGCTCGAAAGCAGAACCTGAGTATAGGAATACAAACGTCGGTGACAGAGAAAATCATAAATCTATTGGTCCAATTTTGGATTCGATTTGAGGTCGTGAATATCGGATAGAGAAAGTTCCTACATTCTAAAGATAAAATCATAAATCTGGTGGTCCAATTTGAGATCCAATTTAAGGTCGTGAAGCTCCGACAGAGAAACTTCCTACATTCTAAAGATAAAATCATAAATATGCTTGATCCAATTTGAGGTCCAATTGTAAGGATTTGTCTTTTTAATTATACTTTCTGACATTTGTCTTGATACAAATTGTTACTTTAGAATTATGGTATTGCTTTTCTTCTAATGTTTTCAACCCTCATTTCAAGGAAGAGTTCTGAAGATGATTCCTTCAGATGGAGACTACACTTTTTCTCTATAGGTTTCATCTAGAAACTCTAGAAGCTTAGGTATTGTCATACTCAGAGCAAAAGTAGGAGTCATGCAATGACAAGATACTCATTTTTGGAGCTTTGGTTGAGAACTTTAAATGTTTGGCTATGTGTACAGAGAATGTTCATGGAGTGCAAACTTCCTTACAAAGCAATTACCACAACCGAGTTTGAGGTGAATTGCACCTGCTATTTTATGTTGATATGGATATGTTCTAACCTGTAGTTAATTGTTGTAGCATAACAAATAGGCTAAATAGTTGTTCATATACCATTGTTCCTAATTCAAAATTGCTATACCTTATTCTAGGAGCAAATCACAAGGGGAGTCTATACATAAGACACCATTGTTTCAAATTCAAAGTTGTTGGCTCTTTCACAATTGTTTGCTTCATTTATTTGATCTAAGATAGCATGTTGTATAGAAGATTCTCTCAAAAACACAGTAAAATCCTTTATTCCGAGAAGACTATTCAGAATCTTCCCATCATAACAATGAACAAAAGCATTAGTCATTAACTTGAACTTTGCAAGAGTTTCATCAAATTCTACTTTTCCACTCTCTTTTCCATTCTAAATTTTATTCTCAATTTCATCCATGAAGAACTTCCTCAGCCTATAGATCCTGCTGTTAGCCATAACTTTACCATGTGTCAAGGATAGCTTCGAGTTTTTACCCAAGTAGCAATTGACAAAATTCAACCTTACCAGATATAATGTGTTGAGAAGCTTTTTGAAGTTATTCTGGAAAAGAGTTCCTGAGAGTATAATGCGCAATTTTGAATTAACCTTTTTGCATGAATTCTATTGTATCTGGTAAGGCCGAATTTTGACAAAAAGTAACAATTGACAAAATTTGGCCTTACCAGATACAATGGAATTCATGCAAAAACGTTAATTCAAAACTGCACATTATACTCTCAGGAACTCTTTTCCAGAATAACTTCAAAGAGATTTTCAACACATTGTATCTGGTAAGACTGAATTTTGTCAATTGTTGCTTGGGTAAAAACTCGAAGCTATCCTTGACATCTGGTAAAGTTATGGCTAACAGCAGGATCTACAAGCTGAGGAAGTTCTTCGTGGATGAAATTGGGAATAAAATTCAAAATGGAAAAGAGAGTGGAAAAGTAGAATTTGATGAAACTCTTGCAAAGTTCAGGTTAATGACTGATGCTTTTGTTCATTGTTATGATGGGAAGATTCTGAACAGTCTTCCCAAAATAAAATATTTTACTGTGATTTTGAGAGCATCTTTTGTACAGCAGATTGTCTTAGATCAAATAAATGAAGCAAACAATTGTCAAAGAGCCAACAATTTGAATTTGAAACAATGGTGTCTTATGTATAGACTCCCCCTGTGATTTGCTCCTAGAATAAGGTATAGCAATTTTGAATTAGAAACAATGGTATATGAACAACTATTTAGCCTATCTGTTATGTTACAACAATTAACTATAGGTTAGAACATATCCATATCAGCATAAAATAGCAGGTGTAATTCACCTCAAACTCTGCTATGGTAATTGCTTTGTAAGGAAGTTTGCACTCCTCCATGGACATTCTCTGTGCACATCAATATGTTGGTTATTATCTAGATCTCCTTTGTGATCAAAAGAATAGTGAAGTTCATTGCATAACTCATGACTATTTTGTAGTGCTATGATCCAGTGCTCTTTTATTTCTTACTCACTGTGTTCTTAATCACCATGTGCAAATGACTTAGAGGACAGATCTTTGATTTCAATGGCCTTGCATAGCACTTGAAGAAATTTCCATTCATTCCTTAGCATTTAACAACCATATAGGGCATATGAAACATAACTTATTGAAATCATTGTTGACACAAAACTCCTGAAGATCACCACCCTAGACTACTAGACAACTTCCTCCATTCATGTCACAATGCAAGGTCCCTATAGGTTGAAAGTATTGCCCTTGAAAACATACCACTATATTGATAATGTATTGAGGACTAAGGGTCCCACTTGGAGGTAAAGAATAATCTCATATGCATTCATTCTCAGGTTCATATTTCAATTTGTTATATTTATGTTCATCTTCTAATGAGCTTGGTGAACTACATTGTGTAAAATGAGAAGCTCCTTCAGCTAATTGTGTTGTTTCCTGAAGTTGATGGCATGGAAGAATCTGCAGCACTGTCTTCCAACATTGAAATCACTAACCTTCAAAACAAAGATACTAGGACTATCCCTTCAACATTTGTGAAGTCACTGCCTTAATCAAATTGGTCACTATCCTTTCATCATCTTTGTTTGGCATTTTACTGTACTACGATAGTCCTCTCACAATGACCACCATATTGTGATTGTGAAAATTCTAAACCCATCACTTGGATAGTCAAAACTTCCACCTCATAGCCACAAGCATAAGATACACTGAGAATGCATAGTCCCAAGTAAGTGTATCAGACTCGGTGATCCTTGTTTTTTGTCATATGTTGTAGTTACAAGTGCCCTGCTCAACATACATGAAAATGTGGAAGCATAGACAAGGCAAGCGAACTGTTTCAAAAAATGCCTCAAAGAAATGTGATATCATGGATACCCACTCTCCCTCAAGCACTTCAAGTCATGCCTATGATGATGCGAGGCTTTCCCGCATCACCGCAGGAATGACTTGAAGTGCTTGCGGGAGAACAGGTAATGCGGGGCTTTCCCAAAATATGGCTTTGCACAAATATATTATGGAAATTTAGCTTTCTTCTTCATTTATCTCAAGAATTAGATACCCCAGCATCACTCTCTCTCCCACAAGCACTTCAAGTCATGCCTCTGGTGATGCAGGAAAGCCCCGCATCACCATAGGCATGACTTGAAGTGCTTGCGGGAGAGCGGGTATCTATGATATCACAGGTAGGATGTTGGAAAAGGTTGTCGAATTTGGATTTACACCTGCTAATTACATTTGCTTGAAAGTTTCTAAAGCCTTTTCAAAAAATCCATTTTGTGCATATCCTGCAATCATTGCATTCCAAGAGATGACATCTCTTTGATCCATTCCATCAAACAGTTCACGTGCCTTATCTATACTTCCACATTTTGCATACACGTCTACCAGAGCATTTCCAACTATAATATCTGACAAAAATCCCCCTTCCATTATGTTATGATGGATGTCCATACCCTATTCCAAAGCTCCCATTTTGGCATAAGCAAGAAGGATGCTGGCAAAGGTTGTCAAATTTGGCTTTACACCTGCTAATTGCATTTGCTTGAAATTTTCTAAAGCCTTTTCAAAAAATCCATTTTGTGCATATCCTACAATCATTGCATTCCATGAGATGACATCTCTTTGAGGCATTCTGCCTAACAGTTCACATGCCTTGTCAATGCTTCCACAATTTGAATACATGTCTACCAGGGCAGTTGAAACTACAACATCTGACAAAATTCTTCTATCCATTACTTTTTGATTGATGTCCATACCTTGTTCCAATGCTACCATTTTGGCATAGGCAGGAAGGATGCTGGCAAAGGTTGTGGAATTTGGCTTTACACCTACCAATTGCATTTGCTTGAAAGTTTGTAAAGTCTTTCCAACAAATCCATTTTATGCATATCCAGCAATAATTGCTCTCCCCGCATCCCCACACACACACAAAAGTTCCTTCACGAGGATGCGGGGAGAGCCCACCATCCCGCATCCTCATGCCCTGGCTCCTTATGGGGCTGTGGGGGAGCCTGGACTGCATAGAGATAAGTAGGTGAGGAAACAATCACGCCAAATGAAATACCCAATAGATGTCTTCCCTGAATTTCTAAGAAGGTTCATCCTGCATGGCTGCATTACTTACACCTCTCTTCATTCTTCTTTCGTCCTTTATATTGCAGTTGATCAGGAGACTAACAATATGAACACACTACCATTTAATCATTGTACATACCATGAAATTTTCATGAGGCCTTCTCAATCATATCAGCTCTCTCTAAGCTGTTAAATGATCTCTCTAAGCTCTCTCTATATGCAATCCATGAGACCACATTTTTGCTCTTCCTGCATCCCCGTACACACACAAAAGTTCCTTCGCGAGGATGCGGGGAGAGCCCTCCATCCCACACCCTCATGCCCTAGCTCCTTGCAGGACTGCGGGGAAGCAATCATGCCAAATGAAATACCCAATAGATGTCTTCCCTAAATTTCTAAGCAGTTTCATCCTGCACAGCTACATTACTTACACCTCTCTTCATTCTTCTTTCCTCCTTTATATTGCAATTGATTAGGAGGCTCTCTCTAAGCTCTCTCTATGCAGTCCATGAGACCACATTTTTTTTTAGGCATTCTATCAAACAGTTCATGTGCCTTGTCCATGGTTCCACATTTTACATACATGTCTACCAGGGCAGTTACAACTATAACATCTGACATAATTCCTCTATCCTTCATGCTTTGATGGATGTCCATACCCTGTTCCAAAGCTCCCACTTTGGCACAAGCAGGGAGGATGTTAGCAAAGGTTGTGGAGTCTGGATTTACACCTGCCAATTGCATTTACTTGAAAGTTTCTAAAGTCTTCTCAAAAAGTGCAATTTGTGCATATCCTGCAATCATTTTAGATGGATGTTGATTTCTATATTAGAGGTGATGATATGATATGACATTTGTTCATGATAGTGATGTGATAAGTAACAGGACTAATGATGGACTGAGTGAACTTGTAACAGTCTGGAAGATGACATAGAGTGGATACCTAGGTAACAGTAGTAGTGATGAACTGTTTTCAAGGAATTTGGAAAAGATACAGTGATGTCAAAGGTAGTCAAGGCATTCAATAGAGGGGCAGTGTTCTACGTTGATGGGAGGTAGAGCACAAGTGAAATCATGCCAGAATAATGAGCTAGGTAGTGGCAGTCATGAGGCATTATTATTTTATAAAGGGAAAATGCATGACAGTAGGTTAACAAGTGATTAGACAATGCATTTTAAGAAGCTATAAGTTTGATTAGGACAATGCATAGCCTAGTCATAAGGCAATATTGTTGAATAATAGTCCATGACAATTGAGGCATCCTACCAAAGATGATAGTCATCAGAGGCATAATCATCAAAGATAAGGATAGTTTATTGCTATAGGTAACAATTCACAGTGGCATCTTATGAACTAGAGCAAGTTGGGTGCATGAAACAGGATCTCTACAGAGATGGCAGTGTGATCTTGAACTAGGACAGTGAGCTTCAATATGGGACAGTCATGGATTTGTGAAGAAGACATCTATGAATGTCTTTGTACTTCTATGCTCAGTGATACTCAAAAAATTAGTTTCTTGCTCATTCTTTGAGCTATGTATTGTAACCATGAAGGTTTTTTTAGCAAAGAGAAAGTATTGTAACTTATTTTCAGATCTGTATGTTGTTTGTAAGCATTTTTTATCAATAAAACAAGTTGTTTTTACCTTCTCAAAGTTGTTTCATTGTGCAAGCTTAAAAAAATACTACTAAATATACTAATGACTAAATGCAAGATTTAAAATGACTAAATATACTACTAATTGACATCAATTAATAATTAAATTGACTAAATATACTACCAATTGACAGAAATTAGTAAACAATGAATAAATATGACTAAATATATGACCAAAATTAAACCAGTGAATAAAAATGACTAAATATACTACCAAATTGATCAAAATGATGATTAAAATTAATGACCAAATACACTACTAATGGACAGAAATCAGTGAATAAAAATGACAACATAAGTGACCAGTTAACAACAATCAATGACTAAATTAACGACTAAATATAGCAATGAATAAAAAATGACTAAATAAGTGACCAGATTACAGCAATCAATGACTAAATATACTACCAAATCGATCAATCAAAACATCCAATAAATGACTAAAAATGGTTTAGTCGTCAATTTAGTCATGTTATAAATGACTGGCAATAAACTACTAATGGTCACATGACCATGTTTGATCATTTATAAGCAGTTTTTAGTAGTTTTTTTAATAATATATTGCTCTTTTTGTACTAGTGCACACACATGGAAGACATGGAGAAAACACAACAAACAAGCGATGGAAGAAACCTATTGCTAGGTTCACTACCATCTCAGGCACATTACAGGCACACACTGATGATTGGGCTTTGCCACAACAATCGCCAAAGACATGCTTAAGGGAGGATACACCAACCCCACCTGCTCGGAGGACTTTTAGAAAATGACAGGATGTGCAATCTCCTCGAGAAATACACCATCCCCACCTCCACAAACGGCTTAAAATAAAAGGATATGCACAATATCCCACCTCCGCAGAGGGATTAATGATTGCAATATGAAAATAAAGATGTGCACTCGCTCGGAGATACAACATCTCGCCTCTGCAGAGGGCTTACAAGCACGCTTCGTTAGTACCAAAATCATCAGACAACTTACCTTATATATGCCCCCACCTTAAAGTGGTTGATATCGTGTACCGATATCAAGCACATTAAGGTAGGAAGAAAACACATAAGGGAACATGAGCTATCGCAAGTCCCATGCCCCCATAGGTGACATGCACGTTACAATTGCCAAATATTCCCAAAAACACACAATTTCTTGCAAGAAAAGGTGTTAGCAACCATATAATCATGATAAACAACAATGAGATAAAGAGCCAAGCAAGGCGAGCTCCAAGATAAACAAAGTGCATGGAGCAATAGTATTGTTATGTTTTGTACGTGCGATAAGACAACATCAAAATATCACACGGAGTGATTCTACTAGCCAAATGTCAGATAATAAATATCAACCCCATCGTCATGTATGGACTAGGTCCATTTTTTTATTTCTCGCTAAGGGGACACTAGGTCTATATCAGTATTATATATTTGTCGGCATCTGTTAGCTAGATAGAACCACTAGAGGAAGGTAAACAATAAATCAAGAGAGGAGAAACAAGTGTCCTAGGGACAATCACGTAGGAGACTGCCCCCAGATCACCAACCACAATGCTATGTCTATAAGACACAACACACAACAATGAAAATAGAGGAGAGGCAATATAGAAGAATGATGATACAAATAGAAGAAGGGTCACAATAGAGACAGTCTTCCAGTATCCTTGACCTTACAAGAGAATCAAAGGTCGTCTTAGGAGGCCTAAACAACACATAACACATCATGGGGGAAACACAACACGGAGGTAAGGGGTTAGAAATACTTACATGTAGGGACAACCGAACTATCGGTCATCATGGATCTTGATCTTTACTTTAATGGTTAAAACTTTATCTCTTCTTCTCTCTTCCACATTTTCATTAGCTTGTGGGGTTATCCTTGTAGGAAAGGTGTCTATTGATGATGGTAGAGAGGGAATATCATGGTTTTCTGTGTTGGTTAAATGGGGTGATGTAGGAGCTTTAATAATACCCATTCTTGTTGAATGAGGTTGTGGAGGAACCCGAAAAGTGCCCATTTCAGTCCGTATATAGGGTGTTGGAATACCTTGGTTGTGACTCGGAATAGTTTGTTCTTCAATGTTCTGCGAGTTTTCATTATTTTTCTAGGTATGTGGGGATTTAGGTAAAGGTGTATGATCTATTTTGTCATGCCCACATTTCCCATGTGGTCACGACATACAACACACGTGTCATGTCCACATTTGCCATGTGGTCATGACACGAATTACGAAAACCTTTTCTACCTATCCTTAGGAACCCCCTCACACGCATCTGCGTGCTCGACGGCAATACGCATAAGGCGTAAACATGTCAACATAATTCAAGGAGGTGCGTAGTCCTACCCAGTCCCCTGCATGATGATAGCCATCTAGGAGGTATGCAACACGAAGCGTGTCATTTTTAGGGTTAGAATGATTTTAATCCTAACCCTAAGTTTCCTCGGTGAGAAGGGGATTTCGTCAGATTCGAAACCTAACCCTAACTCAAATCAAAAATGAAATTGAAATAATAATTAAGAAATAATGGCATGATGGATGCATGATAAAGTGGAATGGAAAAATAAAAGTTAATAAAATATCATAAAATTAAAACCCTAGAATCTAGGAAAAATTTCGACAGCATAACGCATTTTCAATAATCAATTTTAAAATTTTAAAATAAATCTCCAATAAAAAATTTACACAAAATTTAAGAATAAAATTTAAACTAAATTTAGAAAAATAATAATTAAACTTAAGAAAAGAAAATAAGAATTTAAAATAACAAGAATGAATACCTCGCCAAGGCCGATTAAATCGACCTTGCATAAAAGGTTAAAATTTGAATTAAAATAATAAAATAATTACATGACGCCAAATTAGATTTCAAATTTGAGTCCGTTAATAAATATAATTTCGGCATTATATTTATTAACTAACTCAGAATAAAAGAGGAGGGAAAAGATTGAAATATCATTTCCCATAAAATAATAGTGAAATTGATAAACAAATAAAATAATTAAAACACACTAGGAAATAAAATAAATGCCCTCATTAAAATGAATTAAAAACAAAGGGAACACACTTCTCATAATAACAAAAATTAATCCCCCCACCACTAAAATAAAATCTCCAAATTAACTTAAAAGAATCACAACCCCAAGATAACAAAATTTTAAAACAATAAAGAAATCTACAAGCAATTCAAAAAATTCCAAAAGTCCTCAAAAACAAAAGAGGGGGGGAAACTAAAAATTCCGTGCACATGATGAGGTAAGAAAGAAAGTAATTTAAATAACAAAATTAAAACTTCCTCTCACTCTCCTCTTACCCTAATTTCATTATAATATTATTTCCTACAAGAGTTACCCTAAACTTAGTTTATTATTTCCTTATGGCAAATAAGCCCTAATTTATTCTCATTGTTTTTCTCTCCATTATTTTATTTTCTCATGTTTTGCTTGCAGGTTGAGAGTTTTGTTGAGGAAGCCATTAAGGGCCATCACAGAGAGGTATAACCAGTAGGGTTTCCTCTAAAATATGCAAGTGATATATATATAAGTTTTTGCTGGAGAAGAATGTAAACTATAAATCCACCGCAGAAGAGGGTTTGGTGTCGGTTTAAGGGCTAGACGGAGGGTTTGGTGAAGGGGTGGTCAGTGGGGTTTGGATTGGCAGAATGGTGTTGGAGGAACACTGCAGAGGTGGTCGTGGGGCCGTGGAGTGTGGGCTTAAGGAACCAAATGGCGCCGAAGTGTATGCTGTGTAGAGTGTGAAAGGTGGGGAGGGGGCCGAAACCCCCACCAACACCCTTGCAAGGGTGGTTTCAACCTCCTCCCCACACCCTCCTTGGTAACGACGGTGGCGGTGGAAGCTATGGTGGGCACCAACGCCCACCACAGCCCCACCCCTGGTATTTTTTTTTTTTAAAATAAACATTTTCTGTGAACAAACACAACACAATCCACTATACGTTTGTTCTCTGGTTTCTTTTTTGTAATATTTGAAATCCTAATTTGATACATATGTAATGTGTATTGACTGTATTGATATATATATATACACACAGATATATATACATGTTGTCCTTACAATATATCACAATATAAATATGTTTTTCTATTATGGTATAAATATATATACATATGCACTTATTTATATATATATATATATTTATATATATAAGTGTATATATATATATATATATCTTAATATAAACAGAAAATATATAACTTCTGTGTTTTCTGCTAATCTCAGTATATACACAGTGATAACAAAAAAGAACAGCAACTAGATAAAAGAACAAGGATGTATATATTTATATATATGTATATTTATATGTATACTCAATAAACTAACTTTCTCTTAACAATGGTTTAAATAACAGGACTACTAACTTTCAGATTTGTAACATAAAATAAATCAATAGCATTTCCCTTTCTTTTCCTTTTTGAAAAAAAACATAAATATATATAGATGACCCTTTTTTTTTTTTGAAAGAATCTTATAAGGTAGAATATGCATTTTCATCTAAATTTTTCCAACAGCTTAACTTCCTAAACAACAACTAATAATATGAACTTTCAATGCAACAAAACAGAAAACTAATTTAAAATTTCTCTTTCTTTCTTTTGTATGCAATAAAATTTATTCCACAACTGATGTGTATTTTCTTTCTTGAAAAGAACAATGACAACAAATATATATAAATTCACATGCATTTCTCAAAACACAACAACTCCACAACATAGAGAATAAACAGCTTTTTAATTAAAACAGAAAGAATGTTTACATTGCAACACTTATTACAGCCAACTCCATGAGTAGAATAACTTGACAAAATTTACAAAAGGGCCACAAAGACCATGGCTCAAACAGCCAACAACATACTACTAAAGTAACACAAAAATGGACTTCTCCAAAGCTCCATTTCTTCAATAAGCACCTGCAATAAATACACAACAAAAGGGAAAATCCAGCCACTTCGAAATGCCCTCCTCCCTACCGTAGACTCGCAAGAGGGTCACCCCCGAGCTAGGGAGGTAGGGATTCACACGGTTGCAAACACACCACAACAAGCATCAAAGCAACAACAACACAAAAATTAACCCCAAGGATAAACACATAACACAACTCATGAAAATGAGTTTGATGGGGGTAGGGAATGGAACCCTCTACTCAAAGGCCACACCAAAAATACCAAATACCAAGTCTCATGGCCTCAAGCTAAAACCTCCAAAACCACAACTCTCCAAATATCTCAAAATAAACTTCCATGGCACTCTTGCCATCCAAATAATCTCAACAACAAGTAAAAAGCCCTCAAGGCCATAAGTAACACAAAATATGGGGGTGACCTCGAGGAGGTTCCTTTCCCCTACCCCAAACAAGTTGAGCCTTACCTCCAAATGGAAGTGCTCTCACCAAACTCCCATCCCACACAAAAATGAAACAACAAACAACAAAACTACAAACACATCACAATAAAATATACAAGGGTAAAGAACATAGTCATGAAGCTTACCTTCAAAAGCCCTATAATGGAAGCACATTTGGTGATGAGCTCCAAGCTTCTCCAAACCTTCCAATCTCCAAAAATCTCTCTAACTTCCCCAAAAATTTCTTAAAATAGAAAGAAATCTCCAAAATGCAAGAACCCCACACTCTTCAACAAAAGGAGGTAATAAAGGCCTTCAAAGTTGGGCTTGAGGAATGAGAAGGTGACACTTGTCACCTTCTCCTTCCTCCTCCTATGCCACTTGCAAGGGAGAGGAAGTGTGAGGGTGACAAGTGTCATCCTCCAATTCCATCTCAATCCTCACCTTATCCACTTGTGCTCTCACACATGTGTGAGAGAACAAGTGGTGAGGTGGCAATCCCCTTCAAGCCTCCATGAGGATAAGGGATGCCATATGGCACCCTCTTATTCTCTAAGAGAGCCATCTCCCTCCAAGATGCTCTCACACGTGTGTGAGAGTCTTGGAGGAAGATCCCACACACTTGGGAGTCTTGGAGACCTCCCAAGTCTTCCTAGAGAAGGGATTCCCAAACTTTGGGAAGGGAGATGAGTCTTTCCCAAAGCATGACTCATCTCCCACCCTTATCTAATTCAAATTTTGTCACTTTGACTAAACCTCAATTTAGAATGACCACAATTGAGTTATCCCAAGGTTTAGTTAGTCAAAATTGACCCTAGACCCATGGGTAACCACCTAGGGTAAATTTTGGGACACTGAGGTTCACCTAGGGAGTCATAAATCTACTTTAAATGGCCTCAAAAATAAAAACAATACCAATTGGTTTAAGTCAATAAAATTATACAACACATGATATAATTAATTAAACAAAAAGGGGTGCTAGGCCAAAAATGATAAAAGAATAAACAAGCACTTAATCAACACTCAATTCAAACGTGATCCTCATCCCTCTTGGGAATGGATCGGTTTCACAGGGAATAACATATGTGTGAATACTACCTCCAATTTTCCGTGGCCTAGGAATGTAATCCTGCACATCTCGATCAAGTGTCAATCATATCATGAATAATCAAAGCCGAAGCAACTGGAATTAAATTCATGCCATTGAATACAACAATAATCATCTATAACATAATTCCAGATTAAACTGCATTTTTTATCAAATGTCACATAATCATCATCACATAAATAAGTAGAAATCACATCACAAAACATCATCTAATATATCTTGCATGTCTAATCACAAAATAGCATCAAAATATGATCAAATCAAATCACCATATGTCTAATCAATGTCATATCAAAATCAGGAGATATAATCAAATCTGCATAATGAAACCATAGTCTCTAAAAGTCTGATAATGTCATCAACTGAAATACAAAATGATCAAAATAAGGAAGGAAAAATAATCGGCCTCACATGTTTCTTTGTTTAAGATGTAGTTGAGAAGAGCTTGAACATCAGTTGGTAAATTTTTAGTTTCAACAGGTTGAAGCAAATGTTCACAAAGGGAATCTGCATCATCCAATGCTTCATCCTAACCAGGGAGAGTAGGAAGGGATGGCAGAGTAGTGTTGAGGAATGTGTCAATGATGTCTTCTTCTTGTGCCAAAATTTCCTCACTAGGTGAGGTTATGTTTGGACAAGTCTCTTTATTAGATGAATCACCCAGTGCTATATCGATCTCATAGGTCTCGGAAAGAATGTCCATTATGTCGTCATGAAACGAAGGGAGGGACAGAATGACATTGCCATCATTACTTTCTTCTTTTTTGTCTTCCAAAATTAAATTAGTGAGATTTTCCAAGATTGAAGGGGAAACACCCACGATAGTGAGAAAGCTTTCAAAATAGGCTATTGTTCGAAGAATATCACATATAGTACTTACGGACATGTCGATACCATAGATGTATGCTATTTGGTGCAAGACTTGAGAATATCTATTAGTGAATTTGCAAAAATTATCAAAATTCATAATGTACTCAAATAAATCTTCCAAAGATGAATGACGAGGAGAATCCATGGTATATAAATGCAAAACTATGTATGAATATGACCTAAAAATGCTTGATTTTTTAACTTTTTTCAATGCAAATGAGTGAAAGAAGAGGTGTTGTAAGGAAATTGATGAGGGGCATCAAATAATATACCCAATAATAGCCCAATGATGCAAAAATATCCTTCACAACATGCCTATAGTGCAATTCTAGAGTGATGACAAGTCAAAGCCTAATGAAAATATACCTAAAATATGCAATTTTTCACCAATTTTCAATGTAGAAGCCTAATAGAAAGGGTATTGTAAGGAATTTGAGGAGGGTTAGTAGATTATAAACCTAATATTAGTCAAATAATCCAGCAAAATCCTTTACAACATGCCTATAATACAATTCTAGAGAGACGATAAGGCCAAATTTGGTCAAAATGTAAGATTTTCAAACCCTAGACATGAAACATTGCAAGAAAGACGTGCTATGATGAGACACTAAAGTCAGAAATCAGACCTAAATGAGTGTTAAAACTAGTAGTAAAATATTAAACAAGATTTTAACTACAAACCCTAGCTAATGCAAAACTAGGTTTTTATGAAAAATGCACAATTTCAAGCAATTTTTAACAATTTAAGCATGAAAACGCAATGAAAGTGGATAATTAATGATGAATTTCTGTAATTTAAATTAGATCTAATGAAAATAATAGAAATTAAATGAAATTAAATGTCAATTGATTCAAATTATGCCAAAATGCAAGCCTAAAATGCCAATTTTATTTTTTTTCTAATTTTTCAAATGCAATAAGATGAATGAATGCAAATCTATCACACAACACTCAGCAAGGTACAAGAATTCTAAAATGCAGGTTCACCAAAATGTTTTGTATAAAAAGGAGGGGGGATGGAAGGGGTTGATTTTGGTTTCAAGGGTAGATCCTCCTTTCACAACAAACATTCAAGGACATATCAACCGAGTTGAATCTCTACTAAGAGAGAGCATTCCCATAACAGGTTGGGCTATCACTTGGAACAATGTGGAAGCTCAAATGTTATCAATCAATACCTCAATTTAATGCTCAAATATTCTTAAAACCCTAATTATGTAAAACAGTGAATAAACTGATAAATTCAGACAAATGTTTGCATATTATGAAAAAGGATAGGGATTAATAACTAACCATTTTTTGAAGTTCAGAATTCAAAATATTCGACAATGTCTGGGGCGTCTAAGTCCAAGGCATGGTTTTCTTCGTGGAATGCAGAACTCCTTCCAGCACTGATAATCACTGTTCCGTCTATTTTCATCACTTGAAATACGGAGGACATTGCCCCGGGCGCCCAACTCTAAGGCAGGTTGATTCTTGGGATGTAGAAACTCCTTCAGATGTAGAATGCCCCTATAACCCTGACTCCTATCTTTGTAACATCAGAGGAGATTGCCCTAGGTGCCCATGTCTCGAAAATGCTTTGTTTCACTTCTTTCTTTTGACAGATCCTAAATCCTTGTTGTCTGCAACCTTCCTCTGCAACTCCACTCCGCGAAACTTGGTACCTATAACCTGCAATCACAAAGGAGTGTGGTTGGGGGTTGTGGTGTTTATAGGCTTTGCTCAATCAAGACCTGGAGAGAAATTCAAGTCTTCTGAACACCGTTGTTAGATAAGAGTGCATATCCCTCCAGGATAGAGGCAAAATACAAATGATAAATGATTCAAACACAAATAAATGTCACCTTGAAGTGTAGATCTCACATAAATGAAATCTCTTCAATCACATGAGAAGATTAAGTCAAATTTGCAATCACAAACATAATAACAATGCTATGCTCTGCTCTGCAAAAATGAATATCATGGATGCTCTAAAATCACAAGTATGCATAAAGCTCATAATCATCTTCCAGTTTACAAATGAAAACCTAAACATGCTTATATATGCAACAACACACATTCCAGCTAACAATTTCATAATTCAAACTTTTGGTGTCAGCCTAGGACCTAACAACGGTCATATAACCGACACTACAAATTAGGGCCTAACCCAAAATAGGGCAGGACTAGGGTGCAAGCGCCCAAGTCTCCCCCTCCCCAATTTTGGTTAGGGTTCATCAAAATAGCACCCCAAGGTCCTATTTGACACAAGACTTCAGTGTTTTCTCATCAGGATTCAAAATTAACACACAAGATGCTCTAAATGCATTCTAAGGACCCGGGAGCTAAACCTTAAGACGAAAAAGCCCCAAGGGGACATTTTCTGACATAACATTTAGCCCCCACTTTAATGTATGCATGAATGCAAGGCCCATACATGCATTAAAGTATGGTCAACAAACATAGCAAACACACCAAGCACGGTGAAGACATGCCAAACACATTGGAAAGAGTAATAGGCACACAAAACATGGAGAAGACAACATTGAAGACACGTAAAGCACAGTGAATACAGTGACTGCAGTGATTATTATTTTTTTATTTTCTCATATATATGAATGCAAATGCAAGTACAAGGAAAGTAAACACACAACCCCAAATGTAGGAGGAGCTCATCGTCACCAGTCTTGAAACTGCATATGGGGCAACAAACATGCAATACAAATCTCAGAGTGTAGGAGGAGCTCATCGCCACCAGTCTTGAAACTACACTTGAGAACAAACACGCCATATAAATACCAAAGCATAGGAGGAGCTCATCGAAACCAATCTTGAGACTATGCTTGGGAACAAACATGTCATACACACACACATGGAAGCTGTTGGTTATTTTCTCCAAATCAGAAGAGGGTTTGCCAGTTCCAATGCACGGGAAGATTCGGTCAACAAATACAGGAGGTTGCATGAGCGGCCTCCCCTTCACTTCTGATTCTGCCGCACCAAGGGGAGTATCCCTATTTGCTAAAGATTTGACATTTACTCTCCAAATGACAGAAAGATTTAACTTTGTAATGACAGGCAGAATACTCTCATGTGTGGACCAAGATTTGTGTGATAAATCACAAGGTTGGCAACATTCTTGGACATATTTGTCTGGTCAGGTATGAGAATATGCAGGAGTTCCTAATCCTACTCCTACAACTAACAGGTTGGGATAATGGAATGATTAGTTTGATGGATTGGATGCAAGACAGGGGGTTTTGGATCATAACTACTTCACAAGAACAGACCGGTGCCTTATCCTAGGGCAAGGAGTCAACTAGACATATACATGAGGATGGCTTGCAACTGGCATTCAAATTTTAGGGGGATAGATTGATGCTTGCCTTACAAACATCACCCAAGGATAGGTATTTAACTGTTCATACTTACAAACATCCCAGTCAACATACCATCTTCTCCATGCTTGACCTAAGACAAATTCAATCCACTCCTTGAATGGAAGTCAAAAGATCAAACATGCAATACAGGACCCTGTATCCCTGAATCTATGAAACCCTTAGCAACCAGATTCAAAAGAAGAAATTGCATGCAACAAATGGAGACAAACAGAGAAATACATGCGACTAGCATTTTTCATATAAAATTAACACTGAAACTGAACAATATATGCAAGATACATCACATATGCAATACATAAACTCCACAGAGATAAAACAGACAGGAAATGCTCTGTGTTTTGTTATTCACACAAAAAATTTGCCCAAGTCTTCAACAACCGAAAAATGAGTAACACAGTCCCCCTTATACAACAAGGAAGTGTACTCAGCACATTAATTACAAGGCAAATCAAAAATTTGCCGAATACAATGCATCCTCAAATTGGTGCTCAAAACATTTAATGCAGCAGATGGGAAACAGAGGACAAAGCAGGTGAGATCAGGATCTACACCGCTGCCCAGGGATTTTCTCTTCAAGCAGGTGGTTGAAGCCGTCAACTCCATCGGTCATCCCTCTGTATTTCACCATAAATGCCACAGCTACCTGCAGGCCCCTGAAGACACAGCAGCAGCAAGCCTCTGTTGTTTTCCCGCTCAAAAATGATTGTGAACGCTCAGGAGAAAACCCTCGCTGCGGGTTCAAAACATGACCGTCGATCAACCTCCTGTCGCTGCGATCAACGGCACCCAAAAATCATTGAAAAGTCACCCACCTGTTAGATCGTGCCACATAGGCACCCAGCTCCTCTATCGTTGACTTTCCTCTCTTCATTCTGCCTTTTTCGACCTTGTATATGCAAAAACATATGCATATACAAACATCACTGTTCACCCCTTCAAAACCCTTTGTATATGCAAAATGCATATACAACTGTCTGATATACAAGGCGGACCCCAAAGCTTATTCAATGCATTTGACTTTTCATTCGGGTCCGAATTGTATGTCTTTCCTTTTGCACATCGGCATGTATATTGGCATATACAAGCACCTCATACATACAAGGCGGATTTCAAATTTTAATGAGGCATTTTGAAGTTGCCTTGGAATCCAGCTTGTACATAGCCCCTTTGTATATTTGCTTGTATGTTTGAATATACAAATGCAAACATACAAGAAGGGAATCTTTCGGGAATATGCCTGCAATGTATCTTCCATCCTTTGTATATTTCGCTTGCATATAACCTGATATACAAAGCGGGAATATTCTCGGGAATCTGTGACAGATTCCCCCTTTGTATGTACACACTTTTTTTTGAGCCCGATATGCATTCAGAAATGCATTTAATTGATTTTTTCAGAGGGCGATGGAAACTTTGCAAGCCCACCAATGCATATTTTGACCTGTATGTATATACAAAGACACTTGCACCTTAACTGATTTTTGCATTTTTTCTACTGCAGAGGCCGAAAGAGATAGAACTTTTTGGATTTTTTGGGAAAGAACCTACATAAAACCCTAAACATAAATGATTACCAACAGAAGACATGGAGAAAACATGGGAAACAAGCAATGGAAGAAACCTATTGCTAGGTTCACTACCATCTCAGGCGCATTATAGGCACACACCGACGATTGATCTTTTCCACAACAATTGGCAAAGACATGTTTAAGGGAGGATACACCAACCCCACCTCCTTGGAGGACTTTTAGAAAATGACGGGATGTGCAATCTCCTCAAGAAAAACACCATCCCCACCTCTGTAGATGGCTTAAAATACAAGCATGTGTACAATATCCCGCCTCCATAGAGGACTTAATGATTGCAATATGAAATAAATATGTGCGCTCGCTCGAAGATACAACATGCCGCCTCTGCAGAGGGCTTACAAGCATGCTTAGTACCAAAATCATCAGACAACTTACCTTATGTATGCCCCCACCTTAAGGTGGTTGATATCGTGTACTGATATCAAGCATGTTAAGGTAGGAAGAAAACACATAAGGGAACACGAGCTCTTGCAAAGCCCATGGCCCTAGAGGTGACATGCACATTACGATTGCCAAATGTTCCCACAAACACATAATTTCTTGTAAGAAAAGGTGTTAGCAACCATATAATCATGATAAACAACAATGCGATAAAGAGCCAAGCAAGGTGAGATGCAAGATAAACAAATTGCACGGAGCAGCAATATTTTTATGTTTTGTAAGTGCGATAAGACAACATCAAAATATCACACGGAGTGATTCTACTAGCCAAGCATCGGATAATAAATATCAACCCCATTGTCATGTATGGACTAGGTCCATTTTTTTGATTTCTCGCTGAAGGGACACTAGGTCCGTATCAATATTATATGTATTTTGTCATCTGCCAGCTAGATAGAACCACTAGAGGAAGGTAAACAATAAATCGAGAGAGGAGAAACAAGTGTCCTAGGGACAATCACGTAGGAGGGTGCCCCCAAGTCACCAACCGCAATGCTATGTCCGTAAGACACAACACACAACAATGAAAATAGAGGAGAGGCAATATAGAAGAATGATGATACAAATAGAAGAAGAGTCACAACAAAGGTGGCCTCCCAGTATCCTTGACCTTACAAGAGAATCAAGGGTCATCCTAGGAGGCCTAAACAACACATAAGACATCACAGGGGAAACACAACACGGAGGTAAGGGGTTAGAAATACTTACCTACAGGGACAACCAAACTACCAGTCATCATGGATCTTGATCTTTACTTTAATGGTTAAAGCTTTATCTCTTCTTCTCTCTTCCACATTTTCATGAGCTTGTGGGGTTATCCTTGTAGGAAAGGTGTCTATTAATGATCGTAGAGAGGGAATATCATGGTTTTCTATGTCGGTTAAATGGGGTGATGTAGGAGATTTAATAATACCCATTCCCGTTAAATGAGGTTGTGGAGGAACCCGAAAAGTGCCCATTTCAGTCTGTATATAGGGTGTTGGAATACCTTGGTTGTGACTCGAAATAGTTTGTTCTTCAATGTTTTGGGAGTTTTTGTTGTTTTCCTAGGTATGTGGGGATTCAGGTAAAGGTGCATGATCTATTTCTTTGTTTAAGATGTTGTTGAGAAGAGCTTGAACATCAGTTGGTAAATTTTTAGTTTCAATAGGTTGAAGCAAATGTTCACAAAGGGAATCTGCATCATTCAATGCTTCATCCTGGCTAGGGAGAGCAGAAAGGGATGACAAAGTAGTGTTGAGGAATGTGTCAATGATGTCTTCTTCTTGTGCCAAAATTTCCTCACTAGGTAAGGTTATGTTTGGACAAGTCTCTTTATTAGATGAATCACCCAGTGCTATATCAGTCTCATAGGTCTCAGAAAGAATGTCCATTATGTCATCATGAAACAAAGGGAGGGAGGGAATGACATTGTCATCATTACTTTATTCTTGTTTCTCTTCCAGAATGAAATTAGTGATATTTTCTAAGATTGAAGGGAAAACACCCACGATAGTGAGAAAGCTTTCAAAATAGGCTATTGTTCAAAGAATATCACATGTAGTACTTACGGACATGTCGATACCATAGATGTATGTTATTTGGTGCAAGACTCGAGGATATATATTAGTGAATTTGCAAAAATTATAAAAATTCATAATGTACTCAAATAAATCTTCCAAAAATGAATGATGAGGAGAATCCATGGTATATAAATGCAAAACTATGTATGAATATGACCTAAAAATGCTTGATTTTAAAAATGCTTGATTTTTCAACTTTTTTCAATGCAAATGAGTGAAAGAAGAGGCGTTGTAAGGAAATTGATGAGGAGCAGATAATAATATGCCTATTAACAGCCCAATGATGCAGCAATATCCTTCACAACACGCCTATAGTGCAATTCTAGAGTGATGACAAGTCAAAGCCTAGTGAAAATATACCTAAAATATGCAATTTTTCACCAATTTTCAATGTAGAAGCCTAATAGAAAGGGTGTTGTAAGGAATTTGAGGAGGGGCAGAAGATTATAATCTTGACATCAGTCAAATAATGCAGCAAAATCCTTTACAACACACCTATAATGCAATTCTAGAGAGACGATAAGGCCAAATCTAGTGAAAATGTAAGATTTTCAAACCCTAGACATGAAAATTTGCAAGAAAGACACTATGATGAAACACTACAGTCAACAATCAGACATAAATGAATGTTAAAAATAGTAG